>CM045767.1:168937720-169671152 GCA_025200525.1 Camellia lanceoleosa | reverse complement strand
GAGGATCTCATAGCAACATCGCCTTGATATTGCTATGATTTACATTCACATTATGGTTTCATTCACTTGAGCATAATACATTCATTACGCCTTTTAAGTTTCATATCATTCAACTTTTGCAATAATTTGCTCAAGTATAAGAGAAACCGCATAATGCCTTCTTCTTCTTCCTTCAGAGTATTTTAACAATTATTTATATTTATTTGATAAAAATTATTACAAACTATCCCGACCAACCATTGTCCTTAGTGGAGTTGTTCCACCGCCATCTTTCGCTCTCCCTCGCTGCCGAAACGGCGCTATGGCAGCCTTTCAGGGCTATCAGGGAACTTCATCGATATAGCTCCCCACAGAGATCTCAGGATTTGAAATTATCTACTGCATCGTACCATGTTAAACCAGATTTTCCATGACATGTTCGGGTAGTTCTGCGGTAGATTTTACACTCGTTAAATTTATGTAATCTTCACCATACGTGAATAAGCATAATTATCCTCTTATCTCACTTCAATATCTTTCTTTTTTTTTTTTTTTTGGTTGTTGTTATTGCTAGATAATGCTTAGGTATTTTTCTTATTACAACTCATCATGTTTGCGTAACTCCACCAAGAGGCTCTAGTCCAAGTTTTCAACTAGCTTTTTTCCTTGAAAAGAATTTCTCTCATCGAAGGAGTGTTAGCATCCAAACCTACTATTATGCTTATATTTTTGTAGGTTGGATGGAATTGCATTTAATTTGCCTATATACGGTGCTTCTTCTTCTTCTTCTTTCTTTTTTTTTTTTTTTTTAATTATCACTTTTATATTTTATATATATGCTTTGTTCTTATTTCCATTTTTGTTGTTTAATGAAACGCTATAATAATGATGTAATGAACGTATAAGATTGACTGAAGTGGGGACACTCAATCGGTAAGCTAACCTCAAGACATGTCCTCCGTTGTTTCATAGTATTATTGCCGCCACGTATGCGTATCCCTCTTTAGTTTGGCAACTTTTTATGATTATCCTTTCATCGAAAGCCTACAAGATATTTCCCTTTCTTCCATGTGCGTCAAGGTCGCTTCTACGATAAACGCACGGTTCATTATGATAAGTGGTTTTATTTCCATATCCTTGTCAATTAGCTTCCTTAAAGCAACTAATGCTTCTAAATGCCAATGCTCTGTTTTTTTATTTTTTGCAGCATCCTCATTTTCATTTATATCATGAAGACTACCGTGTATGTTTTACTATGTTTATATTTTCTCGTGGATCTATTCTTGCATTTGGTGGAAGATTGCAAGTTACAGGCAGCTGACACTAGTTCTCACCTTCCCAAACCTGCTTTACTTGATCTACAGGATGATAGTTCCGCTTCAAAATCTCTTCAGAATAAAAATCACAGAGTAATTCAGCCTAGGAATCCCAAGATCTCACTGGTGGATTGTGAAGAATTTCTGATGTCATCAACAGATGTAAAACTTTGGCTTTGGGAGTTGCCTTTTTGACTTTTTAGTTCGACTTATTTTGTGTTTAGTATTTTTTTTTAATTTAAAATTACGTCAAATTCTCTTTACTTTTAAATTGCTTGGACTAGATGATCTCTTAAATTTATTTTTATTTTTTTTTTCTAAAAAAACATGAGAAAATACAAAAGATGTTGCCAATTTTCGTAATTATTATATAATTTGGCCTATTTTTTGTTTTTAGGTTAACTTTTTTCTTTCAAAATTGACTCAAATTTTGTAAATTTTAGAATGGTCTAAATAATGCACAGACTTTAAAAATTAAAAAAAATTGATTCAAAATTGAAAATAAACTCAGAAAATACAAACATGAGTAGAAAAATAAGCTAGCTTTTTAGTTTTCTAGGACTTATTTTAATTATTGTGTGCCATTATACTTGGTACAGTATGTTGTTAGTGACTTTTAAACTTCTTTTTGGCGTTCTCAGTTGTCCACTCTTTAAGGACTGCTGTCGTTCAATGAATTTTTGCCTGATGATGGGTGTCCTCGAGCACAGTTCATCGACACTCCACAAATGGTATATCAGTTTGAATCAAATGACCACAATTCCTAATGGATGAGGTAAATCACCTTTGATCTTTACTATTTGAAATTGACTGTCGAGATTTGATTATTCTCATTTTTAATGTGTAGGCTGGTCCAATTTTGCTACAATAGATCGATGAAGCTCTTTCCAGAGTCATTTTGAAACCAAGCCAAACATAATCTCGTGAGCAGGCCATCAAAACGTCTAATCTCTTGAGTGTCAATCAACTTCTAGAATCTGACACGCCATTGTTGCAATCTTTCTATTACTTAGTTGCTTTTTGCTTCCAAAGTAAGTAAGAAGGGAATAATAAAAGATGATCTCACGAGGATATTGTTAGACTGGAAATTAATTCTACATCTAATTCAAGTTCTATTTGATTAGTGTAATTTTACCCAATGCCTTTTTCTTTATTAATGGTACATGAAGCAATCTTTTAATGAAGAGCCCCTAAAAAGACGTAATATGCTTGAAATTCTTCCCTAGTGCCTGCAACCTGCTAAAGCATGGACATGGACACATGACACGGTTGACATGGATATGACATGGACACGCCGCCACGCTTAATTTTCAAAAATGCAGACACTTCCACACGCGGGGACACACATAAAAATATATAATTTTATATATTTATTATATTATATATATGAATATATCATTCAAAGATAATAAAAAATGTAATATGATACTAATTTCTATAAATTTATATGGTTTTTTGTTTTATTATTGTATCTTAAATTGTTTTGTTCAAACTTATAATTAGTTTATATGTGTTTAATCGAGCAGATGTCACGTGTAGGTTTAAGAGATACACACTTGTGTCCTCCAAGTGTCCAAAAAACTGTCCTGGGTCTCCTAAAAATATGTAAACAATAGAACGCTGCTTGAGGAGGCAAGGGTCGACATAATGCGGTTGGGGAAGTATCCAAAGAGCTGTCGTTAGAAATTGACACGATATTTAACGTAATTTAACACGCCGCTAATTTCTTAGAAGTATCCGCAGACTTCTTAGCCTACAAAACTTATCATAGCACTAAAAATTATCCATTTATGGACCAATATGAAAGTTAAATTAAAGGTCTTGAATTCTTTTTTCCTCTGTTTTTAAGACTCATAGAAAATTCATTCAAGTTCATATTGAATGCTTCACTTTTAAATGTAAATGATATGGAGTATTTACCTATCCGATGTGTCTATGATGCCAGTGAATTTTTTTTTTTACAATTTTTTTTATTTATTTATCATTAATCATTTTGACATTTGGTGTGTAGTGAATCATATTTACAATCACATACAACAAAGCCCAGAACTAGCTAAAACAATTTAGCCATGTTGGTTTGGTTCTCAATTGCTTATGATAAAACAGTTTATTATACAATTACTTAAAAGAGTTTTCTGAATGCAATACACAGGTCTTGGAGACAGCACACCACGCCGGGCCAATCTCTGTGTGCACTGCGCCTGATGTGTCTTACAAGGAAATGGCTGGTCACTGTGAAGCACTTCTAATGGGAAAGCAGCAGAAGATGTCCTATTTGATGAATGCCCAGCATAGGCAGGAAAATATGCTGAGCATGACTTCACAGAATAATGATGGAGTGCAGCAGGCTCATCATGCCCTTCATGTTGATCAGGATTTCATAGGGTACTTTCTTTATTCAGTACATTCCAACTGTCACACCCATGAAAAATATTTTACTTATATACTTTTTTGTTACTGCTTAAATCACATATTAATATAAAAGGCAATGCTTTTTGAAATGGTATGCAAGGCTCAGGCATTTAAATTAAGAATATCTTACAGACCTTCCCAAAATAATGAAATACCTAATACTCAAGGTTCAAAATCACAATGAACATACCTAATTATGGATACTTATGTATGTGTGTATAAGGTAGAACTGTATATACTATAAACTAGTGTAGGTACTGTCACTGTCTTCATACCATATTAGGCTTGTATCATACTAGCTGACTACTTTGTCTCTTTTGCGTATTCTATCTTGGCAATAATATTGTAGAGAATGTTATCTAGACTATCATGTTGGCACTAGTATTTAGTATTACACGAGTGATTTTAGCACTGATGATCGAAAAAAATACGGAATTTAATATCAGAAAGTGACAAATGCCTCTTATTAAACATCAAACAAACACAAGGATATTCCTACATTACAAGATTAAAGCAAGTTTAAATGGAAATAAAAGGGCACCTATATGGGAACTTTGTGCATGCTTTTCCTTCTACCACAGCATCTCACTGTCTACACAAATACAGAAATAAACAAATATTTACTCCTTTGAACTATGACCCAATATCAATTTACTCTCATAATGTATAAAAAATCAAATTTAAAGTAATGGCGTAAACAGAAAAGGAAAATTACATTTCTAATCTCACACTACTAGGAGGGATTAATGGTTGGTGCACAGATGGGAGAGTAGTGGGGTGCTCCCTTTAAGTGTAATTTGGACTTATAATAATGAAGTTCTAGTTCCTTGATGCTTCTACCTTTAAAACTACTGTTATGTATGTTCTGTGGATCAACCTGATATCCTGAAATAAAATTGCAAATGCAGGTTAATAATCCTTTCTTGGACCAGAACTTCACTGCCAATACAAATAAAACCATTAGCGGTATAGTTTCTATGATGTGTGCAGTTTAGTACCAGCAAATATCCTCATTCTTCAGGTTACCCGTGATAAGTCCATAATGACAACTTTTTTGAAAGCTGCTGGATGTTGATATGATAGAAGTATGAAAATTCACACCTTCGTGACCTATAGAAGAATATATATTAGTTGAGATTTTGCGGTTCACAGATCTGTTATTTAGCATTCAGGTGAACAACTTCGCGCTTTTGATCAGGATTCAACTGAGTTGGTTATTTCTTCTTCAAACTGTATTATTTTATTTTTTTATTTTTTATCCCTTTCATAATATTTATTTGCGTAAGATTGCATTAAGGAGGTATCTTCCAGATTTTCCCCTCCTCTTGTAAGGTATGATGTCCGGGAAATGCATGAGTCGTTGTTTCATTTTTTTTCCCCCTTTTTCTTTCTTGGTGTGACCCATTTGTTTGATGTATAAAAAGGACAATTATGATTTATTTATGGTTTTAATTTATTCTTCCCATCATTGAGATGGGGTTGTAAGTATATATTTCGGTGGTGTCATAAGAGAATATTTTGGGATTCATTTCTGAAAATATACCTGTCACAGCTTTAAATTAGGTTTACATGTTAGCTGTTTGCTTGTTAGATGTAATTGCTATTGTTAATCAGTGCATTGCCCTTCTCCTCCCTCCCCATGTGTTGTGAATTTCTTGCCGAAAATATTGAGGCTGTGTTTTGATCTTTTATTTGGATAGAAATTTTTGAATAAAAGAAAAAGAAAATATTTTTTATAAATCATCCAAGATCGAACACAAACACAACTTAAATAAATGAGAAATTAATTGCAACTTGGTGAAAACTTTGCAATTAGTTTGTCAGTCAGTTTTTATCAAACTAGGGTATAATGATTTGGCTTTGGTTGTGGTTGAGAAAAATTAGCATCGAATTGAATCATTCAATTCTGTTGGTTTAGAACTAAAATTGACCACAAACTATAGTTCATATTTGTCATTTTTTGTATGTAAATAAGGATTCACAAATGAAAAAAAGATAGCTCAGTGCAGTTCAATCCATATATGATTTTAAAGTTTTCATCCAAATAGTGAAATTTGATTTTAAATAAATTAAAAAAAGTTTATCATCTAAAAGTTAGAGAAGAGATGTTTTTTACTTTTATTTTTTTATTATTAATTTTTAAATTTATAATAAATTACAGGCTTGTTTAGAAAACATATATTGTAGCTTAAATATTAAAAAGTTAATAAAAAAAGTTAAGAAGTTAACAAAATATATAAAATGATCAAAGATTTTTCTTTTTTTCTTTTTTTTAACAAAATATATAAAATGATCAAAGATTTTACAAAATATATAAAATCATATTAAACATATCAATTTTTTTTGTTACTCATATTTAAAAAAAAAAATCAAAAAATTACTGAAATAGTCTGTCAAAAGGAAGCCAAAAAGTTGTAGATCTAATCTGGCCTACATATATCGAGGCAACCAAACACGACCTATAGGGTTATAGAAGGCTTCTACAATCGCTTTTGAATGACGGTCAACCACTCGCTCATGAGTTCATTGTCAGAGGCTTCTCTCTTCTTCGGGTTTTGAATTTCTAGTTTTTGGCCATTGATATCGAAGTAGTTGGGGCTCGGAATTGCATTATAGGGTTTTACGCTGCTCGCTAATTTTTGTCGATTTTTTGGATTTGATTTGTCATTCTTACCTCGTAATCATTGTAATCCATATATTTATATCTTCATTTGAATCTTATGTTTCAATTGATGTTTGAGATTTAGGGTTTTGAGGGCTCATTTGGGAAGTTGGCTTTTTGGCTTTTGGCTAAAAAAGTTATCTTTGGAAAGTTTGTTTGTTTTTTTGGTAATTGATTTGATGGTTGTGAGAGAAAAAATAAAATAATTATAATTTAAATGTGACATTTTATCTTATTAGTTAGTTTAGCTTATTTTGTCTTCATTAGTTAATTTAGCTTAAAAAAAAAAAAACCAAAAATGTAACTTGCCAAACACCAGTATTTCAAAAATGTTGTCGCATGCTACTTGGTACTTATCTAGCATAGATATTTGTATCGAAAGTATGGCAACAATGCACCGGGTATGTTTTATACAATTTGTAGATGCCTGGTATGCCATGGGTAATGTTTTTGGATATGCGTAAAAAAAAAAAAGATTTTAACAATTAAAAGGGTACCAGAGCAATTTGTTCTTGTTAATTTAAAAAGTAAATAACTTTGGGGTTCTTTTTTGTAATAATAAAAACATAGCACAAATAGAAATTGGAAATTAGGGGTTGATTGTTTTGATTCAATTCTCTGGCGAAGAGCACAGTCCACGAGTTCGAAGAAAGAACACAGTCGTCGATTGAACTCTTCTTCGAAGACGACGGTGCTGGTCAACGGAAAAACTTGATATTCCGGTGAGTTTCTCAGTTCCTCTGCTTCGATTCTTCCTTTTCTTCTTCGATTCTTCTTCCTTTTTCTTTGAATTTTTTTTTTTTTTTTCAGATTTTTTTTTTTTTTCGCAGCAAACAAGCAGATCTGTACAACATCTGACTTTTTTCCCAACATCTGTTTTTTGTTTTTCTCCTGATATAATTTTGTTGTAGACACAATCAGAATTATATGAAATAAAAGATAGAAAAATTTAAAATCTAAGAAGACAAAAGAAAGGAACATTTAAATTTAGAGTTCATAAACTGATTCTGATGTATTTATTTCATTGTAATTACTTTCATAATATTGATGGTTTTAAATTATTATTTGAATATTTGAAAGTTTATATACTCGAATGAAGTGAAAGAATTCACAAATTATCTTGTTTTTGTAATTTCTCTTTTTAATTATGATATTAAATTTTGATTTGTATGTTGGATGTTTAACTATAAATTATAATAAATAAAAAAAAATAATAATAATTGGTGTACCCGAGCCGTGTCCGTACCCTACTTTTTAAAAGAATTTGTTGTATCTGCGCACCCGCACCCACACCCGAATTTGTTGTATCTGCGCACCGGCACCGGTGCCGGTGCGGCACCCGGGCTTCCTAGCATTTCACTTTAATCGTGTGTTTGATTGCTCATATTCATGCCTTTGTAGGCACATGAGGCTGTATATATTTCACATGGATTATAGAGTATTCCAATAGAATGAATTGTTAGCTTTTGGTTTGGTACGAGCTAGCCTCTTTTGGGAATATACTATTTTAGTAATTTTTTGATTTTTTAGTTAAAATATAAGGTAAAAAAAACTAGTATGTTTGGAATAATTTTTTTATTTTTTATGAAAAGAGGTGCAAAAAGTAGAGAAAAAAGGGATTTTTTGATTTTTTGGTATAGTTTGTTGGTTTTTTTTTAGTTTTTTTTAGTAACTTTTTAACTTTTAAGTTAAAATATTGTGTTGCCAAACGAGGAGTTGAAATTAAAGTGTATGAAGAGAATCATTTACTCCCACTGTTCCTTTGTTATCTCTCATCATGAAGGATTTTAGTTGAATCAAGAGAAGTTGGTTCATTTTGTTGCACAGACTAAATGAAGAGAAATTAACCGATGAAAACAAATAGAGTGCCTTGACTATTTTAATTGATAGCATTAAATGGCCATGTTCAAAAGGATTTGGAACATTGAGGCCCTGAAGGAACAAGCTATTTTAGTAATTTTTGACTTTTTACTAAAAGATATGCAAAAAGTAGAGAGAGTGATGTGACAACCTACAGTGATTTTTTGTCTAAAACATGCAATTGCTAAATGAGGCCTCATAATGGAAATTTGGTTTGGGTGATCTGTAGCATAGAGCCAATGGGACCTGTATAAACTTGCCTCTTGGGTTTTGAATGTTTTGGATTGAACAAATTTTGTGCCTACTCTGATGGACCATGAAGGAGATGACAATTGGTTGTTTGACTTTCTATAGAAGCAAATCTAAATCGGACAAATAGGAACTCAAACCAGTATCACTAACTAGCTTGGACCTATGGATCAGTTAGAGATGAGGTAGTACGCCTAGTATTATAAGTTAATTGCCTCCAGTCAAATGAGGTTTAAAGCTAAGGCCTTTTTTAGGTTGTTATTTTGCTATTGGCTAATATGTTCTCTTGATTGCCGAAGACTATCTTCCCTTCTATGAAGTCAGCAGGTGGTATCAATGTTTTGTGGCACCTTGGAGTGGGTCTTGTAATTCCTGGGTTTTGTTTCCCTCAAAATATTTTGATTACTTTATTTAGTGTCTACTTATTTATGCCCCATACTGGGCTTGGACATTATGTGTTAAATTCACTGGATGTGCTATAAGTTTGAGGGTTACTTTAGTTGGTAACCTTATTGAAGATCCTCTTGGGAATTACAACGTCACTTGTCATGATGCATCATGTTTGATTCTGCTGTATGCTTCATGAATTCCTCTAAAATATGGAATACCATTTTTCAATGTGTTTATTTCTGTTTGTGGTGTTCACTGATATTAATTAGGCTCCCTATTCTTCGATGCTCAGTTTTGTCATTTATGAAGCTATTTTTTCATATATATATATATGTATAAAATCAAAACAATAACCATCTCTTTTACAGCGGATGTGGAGGAACTACAACTGTTGAAGCTACAGCTTATAGAACCTGTAAATGATTTTTTAATCTTAAATTTTTAAAATTACTTGAAAAAATGTGAAATTTGCATTCAACTTTTGGTTAATAAATGTGTTGTATGGTTTGCTATAAAATATGAAAGAGCTGTATGACATGATATTTATGTCTACATTACTTCTCAAAAAAATTGTAATAAGTTCTTATGTATTGTTTTTGGGATTAATGGTCTCAAAGAGTGCTGCACCTTAGCTGGATGAAACTTTGGGGATATGGAGATTAATCTATTTTTGGGTGATGGGGAGCCATTATTGTTTTACCTTGGTCTTCGTTATGGACTTTAGATATGATGGTGGGCTGTGTTATGTAGAGGCTATAGTCATAGTGTGGAAGTAATTAGGAATTCGCCTGTCACATTTTGAGGTATTGGTCTCATTTAATGGGAAGTAATGGGAAAGATGTGATCCCGGTTTAGAACGCTTGGCCCACATGGTTGCCAACAAAGTGTTTTTTAAGGCAAAAATAATCGAGGCGACAAGATTTCCTAACGCTTAAGCGCTTAGGCGATTTGAGGCGAGGCGGAAGCAGGGCTTCATCGAATTGAGGCTACTACAAAGGATATTTTTTTAAGATAAATAGTATAGACAAAAATATAAATATTTTTAAAAACTATCATGCATTTATCATTCCAAATACTAAATATCCATAAACAACAGAAAATATCCAACAAAGAGAAATACATTCTACCAATTCAAAGGTTCTAAAAATCATCTTCAACATCAAGCAAATAAACTTCTTCATTATCATTGGCTTTATCATATCCCTCCGCATCTTCTTCCTCTCCCCCATCTGAAATTAACTCTTACTCATCAATAAGTTGTAATCTAGGTCTAGTCACGATTTTGAAGTTGAACGACCCCTTTCTATTGCCCTTTGTTGATCTAGTTTTTGGCTACTTTTCTCAACTCCACAAGCTCTAACATCATCATCTCATGTCAAAAGTATCATCCTCAAAGACAAGTTCTCCTTCGTCCTCCCAACCAACCACTCGTTATTTTCATCAATATCTATCAAAGCTATGGGATCAATAGTGTCACGAGAATTGTATTGATGTCTCAATGCTCTATTATACTTGACAAATACCAAGTCAACGTTTTAGCTAACCTATTTCTCTTTTTGATGTGAATCGCAAAAAATTCAAACCAAATAATTCAAATTTTCATCTAGGTATTAATAAATTTATAAATATTCATATTTACTACATTTAAAATAGGGACTCACATGTTCAAACACACTCCAATTCCGCCACATCCAGATGAACTACAAGTTAAACTAAGAATTTTGATGGCAAATGTTTGCAAATGTATGCGTTCGTAACCATATGCACTCCACCAATCGCTTGTTGATTATAACTAATTAATTAGAAATAATATTTAAAATATAAAAAACTAACTAAAATTACTTAAGTATAAAATATAAATCACCTGGTGCTCTTGTAGTTCTCTATCTAATGGCCAAAGCCATCCCAAAGAGACCTTTAGCTTTCTTATAGGTAGTCAACTCTATGCAAACTTTATCTTGTGTCTCACTGTTTGGGACCAATCTTTGTATGCATTTATACAGGCCTTACATGACTTTCTTATCTTTCTCAATATTTGGATTTGCGTAAAAATACTCTGGGTTTAAATAATATCCAGCCGCATGCAAAGGCCTATGCAATTGAACATTTCATCTATTGTCAATTATTTCAAAAAACTCCTTGTACTTCCCTTCATTTCCGTTAAATGATTTTGCAATGGCTTCTTTAACCCTATCCATTGCCTCATAAATATATCCCATGGGAGGCTTTCTCTCACTATCAACCAATTGCAGCACATGAACAAGAGGACTTGATATTTTGAGAGCATAAAGAACAGTGTTCCAAAAAGAAGGCATTAATATGACTTGTGCTGTCTTTTTACTTTGTGATTCCTTCGCCCATTTGCTTGTGGTCCATTCTTTTGAAGTGAACATCTTCTTTAAGTTAGTTTGTTGTTGATGAATCCTTGATAAAGTTAGAAAAGTAGTTGCAAATCGAGTTTTTGTTGGCTTGATCAAATCCTTGCACACGGTAAATTGCCTCATCATATTCAACAAACCAGAGCGGTTCACAATATAACCATGCACTGCAATTGCCTTTTCAAATGTCTTGTTGAAGTTGGGAATTTTGAAAATGTCCTCCAACATCAAGTCCAAGCAATGAGTTGCATATGGTGTCCAATACAAATGTGGCCGCTTTGCCTCCAAAAACTTCTCTATTACAAGTTTTAAAAAAAAGAACGAGTTTTTAATATGAGAATTGCATATTTATATTGTAAGTACCAAGTAAATGTATACTACTAAGTTATTAACCGGCCAACACATTTGCTGAGGGACTATCCATAACAACCTGAACCACGCTTTTTTACCAATACGCTCTATAAAGTTGTCAAGCAATCCAAACATCTTATTTGCATCATTGGATAAGCTAGAAGCATCAACAGATTCAATAAACATTGATACTCTTGGGCAATTAACCCAAAAATTAATTAATATCCTGTTTCTTTTGTCCTTTCACCCATCGGCCATTAAAGAGCATCCATATGCTACCCAATCTTTTTTATGATCCTCCATAGTCTTATTCTATGAAGCACCGGTACTCCAAAAATGTTGCCGTACAAGTGCTGGTACTTCCGGGCAAGTCTGGCGATACGGCATCTGACTGCAGCGTCGGGTACGCCAAAAATGCACCGGCACGTTTTATACGGTCGATATCTGGATGGGTACACCATGGAGTACGCCATGGGTACGTTTTTGATACTCAGGGTAAAAATGAGATTTTTATGAATTAAAGGGTACCGGAGCAATATTTTATGTCTATTTTAAAGAATTATAAAAATCTGGGGTTCTTTTGTAATAAATAAAACATGAAAACAAATAAAATTAGGCTTTTGTATTCTCTCTATCATTCGATCGTCTCAGCTCCTTCCATATCTCATTCGAGTCATTCCGAAATACTCCAAGAAGACTGAAGAACTTCGAAGGTGCTAGGGTTCCATGTCTATTCGATCATCTCCTTCTAGAAATACTCCCAACAGAGTCTGAAGAACACTTCGAAGGTGCGATTGAAAGGTTTAATCGAAGGTGCTGCTGATTGATTCTCATTCGAAGGTGCGATTGAAAAGGTAAGTCCATCTTGATTCTTTCCCTTTTCTTCTTCAATTCTTTATCCTCTTTCTTTCATTTTTTTCCCCAGATTTTTGTGCTGTTTATTCGCTGCAAGCGATCAATTCTTCTCTTCTCTTTCTTTGATCCTTCATCTTCTTCTTCATTTTTCTTGAACTCTCTCTTTTTTCTTTTTTCTTTTTTCCTGATATATGTCTAGATTTGTTGAACTAAAATCTGTCCAGATTTGTTGAACTAAGATCTGTCCTTATTTTATTTTATTTTTTCTGATATATGTCCAGATTTTTGAAATAAAATCTGTCCAGATTTGTTGAACTAAGATCTGTCCTTATTTTTTTTTTCCTGATATATGTCCAGATTTTTTAACTAAAATCTGTCCAGATTTGTTTACTAAGATCTGTCCTTACTTTTTTTATTTTTTTTCTGATATATGTCATATATATATATATATATATGCAATATGATATTGGTTGTAAAGCTTGATGACAAATTAAAATCCCTTGACACCTTAAATTCTCTTTCGTAGCAGTTTATTTTGAGGGGGAGGGATGGGGGTTTTGTAACTGAAAAACAGAGCATTAATTTGTGATGCATAACCATTGGTTTTGAGTTAAGTTATCTGTCTGTTTCCACATTGGTTAATTTCCTTGCAATGCTTGATGTTGTGGGTGGATATGATTGGTTATTGTTTCATTGTCTTTCATGAACTAAAATTAAGAGATACTTTGTAGGTCAATATGGGAATTAGATTGAAAGGTGTTGTAGTGTCCTTGTTCTTGTCATACTTGTCACTGAAATATATATTTTATTTAATATATGCAATATATTAGATCTGTCCAAATTGTTATTTACATATTTGATGAGCAAAAAGAATGATTTTTAAAATAAATTACATATTTGTGTTTTAGTTTTGTAATTTTCTTTTTAGTTTTGATATTTAATTTTAATTTGTAAGTTGGATCCTTTAACCATAATTATAAAAAATAAAAAATCGGGCGTACCATAGCCATACTCGTATCATACTTTTTGGAGTTTTTCCAGATTCGTACCAAGACTGCATCAGATTGCATTCCGCACCCATGCTTCCTAGTACCTCTTTCTGCAAATAAGGAACTCGTACCTCATGGTAGCTTGGTGGTTTTATGCCAGGACCATATTTGCCCAAATTCGTCAACCATTGGCCCAAAACTATTGTGGTTCACAACATTGAAAGTTATACCTGTATCATACATCCACCTCGAAAACTAAACAATGGTTCGATCTCTCAACACCTTCTTGTTATGATCATTATCATCAATTCATGTTTGCTTCCCCTTGGCTTTACGATTTTGCACCGCAACTTCGGATCGGGGTGAAGTACACATCCATGGGTCCTTTTTCTTTGGTGGTTAGAAGCAATAAATTTGGAGTAACTACTTCCTTGTTCTCGATGGGTAGAACCTTGAGTAGGAGCAGGCCTTTTATCATGTTGATTTATCTCAAGAATTTCATCATCATCATCTTCATCATTATCCATCTCATCAAAATCAGGAACCATCTTCAATTGCACTTTTAATTGACTTTTTTTAGACATATAGTCTTTAATCTCATCTTTGACATGAGATGGACAATTTTTACAAGCAATAACATTTTTATAACCACCAGCAAGTTGTTGCTTGACTCGGTAAACACCGCCATTCATTTCTTTGTCACAAAAGTTGCAAATGAACTTTGAAAGGTTTTGGGGATTTACCATCCGTGCATATTGCCATGTCAGATCTTTTTTATTTTCACTCGACTTCGACATCTAATTCTAACCAACCAAGCAATTCAATGTTAAGAAACGAAGAAACAATTAAGTGCAAAGAAAAAAACAGTTTCAGCATAAAGAAATTAAAGAACAACATATTTTTAGTAGAGGTAATCATGGAAAAATAGTGTTTTAGCAAAATTAATTGAAATTTTTTCAGCAAAATAATTATACAATTAACACAGCAAAATAATTAAACAATTGTAAAATCAATTGAAAAATTTTTCAGCAAAATAAATAAGAAGAGAAACAAAACAAGAACTAGGGAAGGGGAAAAAAAAAAAAGGGAAAAAAAAAAAAAGGTTTGCCGAAAAAGAAGAAGAGGAAAAAAAAAAAAAAAGGAGTTTGAGGAAGAAGAAAAGAAAGATGAAAGGAAGAAGAAGTAGCAGGAGAAGACGAAGGGAAGAAAGGAAGGAGAAGAAGCAAGTACTCACCTCCTCTTTCGACTGGAACGATATCGAAAGCAGGTAGTCAGCGAGGTTCTTGAAAGCAATTGTCTACTGGAACGATGTCAATTAGGGTTTTGACTTCTTATTTAGTAGAAAGCAATTATTAAGTGCAATGCATGTCCATAAATAGCACAAAAGTCATTCAAATCAAGGGCCTAGATCTTTCGAACTGAAAGCAGACAAAAAATGGTGAAGCGACGCTTCACATCGCCTCTCGTTTCGACGCCTAAGCCTCGCTTCATGCGCTTCAACTTCGCTTCACCATTTCGCCTCGCCTCGCCTCATTGGGTATGAAGCGCTAAAGGGTCACCTCGCCTCGCCTCGCCTTGCTTCGCGCTTAGGTGAGACATCGCCTGCTTGCGCCTAAGCCTCGCTTCATCGCCACCATTTCACTGCCTCGCCTCATTGGGTATGAAGCGCTAAGGGTCACCTCGCCGCCGCCTCGCCTTGCTTCGCGCTTAGGTGAGCGCTTAGTCGTGCCTCTAATAACACTGGTTGCCAATTATGTTTTTAATAGTGTAGGATTTAGATATAGCAAAAGATCCCATAGGAAGGCCTCCATAAGCTCTTAGTTCATTAGTTAGAACTGAATTTTCCTTTCTGTTTGTACGTCCATTTTTCTTTCTATTTTGCCCCTAAGGAGTAGGATAATATCTTAATTATTCACGTTTTATTTTTCAACAGTTTATTGAAATCAACTCTCTTTGTTTATTAAAGCAAGCTTTTACACTAGTAACTACTGGTATGGTTTTCTGTCTCTCTAAAATTGTGTGTTACCGCCGTGTTTATTCATTTCAGTGAGAAAGAAATATGATGGCCTTCCCTTCCTGGCCTATATCATGGGTTCCCTTCCCCCACTACAGCTGGCTATATTGAGAAACAACAATACGACATACCCATAAAAATTCCCATAATAATACATCTATGACCCACAATCATTCTGGGTGGCCTGCATCCCACCAATTTTAAATCTACACCATCCACCTCATTTTGGGGTAACTTTCAGGGCAAACTTTCATGGTTCATAGTAATTTTCATTGAAAAAGTGAAGCCTGCATCCCTACAACCCTCTACAAAGGGAAGATGAATGCAACCAAACCAGAAGGTTTTCTGATTTAAGTTTTGGACTTCTTTTGTACCTGACCTATATGAATTGATCAGTAGAATGCACTTCCTTTGAACTTTAGGTGTCTGGGCTTTGATGGGAGGTGACTTTTACTACAGTTACCACTTACATTTTGTGACATGGTTAGAATCCCCGTCGGTGCATGATGTCCATGACAGCCAAGTACATAGTATGTGCTGTTTTGGGATCTTTTGCTATCTCATACTCATTTGACTATTTGATGGCTGACAAGAAGATATTTGGAGGTAAATTTCTTTTTATTCTTGTTATTTCATCCCTTGTGTTGCAGCAATTTAATATAATGCTGGCCTTTGACCAGGCACTACCCCAAAAACTGTTTCAAACAAAGAATGGTGGGAAGAGACCGACAAGAAGTTCCAGGCATGGCCTCGGACAGCAGGTCCGCCTGTTGTTATGAACCCCATCAGTCGCCAGAATTTTATTGTCAAGTCAAATGTTGAAGCTTGAAGCTCAAGCTCGACAACTAGCATGTGATCTGTCGCAATGCTTTTTCGCTTGATGTGCAATTTGAACAAAGCTATAAGTTTGGACTGTAATGGCTTTTATACTCTTTTGTTTGCCTTAATGTTTTTGGACAGGTTTTTCTTGATATGCTGCAGACTAGAGCTTAATAAATGTTTGTGGGGCAATCATGTACTTGTTTCGTATGATTATTTGGTGTGTTAAATTGTAAATTTTATCTCAAGATGCTTCTGGACCATGCAAATCATTTTTCACTCCAGCAGAATGTATGCAATGAATAAGAAAAGATTAGAAATAGACAGATGAGCTGCTATGCGGGCATTACAAATATTGTGTGAATCAACCGGTGAGTTTTACACGCACATATTGGTCTGTTTTGTGAATTCATTTAGGATGTGAAAAAAATTGGTGAAATTTATCCAGTGATTGTGACATGAATCATCTTTGCTAAAATGGACATTAGTAAAACAAAAAAAAAAGTACCAAGAAAATTAGTGTAGTTAAATTCTCTCTGCATTTTTTCCCCCTTCTTTGATTAAAATTCATAATTCATTCTTTTTGAACATTTAGTAATGCTAGATGTCAAGAATTTAAATACTAAGAAAAATAATGTGAATTCAATTTCATTTCAAGTGGATTTTTTACCATACAAGATATAAATTTCAATCAAACTTTTTTGTGTGTCCAAGTTCTTGGCCTCTATTATTGGACCTAGGTTCATCCAAGGTATGTGGGAACAAGAAACTCATCACAATCAAAATTGAAATGGACATGAAAACGAGAGATGTTTCAAACTTTCCATTATTTTTGTTTTTAAAAATGAAAAAACAAAAAAACAAAAACGATACCGAACATGGCAAAATGAAGTTCATATCACTAAAACTAGTAGAGGTATATATTGAACTGGCAACTGGGTACGATTGTTATTTCCATGGGAGCATCAAACATTTGAGAGATTCATAGTTACTCATCATCACAGAGTGCATATATTCCCAAACATATCTAGAAACCAAAAACTCAATTGTAAAATTTAAACCCTAATATCAACACCACCACAGATTAATCCTCATTGGAGGACACTTCTTGAATGAACCCTCCACCAATTTCTTCTTCTTCCACATCCGAAAAATATTTCGCCCATCAACTCCAATACAGAACCGGCAGTATACTCTGCATAATCTGTTCTTCTTATCCTGACCATTGGATTTTTGATCACAGAGATCAAGAATAAGGAAAACCCAATTGAATTTGTTTTAGTTTTGTGTGATTTCTTGAAGCATTTCCACCACTTTTTTCATTTTGGGCCGCTTGGCTGGTGTGTTGTCGGAGCAGAGCAGTGCAACCTTTAGCGCAGCAAGCATTTCTTTTCTCCAGGTGAAGGAGACGGTGCTGAGCTTTGGCCGAGTATCTGCTCTGGAGTTTCCTCTTGCTGGTGCATTGTGAACCCACTTCACCAAATCTATCCCTTCACCAAAGGCCTCATCAACTGGTAGTCGGGTTGTGAGAATCTCAAGCAAAACAACACCATAGCTGTAGACATTTCCCGGTGCTGTAACTTGCATTGTATATGCGTACTCTGTTGAAATGACAAACAATCACAAAAAATCAAAATAGAGTGGGTAAAATAATCTAGAAGCAAAAAAAAAAAAAAAAAAAAACTGAAAAAAACTATAAATCAGTGTGTGATATGGATAGAGTACCTGGGGGAATATAACCAAATGAGCCAGCGACTGCGCTGATGCTTGCAGTGCCTCTGGATGGGTCCAAGAGCTTCGATATCTCAACCTCCCCAACCAAAGCTTTGAAATCAGCGTCTAAAAGAACATTAAAAGAGGAGATATCAAGGTGTATAATGGCCACATGATGAAGGTAAGCCAACCCTTCTGCTACTCCAATGGCAATGGCGAGTCTTGTTGGCCAGTCAGGCTTGTAATCTGGGAGCTTGTAGAATCATGAATCAACTGAGCCAATGTTCCATTGGGAAAGTAGTGATGTAACAAAAGTGCAACGTCTTCAGAGATTACGATCCAATCGGTCTCACTAGATTATCATGATGGAGTTTACTCAGCCTTTCCACCTCTCTAATCATCTTACTCTGGTGATCAATCACTGTTCTGTCCATAGATTTCAGTCTCTTCACTGATAAAACCATACCAGAAGGCATAACTGCTTTGTACACAGAGCTGAAAGTTCCATTGCTCAGCTTATTCGATTCCTTCATTGTTGTTTTGACAACAGCATCGAAATCTATTGCTTGTCTGAGATTCTCAACAAATACATTTCCTGCTATTATTGATGGTCGGTTATTGCTTCCCTCATCAGCGATTCCTGCAGCTTTGGTAGCATTTTCTTGTCTCTCCCTCATCATAAAGAGCAGAACCACAATTGTCACTGATACAAAAACTGCCAACCCAGAACCAATAACAGCTAATATGATCTTGTAAGAGACCTTGTGATGGTAGCCCTCATGGTCCGAACCATTAAAATTTCCACATGAACTCAATGGCTCTCCACAGAGCCCTTTATTCCCCAAAAAGCTTGAACTCGGGCTCTTTTGGAATGGCCCGAAGGTGGGTATAGGGCCGTTGAACAGATTATTTGAGAAATTAACCTCTATCAAACTCAACATGCCCTTAAGCGCAATTGGGATATTCCCAAAGAGTTGATTATTTGACACATCCAAAGAAACCAACTTGTCGAGCCTACCTAAATCAATAGGCAATGGTCCATGGAGATGATTGAAGCTCAGATTCAACGCTATCTGCAAATTCTTGATGTGACCAATCTCAGGAGGGATAGTGCCGGTAAGATAATTACTACCCATTTGCAATTCGAGCAATTTCACACAGTTCCCAATCTCATGAGGTATTTCACCACTAAATGAATTCTGACTCAGTAGCAGGTATTGCAACCTCGTTGTGTTGCATATATCTACCGGAATGGTGCCATTGAATCTGTTATTGCTCAAATCAAGCTTGTTAAGATTCTTGCAGCTAAGAATCGATGTTAGAACTTTGCCAAACAGACTGTTTCTGGAAATAATCAATTCTTGCAGATTACCAAGCTGTCCAATCTCCGGAGGAATTGTTCCAGTAAAACCATTTGAGGCCAAATTTAAGAGGCTGAGATTAGAGCATTGAGAAACTCTGCGACAATCTCTCCAGAAAGATTGTTGTTGTCTGCTTCAAAGTAAGTAAGGCTGCTAACATTTCCAATCGTCCTTGGAATACTTCCTATGATTTTGTTGTTTCCAATTCTAATACTCGAAAGGCCCTTACAGTTCCCAATCGCCTCAGTTATATTGCCAGTCAATTTGTTCTGAGTCAGAACCAAAACTTCTAGCTTTCCCAAAGCGAAAATGCTATCGGGTATTGTCCCTTCGAGCTGATTCGAATGAAGATTCAACAACTGGAGTTCTGAATTCAATCCTAAATTACCAGGGATTGTACCAACTAATTCATTCTCATAGGCTGTAAACACTCTCAGATTTGTCAAATTCCCAACCCAAAATGGGATAGAACCATTCAATCTATTGGTAAAGATTTGAAAGTCTCTCAACTTTTCTAGGCCTTCAAGCTCATCAGGTACTTGTCCAATGAGCAAGTTATTGGATAGGTTCAATGATCTAAGATTTCTGAGCCTACCCAACTCAACAGGAATTGAATTTCCAAACTTATTTGAAGACAAATCAAGAAACTCAAGCTCAGACAAATTCCCAAAAGCAGGTGGGATTGATCCATGGAAGTTATTATATGAAAGGTCAAGCCATTTCAATGCTTTGAGCTCAGAAATGATAGTGACATTACCTTCCAGTCCTCGGCGCGAAAGATCGAGCTTTTCGACCATGGAATTGCTGGAGTTACATCCAATGCCAGACCAAGAACAGTAGTCTGAGTTGTTTAGACCCCAATAAGTTAGTCCAAGCTCTTTGGCTATTGTTTGCAATGTGGTTTGGTCATGGTGGAGCTGAGCATCGACAAGTTGAGACCTTGATAGAAACCCAAATAGCAAGATAGAAAACAAGCATAGAAATTCCATTTTAAGGATGTGAAAACCCCCCCCCCAAACAGAGATCAAGAACACAATAAACCCAGAAAATGGAACATCAGTTTCTCTTAGGCATTTCCTCGAAAACAAACAGCTTCTGATTTCAAAAACCCACTTGCCTCTCCAAAGATTACTTAATCAATATTCAGAGATTTTGGTAAAAACATAATCGAGAGCTCACACAAAAAAGACCTGAGCTTCAAAACCCCCCCAAAAAAAAAAATCACTTTTTAAAGATGACCCATTTTAGAATTCTTGATTTTCAGGAGAGATGTGTTGTACAATCAAGGCTTTATGATCGAAAACTCAAGGAACCCAAAAGGGAAAAAGAAGCTTTGAGAGGCAAACAGGGGTTAAAACAAAGAAAAGAACTGGAAAGAGAAAATATATAATAAGAAAAATGGGGTGTGAAAAAAATAGCAATCTTTACATGAGAACGAGAGAGGGCATGGTTGTTGCAGAAGCAAAAACAGGAATAACTTCTCCAAAACGAAATGGGAGTTGATGAAAGAACAGTACAACGTTTAGTACTGCTGGTTTCAGGGACCAGGTGTTTTTCTGTGTCCCAGAGATGTAGAGAGAGAGAGAGAGAGAGAGTGTGTGTGTGTGTGATGAGGTTCAGAAGAGAGTTTGGGGAGTGGAAGAGAAATCCTTCAAACGAAGCGTCACGAGAAATGAGCAGTCATGAGTGAATGAAACTGTATGAATTTCTGAAGAAATTATTTAGTGCTATTAGGTTGTATTTGATTCACTTAAAAAAAATAAAATGGTAATAAAAAATATCATTTTCATATTTAGAGTTGTTTTTGGAAAGAATTTTTTTAATTTTTTATAAAAAAAATTAATTTTCTTATAATAATTTTTTAACTTATAAACTATTTATCATGTTGCCCAAATAGGCTTTAGTTTACTAAAGATAAATAAAAGTTAAAAAAATACAAAAATCAATGACAAGAATTAAAGTATAAGTTTGCATAAGATAAATCCACCTTTTTTGTGAATTAGTGTCTATTATTTTATTTTATTTTTTTGATCTAGTGTCTAGTTATATATGCTTATTTTGAGAAGTAAAAAGTTAATTTTTTTTTTTGATTTTTAAAAAAGTACATAAAAATAAAGAGGATAATGTGACAAAAATAAGTCAATAAATCAATAAATTAACGTTTTTCTAATTGTCAAAATAGGCTGTAATTAATTTTGTGAAAATAGAATAACAGACTAAAAAATAATAAAATGTATATTATATATGAAATAATTATTTAATAGGTAATGATTATTTTACAAGTATTCATTCTATTTCACATTCATTTTAGTGATCAAATACAATATTGAAGTAATGCTTAATTTCATTTATTAATTGACATTTTTCTCATTATCTCTATAATTTTAATATAAAAGTAATGAGTTGTGTAAGTTAAATCAAGAATTATTAATTTGAAATATCATATGAACTTCCTCCGAGAGAACTAAATAATTTTCCAAATTTTCATATTGCACATATGATGTTTATCTTCGTTTTTCTTTTTGCACACTTTGAAGAGCAAATGCTAATGTGGTTTTTAAGCATTGTTTAGTATTGGGGTTAGAGTGAAAAATGTTTTAAATATAGGTAAATAACTTAGAAAGTATTTTGACCTAATTAAAAGTGTTTTAAATTTAGTAAAAAATATCTCGTGTTTTTCACTTTTTTTTTTTTGTATTTTTCTTTTAAATTTAAATTTTATTTTTGAGGCACTTGCAATCAAAACTTTATTTCAAATATATGCACAAATATTTTAGGGGAACTCATATTCATACTTTATATTTGACTTCTTATAATTTTGTAGAGAAAAACAAGTGCTTTGTACTCATATCTCTCTCTCTCTCTCTCTCTCTCCCCCCCCCCCCCCCAAAAAAAAAAAAAAAAAAAAAAAAAAAAATTTGTTGTGAAATGGCTCATAGACTTTGGACTACAGACAATAATTGCAACTTCAAGAATCAAAATCATTTTGCTAAGGAAAATGCACTGGCTCCCATAGCTTTTTGTATGCCTTTTCTGGTGGGGAAAAAAGAAAAGAAAAGAAAAGGAAAGTAATCCTTGGATGCTCAAAAGTACATTTTTCAAAATTTATTTTGTGGAATTTAAATTTTAATACTTAAAAACATCCAATTTGTCATCAATGTATCAGTTTAATGACTTTCGTTTCAAATATTTTATATTAATGTTACATCCTATAATTTTCAAATTTAATTATCGTTACTCATAAAATTTGGTATGTCCCTAGCAAAACTTTAATGTTATGTTTGAATTATAAATTTAAATAGATCTTTAGAAGCGAAAGAAAAAATGTGAAATGAAATATAAATTAATTTATCTCTATTTTTCTTTTCCTTTCTAAATGACTTCATGAAAATTATGAGGTTAGCCACAGTTTTGAGAGTTATAGTAATACAATTAATTAAGAATCAAACAAAGATGGTAAGGAAGAATAAATATATCCAAACATAAACCTAGGATTCCCTCCTAGTGGGTTATATATATATATATATATAGCCAAGTTTGGCATGATTGAAAAAATTTGTATATTATGGTAAACATGAGGTGTGTCATTCTCAATGGACAGGTCAATCTCCTTATTTCAATTCTAGTAAAAAAATTGCCAAGATGTCACTCATTTTTTTTCCCAATTAGATAAAATCTGTGTCAGCTAAATAACCAAATCAAGGTTGTTAAAAATTGAAATAGTTTGTGGGTACTGCTCATTTTTGTGTGTGTTCTTTCTCATACATCTTTTGGGGTTTGATCTCCCAATAGGAGCTTCCCAAATTTGCAATGCAACCCCTGTATCATGCTATATTACTATTTGTTCGATAAGTTATACATGTTCTCTCCATGTATATCCTTTAGATAAAGTAATTAGAAATAAAAAGATCATTAACTATAAGTAGCCTTTTAGGAAGTGGAGGGCCAAGACCGTTACGTTGATGCTCGAAGTTGGGGTTTGTATTTACTGTATTTTTTGTCTAGAGTTACCTGAGAGTATGATAGTATTATAAAGAAATATTGAATTGAAATGTATAGAGATTTGTAATCTTTATTCTACATAGCTTATTTGTTTATATTCCATGTGTTTGTTTTATTTCTCTTCATTGTTTTGTGGCTAGAACTATCTGATTTACACAATTTCTTATCACACTTTCAGATCAATGAGTGAAGTTAACTTGACCTATCTTAATTGGCTAGTAGAAAACGAAGTCAACATTTTCTATCTCATTTTGTGTGACTTTATTAATTGAGAGCGCCACATGCACATACCACAATGGTCTTTTGAAATTATTGAAATAATTTTCTGATATAACATAGCAAAGCCAAATAATAATTAAATTTGTACACATTTCCTTGTTATTGAACTTACCAAGCAACCTTTTAAAATTAACATGTGATCAAATGTTAAATGCACCTTGATGGTGATAAATAAGGTAGGTGAAAGGAATACCCAACAAACTGACATAGGCATGTTGTGTATGTCAATCATGCCACAATGATGTTTAACATGAGAGTCACTTCACTATCGCAACTTCTTTGTCATAGTTCTAATTTCTAATATGAAATAAATAATTGAGCTATCTCTTATGAAATTAACTAGAAATGCTAAAGATAGGTACACTTGAACTAAGTGCAAAGATATATTATTAGCAAATATTAATTAGATCCCTTTGCTTTTGAGATCTAACTATGTACTAGGTTGGGCCCAGAGAGAGAGACATTCATTCGACTTTCAAGCACACAACTACTTCAATTTTTTTCTATTGAAGTTGGGGACTGACATAGGCCAGAGAGTAACATTTCAAGCAAACAAACAGTGTCAATGTCTTGTATCCTCTTGCCCTCTCATAAGGACATTTTTATTAATAAACGAGAACTGATCATATGTGGGATTTTCTTGGACCAGTTTAGGAGTTCAAACTCGGGATACATGTCATCACTTACTAGACATGGATTAAATGGTGTAGTGGCTACAGTTTGAAGATACTGTGGTCTTTTAACTCCTTCATCTAGAATTTCCAATCTCTTATTTTGTATTCAACCCTTTCTTATTAGGCCAGTATGGGGCAATATAGAATCCAGAAACCCACTTTTATAATTAAATAGAATATTTGAAATTAAATACATAGTCCAATCCCACGACTTAATTCTCCCAACAAACACAACTTAAGCTGAATTAAATAATAGCAAAAATAATATATATATATATATATATGTATGTATAAGTATAAAGGGATCCATTGTTGATATTCTTATCTATATATTGTGTATAAAGGAAATGGGGTTTTTAACTCACAAATCTTATAAGAACTCTAATATCCCAATCTTAATTTTTTAATTTTTGATTTAAAAAAAAAAAAAAACTCCCACCCACCATTTAATTTGACTAATCTACCATTTAATTTGACTTATCATATCTATTGCCAGCCAACTAACCTAAACCTTACTACTGCCTTCTTAACTTGAAAACCTAAAACCTTATTGCCAGCCTTCTTGACTCATCATACCTACTGTCAGCCTTTCACTTCCGCAGCCTTCACTTCATACTTACGTTTGGGAACATATTATTTTAGAAATTTTTAATTTTCCTTACTCTCCCAGCCTTCTTTATATAAAGAGAAAGTTTGGGAGAAAGAGAGTTGGACAGAATCTGGGAAAAAAGGTTGACACCTTCACAGTTACAATTTTCATTCTTATTTCTTTTATTAAAAATAGATTCAAGTGTACAGACATGTACAATTTTAATTATCTTATGTAATTTAATTTTGTATAGATTGAAATAGCCCAAGTAAGACTCAGCAGTTGAAATAACCCTCTAACTAACTCTTTGAAATGGTATAGTGGTAGACCAATTATGAAACAATTAAATTATCTTAAAACTAAGGACAATGTAGCTAACATTATTTTGATTAAGCATATATTTATAGGTCCTCCGTGAAAATGATTGAGCCTCCAAAGTGATCAATGAGCCGTTCCTCAGTAGTTGTTAGATAGCCAATCATCAGAATAGGTGTTTCACTTTCATCCAATCAAGTTTCCAATGTGATTTTCATTTTTCTTTTTCTTTTTTTAAAAAAAATTTGCTTTAAAAGAATAATTTCACTGCACAAAATTCTCGCCATTATAAAAGGACAATTTAAAACTCTCATCACTATAAGATTTGAAAAAAAAAAAATGAATAATTTCAATTTATTAGACTCTTGTTATTATAAAATTTAAAAAAGATCAAATATAATTATCTTGCATACATACAAAGAGATTGTTTCCACAATTTTATCCTCATGTGATATAATTTCATGGGTTTTAACTCCCCTAGATGCACCCAGAGGGAATCATCATCCTCCAACCAAAGGACAGATAAAACATATTCTATGTCTTATTATAGGGCATAAGCACATATTGGAAAAGCCAATTTCTTGAACTGAGAGATGAAAAGAAAAAAAAATACATTTGATATATTTTTCTAAGACAATTTCAAAATAACAGGGCTGTTACATAGGAGGTGGCACATTTGCACCCAACATTTTATGTGATTGGTTGATCAACATCTCTTATTGAAGCACTCATGTCATCCAATAGACTCTCATTCTTAATTTTTCTGAAAGTTCACTTTGAAAAAGCACACTTTGTCCTTCAACTGTTCCCTCTTTGTTATCATTCTTCCCATTAATTTAAATTGAAAAGAAAAATAATCTTGGCAATAAAAATTACAGATAGTGAAGCATTTTGTACATGTCCATCTTAATGATAAACACCTGTAAGGCAAATAGAGAATGATTAATTAAAAAAAAAAAAAGGAGTTAGGTTTTTACATTTTTTTTAAAAACTTTTCACTCATAGTATAATTGAAATTGATTACCCATCTTTTGTAATTAGTTGTCCCAAAGTTCATTTATCTGTTTAATAAAAAAAAAAAAGTCTATTTATTTGTAATTTCCTCTTTGATTAATCCAATTACCAAACAGTACATACAAGAACAACAAAAATAAAAACAGCACATACATGAATCTTACATGCTTTTTAACTGTGAGAAAATTTCTAAAGATGAAATATTTTCAATAAAAATAATAAGAGAGAAAATAAATAAATAAATAAATAAATAAAGTTCCCTAGAGCGCAATCAAATGCAGACAGCCCAGAAAACAGGGAGTGGAATTATTTTTGAAACTGTGCTTTTGTTACTTTGTGAATTATTGATGAATTCATGTCAATTCCATTTCATTCCACCCTCCTTTCCTCCCTCCATTCCATCAATTATTTCAGGTATGGAGATTAGGTGTGGGGGCCTACAAAAGCAATGGAGAAAGAAAAGATGTGATGTTTGAATTTTTTTTTTTTTTTATATAAGATTGTTGATGGAGAAAAGGGTTGTGGGATCTGCAGCCATGGAAAAAGGGGGTGTGGCATCACCTTAGACAGGTGGGACCAGACAATGTTTTTATATGGCATGGGACTCACCACCACCACTCACTATCTTATTATTAAAAAATTAACACCATCTTTAGTTCAAATATTCACATTCCCTCTTCAAAAATGTTTCCTCATTCTCATTTGCAAGTTAGAGCATTTTTAATGGATTAATTTAGTGGGTTGTACCTAAAAAAATGAAAAAAAAACTTGCATCTACATTTTGTTTTGACATTAGTTATTGTTGAAATTTGACTAAAGTTTTAACTAAAAAGCTCTTCAAACGGTTATGTTATATTATTTGTCAAACATTGGCAATTGTCTTTTTTGGCTTTGGCATGCCTCTTTTATGATGAACTAAAAAATATAAAACATAAAAATAAAAAAATCCATATAGTATGCTAAAATCTGGATTTGACATTAGAAATACCATTAGAGCAATTTTAGTGAAATGCTATACCATCTGTTAAAATTAAATTATAGCAAGACCTTTAAAAAAATATACTTTAATAATCTGTCAAAACTTATGTCAAATTACAACCTTGTCACAATTCAATTCTCTCTCTCATAGTGGGAGTCATAAATAGCATTTCTATTTAATATTTTATGAGAAATAGAAAAAAAAAATACTATTTTTACACCATAGGAACAAGATTACAAAATAATAATTTTTTGACATTAATTACTAGATGCTCATAGAGTATTCAATGACTTTAGTTCAAAAGACCAAAGACATAATGATAGATGCTCTTTGCTCCTTTTAGCTCATGAGTTGGGTAAAAAAAAAAAAAAACATACAATAGTGAGATGTTGAATGTGAAAACAAAATTCCCATAACCCAAGATGCAAGATTAAACTACATACCAAATCATCATTATCATTTTATTATATACTTTTATGTGGCTAGCTTTTAAATTACAATAATTTTAATTAAAAATTAACTCAAATATAAACGTTGATTGAGGCGAGAATTAGGCAAGAATTGAGGACTTGACAAGAAACGTACGTGGAGCATATAATACAACCATGCACATTATGTGCAATGCTATGATGGCACCACATTGATTACCATGATTAAGTGATTTGTATGATTTCATTTCACTTGATTATTTCTCATTTATTGTGACATGAAACTCAAAAGCCCAATTAGGAGAATGAGTTGTATGATTGTATCAAGGCCACCAAAAATAAAAGCAAGCTCATTGTCCTTTTCTCTTTAAATTTTTAGATTTCTTTTTAGTAATAAGGGAAGTGAAAGCTGTATGTAATGATAAGGCTTGAACTCAGTATCTAGCCTAATAAAAGAGCACTTCGTCTATTAAAGCAATCGTTTGATCTTAGCTTATTGTCCTAGGCTATAATTTAGCTTGCTCAAATCGAGAAATTTGAGTCCAACATCTAAAATTTTAAGAATTGGACAAAATAAGTTAAAATTTGGTATGGACAAGGGATAAAATTTATAAACTCAAATAAATTTGGTCAATGACCACTAGTACAATCCGAGCAATATAAAATTTATTATTAATATATATAAATTATTTCCCCACTATTGGCTATAATGTAATAAATTCTTCTATGTGATACATATAAATCAATTTTTTACTTTAAAGAGTACAATACATGGATGAGGACAACTAATTGCATAATCTAAAATAATTTTTTTACATTAAATCTAGATAATCCGGGATTTGTTGAAATTTTTTAAGATAAACTCAGGTATCGGCCTAAACAAGCCAATTCAAATTTACTTCAACAAATTTCTCTGAACTTTAGACTGAGCTTGGACTGATTTTCAGTTTGGACAGATTATGTTCTTATGATTGCAAATATACTATTGAAAGATTATGAGGGAGATATTCCATGTTTCTCAAATTTTAATCTAAAATATGACTCAAACTCAATTTTAGTTGTGAATTTTGACATTTTTTTGTCTGATTCAAAACATATTAATGGAGTTAGTTTGAGTTAATGATAGCTGTTTTTCACGATTGAGGCAATATATTATTGACTTGGACAAGATAAATTTCTCAGTTTGTGAACTTGAAATACCAGTGCAAGTTGTTCCCTTTGGATCTCACTAAAACTAGGCATATGTTTTTTTTTGTGGTTACTGTAACCATTTGTCCACTTTGATTAGGCAAAAGTGGTGCCTAGGATACACTACTAGGCTATGGAAGATCAATTGCAGTCATGGGGTGGTATAATTAGAAGCATCTTATTAAAATACTTCTTTTATTTTCATTTTATTTTATTGTAAATATGCCCATTTTATGAGGCTAGGGAGGATAATAGGGTGGCTATATATATCATTTTTTTTATTATATCATCGGAATATATGATTAATTATTTAATAATTATTTTTTAACATGAATGAACCATAAGTAATAAATCAAATGAAAACACCAAAATAAAGCAGGTCAAGACCCTCACATTAAGTAGTGGGCCCTATACCCTTTGTATCTATTCTTTAATTTTTAATTTTTTTAATGTTTTTAATTTTTTTTGTGTTTTAGTAAAATTAGATGTGAATAATGGTGTCACCATATTTTTTAGAACTGGAGAAAGACGAAAGGACCAACACTTAAATTCAACTTGAATTGCTAATTTTTCATATCTCAAGAGGAAGGTTATAAAAAAGCAACTTTTTTTTTCTTTGCTTTTTTTTTTATTTTAATTAACATGATGATACATTTATTTACTTAGCTACTAATGATGAAGGGACAGTGGGCTTGATCCATGAGCATAATTTTTCAACATAGTGACTTTTTTTGGGAGTAGTGTGTAGAAAAATTTGGATACAAACATGGAAGTCCTTACTTTTTTTAATCTTTTATTTATTCTCTTTTTTCCTTCTTCTTCTTTTATTATTATTTGTTCAACTAAGTTGGAATTCCAGATGAATATCAAGAAAATAAATAACTAAAGTCACACTTTCTCCATCAATTTAGTGTGTTTTTGTTTTCAATCAATTATATAAAAATAAAAATAAAACAGCTAAAAAATAAGCAAATTATGTTATGTATTTACCTCGCCTTCGACTTAATAATTATAGGACACATGAGAGAGATTAAATTAGTTATTTGTACTATCAATATATTTCAAATTTATTTGCATAATTTGAAGATAAGATAGCGTGTTTGGATAAGCCATATATTTCACAAATGAAAATAATTCATTCTCATGCGAGATGAGATGTCTCAATTTGGTCCCCAAACATGAGATATGATAGTATATATTATCTCACACAGTTTTTTTTTATCTCAAGGATAGTCATATTCTCCTTCCTCCTATCGGTAACCAAACAGAATATTCACAAATTTATCAAAGGGGGGTCAAGTAATTTTAGAATTACAAAGCCATGTGATTTTAAAGTAATAAATAAATGGTGAGATATTTTGGGTTAATATGCAAAATATAAAGCCTATATATTTGCTAATGTTCAGGTGATTAGTGGATCTTTAATTGTCAAATTCTCACAAAAATGTTGTGATCACATCAATACAATCCACCCTTGTACTATGAGACCAACAAAGATATATCAAATCCCATCTTTGCAACCTTTCACTTTCTATTTTTTTTTTAAAACTTTTTTTCAAAAAAAGACTTGACACCACTCCACACCATCCACCAACAAGCATGTGCATGGCTTGTGATATTGTCATCTCCAAATGAGGACTTACAGAAAAGCATATGGGGATTTCACTGTTGAATCTCTATTGATTGAGATTGGGCTCTCTCTTTATCAGACATGCATCATGACCTTTGTATCATGCATTGTCTCACCTATCTCATATTCTCATGCATCCAAGGGTCCCCTCCCTCCTCTCTCTCTCTCTCTCTCTCTCTCTCTCTCTCTCTCTAGGTGCTATTTACCTTTCTGTTGAATATATCTCATCAATTTTGATTCTTTCAAACTGTTCTTTTGATCTTATCTACATTCAGCAAGAAGGAAAAAAAATAGTCTCGTCCATAAAAGGAGCGGGAATCCTAAAGGGGCTTAGTGGGCTACTACATGACCCACTTTAATGGTTTGTACCATTCATTTGTAGAGTCTTTCAGTAAGATTATCCATGTAAAAAATAAAATAAGATGGAATAGTTTGTAATCACATAATTAGATCATATTTGTTTCTAAAAAATTAAAAACAAATATGATTTTGAGAATAAATCAATCATTCATTAAAAAAAAAAAGAAGTGATTTTATCATGTGGCTACTATTGCCTGATCAATTTAATATTTCCTATGGATGATCTAATCGAAATGCTCTATAATATAAACAATTCGGATTATCAAGGTTGGTGGGTCCTTAGATGGACCATAGTATTCCTCAATTAGGAGAGAGTCCCACTCCTCCATAAATTGAAATGTGTAAATTATATTCATTATGATTGCGCCCTGCATTACTCCAAATTTAAATGAAAAATTTGGCTATAAACCTCTTTTACTTTCCTTTTATTGTAAAAAGGACTAAGAAAAAATTATACTTTCTAAACTCCCTCATACTTATAAAGTCTTACATAAAGGATAAAATTTATTATTTAAATATTTTATTAGACTATTATACCTTCAACTAAATCTTTCCACCTTCTCCTCCCACTCTCTTCCCATCTTCTTCGTCTCTCTCCTCCCCTTCTAAACACAGCGTCTCTTCATAGTCATGTCAGAGGCCACCTTAACCACGAGCACCGTTAAGCTAATTTATTCCGGCCACCAACCGCCATGATTCCCAGTGCCACCCTCTCCTCCGCATTCAATGTCAGTCAAGCCTTCCATTTCTCTTCTGGAAACCCTAAAATTGAAGAAACCAAAGGCTTCGTGCACCTCTACCATACTCCATTCAGATCTGAGTTTGCGATCTAGGCTTAAGAGGCTTGGGTAAGGTTAATTCAACTTGTAACATCTTAGATCTGGTTTGTGGCATTTTGAATTTGGTGTGATTTCACCTCTGAACTCGATTTTGAGTTTTGATTTGGAGTTGACCTTGTAGCTCAAATTTTTGCCTAAGATCTAGATTGATGACTTAACCCTCACATTTGGTTTGATGTTGCTATTTGATCTTCGACATATGTTGATTAGTTTTTTTGTTTTTGTTTTTGATTTATTTTTGTTAATTTGCCGAGTTCAATCAGGTGTGTGCTTTAGTTTTTATTTGACAGAATGAGAATAAAATTTTACTTTGGCTTGTGCTCTGTTTTTGTTTGACAGAATGAGTAGAATTTTACTCTAGTTTGTGCTCTGTTTTTATTTGATTAAATGAGAGTAAAATTTTACTCTGGTATGTGCTCTATTTTTGTTTAAAATGAAAGTAAACTTTTATTTTGGTGTTATTTGTTCTGTTTTTTTATTATTTTTTTATACAATGATAGTAAAATTTTGCCCTGTTATTGTGTACTTCTGTTATTTATTTTTGGACTCCTAGTAAAAGTAAAATTTTACTATCAATTCATTGCAGGTTTGAATTATACAATGATAGTAAAATACTTTCAGAATAAAATTTTACTCTGATTAAAAATATGTTGATTTGCTTAACGATATAAAATTTTACCTTGAATCATAGTAAACTTTACTTTACTCTGAATCATCTGAATCAGAGTAAAGTTTACTATGATTTAAAGTAAAATTTTACTCTGAAATACACTATGAAGATGGCTTAATAAGAAAGCTGATAGATATGAAGGTAATATAATAAAAGAAATAAGTTTTAAAATATTAGGGGGTTTTGAAAGTACCTATATAATTCTTGTCTTTTTGAAAGATAAATTAGACAGTGAGGGGTCTATCATCAAACCCCCCAATTTAAATTTGCAATATATACTTTATGTTTATCTGGATTCTTATCTAATATATATACATATATATATATATATATTCATAGTTTTTCCGAATCTACTTTAGGATTGAATGCGTAACTAAATGCCTAAAATACCACAAAATAGTGAAGAAGTTGGTATAGAACAGTTAATAGAGGTGCAATGGCCCATGGGCCTGGTTGGGCCTGTAATTTATGAAGGGTTGGATTTGATATAGGAAATCAAACAGAAGGCCGTGGCTGTGTGGTTGGACTTGGCTTTCATGAAAGATCTAATCAAAAGGTACTATAAGATAAGCGATTGAATTATCAAAGTAGATACCTTGATGGATCGTAGTATTCCTCAATTAGGAGAGAGTCCTCCTCTATAAATTGAAATCTAGACTATAATTATTATGATTGTGACCCGCATTACACCAAATTTGAATTTGAATCATATATTTCATTTTTATTTGGATTCTTGTCTAATATATATGTATATATATATATATTCGTAGTTCTTCCGAATCTACTTTAGGATTAAATGTGTAACTAAATGCCTAAAATACCACAAAATAGTGAACAAGTTGGTATAGAACAGTTGATGGAGGGTAATGGCCCGTGGGCCTGGTTGGGCCTGTAGTATATGAAGGGTTGGATTTGATCCAGGAAATCAAATAGAAGGCCTTGACTGTGTGGTTGGACTTGGGCTTTTAGTTTGTCACTAGTGGTTGAATTTAGCCCATTAGATTGCTCAGTTACAATTGTTGGTTGCAATAAGCTTGGACTATCTGAATAAGGAATTCCCTTAGTTTTGTGGAGTTTTTGCCTTTTGTTTTTTTTTAAAATTTTTCTAAAAATACATAAAAAATTATTGGGCAAATCGTTTTCAAAAATTCTTTTCAAAAAATATTAATATGTAAAAAAAAAAAAAAAAAGATACATAAAATGAAAAATGAAAAAAATAATATAAAATCTACTGCATTCACTTTTCTCTTCTTTTTACAAATCCAAAGTTCAAACACAATTTAAAAGTAATCTTCATGGTTATTTTGTCTTAAAGTAAAAGTTCGCATCATTCCCTACGAAAATCTTTTTTATTTTATTTTATTGTATTGTATTGCATTACTCAACTATGTATTGAATAGATATTTTGTTTTAAATATACACACATATATATATATATATGATTCGGTTGCATCATTCTGTTTAAAAAATTAAAAAAAAAAAAAAAAAACCCCAAAATTGGGGAACGATAGAAAAATAGAAACAAGGCTGAGAAGGGTGTAAAAACAACTTGTCCTCAACCCTAGAAGGGTGAAAAAACTTTGAATTGTCAAGATGTACCAAACTGCCACTACAAAAAAACAAAAAATCAAACAAACAAACAAACAAAACTCCTGAAAAAAGAAGAGAAGAGGAACCATAGAGTCTAAACACTTTTTTTTTTTTGGGAACAAGAATTAATCTTTTCTGTACAATTTGCCTAGAAATTCAAAGGAACATCACCGCGAAAGAGATCAAGATCAAGATTTGTCCAACAAGTCAGGATTAAGAATGGAATCCAACGATGGCAATTCATCAAGATAGTCAAAATAATTGTCATGATGAGCACCATCAAAACCATGCCATGTTGATCATAAATGTTGTTGTTGTACATTATTCCACAAGATCGAAGAGGCGGCCATTGTTGATGATCTTGTTCAGCATTTGCCAATCCTTCACTAGTAATCACTTCACCACCTTGCTGTTGATGATTATGATTGTTGTCGTCATACATTTTTCCAGAAAATGGAAAAGGCGGCCCCTGTTGATGATCTTGTTTAGCATTTGCCAACCCTTCTTTGTGAATTACTTCACCACCTTGCTGTTGATGATGATGATGATCACCATCTTGATGTTGTTGTTCGTTGCGAATTACTTCACCACCTTGCTGTTCTTGATGATGATCACCATCTTGATGTGGTCTATGTCTATGATTGTAGTAAATTTTACAAAGAACCCAATCACCCAACTGTAGGAATATTATAAACAAGAGTTAATATTGAAAATTTGAGAATATTTTTATAAGCATGAATGCAATGGAGCAAAACAAATTACCCAAGGATTACTAAGGTGGTGGTGTGTGGATTTCAGGTATGTGTCGAATACTTCTAACCTTCGCTGTTAATTGAACAGAGTGTATCCCCTCGTATTCAAATACATAATCTCAATTTTGTTTGGTTTTGGAGTTTTCGAAAATAATTTTTGAGTTTTTAGTTTGTATTTCTTTTAATTTTTAAGTAAAATTGTTAAATAATTTAACTAATATTTTTATTTTTAAGACCCACTTAATCTAAATACAGTTAAACAATATAAAATTATTATAAAAATCTTTAAAAATTCACTAAATGCTAAAAATACAAAAATTCATCACATTTTTTGTATTCATTGATTTTAAAAATTTCTTCACAATTTTTTTTTTTTGAAGTACATTTAAATTAGATACATCTCAAAAATTAACCAAAAATAAAAAATATAGATTAAAAACTAAAAATCAAACAATAATTCATGTTTTAATCACTCAATCAGTGAGCCCTCCACCACCATATTATTCTAACGAAAACAATGTACAAAGATTCTGAAAAATAAATATTTTCTTTCGAAAACACAATTTTAATTAATTTATTGTAAAAAATAATTGAAATCAAACTTTGAAACACTAACTTTGTGAAATAACTTGAGTTTGAAAAAAAGTATTATATTTGGTAAATAAGTTTCTTAAAAAAAATGAATCTGATAAATTACTAGGATACATCAACATGCATGCAATGAAGCAAAAAGAAAGGAGTTTACCAAACCACAATTCACCACCTAAGATGTGTTCAGTATATTACTTAATATTGTCCAATATATGATTCATATTACTATGCAAGTTTTTATTCGAAATTGTTGGAAAATTCTGGATAAAATCAGAATTTTTTCTTAAACTTTGGTCTATTATTTAGGTAGGACCCGAGCGTCAAATTTGGCAAGTCAAAGTGGTAACGCGTTCTATGCCGCGCTGAGATTCACGTGATATATTTGGTTGCTTAAAACCATTACCGAGTGAATGAGAAATTGAAGCTAAAGTATGTTCCATGGAAATAAAGTTTTGGGGGAAAATCTTTAAAAATTTGAATAAGGCTTGTCCCACATTGATTTGATGGGAAGTTTTAAATGGGTTTATGGAAAATGATTTGTCCCCCTAAAAAAGCCCCCCTAATGCCCAAAACGACGTCGTTTTGGGCATTTTTTTTTTTTTTTTTAAATTTAGGGGGATTAGGGGGGCAAAAATTAAGGGGATGTAGCACAGTCTATGGGTTTATATAGCTTGGACTTTTAACTTGGGGAGAGCCCCAAGGGGCACCCCAAGTTTGTAGAAGGGAGAGGTTATAGGCAAAATGAACTAGACCCAAAAATCACCACGCGTCACCACCGTCCGTCCGAGCTAGGTGCGTGGTGTGAGGTTGGGCTTGTCTGGCCCAATACCTATCTTTTTGGGCAAAAAATATTTGAATTTAAAATTTTTTTTTTGGTAAAATAAAATACAGAATTCAAATTAATTCCGAAAATAAACTGGTCCAATTTTTCTGTACACCCAAACAAGTCTCTTCCGTTTCATACCTGTTCAAACAGGTTGCACCTGTTTAATTCAAAACCTGCAGCCACCAATACATCTATAAATAGACTAGTTCCCATTTGGATTTCTACTCCAATTTTCGTCCATCTTTTACTGCAAATCATCTATGCGTTTTGCTGCATTTATTCCATTATTTTTCTGTGAGAAAGAGTGCATACACTAAGTGTGTTCATTGAACAAATAAATTGTAGTGCTGCATTTATTTATTGTTGATCATTTCATCATAGGAGATAGACGTTCATATTCTGAAAGTACCGAGGAGAGGACGAATCTGTCTTAAGGACACAGTGTCAAACACTGGACTTGATCAGATTATTATTCGAAGAAATTAATCAAGTAAGTTGTTTAATTTATTATTCCGTTTTATTTGTCTATTTAAATCAGATTTTAATTTTATTTTTGTAACAAAATAAAATCTATTTTTATTTATTTAATTTTATTTCTAGTTTGATTTTTGTAATCAAACAATTTTCTCTCATTTCCTTTATTTTTTGTATATTACATTTGTTGTTAGGTATACAAACGTAATTAATTAATCTGATGAAGATTGTCCAACAATCTTAAGGCAATTCCTTTTGGGATCTTCATTTTATTTAATTTTACGTGTTTTCACAATGTGATATTCAGTTGGAAAATACAAATAGTAATCATAAACTATTTGACAAATAGTAGTAATATCTTGTCTATTTTCTTTGACAACTAGTAGTAATATCTTGGTGTCATTAAAAATTGCAGAATATTATTTGGTGTTACAGAAAATTATTGTAGTATTTTATTTTTCTGGTTTTAGTAACAAGGAAAATAAAATTATTTTGTGTTATAATTTATTTTCTCGTTTTAGTAACTAGAAAATTAATTTGGTTTTCAGAAATAATTTATGAGTTTTCTTCAATTAAAATTCTTGTCTCTTTTACTTTTACAAAAAAATTCTGTATTTATGGTATAATTTTTTGTATAGTTATGTAACTTTGTGTCTCAGTCACAATGTTAATTTTATGCGTGACTTACGGTTTCGTTTGAAGGCAGCTTAATGTTTTGAACCCTTTGTGAAAGGGTGTTAGTTCTTTGACTTTATCATAATTCATCATGAGTATACATGGAAGAATTTAGTAAAATATTAGTTTTATAAACTAATTTTATTTTTATTATGAAGAAACCTTTGTAGTAAATTTATTTTATTTATTGGTTTTTGAATCATTTTTAATTTACGTGTGTGGATCTGTAATCGTGAGTAGTTTTTGCATATGAGTCGAAATATATATATATATATATATATTTACAAGAACATTTTAATGTTTATATATATAATTAGTTTATTTGTGTACAAATCAAATTGATTAAATCAAGGTATGTTTTGTCGATTTTGGAGTTTATAGTTTAAAACGTGTTGTTTTACTTACGTTGGATTTTTTGGGTTGAGAATCTTTTTATCTCATGATGCAAGTTTTGGGATCATGTATGATAGATTTATTTTGTTAATTTATTCTTTTATTTGATACGTTTGATATGCATGTATTGATATCAACTCAAGTTATTTCTTAGAAAATAATCTCATGTGATTTGGAATGATAATTGATATGTTGACTTTGTACAAAAGCAGATTAATTTGAGTATTTCTAATCAATTTTTAATGGGTATTTAAACACCAGAGAAATTTCAATAACATGAAGATTTAAGTAGTTATATCGTTCCATTTAATTGGAAGTAATTTTGAGAAATCTTTTATGTGGATTATTATTTGTTGAATTTGTGACATAAGATGTTGTCAATCATTATTTTACTTGTGTAGTAGAATTTGTTAAACCATAAACCATTATTTTAATATGAGAGTGTATCTCTTGCATTAGAAGAGATAATTTAGTTTTCTTTTGTCACAAATATTTTTGTGAATATTTTTGTGGTAGTGATACTTATTCGTAAATAAGTTGCAAGAATTTATACAATCAAATGACATTTTTGATTTGTTCGATTCTTAGGCAAAATCTTTATGAGGATATGATTTTGTCAAAACATTAATTTTGACTTGTGTAGTCATAATTATTTTGGATTTTTCATGAATTTGTTTTGAAATTTATGAATCAAGCACACCGTAGTCAACAATTGATGGATGTTATATTTTGATTTACATTAAAAATGATAGGGGTGGTGAATATGATGCACCATTAAATGAATTTTGTGCACTACATGGCATTATTCACCAAACTATGACACCTTATTCTGCACAGCAAAATAGAATTGCTGAAAAGAAGAATAGAACCCTAAAAGAAATGATGAATACCATGTTACTAAGTTCAGGCTTACCACAGAACTTGTGGGGGGAAGCAATATTGTCTGCTAATTATGTTATTAACAGAATATCCCACAAAAAAACCAACAGCACTCCTTATAAATTGTGAAAAGGTCAACCACCTTCCTACAAATACTTAAAAGTGTAGGGGTGTTTGGCAAAAGTTGAAGTTCCTATTCCTAAAAAGACTAAGATTGGACAAAAAACAGTAGATTGTGTGTTTATTGGTTATGCTCAGAATAGTAGTGCATATCGGTTTTTTATTTATAAATCAGAAATACCTGATATAAATGTGAACACTATTATAGAGTCAAGGAATGCTGTGTTTTTTGAACGTGCCTTTCCTTACAAGAAAGGACAGGAATTAAGTTCACAGAAAATAACTTATGATTGTATACAAAGTCAAGAGACTAATGACAATCAAACACAAGAGACTAGTAATGGTCTCGACCAACAGGATTTAACTGATGATGAACCAAGACGAAGTAAGAGAGTGAGAACATCAAAATCCTTTGGTCCAGATTTTCTATCATACCTGTTAGAAAATAAACCTCAAAGCTTTAAGGAAGTAATGACAGGTCCTGAAGCACCTTTGTGAAAAGAGGCTGTTAATAATGAAATTGAATCCATTATGCGAAATCATACTTGGGAATTGGTGGATCTTCCACCTGGTTCAAAACCTCTTGGATATAAGTGGATATTCAAGAGAAAAATGAAGGCAGATGGTTCAATAGACAAGTATAAAGCAAGACTTGTAGTAAAATGTTACAAACAAAAGGAAGGTCTGGATTATTTTAACACATATTCCTCTATGACAAGAATAACTTCCATTCGCATGCTTATTGCTATAGTAGCATTGTTTAATTTAGAAATACATCAAATGGATGTTAAGACAGCTTTATTAAACGGTGATCTAAATGAAGAGATCTATATGGAGCAACCTGAAGGGTCTGTAATGCCAGGGCAAGAAAAGAAAGTTTGTCGGCTTGTAAAGTCTCTTTATGGATTAAAACAAGCACCTAAGCAATGGCATAGAAAATCTGATCATGCAATGCTTACTAATGGATTTAAGATAAACGAATGTGACAAATGCGTTTATGTTAAAAACACTGACCTAGGATATGTCATAGTTTGTCTTTATGTGGATGACATGCTTATCATTGGAAGCAGTCAAAACCTTATCAAATCAACTAAGCAAATGCTTAACAAAAGATTTGATATGAAGAATATGGGGGTCGCAGATGTTATATTAGGAATGAAAATTACTAAAACATTTGACGGATATGCATTATCTTAATCTCATTATATTGAGAAAATTCTTGATAAATTTATCAAGGATGATATGAATGTAGCAAGAACACTTGTAGACATTAGTCTTTATTTATAAAAAAATAAAGGTGATGCGGCGTCTCAGTTAAAATACTCCCAAATCATTAGAAGCCTAATGTACCTACTGAATTGTACTCGTCTTGATATAGCTTATGCTATCAGTAAATTGAGTAAGTACACTTGTAACCCCAGAGAAGACCATTGGAAAGCGATCATTCGGGTTCTTAGATATCTAAGATTCACCCATGATCATGGTTTGAACTTTACTCGATATCCAGCAATACTTGAAGGTTATTGTGATATCGGATACTAAAGATTCAAAATCCACTAGTGGATATGTCTATACTCTGGGAGGCGTTGTTGTTTCTTGGAAGTCTATGAAACAAACATGCATCGCACGATCCACAATAGAATCCGAGTTTATTGCTTTAGACAAAGCAGGAGAAGAAGCAGAATGGTTTCGTCATTTCTTAGAAGATATTCTAATGTGGCCAAAACCTGTGCCAGCTATTTGCATTCATTGTGATAGTCAATTTGCAATAGGCAAGGTACAGAATCATATGTATAACGGTAAGTCACGACATATTCGCCGTCGACATAATATCGTAAGGCAATTGTTGTCAAATGGAATAATTTCAATAGATTATATAAAATCTAAAGAGAATATTGCGGATCCGTTAACAAAAGATTTGACAAAAGAGCTAGTGTATAGTTCATCGAAGGGGATGAGATTAAAGCCTATTACATAAGAGTCATGATAATGGTAACCCTACTTATATGACTGGAGATCCCAACAACTAAGTTCAAAGGGATAACTAAGTTATGTATGGCTCGCCAGAAATCACCAAGGGATTAAAATTCCATACCCATTCCTATTGTGAGAGTGATATCTGCAACATATGTTGTATGCAGGGGTATAAGGATAAGCTTTGCTTTTAATGATTACTTATATCTTGATTGAGGCATAAAATCAAGATGAGTATAAGGAGATACTCACAATAAGAATCACCTATATGAGTGTCGAACTGGGGCCCGTTCTATGAGAATGAAAAAGGCTAAATTCTCTAGAAACACTTATGAAAACCAGGAGCGTTCAAGGCCAAAGTGAACATAACAGTGAGAACGACGATGTGTTAGAAGATATTTTGTGTGAAATCTATTGTCTTGGCTTACACAAACGGCTGAACAATTCAAGGCATTGCGTCCATTGGTTAGCTAGTAAGTCCGATAAGTTATCACTAGGGAAGGTTCAAGGCCGAAAGCTACCTATCCTGATGCAAGATATTTTCGACTTATACTCTTTCGATAAAGTCTGCATATTGTTGCATTTCCGTTGTCATCAAATTCCATTCATGTGGGGGATTGTTGGAAATGGTTGGAAAATTCTGGGTAAAACCAGAATTTTTTCCTAAACTTTGGTCTATTATTTAGGTAGGACCCGAGCGTCAAATTTGGCGAGTCAAAGTCGTAACGCGTTCTATGCCGCGTTGAGATTCACGTGGTATATTTGGTTGCTCAAAACCATTACCGAGTGAATGGAAAATTGAAGCCAAAATATGATCCATGGAAATAGAGTTTTTGTGAAAAATCCTTAAAGGTTTGAATAAGGCTTGTCCCACATTGATTTGGTGGGAAGTTTTGAATGGGTTTATATAGTTTGGACTTATAACTTAGGGAGGCCCCCAAGGGGCACCCTAAGTTTGTAGAAGGGAGAGTGTAGACACCCCATTTTTGACCGACTTTAAGACTCAGACGTCACCAATTGAGCGCTCGGTGATGTTGCATATTGTGCTCGTTCTGAGGTTTCAGAGTCACGGCTGTGAGCCCTGCCTCCGAACTTCCGGACTCTTTTGTGCTTTGCCTCGGTTTGCGAACCGGGTCTTGTTTTCTCTATTTTCTTTTCCCGAAGGGAGGGAGAGGTCTCGTAAACCATCTCTCAGTGGCCGTAGGCTACGTTTCGTGGTCGTAGGCCATTTTTTTTGTTTGAAGCCCGGTTTCTGGTTTTCGGAGCCGTCGGCCGTGTGCCTCGATTTGGGACCGCCTAACCACCTCCGTTTGCTCCAGTTTTTGGCATGCACCTTGTTTCCTCCCTTTTGAGGGACATTGTGGCTCGAGAGACCAAATTCGTGGTCAAACGCCACCTCTAGTGCTTAATAGTCGGTTTTCGGGCCCCCGGGCCGCGCGTTTTGGTCTCCGAACCTTCATTTTGCATCGGTTTGGGTTCAATTTTGGCGGAGACCTTATTTTCATTGTTAGAAAGGTTGTAGGAAGGTGGGAGGCCAGCAATTGTTCTGAAAACCAGCTTTATGCCTTCATCGCTCTTCATCGCCCGTTTTCTTCACTAGAGAGCTGATTTTTTCCCATTCCCGGGCCACTTTTTCTAACTTTCCACCACACCATTGTGTTGTATACACCTGAGAGGCCACCAATATGGGCAGGCCGGCCAGCAATTGTTCTTGACCCTTTTGAACCCCTCTAAAAAGCTAGTTTTTCTCTTTCCTGGTTCGCATTTTCTGGGTTTTGACCATACAGTGGTGTTTCACTCACCTGGGAGGCCACCTTCTTGGGGTGGTCGGCCAACAATTTTTCTCAAACCTTTTGCACCTGGTCGGCCGGTCAAGGGAGGTGGCTGGCCGGCCACCTAAACCTCTTGAACCTGGCCGGCCAAACTTCTCTCTCCTGGTGCATTCCAACTGTGCCAGTTGTTTTGCACCAGACCCCTGCCCGAGGGTCTGCCCTTTTGGGGGGGAAATTTGAATTGGTTTTTCTCTCATTTTTCCTTGGCCTCTCCCTCTATATAACCAACACCCCACCTCTATTTCTAAGGTTAGAAAACTAGCTGAGGCACCATTATACATACAACCATATATCTATACTCCAAGCCTCAAAAACACCCTTGTTCTTGCATATTTACACACTAACTCATAGCCTACCACCTCCATCCTCCATTCCAACACCTTGAGGTTGATTTTCAGAGGTTAGGAGCTTATCTTCTTGGACCAAAAGCTACTTTAGGTCGGCTCTTCAAGGGTAAGCACCTATTTCCCTTAAACTTGCATTTTTTTGCTTCATTTATAAGCTATACTTGAAAGATTTTTTGGGCTTCGACCTGAACTGAAAATAGTCTTATTTTGAGCTCATCTTCATGTTTGATCTAGGACTTTTCTCTATTTTAGGCCTTCTACTCACCCTTTGTGCTTTATCCCTCTTTTAAGGCTTATCTTGCATAGTATATTAGCCCTATTTTTGAGTATTTCTGGGTTTCGAGCCAAACTGTAAAGTGCCTTATTTTGATCCCCTCTTCAACTTTTTTGAAGGGATCCTTGCTGTTTGAGGCCACCTACTGCCTCTTGCTCTCTATCTCTCTTTTAGTGCTATTTTTGCATCATATTTTAGCCTTACTTGTGGGCATATTCGAGATTTTCCATAAAATGTAAAGTATCTTGTTTTGAGCCTCTCTTTAACTTTGTTGAAGGGCACTTGGCTGTTTGAGGCCTTTTGCTGTCCTGTTTGTTCAATCTCTCTTCTAGGGCTTATTTTGCATGATACATTAGCATTATTTGTGATCCTTTTTGGACCTCAACCTAAACTGAAAAAAGTCTTTTTTTGACATCATCTTCATGTTTGATTAAGGTCTATTCTCTGTTTGGAGTCATCTTCCCCTATGCATGCTTCATTCTTTCATGATTAGGGCTATGCATTAGAGCACTTGCATTGGCCATGGTTTGGCCTCTTAGCCACTGAAATCCAGTGGATTTTAAATGGCATGGGTGTATTTTTGAAAGCCAAAATCAGAGGAGGGTGACCCGCTCTCACCTTGTTTTGCTTGATGGTCTTTTTGGCCTTCCAAAGAGGCCCTATCTTGCATGCTTTGTTGACTGATTTCAGGGCCAATTTGATGAGTTTTAGGGCTATCATATTTGATTTCTAGAGTTAATTTTTCCATGCTAAGTGTCCTTGATGCATGTGCTTAATAACCCCTTGTATGCCCTTCTAAAGGAGCCCTTCATTTTTACATGCATTGGCTGCATTTCCATGATTATTTGGGCATATTTTCACATGTTTTGTTCACTGATTTTTGCTAGTTTGATGAGTTCTCACATGCTTCATGTACATGCCATATAACCCATGTTTGCTAGTTAATTTTGCATGCTATTTTAGTCCATCATGCTAGCATCTTTTGGTCATACTTTGAACTAGAAATGTTCATGTTTTGGGACTACCTTGACTCTGTCTATGTGCTTCATGGTCAAATAATGCATGCTTTGTATAGCTATAGGTCAATATATGTGCCTAGTTTTGAGTTTCGGGACCATTCCATGCATTGTATGACATATATCCATGATTCGGGATCATTTTGCATCATGATTCAGTGCTGGAATTTGCATGTTTGAATGCCATGTTTTATGCCTTTCCATGCCTTGTTAGAGTGGCATTTTGTGCCTTAGGTTCAGTCCTCGGTTCGCGTACATGTGTGCACGCATTTCGATAGTCTCATTTTCATCTTATGGCCACTGATGTTGGTGTGGCTGAGGTCCGCTTATGTTGGTGTAAGTCCATTATGCATTGTGTATGCCATTTCAATTCATAGCATTGCGTATGCTAGGTTGTATGTTAGAGCATTGTGCATGCCATGTTACATCGAGCATTGTGTATGCCATTTCATAGCATTGTGTATGCTAGGTTACATGTTAGGATTGCATTCATGCATGTTATGCATATTGCATTGTGTTTGAGATAAGAGTTAGCCCAAGCACGGGAAACGAGGGACGTTTCGTACTTTGAGTGACGGAACGTGTCTCAATTGCCGGTCGCCGACACTCCGGATTATCCATGATGGAGTCTAGGTCTTGTTGTGTTTTCATGTGCATTCATTTCATATTGAGTCGTGCAATTCGACTCCTCGACCATTATGCATTGATATGCGTGATTAGTGGCACGAGGATCGAGGACTACGCTCTCTGAAGAGTAGTCAAGCATACATATGTGAAAATACATTGCCATGCCCCTTTCTTGCTCGCTGTTCCAGCAAATCAGAAACCGGCAATCTTTTGGAGCTTCGTGCAATATTCCGGGCTTAATTGTAAATAGAGGCTAATTGGGGCACCACAATGGATTTCTGCGCAAGGCAACTCAAGCATGCATCATTCATCATCCGGAACAGAGTTGAGGCGGTCCAGGGATTTGCATGTTATTTATTTCATTCCTTAGTTAATTTGTTAATTAATTAGGAATTTTGTATTTATTCGGACTGTACTATTCATTTGGACTGTATATTATTTATTCGGACCCTCCGAGCGAGGGCACAACTGTAATAAGTGTGCGTGTGTGTGATGTATGTCTTCCAACCCCACGTCTTTCTCCCTTTTATTTACCAGCTTATGATGGTTAGATTAGGACATGTTTCAATTAGCATACAATATGATAGCATGTCTGCATTCATTCATCTGTTTTGCATGCACCGGGCTCGGCGCATCATAACTCACTGCATTGTATTTCAATTCCAAGTTGAATACATGTTAGCTGTAGCATTCTATATGCCATGTTTAGAATAGCCGAGCCTATCTTAGTTGCATTTCTGCATGTGTTGTATTAGGCATTTCTGTATAGTTAGGATCATGCATGGATTTCTAACATAGTTTCTGTTTTGGCTTGGAGTACTCGGTAAGTTTTTACGCTTTAGCATCCTTGCATGTGTGTGAGTGACTGCCATGATAGCATGCTTACCATGAAGCTATGTGCTTATGTGATATAACTACCTGTATGCCTGTGGGTGAAGGTTGGGTTATTTGAATTGGAATGATTCATCGACTGTGAGTTTTAAGCCCACTAGATAGTGGCAAAACCATCTTTTCTAAGCCCACCTGAGGGTGGCAAAATCTGCATTTTAAGCCTACTTGCGAGTAGCAAACCATCTTTCAAAAATAAACATGAAATATTTTGTTCCAATTCAGGCGATCCAGTCTATACTTGTATGCTGTGCGCATCACATAGTAAATCTAGGCTAATAACCGGAATAAGAATGCATAATGTCTTCAAAACTAGATATCATGGTTAGTAGAGGCCGATCTTTGATCGGGCGAGCGGGGGTGCTCACGAAGTGACCTTCCCCAATCGTACCCAAGTTCCCGAGCCGAAGCAACTTTGGTGATGACGGACACGTGGCCTTAGGCACGAGTCAGGGTTTCCTAAATTTCTCAAAAATAAAAATATTTAGGTGGTGACTCTGTATCTGGAAAAGCAGTCCATGTTTGGCACTTCTTTTCTAAAAATCTGTTTTCTCAAAACAATTTGCCGGATTTGGACTCTTTGGTTCAGATTGAGAACCGTGTAGTGAGCCCAAATGAACAGAACGGGACTCATTCCTCCCGGGGCGTTCGGGGACGTCTACAGAGAGGTTATGGGCAAAATGGGCTAGACCCATTGGACCCAAAAATCACCACGTGTGCGCGAGCCGTCGCCGTTCGTCTGGTCTGGCGGGCTTGGGCTTGGGCATGGGTGCATAGTGTGAGGTTGGGTTGGGCTTGTCCGGCCCAATACCTATCTTTTTGGGCAAAAAACATTTGAATTTAATTTTATTTTTTGGTAAAATAAAATCCAGAATTCAAATTAATTTCGGAAATAAACTGGTCCGGTTTTTCTGTATACCCAAATAGGTCCCTTTCGTTTCATACCTGTTCAAACAGGTTGCATCTGTTTAATTCAAAACCTGCAGCCACCAATATATCTATAAATAGACTAGTTTCCCGTTTGGATTTCTACTCCAATTTTCGTCCATCTTTTGCTGCAAATCATTTCTACATTTTGCTGCATTTATTCCATTATTTTTCTGTGAGAAACAGTGTATACACTAAGTGTGTTCGTTGAACAAATAAATTGTAGTGCTGGATTTATTTGTTGTTGATCATTTCATCCTGGGAGATAGACGTCCATATTCTGAAAGCACCGAGGAGAGGACGAATCTGTCTTAAGGATACAGTGTCAAACACTGGACTTGATCAGATTATTATTCGAAGAAATTAATCAAGCAAGTTGTTTAATTTATTATTCTGTTTTATTTGTCTATTTAAATCAGATTTTAATTTTATTTTTGCAACAAAATAAAATCTATTTTTATTTATTTAATTTTATTTCTAGTTTGATTTTTGTAATCAAACAATTTTCTCTCCTTTCCTTTATTTCTTGTATATTCTGTTTGTTGTTAAGTACACAAACTGAATTAATTAATTACAGTGAAGATTGTCCAACAGTTTTTATTTTAAATTTTTTTTATATAAATTTAAAAATATCGGAATATATTCTTTATCATCAATATCAATTTGTATTTTGATACTGTTATTTAACGTGATGATGTGTAATAAATTTATAAAGAGAATTGGTGAGTTACCTTCATGTCAATCTCCTTCTGAAGTCTATATTCATGCATTTGTTAGAAATGGTTTTGGAAAAAAACATATTTTTTTTTCAATTTTGGTTTAATTTTCAGGTAGGACTCATGTGCCAAAGTTGGCAGGTCTAAGTGGTAACACATTCTATGCTACGTTGTGATTCACATAGTATATTTGGTTACTCAAAACCATTATCAAGTGAATGAAAAATTGAAACCAAAGTGAGTTCTAAGGAAATGGTGTTTTGGTAGAATTTCCATTAAGGTGAGTTAAAGCTTGTCCCATATTGGTTTGGTGGGCAAACTTATGTAGGTTTATAAGGCATGGGTTTGTAACTTGGGGAGGGCCCCAAGGGGCACCCCACGTTTGTAGAAGGAAGAGGTTATGAGCTAGACCCATTGGACCCAAAAATAAATGCACGTGCCTCGCTACTGCAGCCGCCGCCGTTCGGGTGGACGGGTTGGGCTTGTCCGGCCCAATACCTATCTTTTTGGGCCAAAAATATTTAAATTTTATTTTATTTTTTGGTAAGATAAAATCTGCCCAGAATTTGAAATTAATTCCGAAAATCTGTCCAGTTTTCCCTCCACCCAAACAGGTCTATATCTGTCCAATATAAACTGGACAGATTCAAATCTGTTTAAATTTCAAACAATTTCGTACCTATTGAAACAGTGCCTTACTTGTTCAAATTCAAACCATACAGGTTTTTATTTGTCCGAACAGGTACCATACCTGTTGGATTCAAATCTGTATAGCCACCTTTACATCTATAAATAGGCAGTCCCTCATTTGGTTTTTTCACTTAGTTTTCTCCCCAAATTCTGCTTGCTCTCTCTGCATTTTGCTGCATTATTTTCCTGTGAGAAAGAGTGTAAACACAAAGTGTGTTTGTTGTGCGAATAATTTGTAGTGCTGCTATTATTCGTAGTTGATCATTTTATCTTGGGAGATAGACGTCTATAATCTAAAAGTACCGTGGAGATGACGAATCTGTGTTAAAGACACAGTGTTAAATACTGGATTTGATCAGAATTTTGTTCAATAAATACATAAGGTTAGTAATTAATTTACTTTCTGTTTTGTTTATTTATTTTTATCAGATTCTGATTTTGTTTTTGTAACAAAATAAGAATCAATTAATTTGTTTTGTTTTCTTTACTAGTTTGATTTTTGTAATCAAACAGTTTCTCTCATTTCTTTATTTCTTTTGTTTGTTTTTAAATACACAAATATTATTTATTCGTAATACAATTAAGATTGTCCAACAATCTTAAGACAAATTATTTTTGGTGTCTTCATTGTATTTATTTTTTTATGCTTTCACAAAGTAATATTCTTGTTGGAAAATACAAATAATAGTAATTTACTATTTGACAAATAGTAGTAATATACTATTTATTTTCTTTAACAACTAATAGTAATATATTGGTGTCATTAATAATTTCATAATATTAATTTGTGATACAGAAAGTTATTGTGGTATTTTATTTTTCTAGTCTTAGTAACTAGAAAAATAAAATTATTTTGTGTTATAATTTATTTTCTGGTTTGAGTAGCTAGAAAATTAATTTGTGTTTTGATTTTTCTAATTTTGTAATCAGATATTATGGCCGCTAAAAGTAGTACTTCAAATCCGATTGTTACAACAACTCCGGTCCCTATCCAGAGCCATGTTCAAGTTACAATAAATCATGAAGAAAAATCGAAAAAATTTAATGGCATTGAGTTTAAGAGATGGCAGCAGAAAATGCTGTTCTATCTTACAACTCTAAATCTGGCCCGGTTTCTCCATGAAGAGGCTTTAGTACTTAGAGAAGGTGAAAGTGATCGGCAAGTTGCTGCTGTCGTAGAAGTCTGGAAACTACATCCTCAATGGCCTTGACAACATGCTGTATAATGTTTACAGCCCTCTGAAAACAGTAAAAGAATTGTGGGATTCTTTGAAGAAAAAAACTACAAGACAGAGGATGCCGACACAAAAAAATTTGTTGTCGATAAATTTCTGGATTTCGTTATGGTAGACTCCTAAATGGTAATTTCTCAAGTTCAAAATTTTCAATTAAATTTGCATGATATTCATGCTGAGAGTATGTCTTTGAGCGAGTCTTTCCTAGTTGCTGCGTTAGTGGAAAAATTACTACCGGCTTGGAAAGATTTCAAAAATTATTTAAAACATAAACGCAAGGAGATGACCATGGATGAATTGATTGTAAGACTAAGAATTGAGGAAGATAACTGTAAGGCTGAAAAGAGGAATGGTAAAAATTCCATTGAGTCCAAGGCTAATGTGGTTGAACAAGTGCACAAATCACATAACAAAAAGAGGAAGTTTGTTGGAGATGGTCGTAAACAAGGTGACAACAATGACAATAAAAAGTTCAAAGGTAAATGCTATAATTGTAATAAGACCAGACATCAAGTTTTTTATTGTCGCCGCCCTAAGAAGGATCGCGAAAGTACAAGCAAGAAGACCACCAATCAAGCCAATGTGAAAGAATTAGATCACATCTCTGACGGGGTAAATAACATCAATCTCTCTGCTGTGGTGTCTGAGGCTAATTTGGTTGGAAGTCCCAAGAAATGGTGGATTGACACTGGGAAAACTCGTCATATTTGTGCGAACAAGAAGATGTTCACTACTTACAATGAGGTTGCAAATGGTGAACAACTTTTCATGGAAAATTCTTCTACTTTTGCTGTGGCTGGACAAGGAAAGATGATCTTGAAGATGATATCAGGGAAGGAACTTACCCTTAACAACGTATTGCATGTACCAAACATCTGGAAGAATTTAGTTTTTGGTTCTTTGTTAAGTTAAAATGGTTTTATGCTTGTATTTGAGTCTGATAAATTTGTATTAAGAAAGAGTAGTATGTATATTGGTAAGGGATACATGAGTGATGGTCTCTTCAAGTTGAATGTAATGACGGTTGTACTAAAACTTGCTATTAATAAGAATAACACATCTTTTGCTTATATTCTTGAGTCAAATTTATGGTATGGTAGATTAGGACATGTAAATTTTGATGCTTTGTGTAGATTAATTGGTTTGAATTATATATCAAAGTTTGAAATTGATCCTAATCACAAATATGAGATTTGTGTAGAAACGAAACTAACTAAGGCTCCATTTAAATCGGTTGAAAGAAAAACCGAACCTCTAGAATTAATTCATACTGATGTATGTGATCTTAAATTTGTTCAAACTAAAGGAGACAAAAAGTATTTCATAATATTTATCGATGATTGCACAAGATATTATTATGTATATTTACTTAAAAGTAAAGATGAAGCCTTGGAAATATTTAAACTCTACAAAACTGAAGTTTAAAATCAACTTGGTAAAACTATTAAAATGGTTAGAAGTGATAGATGTGATAAATATGATGCATCTTTAAATGAATTTTGTGCACAACATAGCATTATTCACCAAACTACAGCATCTTATTCTCCATAACAAAATGGAATTGCTGAAAGGAAGAATAGAACTCTTAAAGAAATGATGAATGCCTTGTTACTAAGTTCAAGCTTACCACAAAACTTGTGGGGGGAAGCAATATTGTTTACTAATTATGTTCTTAATAGAATATCCCACAAGAAAACCAACAGCACTCCTTATGAATTGTGGAAAGGTCGATCACCTTCCTACAAATACTTAAAAGTGTGGGGGTGTTTGGCAAAAATTGAAGCTCCTGTTCCGAAAAAGACTAAGATAGGACCAAAAACAGTGGATTGTGTGTTTATTGGTTATGCTCAGAATAATAGTGCATATCGGTTTCTGACTTATAAATCAAAAATACCTGATATAAATGTGAACATTATTATAGAGTCAAGGAATGCTGTGTTTTTTGAACATGTCTTTCCCTACAAGAAAGGACATGAATTAAGTTCATAGAAGAGAACTTATGATTGTACACAAAATTAAGAGACTAATGACAATCAAACACAAGAGACTTGTAATGGTCTCAACCAACATGATTTTATTGATGATGAACCAAGACGAAGTAAGAGAGTGAGAACATCAAAATCCTTTGGTCCAGATTTTCTGACATACCTGTTAGAAAATGAACCTCAAAGCTTTAAGGAAGCAATGATAGGTCTTGAAGCACCTTTGTGAAAAGAGGCTGTTAATAATGAAATTGAATCCATTATGCAAAATCATACTTGGGAATTGGTGGATCTTCCAGTCGGTTTTAAACCTCTTGGATATAAATGGATATTCAAGAGAAAAATGAAAGCAGATGGTTCAATAGACAAGTATAAAGCAAAACTTGTAATAAAAGGTTACAGACAAAAAGAAGGTCTGGACTATTTTGATACATATTCCCTTGTGACAAGAATAATATCCATCCGTATGCTTATTGCTATAGCAACGTTGTACAAATTAAGACAACTTTCTTAAACGGTGATCTAAATGAAGATATCTATATGGAGCAACCCGAAGGGATTGTAGTGCCAAGGTAAGAAAAGAAAGTTTGTCAGCTTGTAAAATTTTTTTATGGATTAAAATAAGCTCCTAAGCAATGTGTAATAAACCAACCTGTGATATACTTAATTACGCATGCGATTATATGTTCGATATGAATTTGTATGTTTAATTATGTGAGCTATTATGTGATTATGAATTTATATATGTTGAGTGTAGGAAAATCTGTTGTTATTGGGGCTTTGAACTAAAAATTTATAACCTTAAAGGTGCTAGAAACCAAGACCAATTTCGTATCTGTGTTTAGTAGGATTTTTAGAGCCTACGGTAAAATTTAGCAAAATTACGATTCATAATGAATTAATTGAGCTTAATTAGCATAAACCTGAGATTAAGCTAACCTCATTATGTATGTGATTTTATATTTAATTAATTAAGGAGATTTGGATTCTAATTAGTTGTTACTCTAACGTAATTTGGAATTTATGAGAATTTTGGAGTTTGATTCGTATTTGATTTTAATAAGAATTTATTTTAGAATTAGAAATTAAGGGTTCCGATGGCTTAAGGAAGTGAAATTAACAAGTTGAATCAATTAAATACGGACTCATTTGGGAGCTAATTAAGTTAATTATGTTATAAGGTTTGAGAAATTATGATTATTATGAATTAAATTTATTTACGAGATATCCAGTTTGAATATGAAACTTATTGACAAGGATTTTGGATTTGATTTGAAATTAAGGGCCTTGGTGATTTACGAAACAAAAATTTATAGTGATAATAAGCTCAATTTAATATTTGGAATCTCCTTGTTTTATTTTGGGGCATTGATCGAAGTGGTAACATAATGGTAAAGTAGGAGTGAACCAAGAATTTAATTCGGATAATGTTTTCTACAAACAACCATCACTCTTTTGCTCTTTTCTTTTTCCACACTTTGAATTTAAGTCTGAGGCTAGAACCATTGGAAAAGCTTATTTCCGGGACTTCGATTTGGACACAAGAACGACCTAGAACGGAGTCCGGATGAGAAAGTTATACCTTTTAAAATTTTTGGAATCTGTGCTGGAAGCAACTATGCTTGAGCGGGAAAAAAGACGCTCAAGCGGACCGCGCGAATTCAGCATGTTTAAAGGCACTTTTCTAGACCATTCTTTACACTTTCATCTCCTCTCTTCATTCCTCCCACCCTTAGTCCGAAAACCCTAGGTTTTTGACCCCAAATATCTTCCATTCCTCTAAGTTTTGGGCAAAATTCCTTACAAGAAAGTGAAGAGGCTTGAAGATCAACATTTTCTACCGATTGGAATTCGGATTTGTAAAGGAATCTCATCAAAGCTTTGCTCTTTTGCTCGATTCTTGAGGTAGAGGCCCTAGTTCTTCTTTAATGCTTGCATTAATAGATAGATTTGTTGTATTTTGATTATATAAAGGCAAAATCTATATTTTTGAGCATATATTGTTATATCATGGAAATTGAAGTGTTAGGATTCAATTGTTGGGTTAAGATTGTGGATTATGAACCTTGGGTGTATAATCAATGGGAAATTTGGAATAAAAAGTAGTGGTGTGAGAAGTTTCAATTTTTATTGAAAGTCTTGATTTTTCTTGAAAACCCTAAGTTGATTCATGATGATAATTAATGATTTTGCCTAAATCGAAAGTAGAATCACAAAATTGAGAGGTTGAATTATATATATACAAGTTTAATTGGATTTTGGAAGTGTTTGAAAATTATGTTAAAAATTAGCGATTGAACCTTTATTATGGATATTGTAAATTTACATGCATCATAAATTTCTTAGGATTGATTTCATGTTTTGATAAAATAAGAATTAAGCTTTGGAAAATTATGAATTTATGAATAATGAGCTTAATTTATAAATTAAAAGAGTTTTGATGTAAATGATTTAAAATGGATTATATTTTCTTGATTATTTAAGAGTTTGTATGTTTTAGACGAGCCATATATGAACCCAAGTTTTAAAATTATTTTGAAAGCTCAATACAAGTTTTAGAATTTGTGGATTTGGAATTGGGCTTGATATGAAGAACATGAATTGAGTTGAATTTGATGAATTTGAAATTTGTGTGTACATGCATGTAAGGGAATTGTCATGAGTTTGCATATTTGATTACAAACATGCATTTTATGATGAATTGAAGGTTATTTGACACACGCAAGCAAGGTAATGTTGAATTTCATAAAGTTGATCATCAATTGTACTATTTAAGTTGAAAATGAAGCCTACATTTGACATGCATGTATATTTCAAAATGATATGGAAATTAATTTGCATGAGCTTTGAAGTTATGAAGTGAGTTTGATATGATTCGAGTTTATGAGATGGATTTATGTAAATTTGAGATTCAAATCTTGTAAATTGGCCCTTATATTCATGTTAAAAGTTATATGGTGGAAATATGAGTCTTATGATATTAATTATATTGGTTGGAACCAAGTTTTGAAGCTCAAACATGATCTGGAAAAACCCAGAATTCAACCTATCCGCTCGAGCGAGGAGAGTCCCGCTCGGGCGTACCCTGTTCTACTAGACTCCTCGTTCGAGCGTCAAAAGTCTCGCTCGAGCGTAATTTGCAAGCAACCAGTACTTTTGCAGACCAAAGCGGTCCGCTCGAGCGACCGAAGCTACGCTCGAGTGGAGGGCCTTGTTTCAGAAATTTTGAAAAAAATGTTCTATACTTCGTTTTTCGTTCTCTTTCATTTCAAAGCATTCTTAGGCATGCATTAAACATTGTAAATGAATTAAAGAACATAAAAGGAGCCTAAGAATGTTAAACAAGATAAAGAACAGAATGAATTGTAATATGATCCAATATATTATGAATTATGTAGGGTCAAGCGCAGGAACGAATCAAGCACCAGAACACTGTGAGTAATAACTTTGTAAAGTTATGTTCAATTATAAGTATTTTCTGAATGATATAAGATGATCTATTTCTGAAATATTATTTTATGTATGAATGAATGGTTGTTCAATGTTTCTGAAGTGTATTCGTGGCATTCTTAGCTTCAAATGACATATGTTATCTATTCTGTTACGTCCCAATTATGGGTTAACTGTCCGTCTCATGAGCCAACTATTATGGATCCTTATGTATACGTCCTAATTATGGGCCAACTGTACGTCTCATGAGCCAACTGTATCGTCTCCGTACACGTGAGTCAACTGTATGCCTTTATGGCCGTTCCTTTATGGGTCAACTGTATGCCTCTATGACCGTCCCTTTATGGGTCAACTGTTTCTACCAGTGCTAATGAATGTACTACGTATGCTTAACTGCAAATTCTGATTATGATTATGATTATGATTCTGAATCTATACTTGTTATGAATTATGATTTCTGAACATGATTATGGATCTATTTTTGATAACTACTGAATTCTGTTTTCTATAACTGTTATGGACAACATTTATTAAATCCTTTGCTCTGTTATTATTCACTAGGCTCCAGCTTACTATATTATTTATGTATGTAGGTGATCAGACGTGTGACCAAGCTTAGAGCTTCTACCTGGATTCTGTTTTGTCAGCCAACCTATGTGCCTCCCGTGGAGGTTCCAGATATGTCTAGTGGTTATGGCTAAGCGCATTAAGTTCAAGTTTTGTTTTCTCAAGTCCTTGCTTATTTTGTAAGTAGGGTTAAGTTCCTTTTTGTCTAACCTGTATTTATTTGATGACGTAAAGGTGATATATAAATATGTATATAAAAAGTTTAAAATTTTTTCGTTTTATTTAAGTCTACACAGCTCAATAGATGTCGTATATTTGTTATTTACTTCCGCAGCCCCTTAATTATATGTTATTCTGTTAAGAGGCCTTTGGTAATCCAAGGATTACTGGCCGGTTACGACGCTAAACCTATAAGGGCGGGTTTGGGTCGTGACACAATGACATGAAAAATTTGATCATGCTATGCTTACTAATGGGTTTAAGATAAACGAATGTGACAAGTGTGTCTATGTTAAAAACACTGATAAAGGTTATGTCATCATTTGTCTTTGTGTGGATGACATGCTTATCATTGGAAGTAGTCAAAACATGATCAAATCAACTAAGCAAATGTTGAACAAAAGATTTGATATGAAAGATATGGGGATCGCAGATGTAATATTAGAAATGAAAATTACTAAAACATCTGATGGATATGCACTATCTCAATCACATTATATTGCGAAAATTCTTGATAAATATATCAAGGATGATATAAATATAGCAAGAACTTGTAGACATCAGGCTTTATTTATCAAAAAATAAAGGTGACGCGGTTTCCCAGCTAAAATACTCCCAAATCATTAGAAGCCTAATGTACCTAATGAATTGCACTCGTTCTGATATAGCTTATGCTGTCAGTAAATTATGTAGGTACACTAGTAACCCTGGAGAAGACCATTGGAAAGCAATCATTCGGGTTCTTAGATATCTAAGATTTATCCGTGATCATGGTTTGAACTTTACTCTATATCCAGCAGTACTAGAAGACTATTGTGATGCAAATTGAATATCGGATACTAAAGATTCAAAATCCACTAGTGGATATATTTTTACTTTGGGAGGCACAGCTGTTTCTTGGAAATCCATGAAACAAACATGCATCGCACGATCCACAATGGAATCTGAGTTCATTGCTTTAGATAAAGCAGGAGAAGAAGTAGAATGGCTTCGCTACTTCTTAGAAGACATTCTAATATGGCCAAAACCTGTGCCAAATATTTGCATTCATTGTGATAGTCAATCTGCAATAGGTAAGGCACATAATCATAAGTACAATGGTAAGTCACGACATATTCATCGTCGACATAATACTATAAGGCAATTACTCTCAAATGAAATAATCTCAATAGATTATATAAAATCTATAGAGAATATTGCGAATCTGTTAATAAAAAATTTGACAAAAGGACAAGTGTACAGTTCATCAAAGGAGATAGGATTAAAGCCTATTACTTAAGAGTCATCATAATAGTAACCCTACTTATATGACTGGAGATCCCAAGAACTAAGTTCAAAGAGATAATTAAGTTATGTGTGGCTCGCTAGAAATCACCAAGGGATTAAAATTTCCTACCCATTCCTATGGTGAGAGTGATATCTGCAACATGTCTGTAGGGGTTTAAGGATAAGCTTTGCTTTTAATGATTACTTATATCTTGATTTAAGCATGAAAATTAAGACGAGTATAAGAGATACTCACAATAAGAATTACCTATATGAGTGTCGAACTGAGACCGGTTCTATGAGAATGAAGAGGCTAAATTTTCTAGAAACACTCATGAACTACCAGGAGCATTCAAGGCCAAAATGAACACAACCGTGAGAACCACGATGTGTTAGAAGATATTTTGTGTGAAATCTATTGTCTTGGCTTACACAAACGGCTGAACAATTCAAGGCATCACGTCCATTGGTTAGCTAATAAGTCCGATAGATTATCATTAGAGAAGGTTCAAGGCCGAAAACTACCTATCCTGATGCAATATATTTTTTATTTATACTCTTTCGACAAATTCTACATATTGTTGCATTTTTGTTGTCATCAAATTCTATTCATGTGGGAGATTGTTAGAAATGGTTTTGGGAAAAAACAGATTTTTTTCTCAACTTTGGTCTAATTTTTAGATAGAACCCATGCGTCAAATTTGGCGGGTCTAAGTGGTAACGCGTTCTATGCCGCGTTGTGATTTAAATAATATATTTGGTTGCTTAAAACCATTATCTGGTGAATGGGAAATTGAAGCCAAAGTGAGCTTCATGGAAATGGTGTTTTGGTGGAATTTCTATTAAGGTTTGAGTTAAAGCTTGTCCCACATTGGTTTGGTGAGCAAACTTATGTGGGTTTATAAGGCATGGGTTTGTAACTTGGGGAGGGCTCCAAGGGGCAGCCTAAGTTTGTAGAAGAGAGAGATTATGAGCAAATTGGGCTAGACCCATTGGACCGAAAAATAAACATACGTGCGCGCCACCGCCGCCATCCGGGCTGGGCGCAGGTGTAAGGTTGGGTTGTGCTTGTCTGGCTCAATACCTATCTTTTTGGGCCAAAAACATTTGAATTTAATTTTATTTTTTGGCAAAATAAAATCTGTCCAGAAATCGAAATTAATTCCGAAAATCTGTCTAGTTTTCCCTTCACTCAAACAGGTCTATATCTGTCCAATATAAACCGGACATAATCAAATCTGTTTAAATTTCAAACAATTTCATACCTATTAAAATAGTGCCTTACCTCTTTAAATTCAAACCATACAGGTTTTTATCTGTCCGAACAGGTACCATGCCTGTTGGATTCAAATTTGTACAACCACCTTTACATCTATAAATAGGCTGTCCCTCATTTGGTTTTTTCACTTAATTTTCATTCCAAATTCTGCCTGCTCTCTTTGCATTTTTCTACATTATTTTCTCGTGAGAAAGAGTGTAAACACAAAGTGTATTCGTTGTGCGAATAATTTGTAGTACTGCTATTATTCGTAGTTGATCATTTTCTCCTAGGAGATAGACGTCCATAATTTGAAAGTATTGTGGAGAAGATGAATCTGTTTTAAGGACACAGTGTTAAACATTGGACTTGATCAGGATTTTGTTCAATAAATATATAAAGTTAGTAATTAATTTACTTTATTTTTTAAAATTTATTTTTATCAGATTCTCATTTTGTTTTTGTAACAAAATAAGAATATATTATTTTATTTTATTTTCTTTACTGGTTTAATTTTTGTAATCAAATAGTCTCTCTCATTTCTTTATTTCTTCTGTTTGTTGTTAAGTATATAAACATTATTTATTCGTAATCCAGTGAAAATTGTCCAACAACTTTAAAACCAATGAGTTTTACCTTCTCTCCCTGCATTTCATGACCCTTCACAAAAAACCTTCTTATAACCCACTATTTCTTTATTGTTATAAATGGAAATATCGGCGGTGATCGCCTTCCAAAATCCATTAGCAGCCGACTTGTCGGGCTAGTTATCGCCTGCATATTTTTTAGTTCTTGGGGTGAAGAAATAATACCACTCTTCCTCTCTAATTAGATCATACTCCTCTGTTATTCATTCAAAAAACAAAAAAAAAAAACAAAATTAGTTGGTGAGAATTTTAAATAAACGGTTCAGATTATTGAATTGGGACGTGATAGTGCCGTCCAACCGATTAGCTGCCTTCTTTAAGTATTTATGAGTATTAATTAATAATTTACATTACAAAACACTGCATAAGTTTCCTTTAGAGGATTTGAATTAATGGTAGATGTGAAAAGAAGTAGAGGCTAACTATTTGAGTCCTAATGGACAGTGAACCAGATTTAGATAATAATAATAATAATAACAATAATAATAATAATAAGTACATAACACAATCATGCATATATTAATAATTTATATATATAATTTTTTGGTTAAAATAAAAGTATCAATATATTAAAATGATTTAAGAAGTATAAATAACAAAATATTCAATTTATCACATTTGTATTTAAATAATAATTTTTTTTTTTTAAAATAGACCTTTTTCTTGTAATAAATATGATAAATTAAATAAATTGTGATTATTGAATTAATCTAACTTTTTTTATATAAATGATATGTATTAATTACATTACAAAATAAACAAATCAAATCATCAAATCAAGACCCATAATAGATACACTGGTTCGGCCAACACCATCTAATCAACTAAAATATGAGCTTGAGACATGCCAAATTCTAAGGGAAATTCTAATTCCACACACCTATTTATCTCAATACACACACCTAATGAAATATTATTTTAATGACAATTATATCTTAAAATAAAATGACTATAATGAACATCAAAACACATCCATAATATTATATCAAAATATTCTCTATACACATACTTCAAAAAAAAAAAAAAAAAATCTCAATACATATCTTTTGAATAAACAAAAATTAAACCTTAATTTTTCCACTATTTGTTATTTCTTTCATTGTTTTCAGTTTACTAGGCCAATTTGCCTTGATTAGAAGCATATTTGTCTCTTCTGATGGGATGTCTTTTTACTCCCACCGATATTCAAAAAAACATTGGATTATGCAGTTAACCACATTGTGTACATGTTGAACAAGCTGCAAAAGTGAACGAACCGAAGATTGCAAACGGAAAGGTTCTGGAGAAAAGCGACAAGCCCGGTGGAGATATCAGTCAAGACAATAAACCAAGTTTTGAAAATATCTAATATTTTGGAAGTTAACAGTGGATTAAGGGTTTTTTTTTTTTTTTTTTTTTTTTTTGAGATGAAAAATAAAAAAAAATCATAGAAAAATATGCAAGTTTTCCAATGGAACACAAACAAAATGAATTGCGAATAGATAATACATAAAAATATTTCAATTGGAGGGTTTTCGATGGAATTGTCAAATATAGGGTCTTGGAGATGTTAATGGGTCTTCATTGTTTCTTCAATGGGTCATTTTCATGCATATGTGGAAGAGGGTTTTCAATTGAATGGGTAAAAGTATGTGAAATGAGGGTTTAGGTGGTGTGTGTACAAGGATATGAATTAGGGTATAATTAGAACATAATGTATGTGGAATGAAAAGAATAATCAACAATCAAATTAATAAGTGTGTGCATTGAGAAATAATGCGCACTGAGATAAATAAGTATTTGGAAATAGAATTTCCCAAATTCTAACTTAGATTTACCGACTTCCAATGACTAAAAGACACATCAATTAACTTTAATTACATCTTAAATACCACACTCTGCTACATGAGATTCTACACATACACCATACCACATGTGATTACCTCCCCCTTCCACTCACCCACCATACCTCCTACTTATGTGGCAGCTCGTGATTGGATGCCTAATAATCCAAAATTTTCAGAGCATCCGATAATAATCTAATCTAATCTAATCTCATGCTTTATCATCAACCAAAGGAAATATTTTTAAAAAAATTAATGATCAGTGAACTTGTCAAAAAAATATTATAGATTTATAATATAAAAAAAAATTATTTTTTTAATAGTTAACACTGATAAAGTTTATCACTTGTTTATAATTTTTTTTTTTTTTTTTTTAAACTCTACCTCGCATTGAAGTTTTCCTAATATTTATTAACTCAAAAAGGGAATTACATCAAGATAATAAATATTAAAAGGTTAAAGGAAGAGAACCGAAACAGAAGAAACCAAAACAGTAAAGAAGAAGAAAACTCTATTCCAAATAAAAAGAAAGAGATACAATCATATATCCATTGATATCAAATAAAAATAAAATTAAAAAAAAAAAAAAAAAAACAATGAGAGGGAAAGAGAGAGATTGTTATTACTAACCAGAGAGTTGTTGAGGAGTGTGGGAGGGGAGATTAATATCATTGAACCTGTTTATAGGTAAAGGCTGGTTGAAGACTTTATTTTTCTAGTAATGCTCTATCAACTCTTCGTCTGTTGGATTGAACCGGTATCCCAATGGCAAAGACTTGAAATATTATCTGTATCTTTTTTGTTATACCCATTAGGTTCCATTGAAGCTCTATTATTATCTTCTTATAAGTTTTACTGATCTTTCATAATCAACTAAGAAAGTATAGAGAAAAAACAAGTAGAGAGAGGATAAAACAACAATAATAATTGTTAAGCAAATTGAGAGTACAATTTCTAAAACTTACGTGAAATTTCAGGTGATTTTGGATTGGGGTAGAAATCCAAAATTATTTGAGTACTTAGTTGTCTCAGGACTATCCCCATATTTTTACGGATTGTACGGAATAAAATCTCTCTAACAAAACAAAGGCTTCTTCTTAAGTGTGCAACCCACAAAAGGTGTAAGTGGGTTGCACACCATATGCCACTCACACAAAAGGTGTAAGTATAAGGTGTAAGTGTAAGTGGAAGGTATAAATGAAATGTATAAGTTGCACACCATGTGCCACTTACACAAAATGTGTAAGTGCAAGGTAAAAAAGGTGTAAGTATAAGGTGTAAGTGAACACAAAAAGGTGTAAGGTGTAAGTTGCACACTATAGCATTACCCCAAAACAAATTGTCACAGTTTGTACCGATTTCTATTCCTAGTATAAAACGTCCGGAGGCTATTATTCACTGTATCGAAAGTACAACACAGTCGATCACCAACCAATCAAACTCCACTATGAAATATCATGTAATAAAAAATGGATAAATTTCCTTCCATACCTCATCTCTCCATCAATACATTTTTTGTGGACCTCAATCCGTTGGTGATTTAAACCGTTTACTTCGTTTGTCTCACAATAAAAATTATTCATGCAAAAAATTAATTTTATCCAATAATTATAAATACAGTAACAAATCGTATTTTGTTTTATATTGATGGTTTTAATTTACAATCATATTTATCGTTCATTTTATAAAACCAAATGTGATTTGTTCTTCTATTCATATCTAATGAAATTGATTTTTGCATAAATGATTTTTACTGCTAGATCTACAAAGTAGATAATTTGGATTATTAGTGTAGATCAAAATGAGACCCACAAAAGAGATATGAAAGTGTATGGAGAGATGAAAGTTTGGCGCCAAGATAATCTGGGAGTATCTAATCATTTTTAAATCTTACAACAATTTTTATCATAATAAGATGTTATGATCTAATGGTTTAACTATAAAATTAAAACAAATAGTCTACATAATACTTCTAATATGGAAAAAAATGATCTATTAGAATATGAATTCAAACGTATGAGATCAATTATGATAAAAAATATGTTATAGACCAAATAGAATACAAGTACATCAATAAATCTCACTGCATATTTATATTTTAAACTACATATTCTAAGATGAATTCATTTTGTATTTAGTGCAGTTTTTTGAATTTTATTTTATTTTATTTTATTTTTTAAAATCCTTCTAAATTAGATGTACTTGAAAAAAAAATTACACAAATTTAATTTGAACGGAAAAAAAAATGACTTCTTTTGCTGTTGCCAAATAGAGTATGAGGCTCTATTTGGTTTCAACCAAAAAAAAGGTTGTGTTTTGGTTATTTAAAGTATTTTGATTGTTTGGTGTCAACTTAATTGGCTGACAATTGAAAAATAAAATAAAACAAAATAGCATCCACCTTGTTCGACAAATGGTAAAATTGTCATAATTTTTTTTTTTTTGGTGAATCTTTTTTTTTAAATGTTTATAATCTACAAGGATAAAAGGTAAATAAAAAAAATTCCAAATCACACCTGAACTTTCTCAACAACAAAAACAACAATTCAATATTCAACAGCTCTTTAGTATGCTTTATATAGTACAAACTTAATTTTTGGCATCCATAGTTGAATTGCTGACGGGTACCCGGGGTTTTTTTACCAACAATATTGGGAGGATGTTGGGCTTGGAGTGTGTCGGGCGATTCAAAGTTTTTTTGATGGAGGCTTTTTACTTGAGAAGATGAATCAAACTAATCTTGTCCTTATCCCTAAAGTTAAGGCACCCGAAAAATTATCACAGTTCAGGCTAATTAGTTTGTGTAATTTTCATCAGAAGATTATCACAAAGATTTTGACAAAATCGTTTGAAGGGTATCTTGGGTGGCGTCATCTCACCAAATCAGTCGGCTTTTGTCCCAGGACGTCTAATCCAGGACAATATTTTGGTGGCTTATCAAGCTTTCTACTTCCTCAAGCTTCAAAAGACCGGAAAGTGCTCAAATATGGCAGTGATATTGGATTTCAACAAGGCGCATAACAGGGTTGAGTGGAATTTCTTGAGGTTGTTCTTCGTAAGATGGATTTTCATGAGCGATGGATAAAATGGGTGATGGAATGTGTTTCAACAGTGACATTCTCTGTTTTTGTTAATGTGGCTAGGCGAACTTGTTTTAAACCAGCGAGAGGACTCCGCCAAGGGGATCCATTATCCCTCTATCTATTTCTTCTTGTGATCAAGGTGCTCTCCAAGCTTCTTCACAAAGGCCTTAGGAAACATCAATTTTCTGGGCTCAAGATAGGAAGGTCTTTGCCCAATTCTATCCCATCTGTTGTTTGCAAATGATGCCTTGTTGTTTTTGAAAGTTGATTTAATGTTCAAGTCTTGGAGGTGTATTGCAAAGCCTTGGGACAGTCGATAAATTTTGATAAGTTGGGGATTCAATTTTCAGCATCGGTGAGACCAATGGTGGGGCAAAGAATTTGTGGCATAATGCAGATGAAACCGATGAGGGCTGGGGCGAAATATTTGGGGTTGCCATCGTGTTGGGATCGATCAAAAAAGGAAGCTTACAGCTTTTTTGGCGGAACGGATGATGGATAAGCTTCAAGGATGGAAGACGAAATTTCTATCATATGTAGGTATGGGAATCTTACTTTAAGCTGTAGTGCAGGCCGTCCAAACATATGCTATGGCTTGCTTTCTTTTTCCAAAAAATTTGTGTGAGTTAATGAATTCAATGATGAGCAATTTTTGGTAGAAAAGAGACTCTAAGAGCAGAGGGATTCATTGGGCAGCTTGGGAAAAGATGTCTTTGCCTAAGACAAAAGGAGGTTTTGGGTTTCGAAATTTGCGAGCTTTTAATAAAGCCTTAATAGCTCAACAAGGATGGCGTTTTCTCAAGTATCCCAACTCGTTTGTAGTAAGACGCTTCAAAAGGATCCCGAGCTTCTTGGGCTTGGACAAGTCTTCTTGAGAGAGTCTCACTCCTTCATAAATTGAAATGTGTAAACTATATTCATTATAATTTTTATCTAGATTCATGTTTAATATATATATATATATATTCGTAGTTTTTCCGAATCTACTTTAGGATTGAATGTGTTGTTGGGTGTTCTAAATAAGTGTTCTTTTTATTTTTTTTGACTAAAAATTTGAGGAAAAAAAAAAAGAAGACATTTGGGTTAAACTTTTAACTTTTTCATGAAAAAATATATATTAAAATATTATATAAATTTGCAAAATTACAATTTTATCCATATAAATCTGCGTGTATGTCAATACAGACATGTGCGTCTTGAAAAAGTTTATATATATATATATATTTTTTTTTCGTTCTTTTCCATTGTAGTCCAATATAATATTTGAAAATTTGTTTATTTTTTATTTTGTTCGGACGTGTGTGTAGTATGGAATGTCAACATCAATCATAGAAAAAATTGATTTTTAATTGTTTTTTTGCTTTGGACCCTTGATACGTACGGTTTTGATATAATATTTTTTTTTTTGTTTTTTATCATTAAAATATTATGAATAGTATTAACTTTTTGACTTTTTGAATAACTTTTTAACTTTTATAGTGTATACCAAACCAAGCCTAAATGCCTAAAATACCAAAAAAGAGTGAACAAGTTGGTATAGAACAATTAATAATAGAGGTGCAATGGCCCATGGGCCTGGTTGGGCCTGTAATATATGAAGGGTTAGATTTGATCCAGGAATTCAAATAGAAGGCCTTGGCTGTGTGGTTGGACTTGGCTTTCATGAATGATCCAATCAAAAGGCTCTATAAGATAAATAATTTGGATTATCAAGGTGGATCCTTTGATGGACCATAGTATTCCTTAGTTAGGAGAGAGTCTCACTCCTCCATAAATTGAAATGTAGACTATATTCATTATGATTGTGACCCATACTACACCAAATTTAAATTTGCATCATATACTTCATTTTTATCTAGATTCTTGTCTAATATATATATATATATATATTCGTAGTTTTTCCGAACTTACTTTAGGATTGAATGTGTAACTAAATGCCTAAAATATCACAAAATAGTGAACAAGTTGGTATAGAATACACCAAATTTAAATTTGCATCATATACTTCATGTTTATCTAAATTCTTGTCTAATATATATATATATATATTCATAGTTTTTCGAATCTACTTTAGGATTGAATGTGTAACTAAATGCCTAAAATACCACAAAATAGTGAACAAGTTGGTCTAGAACAGTTAATAGAGGGCAATAGCCTGTGGGCCTGGCTGGGCCTGTAGTAAATGAAGGGTTGCAGTAGATCCAGGAAATCAAATAGAAGGCCTTGGCTGTGTGGTTGGACTTGGCCTTTTAGTTTGTCACTAGTTGTTGAATTTAGCCCCATTAGCTAGCTCAGTTACAATTGTTGGTTGCAATAGTTAAACGCTTGGACTATCTGAATAAGGAATTCAAGGAGTTTTGTGGTGTTTTTCCCTTTTGTTTTTTTATTGAAAATTTTCTAAAAATACATAAAAAAATTATTGGGCAAATCCTTTTCAAAAATTGTTTTCAGAAAATTTGATTATGTAGAAAAAAAAAAGATACAGAAAATGAAAAATGAAAAAAAAAATGTAAAATCTACTGCATTCACTTTTCTCTTCTCTTCACAAATCTAAGGTCCAAACACAGTTTAAAAGTAATCTTCATGGTTATTTTGTCTTAAAGTAAACGTTCGCATCATTCCGGATGAAAATCTTTTTTATTTTATTGTATTGCATGACTCAACTATGTATTGAATAGATATTTTGTTTTAAATATATATATATATATATATATATATGATTTGTTGCATCATTCTGTAAAAAAAAAAAGTAACGCAAAATTGGGGAAGGATAGAAAAATAGAAACAAGGCTAAGAAGGGTGAAAAAACAACTTGTCCTCAACCCTAGAAGGGTGAAAAAAACTTTGAATTGTCAAGATATACCAAACTGTCACTACAAAAAAATACAAAAAAAAACAAAAAAACAAACAAACAAACAAACAAACAAAACTGCTGAAAAATGAAGAGAAGAGGAACCATAAAGTCTAAACACTTTATTTTTTTTTTTGGGGAACAAGAACTAATTTTTTCTGTACAATTTGCCTAGAAATTCAAAGGAACATCACCGTGAAAGAGATCAAGATCAAGATTTGTCCAACAAGTCAGGATTAAGAATGGAATCCAACGATGGCAATTCATCAAGATAGTCAAAATAACAGTCATGATGAGCACCATCAAAACCAAATGCAGAGTCAGAAGAACTTGGCATGCCATGGTGATCATAAATGTTGTTGTACATTATTCCACAAGATGGAAGAGACGGCCATTGTTGATGATCTTGTTCAGCATTTGCCAACCCTTCGCTGCGAATCACTTCACCACATTGCTGTTGATGATTATGATTGTTGTTGTCATACATTATTCCAGAAAATGGAAAAGGCGGCTGCTGTTGATGATCTTGTTCAGCATTTGTCAACCTTTCGTTGCGAATTACTTCACCACCTTGCTGTTGATGATGATAATCACCATCTTGATGTTGTTGTTCGTTGCGAATTACTTCACCACCTTGCTGTTGATGATGATGATCACCATCTTGATGTTGTCTATGTCTATGACTAGTAAATTTTACAAAGAACCCAATCACCCAACTGTAGGAATGCTATAAACAAGAGTTAATATTGAAAATTTGAGAATATTTTTATAATCATGAATGCAATGGCGCAAAACAAAGTACCCAAGGATTACTAGGGTGGTGGTGTGTGGATGTCAGGTATGTGTCGAATACTTCTAACCTTCGGTGTTAATTGAACAGAGTGTATCCCTCAATTCTGTTTGGTTTTGGAGTTTTCGAAAATAATTTTTTAGTTTTTAATTCGTATTATTTTTATTTTTAAGTAAATGTTTTAAATAATTTAAATACTATTTTTATTTTTTAGATTCACATAATCTAAATACAGTTAAACAGTATAATTTTTTTTTTAAATCTTTAAAAAAATTCACTAAATGCTAAAAAATGCAAAAATTCATTACATTTTTTTGTATTTATTGATTTTTTAAAAAATTTCTTCACAAATATTTTATTTTTTAAGTACATCTAAATTAAATGCATGTAAAAAAATATATATATATATATATATAAAATTAACCAAAATATTAAAAAATTTACTAAAAATAAAAAAATAAAAACTAAAAACCAAACAATAATTCATGTTTTAATCACTCAATCAGTAAGCCCCTCCACCACCATATTATTCTAACAAAAAACAATGTACAAAGATTCTGTAAAATTAATATTTTCTTTTGAAAACACAATTTTAATTGATTTATTGTAAAAAATAATTGAAATCAAACTTTGAAACACTAACTTGGTGAAATAACTTGAGTTTAAAAAACAAGTACAAATCTACTTATATTTGGTAATTAAGTTTCTTAAAAAATACGATTCTGATAAATTACTAGGATACATCAACATGCATGCAATGAAGCAAAAAGAAAGGAGTTTACCAAACCACAATTCACCACCTAAGATGTATTCAGCATATTACCTGATATTGTCTGATATATGATTCTGTTGGCTACATATTTTGTAAAAGCCAATTACAATTCGACACGTGGCAGAATGAGGGTATTATTGGAAGATGATTTTAATCTTAAATCTCAATCATACACGTGGCAATAAATATTGGTTCTCAAGTGGTCTGAGTAGCACTAGATCAGTAATGAGATACAAGGTGACGTGGCTTCAACGGTTACCTATATTCAAATTCAAATACAGAAGGGAAGTCTAACTGCAAGTGATGGCATAGTGGAACTATTTCTAAGGTAACATGATCAGCGATCATGGAGGAAGCGATTCGACGGTTGAAAATCTGATTCGAAGGTCATCTCTAACAAGTATAAATAGCAAGGAAGTTCCCGAGCAGACCCCAGACTCAGATCATATAAACCGGTTTTACTTCATATTTTCCTTTCGGTTTTACCTTTTCGTATTTTAAATACTTGTTCTTTAAATACCGCATTGTACTTCAATTCATAGGAGTAGTCTTCAAGTAGATTCAAGTAGGTATTCTTGTAAACTTCCTCAAAATTTGAGTTTGGACTATTGTAAGTGTTTATGTTAATAAAATACTTCAATTGTTCTTCGATAATTGTTATTTCTCTTAATTTCTCCTAAAGTCAAGCCACCGAAAAGTCCTCTTCATTGAAATTTGAAAGAACTAAAACATAGTCGCCTGATAATTGACTGGCAATTATAATTTCTGTAAGGACTAATTGATCCTTGCTGGCACGCTCGCATTTACAAATATACCCTTCGAAAAGCCAAAAAGCCAACATATATTTTTGGCACGCCCGGTGGGACTAATTAAAATGGCTAGACGAAGACGACAAGGAGAAAATGAACGCTTGGAAGAAGGCGTAGAAGGAGAGGTAGAAATACCTAATCCAGAGGAGAATGTGGTAACACACCCTGTGGAGACTCCTATGTTATCAGAACCTTTGGTCGAACAGACCAGTACTTCTGGATAAGAACCATATGTTCATAATATTGGACGAAACCAAGGAATTGGACCATCAACCGTACCATCTTCTCAGCTAACAAATCCATGGGATGGCTTGGTAGATGCTATGGGACAACAACTAATGAACACAATGGAAAGGTGGGCAACATCCTTTTTGGATCGAATGAACAACCACCAACCAACAAATACAAGACATACAGAGGAAATTTTAAATGTCCCTCAGCAAAGATTGGCTAGAGAAAAACAGCCTATGCAAGTTAATGGACAAACTAATGGTCAGACTAGTACTCAGAACTATGAAAGACCATCGCCTCAGTCTTGGTATGAACCCATTTCAAGGCCTGTAGTAGGCCAAAATGCCTCAGTACTCAACAGTGAAACCACACCAGTTGGTAGATCTGGCCAAGTACAAGAAACTGGCATAAGAATGGTGACAAATCCCATGTTCGAAGCCATACCTGGCACCAGGGGTTATAATAATCCTTTATTCGAATTTATACCCGGGGGTTTGGAAGGTTTGCCTACAAATGGAAGGGACACAATGCCTATTCCAACACCTTTCACAGGTCCTTTCGTAGGACAGGCTCAAAGGGGTTATCCATACCCCCAACAGCAACCTGCACCACAGGGGCAACCAGTCCCAAATATACCATTGTATGGACCAAGAGGACCACAGGCACAAGTTTGTCCACCAAACCCTGTGTTTGCTCCTCCAGTAGTGGTTCAGCAAGCCCAAAATATGGTCCCTAGAGACCAAATTGCTGATATTGTTAGGGAGATATGTGGACCAATGGCTCGGGGGGTCCAGACTCCTGTATACAGAAAACCATACCCAGAGTGGGTGGATAGGGTACATGAATACCCAAGAGGGTTCAGAATACCAGATTTCACCATATTCTATGGAACTGGAAATCAATCAACAGTAGAGCATATTGCTAGATTATTTGCTCGGTGTGGTGAATTCGCTAATCATGACTACATAAAATTGAGATTATTTCCAAACTCTCTAAGGGGAGCGTTTGTATGGTATATCAACCTTACACTGCTCCATTCAAACTTGGCAACAAATGGAAGAGGCATTTCATGCCCAATTTTTCCAATCGGAGCGAGAGGTATCCATGGCAGATTTGGCAAGATTGAGTCAAAGGCACAAGAAAAGGCTACTCAATTCATTGCAAGATTTAAAAGGGCTCGAAATAAATGTAGAGTCATCCTTCCAGAGCCAGAATTTGTACGATTGGCTCAAAACGGTTTAGAGTTCAGGCTTCGAAAGAAGTTTGACTCAACTGAATTCAGGGATTTGGTCGAATTAACCTATAAGGTGTCTCGATATGAAGCATTACTAGAGGAAGAACAAGATCGAAACAATGCTTCATATAAGACATACTATAGAGATCCCAATTATGAGATTGATGCAGCAGAGATTGTGGGCAAAGAACCCGTAATCTGTGAAGCATTAATTCATAAGGATACAACTATCGACTAGCAGTTTAAAAAGAAAGACTTTCACAGAAAGTATTCTTTCGATTTAACAAAAGCAGATGACATTTTCGATCATTTGCTTGCAGCCAATTTCCTTAAGTTACCAAAAGGAGTAAAACTGCCTTCTCTTGATGAACTTAAAGGAAAAGTATACTGTAAATGGCATAATTCTTGGTCTCACTCAACTAAAAACTGCATTGTTTTTCGAGACAGGATCCAAGAGCAAATCCGGAAAGGAAATCTGAAGTTCCCAACCAAAACAGAGAAAGCCATGGGAATTGACAGTAACCCGTTTCCAGAAGTTGGAGAAAGCGCGGCTAATGTGGTTGTTCCAAATTTTCAGAATCTATCTCTGCAGGAATTGGAAGAGGTCAATGTGCAAATGCATATTGCCAACCAGACAGCTGCCAAGAAAGAGACCAGAAATTCACCAGTTGTTGGACAGAGTCTCTCACATCAGAAGGAACATTCTGATGAAGAAATACTGGACGACGATTCCTTGGAAGCAGCTGTAATGCAAAGGATGTGTCCAAGGTGTAGACTAAGCTACAAATGGTTGAAGGGGCTTCCAATTGATGGGAAGCAATATTATAAGAATGTTCAGAGATGTCCTAGAACAACCAACGCTTACAACAAAAGGCCGTACCCGGCTAGTGATAGGCAGCGACCAGTGGTGGTTGAGCCTGCAGTTGATAGAACAAATGCTAAGGGTAAAAGGCCCTTGTATGAGTCTAGGCCACTTAACTACTATAGAATGGAGAGCAAACATTCTGAAAGAAGATTAGAGAGGAGTTCAGGTTATGGGACTAAAGCCAGAGATTGGCCCCCCAGATCAACCTCACACAGAACAGAAAATGGTCATCTCAAACAAAGGCCAGAATCAAGCTCGAAACATGAGACCAGAACCAAGCACTTACCTCCACGGCCAGTTTCGAAGATGGCTTCGAAGGTGGAAAATGGTGGTTCAACATCTAAATCAGTAAGCTCTTGGGTACCTGGAGTTCCAGATTGGTTTGTAATGCAAAACAAACCTAGGGAATTGCCTGCCAAGAGAGATGTTGGAATCACAGGCAGAATGGTCAAGCCTCCTTTGGTGGCCCCAAACAACTGGGTATTGCTGAAGCACCCAAAAACGAAGGAACCAAATATGGTTCCCGTTATTTCCAGATCACAAAGAAGGAAGATTCAGCAGTACACCCATGCCAACCAAGATTTAAAAGAGAGTGAAGAGAGTTCTTCACATGTCAAGACAGAAGAAAAGAAAGCTTCGAAGTCAGACCATGTTCCAAAGCCGACGCTACAAAGTAAAGTGGTTTGTAGCAAAGAACAATTGGCCCAGGTTCATTCTGAACTAAAGGCCAGAGAGAAGTCCAGTTTGGCAGGGCTGGAGAAGGCTCTGATGGAAAGTGATAGTGAAATAGAAGAAGAGATTGGCATGAGCCAAAAGAAGGAAAAACAACAGAAGTATGAAAGAAATTACTTGTTTCAGAAATGTTGATGTTGATGGGAGAGCTACGAAGAGAATAATGTTCGACAATTTGTTGTCTTCGAGTAATTTCTTTTTGTAACACATCAGCAGCAGCAGCTTCATCTCTCAGAAACTGTTGCTGCCGTTTCTTCTCAGCTCTCTCAAAAATGATTATTGCTTTGGAATGTTCCTGTTCTACTGCCTTGGCAGCGGCTTCATGAATCGGATCTTCCACCAAGTCAGCAGCAGAAACAGTCATCTTCTTTCTCTTCCTCCTTGGCAGTGATACTACTGGTTCTTTTTCAATCTCCCTCTCTTCAATTTGGGTTTCAGAGGTAAGTGCATTCTCCATTACTATGGTGGGTGCTTCGAAAAAAGGATGCTTAGTTGTATCAGGAAGGGAGGCAACTACCTTTTGTCTCTCTGTTCTCTGCAAGGACACTTCTGGTTCTTGCTCAACCTCTTCTTCTCCCAAGGATTCGGATTCCTCAGGAGGGAGGACTAGCTTCCTTTTTTGTTTTTGTTGTTGTTGTCTCTTTTTGAGAACAGCTAAAGTTTCAGCTCTCTTGGGAGATTCTTCGTGTGAGGGCCCTGCGCCAAAGAACAAAGGTGTAAAGGGAATGAACAAAAGATTCAAAAGAAAGGAAAAGGAGAAGTCTGAAAACATTTACCCTTCTTCGAAGCAGCTCTAGTAACTCTAGTTGGAGGGGATGAAGTTGTGGGATTAGTTGTGGCAGCCTCGTGAAGAGGGGGAATGTCCCTAGATGTCATTGGCTTAGCCTTCGAAGGCACTCCCAATCCTACCAGCAAGTCATGGGGATGTTCAGATAGGCGCACTTCCATATTATTGTCCACCGATTCGGAATCTTTTCAAGACTGAGCCATACGGAAGAAAGGGGATAAATTGGAACTCATTCAACTCTTTCAGTAGTTTGAGAATTGCCGTCTCTAGTCTGGATTTGGATATTCTCAAATCTCTGACAGTAAGATGAACATTTGAGAGACTGCAAAGAGGAACTGGTATCCCTTGAGTGAGTCCAAATTGTCTGGCAAATTGAGAAGGGCAGTTGTAACAAGCCCGCGAGGGACCTCGCTACAGTTCGGACTCGATTTTGTTGTGGTTCTAAATCTGAACCAAAGAGTCCAACTCTGGCAAATCGTTTTGAAGAAAAACAGATTTTTTGAAAGAAGTGCCAAACATGGACTGCTTTGCCAGATAATAGAGTCGCCACCTAAATATTTTTTAAATGGGAAATTTAGGAAACCCTGACTCGGTGCCAAAAGGCCACGTGTCCGTCATCACCAAAGTTGGCTCGGGAACTTGGGTACGATTAGGGAAGGTCACATCGTGAGCACCCCCTTTCGCCCGGTCAAAGACCGGCCTCTACTAACCATGATATCTGTTTTTGAAAACATTGTGAGTTCTTATTCTGGTTATTTAGCCTAGGTTACTATGTGATGCTTGCAGCAGACAAGTATAGACTGGGCCGTTTGAATTGGAACAAAATATTTCATGTTTGTTTGTTTGAAAATGGTGTGATGGTGCTGCCCGCAGGCAGGCTAAAATGCGGATTTGCCACCCTCGGGTGGGTTTAGAAAAACAGTGATGTTGCCAGTGGGCTTAAAACAAACAGTCAATGCATTGCCCCAATTCAAATAACTCAACCTCCACCCACAGGCATTCAAGGCAGTTATATCACATAAGCATGTAGCCTCATGGTAAGCATGCTATTCATGGCAACACTCACACGCATGCAAGGATGCTAAAGCATAAAAACTTACCGAGTACTCCAAGCCAAAACAGAAAAAACGATTAGAAATCATGCATGATCCTAAGTATACAGAATTGCCTAATGCAACACATGCAAAGATGCAAACTATAGCAGGCTCGGCTATTCTAAATATGGCATATGAGATGCAACAGCTATCAAGTACTCAACTTGGAATTGAAATACAGATGCAGTTTGTATGATGCCGAGGCGATGCGTGCAAAACAGATGAATGATGCAAACATGCTGTCATGCTGTATGCTAATTGAAATATGCCCTATATCTAACCATTGTAAGCGGATAAATAAAAGGGAGAAAGAAATGGGAGTTGGAAGACATACATCACACTCACACACCCACACTTATTACAGCATTGCCCTCGCGCAGAGGGTCCGAATAAATAATAATACAGACCCAAATGAAAGAATATTACAGTCCGAAATAATATACAATTTCCTAATTAATTGACAAATTAAATGAGAAAAACTGGCATGCAAGCTAGGGACTGCCTTGCTTCTGATGTATGTTGTATGTTGGACTGCCTCGGGCGGAAATCCACTGGGATGCCCTGATTAGCCTCTGTTTGCAGTATTTCTCGAAAGGCGCGTCAGACTTCGAAAAGTTGTTGATCCTCGATTTTGCTGTAACAGAGAGCAGGAAAAGGGTATAGCAATGTATTTTCACAAATATATGCATGCCTTGATCCTCGTGCCACCAATCACGCATACCGATGCATGATGGCCGAGGAACCGGATTGCACAACTCAATATAGGGATGAATGTAGATGAATGCGATAACAAAGCCTAACTCCATCATGGGTAATCCGGAGTGTCGGTGACTTGGGAATTGAGACCCGTTCCGTTACTCGGAGTATAAAACGCGCCTCGTTTCCCGTGCCATATGCATGATATGCATGAAATGTAGCTGATATACAACCTAGCATGCGCAATGCCATGAAAATGAGATGAGAATAAGATGCCTCAGCGTGCACGCAACGCATCCGTCGGCGATGATGTGAAATGCAAAATCGGATAAAAGCTGAAATGCGCCTACGTGCACGCAAACCGAGGCGATGATGAAATGAAAAAATCGGATACAACAGAAATGCCTCGAAATGCGCGCCCACAGGCACGCAAACCGAGGTGATGATAAAATGAGAGAATCGGATACAACCAAAGTGCCTCGAAATGCGTGCCCACAGGCACGCCAATCGAGGCGATGATGAGAAATGCAAATCGGATAAAACCGAAGTGCCTCGAAATGCGTGCACACAGGCACGCAAACCGAGGCGGTGATGTGAAATGGCATACGGAATGCAACGATGGGCTTACGCCAACATGAGAGAGCCTCGGCCGCACTCACATAGCCTGCCATAATGATAAAAGGAGATGCCTCGAAATGCGTGCACACGGGCACGCAAACCGAGAAAATGCACTAAGGCATGAAATGACATGGAAATGAGATGTAAAATGCAAATTGGGCTTACACTAACATGAGAGAGCCTCAGCCACACTCACATAAGCTGCCGTCGGATAAAAAGTCGCCTCGAAATCGTGCACTGCAGCACGCATAACCGAGGCGATCTTGAATGACATGCGAAATGCAAATTGGGCTTATACCAACATGAGAGGGCCTCACCGCACTCACATGGGATCTTACCGATGAATGAAAGCGAAGCGCCTCGAAGTGCGTGCCAGACGCATAAAACCGAGGCAATGACAAAAAGGCACAAAATGGCATGGAAATGATATGCAAGCATGCAAACTAAATTCCAGCAACTAAATGAAGGGAAAACAGCCTCAAAATGATGATAAAAATGCACCCGATGCCCAGAATGTTCCCGAAATGTGATATTTAGCCCCCGAAATGGCCTACAGCTATGCTATACATGCAAAATTGACACATGACAGCAAAAACAGTAGCAAGGCAGCCCCAAAAATAGCATCTTTCCAGTACAAAACATGGCCAAATTGTAAGCATAGATATGACAACAATAGCTTGCACAAATACGGAAAAAGAGAGGATTTACAAAGCAAGTGATATCTACAATGCTCAAACCCAAAAAATAAGTTCTACAACATTAGAGAGGGACTAAAGATATGCATTTTAACAGAATATGAGATCCCCAAATTCAGTGTGTAGATATACAATACATAGCATGCAAAATAAGGGTCAAAAGAGGTTTATAAAGAGAGGTATCATAAGAAATGACCAAAAAACTTAAGACCCTTAATAAAACTTGAATAATAGACCAAAATAAGACACTTAACAAGCCTGATGAAGGCCAGAAACAGAAGCTAGAATGGCCTAAACAAACATGCAATTTTACGGTAAATTTGAAGAATTTCAATGCAAGTACTAAAACCAATTACCAAATGGCTTAAGACCCTTCACAAAGCATGATGTATGGACCAAAATAAGACTCCTTCAAGGCCTGATGAAGGCCAAAAACAGAAGCCAAAATAGTCTAACAAAGCATGCAAGATAGGCATAGAACATGGATTCAAAGAAAGTGTATGATAGAGGAGGAAAACATGGTTGAGCCCTTCTTAAATGTTGAAGAGGGGCTCAAAATGAGCATAATATCAGTAGGTTGCATACTCCAACTCAGATCACAAATAGGCTAATTAACTCATGCAATTTTACGGTAAAATTGAAGAATTTCAAAGGAAGTGCATGCTAGAGCCACCAAACATGATGGATCCCTTCTTCAATGTTGAAGAGGGGCTCAAAATAGGCCCATCAACAGTTCATAGTATGCTCGAAATCAGATTACTCATAAGGCAAATAAAGCATGCAAATTAATGGCCTAAAGAGTGATATTGAAGGAAGTGTAAGATAGAGGGCTCAAACAGGGTTGAGCCCTCAAACAAACATCTAGAATAGCTCAAAAGAAGACCACTTTCAGTAGTGGTCAGAGCTCAAAACAGTGAGCAAATAGGGTATAAAATTGAAGCAAAATTAAGCCAAAAAAAAGGATTTGAGACTTACCTTTGAAGACTACACTTTTGCTTCCTCTTGCCTTGATGAAAGTTGCTTCTAGACCTCTGAAGAACCCCTCCTTGCTGCTGGAAATGGAATTGTGATGGTGAGGCTTGGGGTTGATGAAGGAAAGGGCTAGGGACTTGAAAGTTTTTGAGCTTTTTGAGGTAGAAAATGGAGATTTTGGAAGATGAAGTGTTGAGGAGAAATTGTCTAACCCTAGCAAAGGAGCTGCCCAACCCTTTAAGTAAGCAAGAAAAGGTGTAAAAGGGGAGGAAAAAGCACCCAAGCTTTCCCTCCCAAAATATCTCCCGGAGGGGTGAGATATTTCAAAAAGTATCCGGACATCAGAAGGGTCGAAAGCGTAAAGTGGTCGGCAGTATTTTTTGAAGATGGTAGTACCACCCCCATGGTCGGCCAGCTACCTCTATTGGCCGGCCGGCCAAGGTCAAAAAATGAAGTGTTGAATTAATGGCCGGCCATAGCACCTTAGGGTCCTACCATGTGTCCTCAACACAACCCTGTGGTTGAAAATTGGCAACTGTGAACCAGGAGAGACAACATAGAGCTTGAAGGAGAGGCTCAAAAATGAAAACAAAAATTACTGGCCGGCCATGAACTTTTAGGGTCCTCCCAGATGTGTGGAACAAGGTTCCAAGGTCGGAAATTGGCAACACTGAAGCAGGAGCCACAACATAGAGCTTGAAGGAGAGGCTCAAAAATGAAACTGTGAATTGCTGGCCGACCAGTAGCTTTTAGGGTCCTCCCATGTCCCCTGATCACAGATATGTAGCTTTGGTCGGAAGAAAATATCCCCAAGGTGTTCAACATTGGCCTTGTGAGCAAAGCAGGCGTAGGAAAATGGCGGTTATCTGGGATAATTGCTGGCCTCACCCCCGATGATCTCCTGGTGTTGAAACAGAGGTACCGCCAAATTTGAACAAAACTAATGAGAAATGAACGCTCGGGCCAAAAGACAGTCGGGATCAAAATGGGCTGCAGTGCGGAAGTGGTGTTCAGCGAAAAGTGAGCATATGCGACCCGAGTGTCCCTCGGAATGACAAAACAGAGGTTCCTGCCAAAAATCAGAGAAAACCGATGCAAAATGAATGCTCGGGGCCCAAACCGCGCGATTCGGGGTCCCGAAAATCGGCTGTAAGCACCGAAAGTGGTGTTCGGCCACGAAGTGGGCATCAGAGGCCCCAGTGTTCCTCGGAACTATAAAACAGAGGTGCATGCCAAAAATCGGAGAAATCGGAGATGGTTGGGCGGTCCCGAGCACCTGACGGCAGTCCAAAACCGGAACCGGGCTCCGAAATGGGCAAAATGGCCTACGGCCACAAAAAGTAGCTCACGGCCGCCGGGATATAGTCTACGGGACCATTCCCTCCCCTCAGGAAAGAAAACAGAGAAAACCGAGTCTGGTTCGCAAACCGAGACAAGGCACAGAAGAGAGTTCGGAAGTCCGGAGGCAGGGCGCACGGCCGCGACTCTGAAACTTCTGAACGAGCACGGTATGCAACATCACCAAGCGCTCAATTGGTGACGTCTAAGTCTTAAGGTCGGTCAAAAATGGGGTGTCTACAGCAGTACACCTCAGATATGCATTTGTAGGCTCGAGGGTTTAAACTACCAATGAACAATTCCCTTGGTAGTAGTATAGAGGCCCACATGTCTTTATGAGGAGAAGTGGAGCATTCTTTATCAGCCAGGAAAGCTTGCAGCCAGGTTGGTCCTTTATTGGCTTCAAAAGGACAGAAGAAAGAGGCAGATGGAGAAATGAGAAGTTGATAAAAGAAGGTAAAGTAGTAAGCGAAGGAAGCAGGGTAAAGGGCAATCCTAGCATACTTTTCCCCATAAGTACTAGGATCCTGAACAAGAAATTTTAGACATTTGGGGTGTAGGTCAGTGAAATAGGCGAAGAGCCAAAGTTGAAGCACCCAGAGGGAACCTCCTTGGTTAACATCAAGAGGTTTTTCACAAAATTGGGAGCAGACTCTGTAGACATGACCTAAAAGATAAGGAGCAAGAGCTATATGTTTTTTCAAGACAAGTGCCTTCGCGAGAGGAGAAAACTCAGGCATGATCCTCTGAGATGAGGTGCAAAAGAGGAATTTGCATAACCAATATAAAATGAAGGAAAATAGCTCTCTGTCCCTCACAGGACCTTCCTTCTTATTTTTAGACTTTACGAAGTCACTATAAGAGGAGCTTAAGGATGGAAGAGAAAACTTAATAGGAAGGTCTGGGTAGTTGGGAGTAAATGGAGAACCATGGGGGGAAAGCCCTAAGAGATGGCAAATATCAAGAACGGTGGGGGCCATCATGCCGCACCGAAATTGGAAGAAATTAAAAGACATATTCCAGAAACATAAGGCAGCAGGTATCAAGAAAGGGTCTTCAGGAATAATGAACCTGGAAAGACGAAGGGCATCGAGAATCTGAGCTCTTCTGGTCATCTTCTCTCGCAGGTACAACTCTGTCATACCATTCTTCCCATTCAGTCCTCATTGTCGGCCAGCAACGATGAGGACGATTCACCCTCCAGTTTCCCCAATCAAGCCCTTCTTCGTAAAGAAGGAAATGGTCCTCCAAGCGAGGATATAGGGCTGCGAGTTGAGCAGGAGCTTCCCGAAAAATAGGGCCAAGGACGTATTCCTGTTTGTTGCTATGACGAGGCACGAAAAGACGTCCATTTATGTGGCTTGACTCACCAGATGATAGTTTGGTGATTTCTTCATCGATACATCGCTTCAAAGCCATGGTAGGACTGATACGATCGCCAGTAAATACTTTTAGTGAGGAAGGATCCATTGATAGTGAATAATAAGGAAGAAGGGTTTAACAGGAGATCGGTAGGGTTTGCGAGTCAAAAGAGCAAGTGATTTCAGAGTATAAAGCAAAGGGGCTTTTAAAAGGTTTCATGTCTGAAAAATATATTGCGTAAATCGTTATGTACTAAAAGTACGAATATGAGGAGACTCTTCCAAATATTGATAGTTTTGGAGGGAAGGACACATTCTGAATGTTGACGTCAGCTTCGAAGAAAGATATTTGGCTTCGAAGCCAATTTTGGCTCCAAGAAATCAAATAAAACAGCTTCGAAATACAGAATCCGGCTTCGAAGTACACTACATGATTGAAGACGCTAAGATGCAAAGAACATCAAAACCAATCGTTGGTTTTTGCAAGAGAAGATTGTTCATTAAATTAAGACAGCATAAGATGCTTTTCCAAGTAAGAATGGTCAATTTAAAAATGACTGACTATATTAACTATAACCATATGTTGGTTATAATTAGCTTTGAAAAGTAAGGTTGTTAACTCCGAAGCATTAGTTTGAGATAATATTAACCAAAATTGTCAAATTCTGCTCCATAAATTGGAAAAAGACATATTGGTTGTTGGTTATAATTAGCTTTGAAAAGTAAGGTTGTTAACTTCGAAGCATTGATTTGAGATAATATTAACCAAAATTGTCAAATTTTGCTCCATAAATTGGAAAAAGACATATTGGTTTCTTTAGTATTTCATTGAAAATAAGTGAGTCCAAATTCAAAGGATGAGATTATTTAATTTAAGGCTATAAGTTGGCTTTTAAAAGTAAGAGGAAACAGAGTCAAACAATGTCAAGTACAGAGGACTTTGCTTTCATTAGAGCCAAGACAATTACATTAAGTAATCTTATTTGGGTACAAATTCAAGCTCATAAAAATAAGGAATATAATAAATTACAAGATCATGGAATTTCGTCCAACAATGATCAATGAATATTTGTTCTTTCTTTATTATGTCTTCCATCTCCTCCAAAGTTGGCTGCATGAGTTGATGTGCTCTCACTTCATAATAGAGCTCTTCAGCCTTTGCTTCGAAAGCCTCCTCCCTCAATTTTTGTTCCAACTCATCTATAACTAAATCATCCCAATATGCAGAATCTTTATTTTTGAAGTCATCAAAGTCTTCAATGAAGTTTTCTGCTTCGTATTGAGCATGAATTCGAAGAGATGAAAGTTGATCCAAAGATTGAATGGTGACTTTGGAATTTCGATGCCAATGGAGAATCTTGGAAGTTGATCCAGAACATGTGAAGTTACGCTTGGCGATAGGATTAAGGATATGGCCCTAGTCGAATATCACAAGCCCATCAAAAGTTCTTGAGAGGAATGTCATCCTCAAGAACATTGAAGGGTAGGTGAGAAAAGCTCTGGCGAAGTTGGGCTTCTTTCCGCTCAAATGGAGTTGGGGATGATGGAGGTTTGTAAGGAGGGAAGATTTTGTCCATTGGAAGAGCAAGCTTTAATTTCTCTGTCCAAGAAAGAGTGGGAGGAGGAGAAGGAGTAGATGGTTCTGCTTCAGAAGAAAGAGAAGGTGTGGATGCCTCTAGTCCAGAGGATGGAGAAGGTGTGGATGCTTCTATTTCAGAAGATGGAGAAGAAGAAGTGGATGCTTCAGTTAGGGGAGATGACACAGGGATGGGAGGAACAAAGGCATTAATATAATCAAGCCAGTCAGAAGAGCAAATCTGCGCTTTCTTGGCTAAAAATGAAAGGGTATATCCTTGTGATTCTTCCAAGCACCGGGCGGTGTGCATTATCCTCGTGGGCATGGAGGATGTATACCAAGCCACAAGCAAATTCTCCTCTAAACTACGTCGAAGATCGATGGGCACATAAGGATAAACCACCGAGCTTCGAGCGTAGGAAGGAAAATCTAAAGGGTCAGTGAACTCAATAAAATGATGATTGATCCGTTCCCTCAAGTCCTGGACTCGAGTGCGAACCGGTTCGTCCATCGAAACCCCGGAAGATGAAGAAGTTGTAGCTTCATCCCAAGCAGAAGTTTGTGAAGAAGAATTTCCCAATTCCATATTTGCAATTTGTTGAAGCAAAGGCTTGAGAGTTGTTCGTTCAAAGTGCGAGGGAAGTTTAGAGGAAGAACTTTTTGTATCAACGAGTTTGTAAACCAAAGGATTGAGGGCAATGTGTTCGTAGTCCAAAGGTTGATAATCTGCGAAAGCCTCCATGACCTGAATATAGAAAGGCGGGTAAAGGTGGCTAATAAATGCGTGGAGATTCTTTCGAGGGAAAACAGCATTACTCAATGGCTCTTCGTATGCTCGATCAATAGAGTGAGAAGGTGATTGAGTCATAATCCGTTCGAATGCTGAAGGTATTGGAACGTCCAACAAAGTTAAGAGTTAATGCAAATGATCACCAAAATAGGTGATGGTTGTGTTTCCTGAAAATAGATTCTATGCACGTTCCAAAAAGCGAGGGAAAAGTTTTTGATTCACTAATATTTCCAAGTATTGGGTATATTAGTGCGGGGGGTAATGTTGGCTACATATTTTGTAAAAGCCAATTACAATTCGACACGTGGCAGAATGAGGATATTATTGGAAGATGATTTTAATCTTAAATCTCAATCATACACGTGGCAATAAATATTGGTTCTCAAGTGGTCTGAGTAGCACTAGATCAGTAATGAGATACAAGGTGACGTGGCTTCAACGGTTACCTATATTCAAATTCAAATCTGAAGGAAGTCCAAGCGCAAGTGATGGCATAGTGGAACTATTTCTAAGGTAACATGATCGGCGATCATGGAGGAAGCGATTCGGACGGTTCAAGTGATTCGAAGGTCATCTCTAACAAGTATAAATAGCAAGGAAGTTCCCGAAAAAGACCCCAGACTCAGATCATATAAACCGGTTTTTACTTCATATTTTCCTTTCGGTTTACCTTTTCACGTATTTTAAATACTTGTTCTTTAAATACCGCATTGTACTTCAATTCATAGGAGTAGTCTTCAAGTAGATTCAAGTAGTATTCTTTGTAAACTTCCTCAAGGCTGAGTTTGGACTATTATAAGTGTTTATGTTAATAAAATACTTCAATTGTTCTTCGTATTAATTGTTATTTCTCTTAATTTCTCCTAAAGTCAAGCCACCAGTAAAAGTCCTCTTCATTGAGGCTGAAAGAACTAAAACATAGTCGCCTGATAATTGATTGGCAATTATAATTTCTGTAAGGACTAATTGATCCTTGCTGGCACGCTCGCATTTACAAATATACCCTTCGAAAAGCCAAAAAGCCAACAGATTCATATTACTATGCAAGTTTTTTTAATTTTTAATTTTTTATATATATTTAAAAGTATCGGAATATATCCTTTATTATCAATATCAATTTGTATTTTGATACTATTATTTAACGTGATGATGTGTAATAAATTTATAAAGAGAATTGGTGAGTTACCTTCATGTCAATTTTCTTGTGAAGTCTATATTCATGCATTAACCATTGAGTTTTACCTTCTCTCCCTGCATTTCTTGACCCTTCACAAAAAATCAGTGCTTTCTTATAACCCACTATTTCTTCATTGCTATAGATGGGGATATCGGCTGTGGTCGCCTTTCAGAATCCATTACCAGCCGACTTGTCGGACTGGTTACTCCCTGCATATTTTTTAGTTCTTGGGGTGAAGAAATCCTACTCTTCCTCTCTAATTAGATCATACCCCCTGTTATTCATTCAAAAATAAAAAATAAAAAAAATTGGATGGTGAGAATTTTAAATAAACGTTTCAGATCATTGAAGTGTGACGTAACAGCGCCGTCCAATTGATTAGCTGTCTCCTTAAGTATTTATGAGAATTAATTAATAATTTACATTACAAAACATAGCATAAGTTTACTTTAGAGTATCTGAATTAATGGCAGATATGAAAAGAGGTAGAGGGCAACTATTTGAGTCCTAATGGACAGTGAACTAGATTTAGATACAAAAAAAATAATAATAAAAAAATAAGTACATAACAATCATGCATATATTATTAATTTACATACATATTTTTTTGGTTAAAATAAAAATATCAATATATTAAAACGATTTAAGAAGTATAAATTAGTAAAAAAACATTCAATTTATCACATTTGTATTTAAAAAATAATTCTTTTTAAAAATGGACCTTTTTTTTGTAATAAATATGATAAATTGAATAGATTGTAACTATTGAATTGATCTAACTTTTTTGTATAAATAATATGTATAAATCACCTTACAAATGAATTGAATCATAAAATCAAGAACTATAATAGATTCATACGTCCGAACAACACTATCCAATCATCTAAAATATGAACTGGAGGCCTACCAAATTTTACTTCGATTTACGGACTACCAATGAATAAAAGACACATCATCTAACTTTAATTACATCTTAAATACCACACTCCGTTACATGAGATTCTACGCATACACCATATACCACATGCGGGGATTGGGTTTCTTTATACTGTGATCGGATTAGAAAGTATTGTTAAACTCATAGAGATTTATTATAGGTCTCGTTTCGATAATTTGAACCATCCAATGTTTGGAACTCGTCAAATATTATTTGCTTGTAAAAAATCGCGTTGATTGGATATAACTATTTTATTAGATCAAATTTCTATCAACCGTTTATTTTTTTACCATCTTTTTTTTTTAATACAAAACTGAGTTGATCACATAGCTATCAATATCCAATCAACGTGATTTTTTATAGTTATATAATACTCGACGAGTTCGACACATTGAATAGTTCATATTATCAAAACGAGACCCGTGGTGGGCTCCCACGAATCCAACAGCACTCTCCAATCTAATCACGGACTAAAAGGAAGCCAAACCCCCACATGTGATTATCTCTCCCTTCCTCTCACCGACCATACTCCTACTTATGTGGCAGCTCATGATTGGATGCCTAATAAACCAAATTATCGGAGCATCCGAAAATAATGTAATCTAATCCAATCTCATGCTTTTGTCATCAACAAAAGAAAATATTTTTGGAAAAATTATTGATCAGTGAACTTGTCAATGTTAGAATAGTAGAGAGAGAGAAGAAATCATATATATTGTATTGAATCCAATGTATTGAATGATTGTAGAGTTGAATGTATTTTATATAATAGAAAGCCTGTATATATAAGCTGAGAAAGAGTATCCTACTAGAAACCTAATTATGAGAAAGAGTATCTTACTAGAAACCTAACTATGACTATTCCTAAATATATTTAGGAAATCAATACCTAATATATTTAGGAATACCACATATACATTAACATCCCTCCTCAAACTCAAGGAGGATAAACATCTTGAGTTTGGAGAGAAAAACTAAAACATGACATAAAACTAAATAAAATAAAAGGCAAATAGATTGCAAAATCTGAACGGGAGCGCAAGGGCGCTTGAGATATATCAGAGGCCAGAGCTAATGCCGGAAGACAGTTTAAAGGCGTGACGGACCGTTGTAGGAGCTGGCCGGAACTAATGTCAGGACAGTTTAAGGTCTTGCTGGACTATTGTAGAAGCAAATCAGAATCAATGTTGGAAGACAGTTTAAGGTCATGTCGGACCGATATAGGAGCTAACTGGAATCAATGTTGGGACAGTTTAAAGAGGTCATGTCGGACCGATATAGGAGCTAACCAGAATCATTATCGGGACAATTTAAAGGGGTCATGCCGGACTGATGTAGAAGCTAACCGGAATGTTAAACCAACAAGCGTGACACACACATAACTTATGACATGGTGCTGAACGATGATGGCAATAGATAACTGAATGCGCTAGGGGGCGGCTTGAATTGTGCGCCAAAGGGGGGCGGTTTGGATTGTGCGCCAGAGGGGACGGCTTGGATTGTGCGCCAGAGAGGGCAGTTTGGATTGTGCGCCAGAGGGGCGGCATGGGTGGTGAGTAATTGGGTGGTTCGCATGGTGTATAACCATACTCACCATAATATAGGTATAATACCTCTCCTCAAACTCAAATAGGTTTGAAGATAGAAACCCATTTGAGGTTGAAGTAGAGGGAAAGATAGAATAGAGGAAAAAAAAAATCACGAGTAAAAAATAAATATATGATAGAGATATTTGGGTAAGGAATAAACAACGGACAAAAGAAAGAGATCACCACGAAGCAATATTGACAAGAAAATATGACAATGGAATAGGTTGAGGTCCGGCAAGCGGCCGGTAAAGCGAAATTACTAGGTATTTAACCTAGTTCTGATATCATGTTAGAATAGTAGAGAGAGAGAAGAAATAATATGTATTGTATTGAATCCAATGTATTGAATGATTGTAGAGTTGAATGTATTCTATATAATAGAAGGCCTGTATATATAGGCTAAGAAAGAGTATTCTACTAGAAACCTAATTATGAGAAAGAGTATCCTACTAGAAACCTAATTATGGCTATTCTTAAATATATCTAGAAAATCAATACCTAATATATTTAGGAATACCACATATACATTAACAGTCAAAAAATTACTCAGATTTATAATTTTTTTTTCTTCATATTTTTAATAGTTAACATTGATAAAGTTTATCACTTGTTTATAATTTTTTTTGAAACTCTACCTTGCATTGAAATTTTCCTAATATTTATTAACTCAGAATGAGAATTACATCAAGACAATAAATATTAAAAGGTTAAAGGAAGAGAACTCGAAACAGAAGAAACCAACACAGTAAAGAAGAAGACAACTCTAATCCAAATAAAAAGAAAGAGATACAGTTATATATCAATTGATATCAAATAAACATAAAATAAAAAAAAATATAAAATAAACAAGGAAAGAGAAAGAGAGAGATTGTTATAACTAACCACAGAGTTGCTGAGGAGTGTGGAAGGGGAGATTAATATCATTGAACCTGTTTATAGGTAAAGGAAGGTTGGAGACTTATATTTCAAGTAATTCTCTATCAACTCTTCATCCGATGGATTGAATCGGTAACCCGATGGAAAAGACTTGAAATATTCATCTATATATTTTTTGTTATATCCATTAGGTTCCATTGAAGTTTCATTATTATTTTCTTATAAGTTTTGCTGATCTTCCATAATCAACTAAAAAAGTATAGAGAGAAAGCAAGTAGAGAGAGAAGATAAAACAAAAAAAATAATTGTTAAGCAAATTGGGGGTACAATTTATAGAACTTATGTGAAATTTCAGGTGATTTAGGATTGGGGTAGAAATCCAAAATTATTTGAGTATTTTGTGGTCTCCGGACTATCCTCATTTTTACGGATTGTACGGAATAAAATCTTTCTAACAAAACAAACTGTCATAGGCCCCGTTTGTTTCAAGGTGGAATGGAGGGAATTGATAATGAAGATATTAGTAAAATTATATTTATTTTGATGATAGTTGTCAGTGCAGAAATTGTTAAATTATTTTTATATAAAATAATAAAACAAATAAAATTATAATTTTTACTTAACAAAAAATACAAAAATATTATACATTAATATTTTTAAAAAAATGCCCAACAAGTTAAAAAAAAAAAAAATTTGTTGCTGATTGGTCGGACTTCTGGGCGGACATCCGATAACACCCAATCCAAACAAATTATTTTGCTAATACTGGCCCTGTTTGGTAGAGCTGTAGGAAAGTGCTTATAGCTTATGTCTAAACAGCTTATAGCTTATAACTTTCAGCTTAAGCTGATTTCCAGCTTATTCTTAAAGCATCTCCTGCCCCACTCACAGAATAAGCTGATTTCTGACTTTCACAAAGCTATAAGCTAAACCAAACACATCAAAATAACTTAAATTAAGCTGAAAGTTGAAATAAGCTAAAAATAATCTCTGCCAAACAGACCCACTATCTCCTAACCTAGACTGTTAGTACCCCTCGCCATAGTTTGTGCCGATATCTATTCCTAGCACAAACATCTAGAGAAGATTAGTCGTTGTATCATCAAAAGTACAGCACAGTCAATCACCAACCAATCAAGCTCCACTACGAAATATCATGTAATAAAAAATGGATAAATTTCTTTCCATATCTCATCTTTCCATCAATACATTTTTTGTGGATCTCAATCCGGCCATACACGGGTGATTTAAACCGTTTACTTCGTTTGTCTAGCAATAAAAGTTACTCATGCAACAAACTAATTTCATCCAATAATTATAAATACAATAATAAATTGTATTTTATTTTATATTGATGGTTTTAATTTACAATCATATTTATCGTTCATTTTATAAAATAAAATATAATTTGTTCTACTATTTATCGATATCTAACGAAATTAATTTTTTGCATAGATGATTTTTACTGCAAGATCTACAAAGTAGATAATTTGGATTATTAGTACAGATCAGAATGAGTCCCACAAAAGAGATATGAAAGTGTATAAAGAGATGAAAGTTTGGCGTCAAGATAATCTAGGAGTATCTAATCATTTTTAAATCTTACAACGATTTTTATCATAATAAGACACATCAAAAAATGTTATGATATAATGGTTTAACTATAAAATTAAAACATATAGTATACATAATACTTCTAATATGGAAAAAAATGATTAATTAGAATATGAATTCAAATGTATGAGATCAATTAGGATACAAAAAAAAAAAATGTTATGGACCAAATAGAATACAAGTACATCAAAAGGAATTTTTCACTAAATTTCTCTGCATATTTATATTTTAAACTACATATTCCAAAATGAATTCAATTTAGTGAAGTTTTTTGAATTCTATTTTATTTTATTTTTTATTTTAAAATCCTTCTAGATTAGATCTACTTGAAAAAAAAAAAATTACACAAATTTAATTTGAACAGGAAAAAAAAAAAGGGGTACTTACTAATTAGTCCTATTAACTAGACTTATTTACCTACAGGTCCTAACTAATAAATTTAACACTATAAAAATAAGAGAGTGATAAATTTATCACTAAAAATTTATTCATAAAAACAAAGAGACTGATAAATTTATCACTATAAATTTTTTCATAAAAATAAAAGACTGATGAATTTATCTTTATCACTTAATAAATTTATCAAATAGGACTTAATGGGTAATAACTCTCCAAAGTATGACCTATTGGATAATAAGTCTCCAAAGCAGGACCTATTGGTAGTTTATCCGGAAAAAAAAATGACCTCTTTTGCTGTTGCCAAATAGAGTATGAGGCTCTATTTGGTTTCAACCAAAAAAGAAAAGGTTGTTTTTGGTTATTTAAAGCATTTTGATTGTTTGGTGTCAACTTAATTGGCTGACAATTAAAAAATAAATAAATAAATAAAATAGCATCCACCTTGTTCGACAAATGCTAAAATTGTCATAAATTTTATTTTTTTGGGTGAATCTTTTTATTTTTATTTTTAAATGTTTATAATCTACAAGGATAAAAGGTAAATAAAAATAAATCCAAATCACACCTGAACTTTCTCAACAACAAAAATAACAATTCAATATTCACTACAAGAAAACTGGGTATATGAGACGGAACTATTTGCGACGGCGCTTGAAATCTCAAAAGTCACTTTTTGACGGAGAAAATCTCAAAAAGTAGAGTATTTGCGACGGCAGAAAATGCCGTCTCAAAAAAGCATACCGTCGCAAATACTCTCATTTTTTGAGACGGCAACTAGTGCCGTCGCAAATGCTCTGCTTTTTTGAGACGGCAAATGGTGCCGTCGCAAATACTCTGCTTTTTTGAGACGGCATTTTCTGCCGTCGCAAAAAGTGACTTTCGTGTTTTTTTGTTTTTAGTGGATATTTTTAAAATTTTAAATATTTTTTTTAGATGTATCTTACTTAGATGTATCTAAAAAAAAAAAATTTATGAAAAAATATTTTTTAAAATTAATAAATACATAAAAATACAAAAAAATGTATTGAATTATTATATTTTTAGTATTTAGTGAATTTTTAAAAGATTTTTTTTACAATTTTTTTTAATTTTTAGGTATATTTATGTTAGGTGTGTCTAAAAATTTTAAAAAATACTTAAAATATTAAAAAAAATTCAATAAAAACAATATAACACGGAAAACAAGAAAGTATAATTTTCTCAAAAGAGTTTTTGGAAAACTCTAACCTAGCATAGTGATTGTGGTTTTGAGATAGCTTCATATATATACAGTCACAAAATGGTTTGAATAAATTCAACGGTATTTTTCTGTCGCAAAAAAAAAATAAAAAAAACAATGTCGTCTTACTCTTTTAATATAACATTTCTCTTTTCATTCATTTTTTCATCTTCCTGTCTCTCTGTCTCTGTCTCTATCTCTCTTTCTTCTCTTTATCTCTTTCACTTATCACTCTTCTTTCTATGTCTGCCTGTTTCTCTCTCTTATTTTCTCTCTGTGTCTCTCGCCTATCTCTCTTCTCTCTATCTCTCTCATCTGTTTTCTCTCTCTTTTTGTCTATCTCTTGCTCATCTCTTGTTTCTCTCTCTTTTTCTATCTCTCCATCTCTTTCTCTATCTCTTTTTCTGTCTATTTGTCTCTCTGTCTCTCTCTCACTCATCACTCTTCTCTCTCTCTCTGTCTACTTGTCTATTTGTCTATTTCTCTCTCACTATGTTCGCCTTGCTCACTCTCTTACTCTCATTTTCTCTATTTATCGAGCTCCTTCTCGATTTATTGATCCACTATAAGAAAATACACTTTTAGCAACCACTTTGTCTATCTCTCTCTCTTGCTCATCACTCTATCTATGTCTCTCTCTCTATTTCTCTTCTTTATCTGTCTCTCACAAAATTAAAATATTTTTAAAATATTTAAATATTTAAAAAATTGATTTGAATTAAGTTTTAAAAAGAGTTTTGAATTATCTGTCTTCTTTATTTATTGAGCTCCCTTTTGATTTATCGATCCACTACAAGAAAATGCACTTTTAGCGACCACTTTGTCTCTTTCTCGCTCATCACTCTATCTCTTTCTCTGTCTCTCTATCTCTTTTCTCTATTCGTCTCTCACTCATCTCTCTCTCACCACCAATCTTCTCTACCACATTTACCACTACTGCAAATGCCATTCAACTACCACCATTGTTCTCTTTCTCTCTTTCACTCATCACTCTTCTTTCTCTGTCTGCAATACATTTGTTTTTCGTTCATCTTTCTTCTCTCTATCTCTCTCATTTGTCTTCTCTCTATGTCTCTCTCGCCATCTCTCTCTTCTCTCTCTCACACTCTCACTCATCTATCTTCTCACTATCTCTTTATTTTTCTATTCTCACTCACATTCATCTCTTTTTGCTCTTTTTGTATATGTCTGTTTCATCTCTTGTTTCTCTCTATTTTTCTATATGTCTCTCTCTATCTCTTTCTCTCTATGTCTCTCTGTCTCTCTCTCTATATCTCTTTATCTCTTTATCTCTCTCTTACTTATCACTCTTCTCTCTTTCTTTCTCTCTCTGTGTCTGTTTGTTTGTCTCTCACTCTTCTCTCTCTCTCTATGTGTCTGTCTGTCTGTTTGTCTCTCTCCTCCATTGTGTTCACATTGCTCACTCTCTTTCACCACTAATCTCTTTCGCCATCACCATCACCACCACCACCACCGCCACCACCACCACCACCATCATCTCTTATCCACCACCTTCACTACTGCTGCCGCTCCTTTTCTTCTACCACAAAAAATTAGTTCATGATTTTTAGTAATAAAAAAAAATAGGCCGCAGAAAAATATTTTTCATTAAAATATATATTACCCCTACTTCTACAAAATAATAAAATAATAATATTTTTTTTCATTAAAATAAAAATGAAACAAATAAATTTTCAATCTTAGTAACTAAAAAAAAAAAATTAAAAAAAAATTCATTAACTACAAAATATATATATATATATATATATATATTTTAACAAAAAATAAATTTATTTAATTATTATTTTTATTTTTATTTTTATTTTTATTTTTCATTCTCCGCTCCTTTATTTTTTTCCACTCCCACTCCCCCCTTTATTTTTTTCCCATTCCCGCTACCACACAAAAAAACCCTAATCTCAAACCCAAAAAATCCCTAATCTCAAATCCAAACTCTCACCCTTGTCTTAGAACCAAAATCTCAAACCCACACGGTTTCACACAAAGACACACAGCCTCTGCCTCACTCACACGGCGCTCCTCTCTCTCTCTCTCTCGATCGCCATCGCCATTGGGCTCTCCCTCTCTCTTTCATCGGTCACCGCCGCGCCTCCCTCCTCACCGGCGATCCTCCGTCACCACCGAGCCTCTCACTCACACACGGCGCTCCTCTCTCTCTCTCTCGCTCGCCACTGGTCTCTCGCTCTCTCTTTCATCTGTCACCGCCGCGCCTCCCTCCTCACCACCGGCGATCCTCCGATCCTCCCTCACCGACGGTCCGACGCTCCTCCGTCGCTGGTATCTCTCTCTCTTTCTAGGGATTTGGATCTAGGGTTTACATATATGTATATGTATATTATATATATATATATATATATATATATGAGTATATAGATCTGTATATCTAGAATATATAGATCTTTGAATATGAGTATATAGATCTCCCCTAATTATTGTTCATTGTTCTAAATTTATCTGAATATGAGTATATAGATCTCCCCTAATTATTGTTCATTGTTCATTATTGAAGATGATGATAATGAAATTCATTGTTCATATGCTTTTTTTTTTTTTGGTGTTGAATGAGCCGACTTTGGAAAAATGGCTCATCAGGTTGTTTTTTTGGTGCTTGAAAAGGTGGATGTTTGGTCTTGGGAAATTGAATGGGCACAACTTCTAGCTTTGTGATCTAACAATGTCACGGCAAATCAAAAAGAGTTTTAAACTTTATTTTAAGAACATATAAACTGATTCATAGACCAATCAGATTGCAGCACATAATTAAAAATAAATTAAAAAAATGAGAAAAAAGGATTGAGCTTTGTAGTGGTAATAACCTCACTACATTTTGCAATTATATATATATATATATATTATAGACTATAGATTATAGATGCCAAATTCTAATCTCTGCAAGACTTGGGAAATGTGATATGTATAATATTAAATCATCAATCATAAGAGAATTTCTGAGGATATAAAAGGAGAAAATATGGTTCATTTACTTCTGTTCATGCTTGGAGAGGGGAGAGGATATAGAAGGAGAAAATATGGAATCACACATTTATTTTCATTTCAGTTTCATACTGTTTGGCATCCATCCATCAGTAAGTTTTTATGAATCCATTCTAACTAAATAATTTATTTGAAGATTGGAGCTAATCAGATTGTGCGCTAAATAGGAAACTATGCATTCTGCTGAACAATTCATATTCATGTATCTTCTTACATGCTTGCTTAGATTGCTAACTGATTGTGTATTTGTGTATCTGGATGCTTTCGTGTATCTTAAGTGTATTATTTTCCTTATGAATATGAAGGCTGAGATTCATTGCAGTGGATGAAAGTGAGAGGTGTTGAGAATGTGATCCCATTAGGGAATTCCTACCTGAGCTGCCAAATGTGATTAACCAGCCACACTTCTTGTTGCAATCTTATGTATAGACCCTTGTATATGCTCTCTGTGTTTAAAATAACTCGCCTATTTTCTGAATATTTGAAAAGTCTGTAATGATGTGCCTGCAGTTTGTTGACCTGTCTTACATTATATATACAAAGATGTCCTTTGACTGTCCTTAGTCTTTACCCCTTGCAAATTGCTTTTTCCTTGGATGCTCCAACCTCCATTTGGTAATTTTTGCATTGAGAAGTTGCTTGATGGTTGTGACATGTGTTTTTGTCTCAAATCATAGAATTCATTTTATTGTTTTTCTAGTGCCGTAAAATATGCTAGTATTTAATTGATTAATATCCTGGTATTTAGGACATTCTCTTCTAATATAGAATAATCACCCCTGCCTGCTACTAGGAAAGAAAAAAATGACATAATTGGAGTTGGAGCAGCAGAGGGGGCAATTGATGCTGCGAACATCTTGAAACCAGCTCTTGCAAGAGGTGAATTGCAGGTAAAACCAACGCATGCATTACCATAAAGCTACAGCCTTTACTTGTTTTAAGTTATGGTTACGTAGCATCAATATCGATTTGATACAGAAAGTGCAGGTAACATAGAACTCAAACATGCAAAATGAACATTGATCATGTGGATTTTTACTTTCATTTTAAGCTCTGGATATTTTAGCTTTTCCATCTAAGTGAACTTAGGAAGTATATGGGTACACAATTACTTGAACTCATTCTCTTCCCCTTGTTTGAACTCAATTTTTTAATTTTATTTTTATCTTTTATGAGAAACTGCTTTAGGTCTATGTATCAAAAGGAGAAAATTTAAGCAGTTGACAATTTTGGGATGAGTAATGCATATTTTTTCTTTAATAATTTTGCACTGCATTTTTTTTCTTTAATACTTTACTTGAAAAGAGTTGCATCCCATTATGTCCTGAAGTGGTTAAGAAGTATTGACCACTTGTCCAAAATTTGGGATTTGTCGAATTTATGGACCCATGCAGGAAAATTGAGATTTGAAAGTCACAATCTTGGATCGTGTTGATCATGGTAGTAAAGTTTTATTAGAATTTTTATTTATGACTAAACTTGTCTTGGGAGTGGATGGTTTATAATTCTAGTGTTCTTGGTTTTGCGTTGGGTTCCCGGTTTGGGAGTTAGAGCCGGATTTTGGTCCAGTCAAAATTATTTACTAAACTATCTTTCTAATTATATAGTAGTCAATTTTTTTTTAATATTTTTCTGTAATTAAAATATTAACACCATTATATGGTTTTTAATTATTTTTATCTTGTTTTTTTCAGATATTTCCTGAGTAGCAGTTGGCTTCTTCTGGAATGCGGGCGTATAAAGATTATGACCAATTTTTGTTTTTGTAACCCACGAACGAATCAAGACGAAACTTTTGGTTTTGATTTTGATTTATGTTATTTAAATTTGTGAGCAACATTATGTATGTATTATGCGACGTTATGTAGTGGCATAATTTTTATTGTTATGAATTTTTATTTATGTATTGTTATGAATGGAACAATATTATTAATTTTTATTATTTGTCAACTTTTGTTTATTTATGGATTTATATTATTCTGTAATTTTTGAATTTTTTTATAGTTATTTTTTATTTTATATAGGTTATTTTAATTTTTTTAATAATTTCTCAATAGTTTTTTTTTTTTTTTTTGAGACGGCATAAGAACCCGTCGCTGTCACGACCCAAACCCGGCCCTATGGGTTTAGCATCAGAATCGCCAAGAATCCGAGATTACGAAGGCTCTTTGAACAAGAAAAACAACAAACAGTCTGAGGCTGGCGGAAGCCAATACAGTAAATAACTAGTGTCCATTGAGCTGTGGAAATCTGTATGTCAAAAATATTTTTATGCATTCATACAGTTCAGACAGTACACTTTATACAACCATATACATCAACAAGACGAGGATCGAATCCCTAGGCAAACAGCATCTGAGGTAAAGAACGGTGCTATATACAATATTACAAAACAGTCAGGAAACCGATAGGGGACACAAAAACGCCCCAAGCCACAACATGGCAACTCGGAACCTCGCGGTGAGGCACATAGGCTGGCTTGACAAAACTGGGGACCAATCCTACGCTCCTAGCTCCGGTCTGGTTGCTGAGAACCTAAATATATATATATATAAGGAGTGAAACCCAAAGGAATAACATACAGTGTAAAGAGGTTATGAATGAATGTCCCTTACAGTAATGAAATCAATTCATTATACAGTATTTCAATCTTTCAGTATTTCAGTCAATCAGTATTTCAATCAATCAGTATTTCAATCAATCAGTCATATGTGGTACATCCATTAGCCTATAAACAGTAGGTCCAAAAGGACCGGGCCTTAACAGACCCAACAATAATGATGGCCATCAATCAGTATGGTTCCACAAGGAAACCGCGAGCTCATGTGATCAATAATAACGATGGGTGCTAAGGATGCCTGTCTGATTACAAATACAGGACATACATTCATTCAATAAACGATATCGGTTCAATAAACGATTCGATTCGATAATCAAAATATAACCATTTTGAACATATCTTTACACAATCTGTTACTCACAGTGATTGGGTTATCAGTAGCTAGAGCGCGTCCCCGTGAGCCAACCCTAAACAGTCAATAAATAGAACACACACTAAGTTCACAGTCGAAAGGATGATAATTAAATCCCTAAATTTTCTCGGTGTGGTTCTATGCCTAAATCCTCATTAAGATGCCTTAAACTAGGCCTAAGAATGCCTAGGATGGGATGAGGATGCAAAAATACACTTAGAAAGCAATTCCAGAATTTTCAGAAAACAGAGCCTTCGCTCGAGCGCAGGTTTACCCGCTCGAGCGGACAAGCCAACAAAGGTCCCCGCTCGAGCGTCAACTTTCCTTTCGGCGGATCGATGCGAGATCTTTGGATGCGCGATTTTCCCGCTCGAGCGTTAAAAGCCCCGCTCGAGCGGACTGTAAAACAATGCAAAGAAAATACTGGGAGCATGAATTCCCCGCTCGAGCGGCACTTCCCCCGCTCGAGCGGACGGCCAAATTCTGGAAAATCCAGATTCAACCTCTGAGTTTCAAACCAAGTTTTGATGCTCCAAATTCGATCATCTTGGGCCCATTTTCTGGAAAACTCTTTCAAACACATAGAATAACAAGTTTTGAAGCTCAATTTAAGAAATCAAGGCCCAAGGGTGTTTCAATTAAATCCAAATTCAAACCCATTTCATGAACAATCTTTAAACATGCAATGCATGAACTTTAAACCAATTTCAAGCTTTAAATCTTGCTCCAAAAAGCTCCATAGTTGGCAAATGAAATGAAATCATGGACTTAATATGAATATGAGCTTGCATGCACCAATTGACCATGAATTCAACCTCAAGAACCAACAAATTCAACATGCATGCAACAATTCTAACATAATCCAACCTCTTAGCACTCTAACTCTACAATTGACATGAATGATACAAAATGGGGCTCAAGACAACAAGAAGACAATGAATTTCCTTACCTAGAGTGTTGGTTTCAAGTCTAGCAAGCTTAATTTAGCTAATTTCCTACAAGTTCTTCAAGTCCTTCAACTAATTCCAACAATTTGAGCTCAATTCCCTCAAGATGAACTCTCTCTCTCTCTCTCTAACCTCTTGTTTGGTCGGCTAGGCTCTCAAATGGCTGAGGAAGAGATTTGATTCAACATGTATAAGGTCTCTAAGTGTGTGTGTGTTAGTGGCCACTAAGTGGCATTTTAGTAAATAAGTCAACCTTGGCCATTAATCAATATTTAATCTAATTTACTCATTCCTAATCAACTTTCAGATAAATATATCATTAAATCACAAATATTCTACTGATTATGAAACACTAAACGGTTCTCCGTTCGGCCGCCGATAAGGCCTTCAATTTGCAGTTTAAACATATAACTCAAACAGATAGTCAATAAATCGAATAGATACAATATGCAATATAACGGACAAACTTATTCAATTTCAGTTTCAATTCCATTCAGTCTGTTCAGTAGTTCATCCAGTTCACTTATCAGTCATTATCAGTTCAGTTTAGCGATGTCGATAGGTAATTGATGGTTTAACGATAATCGATACGAGGTTGTTATTCTGATGCAAAAAAAGTAATAGGCTTTGCGGCGGCACCAATCTGATTGCAAAAGGCGTGAAATTGTAATTGACAAGAAACCTTTAGCGACGAGACGCGTTGCCGCCAATAGTTATAAGTTGCGAGTTTTAGCGGCGGTAATTCTGCCGTCTCAAAAACCCACTTTTAGCGGCAGGAATTATGTGCGTCGCGAAAACTAATATATTCTTCCATTATTGGCGGTAAAAAAGTCGCCGCAAAAAGGCACCCTCGTCGCGAAGCTAATGGCGACGACACTTACCGTCGCAAAAGCTCTTTTGCAACCCCTTTGTCGCGACCTCCCCTTCCCGTCATAAAAATCAAATTACTGCATAAAAAGTATTAGCGACGGGATCTAGGGCATTTGCGACGGCCGCCTACCGTCGCAAAAAACACTTTTTTTGGTAGTGATTCAACGGCTCTTTTAGAACTATGCTTTTATATTAGTAGTGGAGTTAGAAATTTAATATAAGGGCACCTATTAATTATAATCTCAAATTTTTTCATTCCCAATCAATAATAATAACATAATAATAATTTTTCGAGCTAATATTAAACATTAAAAATTAATATTCATAAACAAAATGCTGCATCTTTTGCTACGCTATACTCCAACAAATTAGGAAATTCACTAAACCAAGCCTGATTACATGGCCGAAGTTTTTGTCCAAATGATTTTTGTGAAAAATTATGATCACGAGGTTGACAATGACCTTTTTGTAGATATGCCCTACGAATTTGGTCTCGATCATTAGTATTATAATTCACAATCCGAGGTCATAGTCCTGGATCTACATGAAGGTCTACTTAAGTTGATTTCTATGCGACTTTGTTTTGCGGAAGAAAAATTATCATCTTCTTCTCAAGGAATAGATGATTCCAACTTTGATTTTCTTTTGAAATATTTTTCCACGACTGTTTGAAAAAACTAAAAATTAAAATAAAAATTCATAATCAAAATCACAAACCCCACAAATCAAAATCCCCAATTTTAATACAAATCAAAAAATTTAAGTTTAGCACAAATCACAACAAATCAAAATTTTTAATTTTAGCACAAATTATAACAAATCAAAATCCCTAATTTAAATATTAATCATTGCAAATTAATATTTTTAATTTTAGCACAAATCATATTTCCTAATTTTAGTACAAACAACAACAAACCAAAATCTCTAATTTTAATATAAATCACCACCAATTAAGATTTGTAATTTTAATATATCAAAATATCTTATTTTAACATAAATAATAACAAATAAAAAAAATTTACAAATCAAAACTTAATAAGTAACTATAAATTAATACTCAAAATTTTAATTTAAAAGTAAAAATAAATAAATAAATAAAGTTACCTATAAACAATAAAGAAAAGATACCAAGGTTGTAGTGTGATTTCAAATCTGTGCTGTTTGATCCTAATTTGGTGAATCGCGAGTTGGTAAATTACAAAATAACAAAGGGAGATAAAGAAAATACGAAGATATTTAACAAGTACTGTGAATAAATAAAAAATAAATAAAAAGTTTCATACACTTTTAGGGTTTTAGCCTTACCATAATTGGAGTTGTGTGTACTCACCTAAAAAAAAAAATGTGTGTCACTATTTGGTTGGAATTGAAATTTACCCCCAAAAAAAAAAAAAAGAAAAAGAAAAAGAAAAAGAAAAAGAAAAAGTGTTGTGGGTGCGTGTGGTGTCAGTGTTTTTGGGATGCATGTGGAAAGACTGTGTAGCAGGGGGCACTATAAGCAAGACCAAACCCCCAAAAACTAAAAAATAAATAAATAAAATAAATAAAATAAAAAGTCACTGGGCACATGAACGAATCCCTCGCCTCAATGTCCCTCCGCCATTGCTTTATATAGTACAAATAATTTTTGGCATCCATAGTTGAGTTGCTGATTTTGCCACAATAAAAAAAATTCTCTTGACAATTCAACTTTCATTTTATTGTTTTCTAAATTGATAGCTTTTTTTTTCATGTGTTTGTGTTTGTATATATGAATTTGTCTATGTCTGTGTTTAAATTATGGATTTATTTTCTCCTTTTGGTCACATTATGCAAGAAGTCTCTCAGAAGGGTCGGTGTTTTCAACGATTTCGTATCTCATATACGGCCCAACTAGGTAATAAGTTGGCGCATGGATTGGCTCCCATGGTATGTCGCTTAGAGCGTTTAGTTGTTTGGCTTGAAGATATTCCTCTGACTCTTTTGTCGTTAGTTCTTCTTGAAGTTTTGTAACTTGTTTCTTCGATTATCCAATTTTAAAAAAATAATAATAATTAAAAGTCATAATAAAAAGAGAAAATGACACATTTTTATAATTTAAGGAGTTAAAATGTATAAATTTATAAGTGAGATAGATAAACTAATATTTAATAATTATTAAAAAACTTAATATAATTAAGATTAATTTTTTTTCTATATCTAGATTTACAAGCTTGGGACGCCCAAATCTTTCAATTGTTGTTAGATTTGGAGTTCAATTTTCTTGGCATATCTTTTTGAATGTTTTAAATTAATATGTTTGGTACTTTTCGATTCTTGTTTTTCTTTTTTTTTCTTTTTTTTGTCTTTAATGTTTTTTCTTTTTCATACCTTAGTCAATTTTTTTTATTATTATTTTTAAACTTGTTAATTGCATCTCATAAAAAAAATGCCAAAATATAATAATGGTTCATTTAAAACAAGAAAAAAAAAAAAAAATACACACACACACAAAAAGTCTATTTTATATTTTTGTCTTTAAACAAATTTTTTTCCAAAATTCTTCACACACACAATACTTCTTTGTTTTTTTGGTGCACACGTTTTTTAGTTGTATTTATATTAGGTGTATTTAAAATGTTAAAAAAAAAATTTAATAACTACAATATGAAAAAAAAAAAAAAAAATTAATACAACAAAAAATGAGGATGTCACGGAAATTTTTTTGAAAAATCAAATGAAATGATTTATTTTTGGGGCAAATTACCTACACCTCCCTTGAGGTTTAACGAAATTACAGATTCCCCCCTTGAGGTTTTAAAAATTACATCTCGCTCCATCTCAATTAACGCCTTTAACAGATATCATAAATTGACTAAAATGCCCTTTTGACAAATAAGGACAAATTACCTACACCCCCTTGAAGTTTAGCTAAATTATAGATTCATCCTTGAGGTTTAGCTAAATTACAGATTTCTTCTGAGGTTTAGCTAAATTATCATTTTTAAGTAAGTTATAAAATGCAAAATTAAAATAGAAAAACACTTATCACACCAAAAAAATTAAAGTTTTAGAGACAAAAATTTAGGGACAAAATTATTTTTAGGGGACCAAATATTTTTGTTACAAAAAGTGTCATTATATTTTTAGCAACAAAAATTGAACATTAGTGATTAATTATTATCTTTTTGGTGTCAATTTTTTGTCTCAAAAAATATACAATTTTGAGACCAAATTATTTTGTCTTTAAAAGTCTATTTATTATTGACATTTCAAAATTTTATCGCTAAAAGCCTTATTTTTTATTTTTTAGAACGACCTTTTAGCGACTATCCTGACTACGATAAAAATTAGTCCATAAATGTCTTTTGCAACAAAATTTTTACTTTTAGAAATTAAAAAAATTAATCTCTAAAACTCTTATATGTTGTAGTGTCAGATGGTGAAAATATCATAAAATTAAAAAATAATTAAATAAGTTAAAAACACAAGAAATGGTTTGTCAAAAATTTTTTAGAATATGTTTAGTTTGATTTTTAGAATTTTTTTTAAAAAAAATTAAAAATTAATTTGGTTAAAAAATAAAAAAATAAAAAATAATTATTATTTTTATATAATTTTATCTTTTGAGTGGTTAGAAATAATTTTTACAAATTATTTTTTGCTAATTTTTGGAGCTTTGACGGCATATAAAAAAAGTTGGAATAAAGCGCATGAGGGGAGAAATGAAAATTAGGCCATGAGGTGAATCCAACAAAGCAAAAATGAGGCAAAACAGAGTTACGATGAGGGAGATACAAGTGCTTGAAAATGTAGGTTTGAATATGAAAATTTTGCCCAAAGAAAGAAAAATATTATTTTTAGCCAACTTTTGGAACTCCGACAATATGCAAAAAGAGGTGGAACAAGACTTATGAGGGGTGAAACGAAAACTAAGCCATGAGGTGAATCCAAAGACGTAAAAATGAGACAAAATGGAGTTACAATGAAGGAAATAGAAGTGCTTGAACATGTGTGTTTGAATATGAAAATTTTGTCCAAAGAGAGTAAAATCTTATTTTTTTTCAACTTTCGGAGTTCCAACGGCACACAAAAAGAGATGGAATAAGGCATATGAGGGATAGAATGAAAATTAGGCAACGAGGTGAATCCAACGACACAAAAATGAGGCAAAACAGAGTTATGACGAGGGAGATACAAGTGTTTGAACATGTGTACTTGAATTTGAGAATTTTGCCTAGATTTTGTTAGTTCAATCAAACAGATATAGATGGAGGGTTCATATTGAAAAATGGAAAAAACTCCAGGGTTTAATTTGTCAAAATTGAAACTATGGAGTTTAATTTGAAAAACACGCGAAACCTTGGGTTTTTTTTTTTTTGTTGTAATTTCCCCTATATTTTTTCATATTTATTTTTATTAAATTAGTTTTTATTTTTTTTAATTCTGTTTTTTTTTTAATTTTTTTTTCTAAACAACAAATCAAACATGGTTTTAAAAACTTTTTTTTTTTTTTCATCTAACGTAGTTCCTTTGTAAATTTGTTGATTTATCAAAGGGATTTCAGTAGGGGCAATATCGTTTATCAATTTATATTTTGGTGATGTCAGCTAACCATTCTTAACGTTTAGTTAACGGTAGGAGTTAAATTGTTATACGAATATAAATCTCGAGGGGAGGGATGTAATTTCTAAAACCTTAGGGGAAATCTATAATTTAGTTAAATCTCAAGAGAGGTGTAGGTAATTTGCCCAAAAAAAATTAATGAGAATGTCACAAAAAAAATGTTAAAAAAATTAATAACTACAATATGAAAAAAAATTAAAACAAAAAATGAGGACGTCAATAATTTTTTTTTGAAAAATCAAATGAAGCGATTTATTTTTGCAAGAGGTGTGTTTTCAAGTTAGTAGGGCAGTTGTGACTAAAAACAATCCGTCAGTAAGGTAGGCACCAACATTGAATATGTAAACCTATATTTAGGGATCGTTTGGGGAAAAAAAAAAATTGGCTTTATTTTTAATTTTTTTGACTAATTTAATTTGATTTGATTAAATTAGTTCTGTTTGAAAAGAATTTTTTTACTTTAAAATGATGATGATTTGAATGTAACATTTTATCTTATTTACTTATTTTGTCTATGTTATATTTTTGTATTTTCTTAGTCCAAACCAACTTCTAACTAACTTAGCCTTCATTTGGCTAAAGTTAGGCTAAAAAAACACAAAAGACAAGATAGGTTAAATAAGCCAATAATAAAATGTCACATTCAAAGCATAATCGTTTTACTTTTTTTTCTAACAAAAGTCAAAAAAGTCAAATCAAACGAACATTTTAGTCCCAAACTAACAAGTCCCAACTCAAAAAAAGCCAATTAAAAAAGCCAATGCCAAACGGCGACTAATATACAAGAATTAGTTTCCATACTTTTACACTGTATTTGGTTGAGAGATTTAGGAAGAGATTTGGAAAGGGAAAGGGTATGGGAAAGGAAAAATGTAAATGAATTATGAATAAAATATTTCACACACTTTTTTCCTTTTTTTTTTTTTTTTTTTTTTTTCAAATTTCTTTCCAAATTCTCTAACCAAATACAATGTAAAATTATAAATCTTACCCTCTTGATTGTCAATAAATAAATAACTAGTGGTAATCCGTATTATGCACGGGACTTTATAAATTAAAAAAAATCATTATAATTATCTTAATTGAATAAATAAAAAGCAAATTTATTAAATTTATTTGTTTGTATATTTGATTTTTATTTTTTTTTGGTTATATTATAATATAATATATAAGATATAGATAGGTATCCACAACTTCAATAAAAAATATTCTTTGATTTTTTGAGGAAGAGAGAAGGAAGACAAATTTTAATATTTTTTTTTTAGAAATCGGTGAAAGAGATTAATATGGAGATATTATAAAATATTTTTGTTATCTTTTCATTTGAAATCCATAAATTAAGGAATAATTATTATTTCTAAAATAATTAAATAAATAAATTAGTCATTAGGTTTTTTAATCTATTTTATAAAATGGAAAATCAATAATTTTAGAAAATTGATTAATTTGTCCTATTAAGTGATTTTAAAATTTTGATAGATATATATCAAAAAAATAGTTAATTATATTACTAAATCATAATTCAAATTTAGATATTGTTATATCCTTTTGAGATCCATATTTAAATTCTTATCTTCTTTATTTTTGTGTGGTTTCTATTTATTTTTGATTTTTTTAATTTATTTTAGAAGGAGTTGTGGGTTTCTATTTTTTTTTTAAATTTAATTTATCTATGGTTTATATTTGTTTTTAATTATAATTATTTAGGTAAGTTATGATGCGAGTTAAATATGTGATAGATATGTGAGTTTTATTAATTTAAGTATCATAGTGGGAGATATTTTCAGATCAGATTTGTTTAGATAGACTTTATAAATTTTTAAAATTTAAAATTAGATATTGAGAGGCAAAAGAAATATTTTAACTGAATAAATAAAAATTAAATTTATTAATTTTATCTATTTATATATCTGATTTTTAATTTTTTTATATGTTATAATATATAAGATATAAATAGATACCCACAACTTTCATGAAAAATATTATTTGATTTTTTGGAGGAGAGAAAAGGAATGGAAGTTTTATTTTATTTTTTTTGAAAATCAGTGAGAGAGATTAGGATGAAGAGATTATGAAATATTTTTGTTATCTTTCCATTTAAAATCTATAAATTAAGGGATAATTATTATTTCTAAAATAATTAAATAAACAAACCAGTCAATAGTTTTTTAATCTATTTTATGAATTGAAAAATCAATAATTTTAGAAAACTGATTAATTTTTCCCATTAAGTGATTTTAAAATTTTGATATATATAAATCAAAAAAATAGATAATTATATTACTAAATCATAATTTAAATTTAGATTTAGATATTATTATATCTTTTTGAGATCTATATCTAAATTTTTATCTACTTTATTTTTATGTGGTTTCTATTTTTTTTTATTTAATTTATTTTAGATGGAGTTGCCGATTTCTATTTTTTTAAAATTTAATTTACTGTGGTTTATATTTGTTTTTAATTATTATTATTTAAGTAAGTTATGATGCGAGTTAAATATGTGATAGATATGTGAATTTTATTTATTTAAAATATGATAGTGAGAGGTATTTTTAAATCAAATTTGTTTAGATAGATTTTATAGATTTTTAAAATTTTAAATTGAATATTGAGAGACAAATGAAATATTTTAATTGAATAAATAAAAATCAAATTTATTAACTTAATCTGTTTGTATATCTGATTTTTAATTATTTTATTTTATTTTATAATATAATGTATAAGATATAAATAGATACTCATAACTTTCATGAAAAATATTATCTGATTTTTTGGAGAAGAGAAAAGAAATGCAAGTTTTAATATTTTTTTTGAACATTTGTGAGAGAGATTATAATGGAGAGATTATAAAATATTTTTGTTATCTTCCCATTTGAAGTGCATAAATTAAGGGATTATAAAATATTTAAATAAATAAATTAGCCAATAGGTTTTTTTAATCTATTTTATAAATTGAAAAATCAATAATTTTAGAATGAGAGTTTGGAACTTTTAGGAGGCTTCTTGTTAGAGACTCTATTTTCCTTATATAATATATAGATATAGATATTTATATTTGTTTTAAATATTTTTTAATATACAAATTATTATTTTTAAATTATTTAACAATTCCATCACTAACCATAGTGTATGAGAGAAGTTGAAAAGGGTACTGCAGTAACTATGAGAGAAGTCAAAAAGGCTTGTGAGTTGGAAAAAATTAATAAATGCTGAATTTTTTTTTAAATAAAAAAACTAAAAAATTAAAATTGAAATATTAAAACTCGTACAAAATTTATAGATTAAAAATTTTATTTTTCTTATATAATATATAAATAGATTACCGGGCTATTTTCACACCTGAGTTTGAATTTTGAATAGAGGTTGGTAGTTCAGCTTCCGAGTAAACGTTGGTAGTTGCTTTTGCATCAATCACACATTTACTAGTGCCAATCAATGTGGAAAGTCATTGATGCATATTTGCATTATTGACCCCCTAATGTAACTTCATTTTTTACGTTTAAAAAATCCGAAATTTTTGTTTATTTTAATATTGTACTATTTGAAATTCAGTAATTTTAGGAAGATGAATTAGCCAATCACTCGTAATACAAGTCTTCCTTATGATTTGTAATACAATTGTGACTAAAACAATTTGATTATACTAATCAGATAATACAAGTTAACAAAAAACTTTAAACAAAGAGATTGATTTATCTCCAATCTAGTTATACGGATTTGTGAGACTTGCTACAATTCCTATATGATGATCTAAATAATTTAATTTATAGAGCCCTATGTATGTATTATTCATTAAAAAATAAAATCGATTCTCATAACTATTTTAATTTATCATGTTATTAGTGTGTTTTAAAAAATAAATTATCTATTTATTTTTAGTTACAAATGCAATAAAAAATAAAAATTATGATTATCAAAAATATTTAATGAGTTCGAACACAACACTCAAATCTAGGAGAAAAAAACCTTTAATATTATGCAATTTCTTGTATTTTATCCTTCATATATATGTGATAAAGCAGTTATACTTAAAAATAAGAGGATTTTGCTAATCCCTAAGGCACAAGCAAGTGATAAAAAATTTAAAGAACATATAACAATTTTTATTAAATTCAATATATTTTTCTTAAAATTGATATATATTTTAATATTTTATATATTTTCAAGACATTTTATACTTGTTAGGATTTGTCAAAATAAAATTAACCTTCCACATTTATATTTTTATTGTGTGCGATATCATTGTTACACAAAAATTTTAATCCTAATCTAGATGTGAAATAGAGGAAGCCCGACTAAAATTTGTGTGATATCACTGTTACACAAAAATTTTAATCCTAATCTAGATGTGGAATAGAGGAAATGCAAAGTAAAATTTGATTATTGAAATGACGAATTCAGAAAGAATAATATTAGAGATCTTAATAATTTTATTAAAATTTTGATTAAATGTCTCGTATGAATATAAAATCTATACAATATGAGTCTCGCGAATCTTATAATGAGAATAAATTTTTTTAAATTTCAAACATTTTTTTATTCAGAAGAGCAAATCACGGGAACCAATGAACGGTCGCCGGTCACGGTGGGGTCCAAGAACATGCACCCGAGTTCAGATTTTGTGTAGAAATGGAGAGACAGACCGACACAGCTCACCTCACGCCGAATTTAGTGGCACTCCTTTAAATTAAATTATAAACATTACTGTTCAAAATTAAAATTTTAATTTAATTTTAAAGTAAAGTAATGTGATAATTAATTAAAATATTAAAATAATTTTTTATTATATATTTTTTAATTATCAATCAATCATATAATTTACATATCATTAAATTTAAAAAATAAACTTATACATTATTTTTTTAAATATTAACATCCCCATCCACTCTGTCTTTCCCTTTTTATTTTTATATTAATTTTATCGAATAAATGTATTATATGGCATGGTTTGGGAAGTGGCTCATTGGGCTTTTTTGGCTCAATGAGCCACAAAAGACAAAATAGCAATTTTGAGTCACAAAAGATAAAAAATTACATTTAACTCATAATCATTATACTCTTCTCTCACAAAAAAAGTCAAAAAATCAAAAAATCCTTCCCAAACCAAGCTTTTGAGCCCAGACTCATATGGCCAAAAGAGCTAAAAAGCCAAAGAGCCAACCCACTTTCCAAACGGAGACAAAATGGTTTTTTTTTACCTTTTTAATTTTTATTATATATTTTTTAATTATCAATTAATCATATAATTTACATAAAATTAAATTTTAAAAATAAACTTATATATTATTTTTTTAAATATTAACATCCACCGACTCTCTCTTTCCCTTTTTATTTTTATATTAACTTTATAGAATAAATATATTATATAACGGTCTCTTTATCTATAGTTTTTTATTTTTATAATTTCTCTCTCTTTCTCTTTTTATTTTTATATTAACTTTATAGAATAAATATATTATATAATGGTCTCTTTGTATATTAACATCCCACCCACTGTCTCTATAGTTTGTTTTTTTTTTTTTAAAATTTTTTGGTTTTTTTTTATTAAAAGTTAAATTTTAATTTTTAATTTATTTTGAATCATATCATTTTTTTAATTTTTTTATACATTGAAAAAAAATAAAAAAACCAAAAAAATCAATTTTTACCCAATCTTCCAAAACAACATATTCAGTGGGTGTTTGGGAAGTGAGTTTTTATGTAAATTTTTTTAATTGTAAGATATTATTAGATAAAATTTTTTTGGTATTTAGGAAGATAGTTGGGTTTTTTGTGATTGGATGTGATGTTTGTGAGAGAAAAAGTAAATGATTATGGAGTTGGATGTAATATTTTGTTTGGATTTGTTTTTTTTGATTTTCCAAAAACTTTGTCTTTTAGTGGAAAAAATAAGAAAAAACCCAAAATCAAATCTTGCCAAACACCGCCTCAGTGTGCTTGGTTTCAATCTTCTGAATTAAATTTTTTAAAAATTCAATTTTTTGTTTTTCATATTTTTTTTTTGTTTTTACTAAATATTTTTTAAGTTTTAAGCAATTTTTTTTTTTTTTTTACTTTTAAGATGCATCAAAATCGTGAAATAGTTGTGAAAAAATATTTAGAAAAATTAATAAATACATAAAAATATGAAAAATGTATTAAATTTTTATATTTTTTAGTATTTAGTATATTTTAAAAATATTTTTCATAAATATTATATTTTTTAAGTATATTTATATTAGATATGTTTAAAAATTAAAAAAATTTATTAAAAATATTAAAATACGAAAAATAAAATAATAAAATTCTCTTAAAGTTATTTTTTGAAATTAGAACCAAACAATTTGTTTTTTTTTTTTTTTCATCTCTTCGTACCCGTGGCCTTTTATTTATATATATACATATATAGCTCTCCCTCATCTCTATCCTCATTCCAATACACAGCTATCAGCAAATGGCTCCATTTCTATCTCTATGCTCTGTTTTGTTCATCTTCTCTCTCTACAGCATCTATGCTTCTGCAGCTCTTCCTCCTCTTCAACCACATCTTGATGGTAAGCACTCTTTCACTTGCTTTACATACATCTCACATTACATCTCTGTTTCTCTTTTTGGAAGAAATTGCTTGAATGTGATGTGGTTTAGTTCTGATTTGGTTTGTAAATCAACAAAGTTCTTTACTTTTTAGAGTAACTCTAACACTACATTTCTCTTAACAAAAGTATTTATAAAATAATTTTATTTTTTTAATCTCACTACTTTACCTAATATGTGTACTCCAACAACAATCGCTACTCATGAAATTAGTTTGCCTAGCTTTTAAAACTCTCTAATGGTGTGTTTGGTCGGGGGATTTGGGGAGGGATTTGGAAAGGGAAAGGGAAAAAGTGTGTGAAACTATGTGAAATATATACATATTTTATTTACATTTCACCTACCTTTTCCATTTTCCTTTCCAAATCCCTCCCCAAATCCCTCAACCAAACACAACATAAATGTAGTTATCCAAAAGGTGTGAGGCAAAATGTAGATCCATTCTTGGTGAGTTTGGGACTAGCAAAAAAAAAAAAAAACAGAGTTTTTATTATTATTATTTTTTTAATTTGTGTAGAAAAAATTTACTTTTCAAGTCAATCTACTAGATCTAAAAAGTTAAAAAACGAAAAAAAAAAAAAAAAAAAAATTTTGAAAAAATCTTCTAAAAGGTTCATTAAAAATAAAAAAGTCTTTAGTTTGTTTTTTGTTTTTTCGTCTTAGTAGAATATAAAAAGTAAAAATTTTCTAAAAGGCTATCTATAATTTTTCCTTTTTTTATTTTGAAAATTTATGCTAGACTCTAGAGTATTTTGTTGCAATTTCTACTTATAAAACATAAATTAATTAAATAAGTTTAAAAAAATTGAACATAAAAATTGAAAGTTGAGAAATAAGTGCATTTACCTTTATTTCACAACTTGTCTTTTTTTTTTTTTTTTTGGTTATTTATTAACTTTGTTATGACTTCTTATTTGGTTTCCTAATATTCACTTTTCTGAAAATTAAAATTTTTTTTATATATTTTTATTTTTACTGAATTTTTTTAGTATTTTAAATATACCTAACATAAATATACTTAAAAAATATAATATTTATTTAAAAAATTCACTAAATATCAAAATATATTAAAAAAATAAAATTTCAATACATTTTTTATATTCTTGTGTATTTATTAAAATTTTAAAATATTTTTTTACAAATATTTTATTTTTAAGATATAATTAAGGAAGGTGCATCCAAAAGAAGTTTAAAAAGTACTTAAAATTTTAAAAATATTCACTAAAAACAAAACACTCAATTTATAGAAAATTGAAACCAAATACAGATTTGGAATGATTTTTAAATTTTTTTGTGACAATCATCCTTTTAATCTGATTATTAACTTTTAATTTGGGTAGAAAAACACCAAACAAGTCCAAATTTTGTCTACATTTTATTAATTAGGTGTGATTAATTATGAACACTCTCTCCACAGGACTTCTTGCAAATGGAGACTTTGAAATAGCACCGAAGCCCTCAAACCTGAACAAAACAGTGATCAAAGGAAAACATTCACTACCCAACTGGGAAATCAATGGCTTAGTTGAGTACATGTCAGGTGGGCCTCAGCCAGGTGGCTTCTACTTTGCCATTCCACGTGGCGCCCACGCAGTGAGGCTAGGAAATGAAGCATCAATCTCTCAAAATGTGACTGTCAACACTATTGGTGCAATTTATTCTCTCACCTTTGGAGCCACAAGAACCTGTGCACTTGACGAGGTGTTGAGAGTCTCTGCCTCTGGTCTCTCTGCTGATCTTCCAATTCAGACCTTGTATAGCAGTGATGGTGGTGATACTTATGGGTGGGCTTTCATGGCTAGTTCTAAGGTTGTTAAGGTCACTTTTCATAACCCTGGGATTCAAGAGGACCCTACTTGTGGACCCCTATTGGATGCCATCGCTATCAAAGAGCTTCCCCCTCTCACTTATACTAGAGGTAAGTATGTCCTCTCTTTTTAAATTTTTTTTTTTAGTGTACATGGGGTTTGAGATGTGATTAATTTTGAAAAAATTACTTCGTATGTTTTTTTAAAAAATAAATTAAATCAGCGGTAAATTTTATTAACTTCAATAATTAATTTTTTTCTATGAATTTGTAAATATTTTGTGAAGGTACATTGGTTTGCAATTTTCCGATAGTATCACTGTTATACTCTTATCATTCTCTTAATGAGAAATTACATACAAAAGATTTAGGCTAAATTACAATAGTAGCTTCTGTAATTTGCTTATTGTGTCAATTTATTCTTTGTAGTTCCAATTGTATCAATTTCACCCTTTAATGTTTATATTGAGTTGTCTAAATTGATATCTATAAAAAAATTGAAGAGAAATCAAGGGAAAATAGGTGCATTCAAGTGAATAAACATTTCAAATTGGATGCTAATTCCTTAGTGGATAGATTATTTTGCCCATCCATTTCAGTCCTATCCATAAATGAACATTATTAATCAGACTAAATTGACATATTGTGAAAAATTAAATGATAATAAAATTAGAATTATAAGGATCAAACTAACACAATAGATAAACTATAGAGACTACAAGTTTAATTTGCCCTTTATTTCTTCTTTTTTCTGTTTTTTACTTCTCATGGGAATGTCATGTGTATGTATACTCTTGACCCAAAATTATAGCTTCACATACTTGGCCATACATTTTCCCTACCAAAAATGTACATGATTGCACTATTATTATTAGCACCTTCTTTTTTTTTTTGGAAACTTAATTTTATTTTGTTTATTTTTTTTCATGCAGGTAACCTAGTAAAAAACAGTGGATTTGAAATTGGTCCACATGTGTTCAAGAACTTCTCTACGGGAGTCCTCCTCCTTCCCAAAAAACAAGACCTAATTTCACCAGTCCCTGGATGGATCATTGAGTCACTCAAACCAGTCAAATATATAGACTCAAGACACTTCTTTGTCCCCTCCGGACTCGCCGCAATCGAACTAGTTGGAGGGAGAGAAAGTGCCATTGCCCAAGTCATAAGAACAATCCCTAATAAGTTCTACAACCTCACTTTCTCCATTGGAGATGCCAAGAATGGTTGCCATGGATCGATGATGATCGAAGCTTTCGCTGCAAAAGAAACCCTAAAAGCCCCCTATGCATCTCATGGAAAGGGTGGGTTCAAGAATGCAAGTTTCAAGTTCCAAGCAATTTCAGCTAGGACAAGGCTCACATTTTACAGTTCATTTTATCACACTAAGGTTCATGACTATGGTCAAATATGTGGCCCAGTCTTGGACAATGTTAGGGTTGTGAGTGTATCCTAGTCATTTTCAGTGAATTTGTTAGCTCATGTTCTAGCACTCAAATGGGTTATGAGTAATTTTGGTTAGAAGCTGAGTGAGTAATGGTCTAGATATAGGGGATTGTATGTAATGAATGGCCTTGTGGGTTAAAAAGGGGTCATGTGTGAGTCATATTGTAGCTTTTTATTTTTTTTTTAATTTTTTTTTTTAAAGTTGGTGATTTTGAGCATGTCCTCTAATATGTAAGGATATGTTTGAACTTTCTCTTTATCAAATGACCTTAATAATAAAATACCACTATCTAAAGATATGATTAGAAAATATTATGTGATCTTTGCATCATTAAGAGGTATTTGAATCTATGCTTGGAAGACTCTTGAATTTTTCTATGGCAGTAGTGTTGGGGCACCATATCCTAATCATAATAATGAGAAAATTCATTCAATGGATAGGTAATAAGTAAAATTGGTTGCAAAAAACGAGTAGAAGATATATATATATTAGAGTTAAAATAGAAGTACTTAGCATGATTTTAAATAACTAATTTTATAGGGTGATTTTACATCCATCAAGATTAAGCTATTTAATTCAATTTTCAAATTCATTACTGAACTGTTGTATCTAAACTTGAATTACTATCCTTATTCAAATCACACCAAAAAATATAAATCCAAATTCAAGCAACAACAGAGCAAAGAAATAAACTCAAATAAAGACCTAGATCAAATAATTTTTCTTCTAATGTCGTTTTAGTAATTGTTACTCTGCCATAACCAATGCATTTGATCTAGTTGCTTATGAGTCACAAGGGGCAGTGCAACAAATCCAAAGAGAAGTGGAAGGGGTGGAAGAATGCCAAGCAGTGGAAATTTCTGTTACTAAATTGAAAGCGAGGAAGTCATAGAGGGGAATTCACTGGTTTGGTTGTGTTTACAGCATCGCACAGAATACACAAATTTGAGATTGACCCGTGTTTGCAATTGTAGTTGCGAAGATGCGAACATGTTCGCATACATGTCTTATCGGTCTTGTGTTTGGAAATTTTTGTATAGCAGCTGCAATTTTTTTTTTTCTTTGTTGGACGCATGCATCTAGACAAGAGTTTTGGGACAGAGAGGGGTACAAGAATATGGAACAAAAGATCCCAAGCTCAAATCTATTGATTTGGAATCTACACCTATTAAAATGGACTCTAAAATCTATAATATTTGATTTTTCTAGTTTTGGGCATATAATTATCAAATAGCAACTAGGGTCAGCCTAAGGAATAGACGAGCAAACATAAATTATTATTCCAGTCAGAAAGATTATGTGACAGTGTGCCTATTTAATAGTGTATTGTCATTCCTTCATTATTTTCTTATTTTTAAGTCTATGTAACTTTTAAATCCCCTACTATTAGTTAGGCACACCACCAATATAAATTTTTTTAAAACAAGATAATTACTATTGAAATTGTGGCCAAAAAATCCTATCCTTATATTAAGTCTAAAAAAAATTGTCCCAATCATATAATTAACTTTATGGATTTGAGATTTCAAAAATGCTTGAGACACCTAATTTATCACCCTTAAAAACCACTTCTAAATCCTAATGACATGTTTAACAAGTGTCAAATTTTGATTTGTCAAACATTTATCATGTAGGATCTAATCTCAATACCACATCATTAAAGATAAATTAGGAATTATTGTCAAATTTAGAATTCTAAACCTAAAAGGCACCTCCATAATGGAGGTGCCTTATATTGTCCTAGAAGCCCATCTTAAATATAGTTTAATTATTATGATTTGTTCAAGAAGAAAAGAAGCATTTAATACAAAACTATATATATTATGCATGCAATACAAGGCAATCTTAAAACATATAAATCAAGAAACAGTTATTACATTTGTATAATAATTATTTTTAAGTTATAATTACACATGGCCACAATCCACTTATCATTCTTAGCTACTAGTGTAGAGCAACACAACAATCAAATAAAAATACCTAGACCGGAGAGGATGTCGTGGAAAGAGAAGATGGATGCTGCTGCTGCTGCATCATTGGCACCCAACCTCTTGCAGAGTTGAACTTGTTTTGCACCCAATTAAATGAATTTGCGATTGTCTGTGTGTTTAAATTGTCTTGCATCCAACCTCTTGCAGAGTTGAACTTGTTTAGCACCCAATCAAATGAATTTGCGATTGTTTGTGAGTTGAAATTGTCACCAATTGCAATTTTAATTCTCTCACGAAAATAAAACAAGGTGGTAAATGCAAGAATTATGGGCAAGGATGCATGTAAAACAAAATTTCCAAGCAAATTTGGCAGAAGAATTGAGAACAGAGAGGCACAAGAAAACGTTCCGGAGATGAAAAGAACATAGCTCAAGATTTGAGAACAAGTTTCACCGTCAAATGTCCTTGCAATCATGAGTCCCAAAGTCGGCCAGTAGATGACTGTGGCAATTAAGAAGGCCCACATGTTTGCATGGTGTGTTTCCATTGGGTTCAGTGTCTTGCCAATGTATGTCAAACCAAGGACGGTCAATAGCAATGGAATGAGGTATTGGAAGATGGCATGGGATGGAGGACTGTCACAATAAATTCATGCAACCAAAATAGAAATAAATAAATAAATAACACTGCTTTCAAAAACATTTATAAAAAAATGAGAAGTAGACCCATATGTTGTTGCCACAACAGCATCTATGTAAGTAGACTAGTAATTTCGACATAATAGTCTTAGTTTGAATAGCCGCCCTCAAAAAACAAATAGATGGATTAAATTTTTGATATCGATATGGTCTCATTTAGAACCTTGTTATAGCCTAGAAGTATTCATAAAAATAAAAAAAAAAGGAGCAAATTTCGCCTTATTCCTGTGGTTTTGGCCATTACTCTCTTAACGTTTGGAAATAACCATATAATCTCACATAGTTTGTAAACTAAAGTGCACCCTTAAACATTCCATCCAACTTAATAGTAAGTGTGAAACATGTGACAGATATAAGAGAGTTATATGCTCATTTCTAAATTCAAGGGGGTAAATCGCACATGTAATAAAGCACATGGGTTAAATTATACTTTGCCTTTTAAACAAATCACGAAAATATCCGTAGTTCACACACTTAAGTTTCTTATATATAGGAGTATTTTAGTCTTTTTCATTAAATTGTTAACGGGCTTAACGACACATTTCAATCCACAAACCACGTGGGGATTATGTGGTCATTTCCAAACGTTAGGGGGTAAACTGCACATGGCCCAAACCACTAGAGGTTAAAGTGAAGTTTGCCCTAAAATGAAAAGAAAAGAAAAAGCTAAAATTATATAAATAAGAGTAAATTGCATTTACATTTCCTGAGATTTCTGACAATTATAAAGACCTCTCATGTGGTTTCAATAATTACATTAACCTTCTTTATATTTGAAACTATTATCAAGATTTTTCTACTGTTATCCTCTGTTAGACTATTTAACAGAATTTGCTAATATCATACTGATGTCATAGATTACAATATAAAAAATGACGAAATTACCTATTAGTTACATTATCTATTCAAATGAGAAATTTCACACACCTCTCCTAAGATTTTGCATATATATTATAAAAAACTCATACATATTTTAGCATTATTTAGTGAAATTCTTAAATCTCATGCAATATTAAATAAAACCCTTAAATTGCTAAGACATTATTAATTTTTTTAATGGAAAAAAAAAACTTAATTTTTACTAATACAATAATTATAAATAAACAATCTCTTTAAAATTAATATTACTATATAACATCCTAATAATTTAATGTAAGGCTTATTTCACATTACATAAATAACGTAAAATTTATTATTTTAAGTAATGCATTTATTATTTGAATTTTTTTTAAAATTGAAATAAATGGATTTATTTTTTCCCGGCAATTTGCATTACTTATTTATTCATATGAAAAAAAACTATTATTTTATCTTTTCTCAATCATATATTATTTTCAAATTTTAATTTTTATCTTTAAGTCATTAAATTTTTAGTTGATGCATATTTTAAAAAATATAGATTAATATATCTGTCATGATTACAAAAATTAAAAAATAAATAAATATAGAAGTAAAAAAATTTAATAGCCTCACAATAAATTAAAGTTAGTTGATATGGAATAAAAGATCAAGAAATCATTTGAGAATAATAAATAATTCAAACAATTTCTCATTTATTAAACATAAAATTAAAATTAATCTTTACTTGAATGGAGAAATTATTTGAGAATAAAATACTCAATTAATTTGTTATGTATGATACTTAAAATTTATTTCTCTATCTTTATTTATCTCATTTAAACTATTTTTATTTAATTAAATCTTAAAATTAATTTATTACCTTCGTTAGTGGTTAATTTTTTGTTTATAAAAGTTTAAAAACTTGTAGTGAAAAAACATAGAGTCAAGAAATTACATTTATATTTTGAAAAAGGTATGAAAAATAAATAATAATTTCACATATATATTTGATTTTGTGATTATGTGAAGATTGCATCCATGGGGCACCACCCAAGGGGAGTCTGGATGGATTGAGACGGAGGAGATGCATTAATCAACTCTTTCTCATTGGCATGCATCTATCTCCAAAACAAAAATAAAATAATGACACTGTTCTGTATTAGATTAATAAAAAATTTCTAAATTGCAGATGAAACATGTCTCTTTAAAATAATGTGAATTGTGAAATTGAATAAAAATAAATTGATAGTGTATGAGCCGAGTAATTCTCCTAAACAAACGGCAAACAAGACGCCTGGATCCACCTATCATAAAGCCCAAATCTAACCAGGCCCAACGAATTTGATGAGAACTCAATGCCGAATAACATGATCGTTGATAGGAATGCCGATTAAGAGACGCTTGTGTAAACGGCAAATATCTATGCCGAGAAGATAAAGTGGGACCATGATGTCCCTTTTTGAAGGTGTAATAGAAAACTAGGTCCTGACATTCAAGTGATGATGATAGACATAAATTATGTAAGAAATATTTATACCAAATGGCTACATGAGGAAGGGAAGTGAAGAAGAAAGGTATGCACCTTCAACCCACTAAACTCTTTCTCTTTCTAAAAAACATACTCAACCCTTCTCATCTAATTTTTCTATCGAAATGCTAATTCCGACACCCGACTTGAGTGTTTCCTGTTTCAGGCATCAGAGCGAGGATTAAATGAAGGAATTTTTGGATTAAAGGAATATTAGACAACCATTCCTGACAGACAGAAATTTTAAAGGAGCGTTGATGGGGAAGACGGAGGAGGAGTGAGGCTAACCTCTGATTTGGTGCTTGCAATGAAGATGATGATGACATGACAGGTAAGCCTCTCTGCATGTTTGGCCTGGGATGCTGATCTCCTCTCCTCTTATTGTCACTCCTTCTCCCTTGGTGAATGAAGGAAACTCCCTTCCCTTTTATTTTGAATGACATTTGCTCCCTTGTGCTAGCTTTTCTGCTCTGCGCTTCCTCTCCGCTTGGTGTTGGACTTTTGGGGGGGGGGGGGGGATCGCTTCCTCTCGGCTTGCTATTAGACTTGGGCTCCTCCGTTTATATTAGTATGAGCAGCAGTGTGATTCCATGTCTTATACCCCTTTTTCTAGTAGTGATATAATTTATGCATCAGTGAATCAGTGATACAAAACAACAAAACAATCAGACAAAAAAAAAATTGGGCGCCCAAAACTTCACGTTAGATGGGCCCACAGACAAGCTATTAGAGGTCTCACGTAGACCTCTCAAACATTTCTGTAGTACGAGTATGTGTCCTCCCTTTGTTTATTAAAAAAAAACAAAAAAATTAGGATCGGGCTTCTTTTCAATTGGAGATTAAAATGGAATATGTTGTTGGGCTTGTGGAGGATTACCACGAATCCCATTTTTATATTTGAACGGTTGAATATATAGGATTTGTGGAGTATTTTATCCTTATAACAAATTAGTTTGATCGATAACTACTTAATCAGATCAGATTTCTATCAACAGTAAATATAATTTTTCAAAATAAATTGTTGACAAAAATCTGATCCGATCAAGTAACTATTGATATCCGATCAACATGATTTTTTTTATAGGAATAAAATACTCAACGAACTCTATATATTTTATGATTCAGATTATCGAAACAAGACCTATGATGAAAACTCTACAGGCCCAATAACACCTTCCTATATAGATTGGAGATAAGCATATCCCAAAAAATTAAGCATTTATGATACTTGGCGGTGGTTATTTGTAGTGGGTTGGGTTGGGGGTTGGAGATAAGCATGTCCCAAAAAATTAAGCATGTATTAGACTTGGTGAAAATTAAGCATGTATGATAGTGATGGTGACTTGTGGTAGACTTGGTGAAAATTAAGCATGTATGATACTGGGTTGGGGACTTGTGGTAGACTTGGTGAAAATTAAGCATATATGATACTGGTTGTGGCGACTTGTGTGTGGAGGACCACTACGAGTCTTGTTTTAATAATTTGAACCATTAAATATGTAGGATTTGTTAAGTACTTTATTCTAGTAATAAATCACTTTGATTAGATATCGATAACTACTTGATCAGCTCAGATTTTTGTTAACGGTAAATATAATTTTTAAAATAAATTATTGATAAAAATCTGATTCGATCAAGTAACTATCGATATCCGATCAACATAATTTTTTACAGGAATAAAGTACTCAATGAACTCTACATATTTTATGATTCAAATTATCGAAACAGGACCCGTGATGAACTTCACAGATCCAATAACACCTTAGATCGGAGATAAGCATGTCCCAAAAAATTAACACGCTATGCATCGGCTTGCTACATTTTGCGTGTGGAATAATAATTTTATTTTCTTGACTTTGTATTTTTTTTCCACTATAAGTTTTGAACTTTTATAAGTTTAGGGGAAAAAAAAAAATCAACAATTAATGAAATTAAGAAAGAATATTCATGTTTCTTATTTGAATTAATTTTGAGATTTAATTTAATAAAAATAATTTAAATGAAAGAAAAAAGGGCAAATTTCACTTTATCCCCTTATAGTTTGGGTCAGGTGTGGATTACCCCTTGACATTCGGAAATCACCACATAACTTCCATGTGGTTTGTGGACTAAAATGCACACTAACTTCTGTTAACATAAGTTATAAATTAACAATTATACCCTCATTCATCATCTTCTTCTTCTTCTTCTCTCTCTCTCTCCATTTCATCTTCATCATCTTGCATACAGTTTACCCAGCTGACATACACTTCACTTCACCATTTTTTATACAGTTAACAGAAGTTGTACATACACTCCATCTTTCATCTTCACAAACTATTGAAAACACGTGATGTTAAACATAACACAGCTATATATATATATGCATCTGCTAAATTAATTCCTAGTTATCCCAACTATCCCAACCATTTGATGGCAGTGTTAAACAAATATCTGTGCTATGTTCAAATTTGGAATTGATGGCTGAAAACTCTTGCATGCAGTTTAGTGCCTTCAAATTTTTAAGACGAATTGATTCCTAGTAATCCCAACTATCCCAACTATTCTTAATACAGTAGATGCAAAATACCCATATATATATATATATATATTAAACATAACACAGATATATATGGATTAGATATACATACATATATATATAGATTATATAATCAATTTTTTTTTTGATGAATTGAAATTAGCTTTGATATACATATATAGATTATAAAATTTGCATACACATATATATAGATTATATATATAGCTACGCATTTCAAACCATATTCAGTAAGATTATATATATAATTTGCGGCGGTGGCTCTGGATTGGGGTTGTCCGAAGGTGTTGGGGGTGGTCGACAGTGGAGGTCACGGTGGAGGTCACGGCGGAGTTGAATGAAGAGTGGTTCTGGACTGGGGTTGACTAGAGAGTGGCATCGGAATGGGATTGATCGGAGTTAGGTAGTAAGAAGCCCAAAAAATTTTGATAGTACGAAGATCAAACCATATTCAGTAAGATCAAATCATCTTTCATCTTCTTTTGTTTTTTTTTTTTCTTTCCTAGGTAGAGATTTACAGATACGATGGCATTGTTTATAAATTTGAAGATGTGCCAAGGGCATTTTTGTCTTAAAAATGGTGTTACTCTCCTTGCAAGCGCTTGACTCTCACTTTAACGGAAAAGCTAACTGTTCGTTTTAGTCCACAAACCATATGAGGATTATGTGGTAATTTTTGAATGTCAGTGGGTAATCTGCACCCGGCCCAAACTATAGGGAGGTAAGAAGTTTGCCCAAGAAAAAAAGATGCAGATATAGATTTTAGATGTAATAAATAATAAATTATTTGAGTATTTTATTATATTCAAATAATTTATTTCTTCAAGTAAAATTCTATTTTAATTAGACGTAAGAAATGACAAATTTAAATAGTTTATTATTCTCAAATAATTTCTTTGTCTTTCATTTCCTATCATCTAATTTTAATTTATTGTAACGTGATTAGATATTTTTTTAATTTTATATTTATTTTTAAAAATTTTATTATTAACGTGAGAAATATTGACTTATTTTTTTAATGATAATTAAAATTTGAGAACAATATAAGATTGTGAAAAGATAAAACGATAATTTTTTCTTAGATATATATATATATATATATATATATTTACGAGGTAACATTTGGCAATTTTTATAAGTCAATTTTTTTTATTATAAATATGAAATGTTATTATTTTTATTTGTCTTAAAAAAAATTTAATATACAAATATGTTTATAAAACAAAAGAAAAATTCATGTTTGGTAGGTTGCTATGGTATTGGGTAATGCTAGCTAACATTGATGAAAGAGAAAAAATAATGAAAAAAATTGAGGAAATAACATAGAGAAGAGAACAAATAATAATAATAATAATAATAATAATAATAATAATAATAATAATAAGTTGCATGGTGTTATTATTTGTTGCAGTGACACTATGAAAAAATAAATGAGAAAATAAATAGAAAGAAAAATGAAAGAAATAAAATAAAGAGAAAGAGAGGGATAATTTTTCTAAATATGTATTTTTCATACAGAAAAAAATAATCAAATACCTATATGAATTTTTAAATTTTTATTCAAACTCTAATTTCTCAAAATAATTATTTATAAAATTGGCGGTCTTTTTAAAAAATAAAATATCTTTTATACATTGTTTCATAATTTTCAAATAAATGATTGTATTTAATTTAGTATAAGGTTTAATGGTGGTCAATTTATTAGCTCTTTATTATTATTATTAGTATTATTATTTAAATAAGGTAATGTTTGGTTATTCTACTATATATATGCTTGTCTTAACAATTTAGAATTTTTTAAAATATTGTATAGAATTTAATAATTTTATTTAACATTATTAAAATAATGTATGAATCTTTATTAATTTTTTGTAAAACCTCAGAGAGGTGAGTGAAATTTACTATTTGAATATAAAGGATAATTTTGAAATTTTTTATTCATAGTATATGACGTCAATATGATATCATCATATTCTGTTAAATAAATTAACAAAAGATTTTGTGAAAGAATTTTAATAATAATTTTAAAAGTAAAGATAGTTTCTATAATTATAAAAATTATAACAAATATACCGGAACCCACCACTAGAATAACGCTCACACCAGTCAAACGGCAAACAATTAAACAAAAGAAAATATTGTCAATTGCCGAACCAATCCTGGCACTAGATCTCTACAGAGAGAGAAAGCAGGACCCACCTTACCCTTGACCTTGACCTTGCCACTGCCGGCACCATTCAAGTTTATTAGATAAATGATAATCCGTCTCTGATAAATAGAGAGGGACTTTCAACGAAAAAATCCCCCAAACTCAACTTCCAACTCCCCCTCTTATAGTAGGACCCACCTTTCTATTCTAGAATAAGTTTTTGGGCAAGACTAGTCTGCCCACACCATTGCTTCCTAATAACTAGCAAGAAAACATTTTTATTATTAATACATACATTTCATTCTTTTGTCAAATACTCTCTTCTTTTTTTTAACAAATAATCAAATATCAAAATAATTTAAAATAATATATTTATGATATCAAAGTTTAATTTTAGTTGATTTGAGGATTGAACCAATAATTTTTTTTAATCAATAAAAAAGAATTGTATTAATAAAGATAGCTTACAAAACAAATGAAAGCCATCAATAAAAAAGGTGAGTGCAAAATCATCAAAGCGAAATTGAATGATTCTAACCAAGTTGGTTCCAAAAAATAATTTCAATCATATGCTAGTACAACACACAAATTTGTAAGTCAGTGAAGAACCAATCAAAACAAAACAAAACAAATTTTCAATTTTAAGTTTATATTTATAAAATTTTTAAAAATTGTCATAAAAACTTATTTGATAATTTTTTTAGTTTATAAATGGTTATCTCAGTTTATAAATTTGAAGAAAAAATATAAACTCAAAAAATGAGTTTAAGTTGATTTTTAAACAGAAATTTAAAAATTTGACTAATAATTTTTTTTTAAATTAATTTTTTTTCATTTAAATTTTTTTCAATTATTTTTTTTTCAAATAAATTTTTTTTTCAATTATTTTTTTAATTAATTTTTGTTTCCAATTATAATGTGTATGATCCCATTTTCATAAATTATAAAAAATAAATATAAATATTTTAGGCATGAACAAACATATTTTTTAGTTTATATTTTTTAAAATTTTCAAATATTTTGTTCAAACTAAATGCATTTGTAATTTATATTTTTTTAAAAATAAATAAAATCCAATTTATAAAATTTTTATAAACATAAACTAAAAATATAAACGTTACCGGACGCTAGTTAACAGTCCGACCCACCGTTGGAACAACACTGATACCAACCAAAGAGACAACAAAAACCTTATCTCAAAGATTTCACTCCAAAAGCAACGAAAGCAACCGGCAGCACAGCAAGCTTCCAATATTCATTGATCCGGCCCCTTTTCTAATTTCCCCAGCGGTTCGACTTTCCAAACATTATTGTATAGATAGAAAGAAGGGAAAATTGCAAATAAATGGTATTTCTACAAAATATTTTTAAATTTTTGGAAAAACTTATAATTTTAATTATTAAAATCCATTAAAAAAATTACCTATTTTAAATTTTTTGGGGAAACTTGGAAACAGAATGAAAAATTACAAACAAACAAAAAATTACAGAATTTGACTATTATAATAAAATAAATCTTGAGTTTTAAATTTTGACGATGTAAACTCTAATTTTTAGATTTACTTTTCATCTAAATCATAATGCAAATTATGTGAAAACACAAGTATAAATACAATAAAAATTTGATAATACCATTTTTCATTTATATGACTTTACCTACGATTTCAAAGACAAAATCAAATTACATAATTATAAGCGGGACTTACCGAAAGCAATAACAATAATTAAACAGTCTATTGAACAGTGCTTATATTACAACTTCAAAAGGAGCTTAAATCTTATTCAACATTTCATAGGAATATTTATAATCAACTTTTACCACAACTTCCATACACACAAACAAAGTCTTCAAAAGACAAAAATAAAAGACTAAAGAAAGGGTTGACAAAGCTTGACTTCACTAGAGACCAAGAAACGCCCCATCACGGAGGCACTTCACGAACATCTTCACAAAAGGGGTGGACTCCCGAAGCAACTCTAAGCTTGACGATCCACATGCTCACCTACACAAAATACATAATAATACACATTGAAACATGTTGCCTATACAAATATTATATCTTAATTTAATCCCTTATATAGGTTTCTAGCTTAATTCTTCTTTACTAATGTCAAACCAATGCCTAAGAATGTCTAAAAGAATATGAGAACAGAAATATTATTTAATTTAAAATAATTAGTTCATTATATGTTGTGAAATTTTTATATCCCTATTTTTTTTAAAATCTTTTTTAATATATATATATATATATGTATGTATGTTTAATTTGTCACTTTAAATGTTTAATTATGTGAAAAATTTCTTATAAATTTTATATTAGAGAAGTGTTATATGTCACCGATTTTCTATCACCGATTATATAAATACTCATAATTATTAGTTCATTTATTTATAAATAATAGTGGTTGGGCATGTGCATTGTACATGATACATGATTTTTCATCAATTGTTAGTACTGTAATTATGCGTGCCTCTTAAATTGGTATGCGATATGTGTATAAAGTATGGAGACTTTATGGATAAGTTAATTTATATCCAAAATACAACAGTAATAAATGAATACATACTTGACTGAAGAATTTAAATAATAAATGAATATTTTTATAAACATAAATATTAATGTATAGCTAGATTGTTGAGATCACAATCTTATCTTAAATAATAAATAATAAACAACAAACAACAAACATGTCTTTTACTTTACACAAGGCTCAGTCCTTGGCTCATGACGGGGAGTTGGACATCCCCAGTTTGATTCATTAATTTTCCGGTATTGGAGACAAAGGTGACCTTCTCTGGCGAGGTTATCGTTAACATGCCTTCTGTTTATGTTTACTTACACACTTCCTATTTGCCCCTAGTTACGATGGAGCTAGCATTAGGTTGATTGAAGTGACCCAATGCCTCAAGGAGGGTAAGAGCTGCATAGGTTTGGCGTTAGCCGAGACTTTGATGGGTTTAGATGTTTTCCATCGGCAAGAGACTATTCGGTTTGCAAGGAGTCCACTACTTCTCTAGGTATTGTTTCCTACATTTTCTTATTTATGATTTCTCACATCACTTAACACTCACTCTCTATTTTCTCTCGAAACCTTTTCCTTACTTTTCTCTCAACGTACATTTGTGTATTCTTTAATCTCTCTTCTTCTTTTCTTCAAAGATTCATTACCAAGGCATTACATCTCTTTCAAAGACAACTTTTTCTTTGACTCTTCTTTTTATTAGAGGACATAACACTCATTTTTGGAAAAAATGAATAAAGAATGGAAAGGTAATGTTAAAAGAAGCTAAAAAAAATCGTAAAAGTGGTAAAGAAGATAATAAAGTCAAGTTGGGTCCAATTGGACGTTAATTGAACCTATTGCATCTCGAGTCATTACATACTCTTTAGTGATGATTCGAGAAGCGATGTCTACCACTTCCCTTGAGGTAACTCTATGATAGGGAGGAGATTTTTTTGGTATTTTATTTTCATTAATTGAACCTTTGTCCCATCGATTCATAGATCATCATGTAACAACTTTGTGCCAATTGATGATTTGTGAATCGATCCTACTCTTCCCTAGATCAATTTCATGATAGGGAGAGGCAGAAGGGACAAACACCTCCTGGAAACACTCTATTTTTGCTCTGTTTCATTTCCATAGCAGTAGGGAAGACCCTAAAAAATAGTAGCAGGCCGGCGACCTTTCTATCTGGCTGACCACTTTTCAAGGCCGGCCGACCACTTTACTTTTTGCAGGTAGTGCCATTTTTATGGCAGAACAGAGCAGAGGCTGGGGTGAAAACATATTAATTTTCTGATTGCAAAAAAGAACAGTTCTGGTAGCAAAACAGAGGAGTTTTTTAGGCGGATATTCTTGTTCATGCATGTGCAACTTTTCGATTCCCGTTGATTCATAGATCATCACGCAAAAACTTTGCGCCAGTCGCTGATTTGTGAATCGATTCTACTCTTCCCTGGATCAGTTTCATAATAGGGGAAGGCAAAAGGGACAAACACCTCCTGGAAACACTCTGTTTTTGCTCTGTTTCATTTCTGTAGTAGCAAGGTAGACCCTCAAAAACAGTGGCCAGCCGACTACTCTACTTTTTGCAGGCAGTGCTATTTTCATGGCAGAACAGAGCAGAGGCTGGGGTGAAAACATATTAATTTTCTAACTGTAAAACAGAAAAGTTCTGGCAGCAAAACAGAGAAGTTTTTCGAGCTGATATTCTTGTTTATGCATGCGTAACTTTTCAATTCCCCTTAGTATTACACAAATATTTTTCTATGAACTTTTCATTTCAAATTTTCAAAATTCATACATATAATTGAATGTATGAAATTAATTGCACAATTATACAATTTTGTTAAATAGTTCATCTCATAATGCAAATTCATTGAACCCATTATTGTATATTATTTGCATACTATTGGTGTAAGAATGCATTAATATCAATATGTAACATATTTTTATACATCAAGAGTTATTGAGTCTCGTTTCCTGTGCCACGAATATTTTGCATGTTGAAAAATATAACATTAGTCATTAGTATATTTTCATTTATGTAGAAAATGTGAAATATATATATATATATATATTTTTTTTATAAAAAAAATAGAATGATATTGTAGCTTAATATTTCGATTGATACATGAATTTCATAATTGTTTTCACGATATTTATAGCTCCATACTTGTAAGCGTTTGTAGGGTCACTCTCATGAAACTATTAAGTTACATAATTTATTTTGCCATCTGTAAGTAATTAGCATATGACAAAAATTGATCAAAATTTTTTATTTGATGTACTTATTTTCTAATCATTGAGTTGTTGCGATATTGTTTGGGCATCATTTGATTTTTTTTCCTTGTAATTTGACTAAAATGTATGCATAAGGTACATTGTTTTTCTTGAATTTCACAATAAATAGGATAATTCCTACTTCAGCTCGTCTAACTTTGCTTAGAGAGTATGCTGCAACAGATCTTCTACAATTTTTATTTCACAATCTTTTTGTTTTTCTTCTTACTCATCATTATAATTCATTGTAATAAAAATATTTTGATGAGTAAGAGTTTGAAGCAATATCATATTGTTATGAATTTCAAAATCCATTTTTCTCAATAATGTGATTTTTTCTATGAGGGAAAAAAAGGTATAATTATTGTGGTCATGGAGATGTCTTGCAAAGTTTTAGTTTGTTATTGAAATTGTTTATTGTAAACACTTAATTGTATGACATGTATGTATATATGTACTAAACATAAGTTGATTGGAGAACAATATTGTATTTCACAATTTTTCCCTAGCAATATAACTATATATTACTAAAGTGATACATATTATAAAATTAAAGTATCTGATGGTAATATAGTATTACAGATTGACAATGCATGAATACAGTAATATATATAAATTTACAATTATATATATTTTATATTTATGTATGTAGACATTGATATATATATATATATATATATGTTACAAAAGTAATATGTGTAATCTTTACAATAATATAATATAGGTAACAATTAGAAGTTAATTATTCATAATTAAATAGTTGGTCATAATGTAGATGTTCAGCGTTATATTTTTTGTGTGTATGCATTATTTTTTAAGTAGATTATTAAATTCACATAAAATTTGAAAGGAATTTGTGAATAAATTATGTAAAATTAGAGATTAGTGAAGTAAAATTTTAAAAAAGAGAAGTTTATTATAGTGTTGGTTTGATTTTTTTTTTTTCCAAACTTTTGTTTTGAATTTTTTGATTTTCATATTTTTTGTCTTTGACATTTTTTTAATAACCATTTTGTTATCTTTTTAGATTCACTTAATTTACTACTTTTTCTATTTTTTAATTTTACTTTGAGGTTTAGGTTCACTTAATCTAAATACACTTAGAAAATAATTTGTCATGTATTCTTTTTAGAAAAAAATTATTAATATTAAATAATAATAACAAAAAAAATATAATAATAAAAAAATTAGTACATGTTTGAATTTATAAATTTTTTACTAATATTTTACTTTTTAATTCTATTTTAATTATTAGATATTATATTTTTATGTAAAAGTATAATTTAAATATCAAATATGAAGAAATTTCAATATTTTTAATCACCAAAAGTGAGAAAATATGAAATATCAAAAAGTGAAAAACAAATTTAAAAATAAAACCAACAAAAGTGGTTATTGTTTAAAATTTTGACATCATACATTGTTAATTAAAGTACTATGTAAATATTACAATTCATAAAATATAATTTAAATAAAAAGAAAGTGTACGAAGATAACTTACGAATTTTTAAATGCAACACAAATCTATATTTTAAAAATGTATGCATTTTTCTCTGTCTATATTCGAATAAATGCATACAATTTTAAAGTTTAACCAAAATTATTCACAGTGATTTGTATTGTAAATATTATGTATATCAATATAAAAGCAGACACAGGAAAATAAGAAGGGAACAGTTGGTTTATATAAGACTCTTCATGACTTTTAGAAAATATAATAGATTTGAGAGGATAAAATTGAGATTTAGAAAAAAGTAAAAAACATAGTAGGCTCTTTACACTTTATAATAGTAGTAGATTATTACATAATTACTAACAACTAATAATATATTACTACGTGATTCAGTGATTCAATGTGATAAAAAAATAAATTATATATAACAGTCCTTATATATTATTTATTCACTCTTCTTTTATTTCTTTTATTTGTTTCTCTATCTCTCTCTATATCTCTTTTTCTACTTATCATATGAATTTAATAATAAATACTATCTAGAGATATGAAAGAAAATACTTTGTTATCTTTGCATCATTAAGAGGTATTTCAATTTATGCTTGCAAGATATTACTCTTCACTTTTTATCATCTCGCCATTTTGAACCTCTAAGTATGTTAAAAATGCTAATCTAATTAGGACTGAGCAAGGAATCTGTGAAATCCGTAATCCGATCCAGTCCAGTCTAATCCAGTAGGTTTGGATTAGTTTTTTGAATCCGTGGTTCGGTTCCGGATTGAAAAATTAAAAATCCGTAGTTCACGAATGGTTCTGGATTGAATCCCACGGTTCTGGATTGGAACCGATCCGGACCGTATGCAAATAGTCTATATTTTTATTATACACCATCCTCCATAGTATTTTATCTTATTTCATATAAAATTTAAATCCAAACCTAAACTCGCATAGTATTTTTTTTTTATTACTTTTGTTTGCTAGTTTTTAGCGTTAATTTGTAATGATCTAAATAATTATGGTTGAGCCAGTTTTCTTATGATTGTTTAAATTCTAGAACAATATGTCGCTATTATGAAAAGACATGTTTCTATTGTGAAACTAATATGGTGTTATATTTATATTTTTATGAAATTAAAGTGTTATATATATATATATATTTTTTGTTATTTAATTATGTAAATTCGTGGTTCTAAACCGATCCAATCCGTGTTTAAATGGATTGGTTCGGATTGGTTCCACGATTTAAACGGATTGGATTGGTTCTAATTTTTCAGAAACCGTAGATAACGGATTAGTCCTGGTTTTATCCCAATCCGGTCCAATCCGGACCATGCTCATCCCTAAATCTAATAAGTCAAAATCTTCAACCATATGCAACAAAATTTGACTAATCACAAAACCTCTTTGATAATATTTCCCAAAAATCACTAGCCTCACCTTAGAAACATTAGACAATGGGTACGAAAGATTTGAATATAAAGTAGCTACTACAAACTCATTGTTGCATTGTAAAACTAGTCCACATGCAGGTAAACTAGTAAAAAATCCTGGATGAATCATTGAGTCACTCAAACCAGTCAAATACATAGACTCAAGACACTTCTCTGTCCCCTCCGAAATCGCCGCAATGGAACTAGTTGGAGGGAGAGAAAGTGCCACTGCCCAAGTCATAAGAACAATCCCAAATAAGTTCTACAACCTCACTTTCTCCATTGGAGATGCCAAGAATGGTTGCCATGGATCGATGATGATCGAAGATTTCGTTGCAAAAGAAACCCTAAAAGCTCCCTATACATCTCATGGAAAGGGTGGGTTCAAGAATGCAAGTTTCAAGTTCCAAGCAATTTCGGCTAGGACAAGGCTCACATTTTACAGTTCATTTACACTAAGGTTCATGACTATGGTCAAATATGTGGCCCTGTCTTGGACAATGTTATGGTTGTGAGGGTATCTTAGGCATTTTGAGTGGATTTGTTAGCTAATGTTCTAGCACTAAAATGGGTTATGAGTAATTTTGGTTAGAAGCTGAGTAATGGTCTAGATATAGGGGATTGTGTGTAATGAATGGCCTTGTGGGTTAAAAAAGGGTCATGTGTGAGTCATGTTATAGTTTTGTTTTGTTTTGTGTTTTGTGTTTTGTTTTTTTTTTTTTTTTGAAGTTGGTGATTTTGAGCATGTTCTCTAATATGTAAGGATATGTTTGAACTTTCTCTTTATCGTATGACCTCAATAATAAATACTATCTAAAGATATTATTAGAAAATACCATGTGATCTTTGCATCATTAAGAGGTATTTGAATCTATGCTTGCAAGACTCTTGAATTTTTCTATGGTGGTAGTTTTGGGGCACCAGATCTTAATCATAATAATGAGAAAATTCATTCAATGGATAGGTAATGAATAAAATCAGTTGCAAAAAATGAGTAGAAGATATATATGTATGTGTGTGTTAGAGTTAAAATAGCAATACTTAACATGATTTTAAATAACTAATTTTATAGGGTGATTTTAAATCCATCAAGATTAAGCTATTTAATTCAACTTTCAAATTCATTACTAACGTGCCGTTTGGTAACACTTGCATTTTCAGTTTTCTGTTTATATTTATAAAAATTTTAAAAACTCAAATAAAAACTTGTTTGGTAAAATTTTTGATTTATAAATCAGTGGTCTCAATTTATAAATTTGGCCAAAAAATGAAAACACAAAAAATGTGTTTCTTTTTTGAGTTTTGAGTTTTTTTTTTTTTTTTTTTTACCACCCAATAGTAGCCACCACCCGCCACCATTTTCCACCACCGTCTTCCGCCACCACCACCCACCCCCCACCACCACTCACCACCTACCTGCCACCACCACCCACCACCCGCCACCACCACACACCCTTTCGCCACGACCACCACTACCATGACCACCACCACCACTACCACCACCCACCTACCATCCACTCGCCCCCACCCATCACCCGCCACTACCATCCACTGCCTGCCACCACCACCCGCCACCTACTTGCCACCACCACTCACCAGCCACTTGCTACCCACCCACCCGTTACCACCACCCACCACCACCACCACCACCACTATCATCCACCACACCACCACCACCCACTCACCACCACCACCACCACCACCACCACCACCACCCACTCGCTACCACCCACCATCGACACCCACCTATCCACCATCACCACCCGCCATCCGCCACCCACCTGCCACCACCCCCGCCACCACCACCCACCCTACCATCGACCACTCACCACCACACCTATCCACCCACCATCACCACCCACCCGCTATCCGCCACCCACCGCCACCACCACCCACAACCCACTCACACCACCACCGCCACTCACCCACTACCACTACCTACCCGCCACCACAACCCACCCACCACTACCCGCCATCCGCCACCCACCTGCCACCACCACCCACCACCCGCCATCCACCACCCCCCCGCCACCACCACCCCCCCGCTACCACCACTATCACCACTCACTCGCTACCACCCGCCACCCACCCACCCACCCACCACCACCACCACCCCCACTCCCCCCCCGCCACCAACTACCCACCACCCACCGTCTTCCACCGCCTTTTGTTACCACTTGCCATTTCTCACTCTTTTTTATATTTTTAAATTTTTTTAAACATTTTGTCAATTACCAAACGCGTTTGTAGTTTATGTTTTTCTAAAAATAAACAAAAACCAGTTTATAAAATATTTATAAATATAAACTGAAAACGTAAACGTTACCAAACACACCCTAAACTATCGTATCTAAATTTGAATTACTATCCTTATTCATTTAAGGTCAAATGGGTGCTTTGTTCTAGTTCCTGTCCCTGTCTTTCCTTCCCCTCTCTCTCTTCTTTTCTAATTTAAATCCAAATCACACAAAAAAATATAAATCCAAATTCAAACCACAAAAAAAAAAAAAAAAAAAAAAAAAGAAAAAAAAAAAAGGAAAAAGAAAAAAAAAAAAGAAAAGGAAAATCTGATCTTGTATCTACGACATGACATCAAGTCTGCAATCTCAAATATGGAGTCAGTCAATAAAATGAAAATGAAAGGCACCCAAACCCAAAACAGAGCAAAGAAATAAACTCAAATAAAGACCCAGATCAAATAATTTTTTTTCTAATGTTGTTTTAGTAATTGTTACTCTGCCATAACCAATGCATTTGATCTAGTTGCTTATGAGTCACATGGGGCAGTGCAACAAATCCAAAGAGAAGTGGAAGGGGTGAAAGAATGTCAAGCAGTGGAAATGTCTGTTGCTAAATTGAAAGAGAGGAAGACATAGAGGGGAATTCACCGGTTTGGTTGATTTACAGTATCGCACAGAATACACAAATGTGAGATTGTTTGCAATTGTAGTTGCGAAGATGCGAATATGTTCGCATACATGTCTTATTGGTGTATCCTGTGTTTGGAATTTTTTGTGTTCATAGACTTTTCCTTATAGTATATAGCAGGTGCAATTTTTTTTTTCTTTGTTGGACACGTGCGTCTAGACAAGAGTTTTGGGACAGAGAGGGGGACAAGAATATGGAACAAAGGATCCCAAGCTCAAATCTATTGATTTGGAATCTACACGTATTCAAATGGACCATAAATCTATAATATTTTATTCTTAATTATCAAATAGCAACTAGGTTCAGCCTAAGGAATACACCAACAAAGAGAAATTATTGTTTCGGTCAGAAAGATTATGCGACTGTGTGCTGTTTAATAGTGTATTATCATTTTTTTCATTATTTTCTTATTTTTAGGTCTATGTAACTTTTAAATCCCTACTATTAGTTAGGCACACCCTCAATATAAAATTTTTGAAAACAAGATAATTACTCATGAACAATGCTGTTGTTTATGACCTAAATTTTTATTGAAATTGCGGCCAAAAAAATCTATCCTTATATTAAGTCTAAAAAAAAATTGTCCCAACACCATAATTAACTTTATGGATTTGAGATTTCAAAAATGTTTAAAATGCCTAATTTATCACCCTTTAAAACTACTCTTAAACCCTAATGACGTGTCTAATAAGTGTCAAATTTTAATTTATCACATATTTTATCATGTACGGTCTAATCTCAATGTCACATCATTAAAGATCATTTAAGAATGATAAATTAAAAATTATTGTCAAATTTAGAGTTCTAAACCAAAAAGGCACCTCCATACTGAAGGTGTCTTATATTGTCCTAGAAGTCCATCTTGAATATAGTTTAATTATTATGATTTGTACAAGAAGAAAAGAAGCATTTAATACAAAACTATATATATTATGCATGCAATACAAGGCAATCTTAAAGCATACAAATTAAGAAACAATTATTACAGTTGTATAATTATTATTTTTAAGTCCAAACTATTTAAAATCACACATTTAAAATGACACATTGTTGTGTAGAGCAACACAACAATCAAATGAAAATACCTTGACTTGACTGGAGAGGACGTCGTGGGAAGAGAAGATGGATGATGATGTTGCTGCTGCATCATTTGCACCCAATCTCTTGCAGAGTTGAACTTGTTTCGCACCCAATCAAATGAATTTGCAATTGTCTGTGAGTTTAAATTGTCTTGCACCCAACCTCCCCAAGCTGTTAGAATGAGAAATTGCTCAAAACAAGTTTAATTAGATAGCTTATAATAAATTTTTTAAAAAAAAATTAAAATCATTAAGTTAGAGTTAAAAAATTCACGCCAAACACTCCCAATGTGAGAAAAAATATTCATTACTCTTGGGAAATACTGATTTGATGCTCCAATTTAGTTTTTATTGATTGAAATAGTAGGATCTATCATTTTTAATTTATATATTTTTCTAAAATCAATTATGTAAATTTTTTTTTAACATAATTTTATTATATAAGATTGCATTCCGATAGGTCACATTTACCAAATTATTAAGAAAATTCTAATATATACCTTTTTAAAAATGGTGTACCATACTCATAATTATATCATTTTGTTTTTTAATTATAACTAATTTTCTTCTTTAGTTATGATATTATTTTAGTTATGACATAAGAATTCTTTAGTTGTGCTTTATGTTATGTTTAGTTATGACATATATATATATATATATATTTTTAGTTATTACTAAAATTATTAAAGTTATATCATTTTTTTTTAGTTATAAGGTGCATATGGTGTACACCATTTGAAGGGAAAAATTATTGGTTGGTCTAGGGGCCCATGTGGCCATGCCTCTCACCAATCACTATTCATTATGCTCTCTCATGTTTTCCAATCACCCAATAGAAATTCGTGAACCTCACCCCTCTACCAATCACAACACTGTTGAGACACCACGTGAGATTGTTGGTATTTTTTCATAATAATACAAGAAAAATATATAAAATAAATTAAATAGCAATGACAAAACAATGTTTTTATTAAAGGATGAAATACAGAATAAACGACACAACTAAATACAGAAATAAATTAGATTACATTACTAAAAGAGCAAATTATTAACATGGATAACTAAATATTAGAACTCGTCCAGGTAAACTAAATTCTGAAAAATTAAAGAACAAATAATAAGAAAAGAAGCAAACCGAAACCTGTGTGATACCACAATTTCCTTAAAACAGATTCACCACCTCTTGATGGGTGCTGAGGTATGCCGGCGTCTGCCTCCCAGGATACGACGGTCGAAACCAACTAATGCAGAAGCACCTTCTGAATAGCTTTGGTGAACTTGACAATGGTTGCACTCTCTCTAACAAGAACCAAATAAGAGGCTAACAAAAGAATGTAGGAAAAATTTTCTTTGATGTAAAAAATCATCTCCAACTTTTTATTTCAAAACACCATCTCATTTTCCATCACAAAACCTCTCTAAAAAACAATCTACTAAGTTGGAAGAGAAATACCTCTATTTATACTAGTAGGGGAGAGCCTTAGCCATGAAGGTTAACATCAATAGGGTCATCAAATGTCATCAACTCTAGCCATTAGGGCTAGCGTTACAAAGGTTCAAAACTCAAAAACCATTATATAAATTATAATGTGTATATAATGTATAAGTTTTGAGAATTAAACTAGATGGGTTGCAAAATAGATATGGCTGTTGGGTCACAACCCGATCCAAGTCCAATCTCAAGCACATGCACAAACTAAGCCCAGTACAACTCAGCCCAAAGCTCAAGATTAGGTCCAAGTCCAAGTCTAAGACCAAACCTAGCACATGCACAAGTACAAGTCTAGGCCCAGTCCAAACCAGGATTAAGTCCAAATATAAACCAACTTTATTGATGTTCACTTTATGAGATAATTCTCATTCACAACTCAATGGTTTCAGCTCATTATTTTTGTATGGAAATCTTCTCACTTAAGAGAATACAAAACTACTCAAACCCACCTCAACCGACGGTTGGGTCACACTTTAATTTCGAATTAAAGTTGCCAGAAATCCATTATTTTTTAACAATTCCCCACATGAATAAAATTGGCCGAATAAAGAAAAACGGATAACGCTTAACAACAAAGACTCTGAGAGAGAGCATACAGAATAACCCTGCATCAGAAAAGATAGTTGTTAGCCTTGAACCTTTTGTAGTGAAAGCCTATCAGATTTATTGGCTAACCAGTAAACGTGATGTCTTGAACTGTTCTGCCATTTGTGTAAATCGAGACAATAGACCTCACATAGGAGTTACTCCAACCATTGTTCTTATTATCACTGATGTGTCCGGTTTGGCCCTGAACACTAGCCTAGTTCAGAGAGTGTTTTTAAAGAATTCAGCCTCGTCATTTCTTAAAGAAGTGGCCCCACTTCGCACTCACATAGGTGACCTACATAAGGTATCTCGTTGTACCATGGTTGACTGTTCACAGTACTTAGGTCATTAAAAGTATTAACTTAACCTTCCATCCCATAGGGTATCACTGTATAAAGGAATGAGTAGGAAGATTTCCCTCCACAATGACTTACCCCATTACACGCAATTAGGTTGTCCTTTTGAACCTAGATCTTGGGATCTCCAGTCAATTAGGCTGAGTTTTCCATTCCTGTAACATTCACTAAAGGCCTTAACCCCATTCCTTTTTGACGACTTTCCTACTAACTCTCGATTTAACCCTTTGGTTAACGGATTCGTAATATCTTCCTTAGACTGTGTATAGTCTATAGTGACAATACACAAGAGTAGTCATCGTATGGAACTATGTCTTAGAAAAAAATGTTTAGACCTTTCATCTGTGCCCTACCAATACTTGATTGGTTGTCGCAAAGTATACAAAACTGCTAGCACAAGTTTTGATCAACATAGAATATCCTCAATAAAATGGAAAAGCCATTCAGTTACTTTAGTAGCTTTATCTAAAGCACTGAATTCCGATTCCATCATTGATCTCGTGATACACATTTGCTTAGAAGATCTCCAAGACACGGTTGCAGCTCCAGTTAGAGAAAACATATCCACTAATGGATTTGTAGTCTTTGTATTAGATATCCAGTAGGTGCCTTTGTACCTTTCTAGTACAACTAGATATCAAGTGTTATGCAACCCATAATCCTGGGTGTAGTGTAAATAATCCAACACCCGCATAATGCCCTTTGAATAAGTAGCATTAGGATTACTCATGTATCTACTAAGCCTACTACCTGAGTAGGCCATACCTGGCCTTGTACAACTCATCAAATACTTTAAACTTCCAATGACTCGAGAATATACTAGTTGAAATACACTGTCACTATTATTCTCAGCCAAATGTAGACATAAGTCTACCAGTGTCCTTGACACACTTGTATCTAATTTATTAAATTTCTCAAGTATTTTATCAATATAATGAGACTGAGAAAGTAAAATACTACTAGATATTCTAGTAATCTTAATACCCAGAATCACATCTACAAGGCCCATATCTTTCATATCAAACTTAGAATACAACATTCACTTGGTAGTATTGAATATCGTCTCAAGTATTCAAACCTTAAAGATTTATTCAACTAAATCTTCATATATGAAAGTTATTTGAACATCCATCTTGATGTATTTCCAGATGTCACACAATTGCGATCACACTCACTATAACTGGTGATCACATATCAAAGTAATCCAGGCCTTCTTTTTGCCGATATCCTTTGATAACAAGCCTATCTCATCGGCTTTCATTCACTTACATCCCAAGGCTTACTACCTATGCAAGATAAAGCTAAATTTTCTAGAGAAATCACAGCTTCAAAGAAACTTTTAGCCTCACTAGCCACCATATAGGTTTAAGAAGATTTAGATAGAAAAACTTTAAAGTCCTAGCATATTAACATCTTCTAGGTTAATCTCGTTTCTCATGAAAATCGCTTCCTCATTTTCATGATAATATTCTTGCATAAATCTGAATATCAGATTTATCCACACAAAAAACTGTATGCACTACTATATTGTAAATAACCGTTGAACACAAAGTCAACGGATTTTAAAGTTTATCCTAACCATCTTGGGTTTAGGTATTGCCACATTTTGCATGACACCCCCATATTTGGCACCTTTTACATGACACCCCCACATTTGTAGAATTTATACGAAAGCTCCCGGCCTCTCCAAAAATTCATACAGGGTCTTTAAACAATTCCATGTGTCACAATGATTATGAAACTCTCAAAATCATATCATAGAAAACATATTCCTAGGCCATCATTAATCGAATTAGGTCTTTCTCGAATTCAAGGCACCAAAACAAGTTTGGTCCAACATGTCACTTTGAAGCCAATAGTCTTACTATTAGGAAACACAAATTCGGTGTTCAATAGTCTACTATTCAGAACTTCGTAATATGGCCAGTAGTCTTATCACTAGGAATCACTAATTTATCAACTTGTGGTCAGTAGACTTTTTACTACTAGGAATCACAATGTTTTGGCTTATGATCAATAGCCACTTTACTACTAAGAATCACAACATCCTGACATAGAATCAATAGGCTCTTATATTACTTGGAATCATCATGTCTTGGCATATGATCAATAGCTTCTCCACTACTAGGAACCATCATGTCTTGACATGTGATCAGTAATCTGTTCACTACTATGAACCACAATCTCATAACTGTGTAGCCAGTGGTCTAACACCTTCTAAGAACCACCAGTTTTCTATCTCTGTGATTAGTGATCTTGTACTCACTAGGAGCCACCAATTTAATAATATATTTAGAATTTAAAAATTCAAAAATTATATTCACCCACCCTAACGGATTGTCTCATTTTTACTTTTAAACAAAGTCACTTAGCAATCATACGTGCTATAATTGACATAAGGATAACACACTAATTGTCTTTGATTCAGTCAAAGATATTATCCAGCAATCTTATGATTTCCTCTAATCACATTTGATCTCTCTAGATCTTCCTTTAAGAACCTCGCAAGATTTAAGGTTGTTAGGTAGAACAACATTTTCTATTGTCACCTCTTGAAGCCATTTCTAAAAAATCACTACAGAATTTCACTATTCTGTTTTTCCAGAAACTAAACTTAGCACTAGAAAATCTCAAATTCTGAAATTTAATTCAAAATTGATCTCAACACTTACCCTAGAATCGAACATGGTCAGTAAAGTTTCCAGGAAGATTGGAGAGGTTACACCTGTCCCACTTAAGACCTAGTTAACCTTAGAAAAAACTTTCAAGAGCATGTTGATTCCTAGTCCACAAGAAACAAAGTTAGAATTAAGTTTTTCAGGGGATAAATTAGGTTAAAACAAACCAAGTTTACAAAACTTATAAGAAATTAAAATTTGCTATCATAATAACACCACTCATAAAAGTTAACCGGTACTTTCGGAACTGAGCTAATTATTTCTGAATAAAATTCAGAAATATTTTAGCTAATGCTAAAAGTTGGTTTCTTTCCCCCCTCCCCCCCCCCCCCAAAAAAAACACTTTGGAAATAATCAAATTATAACTAAAGACTTTCTCAAAACTTGGTTTCCTACCACTTTGGGAATAAAAAGATTAAACTCAAAGATTTCCTCTAACCACAAAGGTTTGAAACCAAATCCATCATAGTTGTCATTTCTGAACAAATCATAAATACTCTTTAGCCAAGACTAAACTTTGGTTTCTATTACAGAAAACCAAAACACTTTGGGAATAATAAAATTAATCCCAAAGACTTTCTCTAAACCCCGAAGGTTTATAATTTCTTTCCTTTCCCATTTCTTTTTACGATGGTGAAACTATTACAAATTAGAAATTAAAACCACCACAATTAGAAATGGAAATGCAACTACAACTGCTACAATTACAAATTGTCTAAATCTGTAAAACGGAGTTCATGGTTGCATATGGAATCGTCTGTTTAGCCAAGAACACACTTCTCCACTTGTAATGCTTATTTTTGTATAAAACACATTACAAAACTCTATTCTCGTTGCCGCTAAATCTCCCTGTTCACTGTTCATATACACACTTGGATACAAGATGAGTTAATGAACCAATAAAATGAATATTACACAAGTAATTTCAGTTATAACTCACAATGTATAATTCAAAGGCTATAGATGCATTGCAATTAGAAGAATGTCATGATTTGAATGACTATAAATCAATTATACATATAGAAATATTATGGTTATAATGTTGGCAATCAAACCATGCAACTATGAGCAAATATATATAACAATAGAGTTAAACTCCCACTCATGAATACAAAAATATTTTAGAGTAATTTCATTGATTACACATCAAGACATAAAAGAACTCACAATTGATACAACCAAAAATAAATAGAATGAATAAGAGTTAATATCATTACAATGCCAAGCTATACTATCATGCGATAATGCAACATAATCATAAGCAATCACAAAAATAAGACCATTATATAGGAAAAACTGAAACTGTTTTACTAAATTTTCTCCAAAAACAAACTTGTTTGGAGATACTTTATACCGTCAAAAACCTCTCGACTAGCCGAATCTCTTGAAATTGTTACCAAACTTTCAAAACAACATATGGAACAAATCTGAAATTAAACTGAACTCTAAAGTAAATAATTAAATTCACTAAAATTCTGAAGGTACAATGCTATTCTTTATTCCATGCAAAGGTAATCCTGTTCAAATAAACAATTAGTAGCCTAATTTACTAATTCCAATTTATTTTATTTGTTCATATTATATATCATCCTTTCTCGTTTAGGTAAACCTGTAAAGAAAGTTAGTTAGAAAATAAAACAATCAAACAAAATAAATAAAATAGTAAGAATCTTACATAATGAAATTTTTATTTTTATAAACTCCTACCAACTTAAACACTAACAATCAAATAACTCATGCAATAACAACTAATTAACATAAAATAAATTACATGAATAAATTATTAGAAATAAACAACTCAAAACAATCCAATTATAACTCTGGGCAATTAAATTAATTTTAATTCCAAGAGTTATTAGAAAATAAAAGATAAATTTTTTTTTCAAAAACTATTTATAAAAATATATGTTTTAAGATTGTTGGTATTTTTCTATAATAATACAAGAAAAATATATAAAATAAATTAAATAGAAATGATAAAACAAATTTTTTTTTTATATTAAAGGATGAAATACAGAATAAACGACACAACTAAATACAGAAATAAATTAGATTACATTACTAAAAGATTCAATTGTTAACATGGATAACTAAAGATTAGAATTCGCCGAGGTAAACTAAATTTTGAAAAATTAAAGAACAAATAATAAGAAAAGAAACAAACCGAAGCCTGTGTGATATCACAGTTTCCTTAAAACATATTCACCGCCTCTTAATGAGTGTTAGAGGTATGCCGGCGTCTGCCTCCCAAGATTACACGGTCGAAACCAACTAATGTAGAAGCGCTTTCTGAATAGTTTCGGCGAACTTGACAATGGCTGCACTCTCTCTAACAAGAACCAAAGAAGAGGCTAACAAAACAATATAGGAAAAAATTTCTTTAGTGTAAAAAATCATGTCTAACTTTTTATTTCAAAACACCATTTCATTTTCCATCACAAAACCTCTCTAAAAACAACCTACAAAGTTGGAGGAGAAAGACCCCTATTTATACTAGTAGGGGAAAGCCTTAGCCATGAAGGCTACCATTAATGGGGTCATCAAATGTCATCAAATATCTCCATTAGGGCTAGAGTTACAAAGGTTCAAAACTCCAAAACCATTATATAAATCATAATTTGTATATAATATATAAGTTTTGAGAATTAAATTAAATGGGTTGCAAAATAGATACGGGTGTTGGGTTACAACCCGATCCAAGTCCAATCTCAAACACATGCACAAACTATGCCCAGCACAGCTCAGCCCAAAGCTCAAGACTAGGTCCAAGTCCAATTCTAAGACCAAACCCAGCACATGCACAAGTATAAGTCTAGGCCCAGTCCAAACCAAGACTAAGTCCAAATCTAAACCCAACTTTATTAATGCCCACATTATGAGACAATTCTTATTCACATTTCAATGGTTTTGACTCATTGTTTTTGTATGAAAAATTTCTTACTTAAGAGAATACAAAACCACTCAGACTCACCTCAATTGGCGGTTGGATCCCACTTTAAGTTCAAATCAAAGTTGCCGAAAACCCTTTATTTTTCAACAGACGGTACCCAAGACCAGCAGATAACTACTACTTTAAAAGATATGCATCATATGTTTTCCAATTATTAATATCTCACACTCTCTCTCTTTCTTTCTTTTAATTTTTTTTTTTTTATAATTTTTATACTAACTCTATTGAATAAATACAATAGCATTATCATTTTGAGAAATTTTTTTAAGGTCTCTGATATTAAAATTTTATAAAATAAAGAACGTATATGTTTACACCCCATTTTTAATCGCCCTTAAGACTTGGGCGCCACTGATGTATCACTCGATGATGAAATTTATGCTGTGCAAGTGCTCGATTTCTTCAGCAAGAAGAGCTTCTAAATCCCAACCTTACACCCCATTTTGGCTAAAACTATTTTAGACCAAAACTATTGTAGACCTTAAAACCCTCTCTTTCAAAATATTTTTGAAAATGTTTCTGCGATGTTCCGAGGCTCACATTTCGTTAAAAATTGAACTTTTTGATAAATTAAGTAAGGACAAAGTGTAAATAAATGAAAGGGATGTGAACTCTTTGAAAAATCTTTAAAACCTCTTATTTATAGGTTCAGAGTTGCGGGAAATATGAGGGGAGGGAAGAAAATTAGTTAGGGAAGAAGTTGAGCATGAAACTGTTAAGAGAGAACTGGGCAGCCTTCACTAAAATAGGCATACCTTTTTGTACACTTAGATTTTAGTATGAGGCCACCACCATTGGAAAGTGGACTTCTAGGGCTTCAATTTAGACTCAAGAATCACCTAAAACTGAGTCCAGATGAAGGAGATATGCCTATTGGAAGTCGGGCCTGGAAACAAATTTTGTTGGCCAGCAGCCCACTATTTGTGGACGGCCGCCCACTATTAGTGGCCAGCCGGCCGCTTGTGTAAAACACAAATATTTGTTACCTGCTGTCCCCCAAAAGCTCTAGTTATTCCTATATAGATATTTTCGACCTGAGTGGCTGTTTTTCTATATAAACCAGACCTCTCCTCTTGTTTTTAGGTTACAAAAAATTCCAAAAAGCCAAATTCTTGAAATTCTCTCTCTATCTCTATCTTGCAACACACACCTTACTCAAACACTTCCTAAACCAATATTGGAGCTCTCTTTGCTGACATTATTGAGTCCAAATTTCAGCCATTGAAAGTGTAAGCTTTGTGGTTTGTGAACAAAATAGTTACCTTGCTTCAAGAGGTATAATTTGGAGCATCTCTACACTACTTCTCATTTATCTTTTCTTGCTATTTTTGAACTATTTTTATGGGCCGAAACTTGTGGTTTAAAGTTACCAAAGATAGAGGTCTAATCACCCTTTTTTGAACCTTCCTCTCTAAGTTTTTGCCCTTGTGTTTCCCACTATTTTCTCAACTTTTTTGAGCTTTTTACCACTGAATTTTAGAGTTTTTCAAAGGCTAAAAATGTTGTTTTGAGGTCCCAAAAATGGAGGGGGTAGCCTCCCTTCCTTGTGCTTGTTTACTAGCTTAATTTGCTTCATGTTTTAGCTATTGTTAGCTTAATTCCAGCACATTTTTGGCATATTTTAGAACTTTTTTAGGACTGTTTTTAGTTATTCATTGCATTTGAACTTTGTATAGCATGCTTATAGTGTAATTGTCCTCATAGGCTTGGTGGTTTAGGCTTTAGCTACCAACCTATTTGAGTTGATAGCAATTATTTCTTGCTTTCCATACTTGTGATCATCTTTAATCACCTCTGCAACCTCCCTCATTTCTTGGCTTTTTCTTTGCTTTGAAAGTTGTTTCAAGCTACTTGTTTGTTTAAGCATGAGATTGAGGTATTGTTCTTAATGGTTTAATCCCTTTGGGGGTTGATTACCAACGGCATGACACTTCTCTCATGCCTAAAACAACACTTGGTTTGGTGCTCCTTTCCATTAGAGGACTTAAAGCTCACTTTTGGACTTAATTGATTAAGGAATGGATGGTAATTAAAATGGAGTAATAAAATTGGGACTAAAAGTTATGCAAGATAATAAAATCAACCTAGGTTCAATCGGATGTTAATTGAACCCATGGAGTCTTGAGTCGTTTCATACTTGCTAGTGATGTAAACGATTCAAGAGTCAATGTCAACCACTTCCCTTGATCAATCCATGATAGAGAGGAGGTTTGAGAGTCTTTTATGTTGCATTTATTGAAATTGTACACCTGAGTTCATAAGCCATCATGTAATGAAATTGCATCGATTGATGGTTTATGAATTGAGCTTGCTACTCATTTGAGCTGTTTGATGATAAGGAGGGGAAAGATGTACAAACATGCCTTGATAATACCTTATTTGTGCTCTGCATGCTTTTTGTTGCAGCAGGAAGAACCAAGCTTCAGTGGCTGGTAGGCCACTGTTTCTGAACAGCAGACTACTTGTTGTGGCCAGCCGGCCACCACTTTTGGCCTGCCGACCACTTTTATCAAATTGAGCAGCAGCTTTTTGGAACAGAATAGAGCAAAGGCTGAGGTGAAAAGATGTTCTACTATACAACAGAAGCATTCTGGCAACAGAATAGTTAGCTTTTGAGTGGAAATCCGCGCATGCATGACTATTCCACGCTTTGCGGGGCTAATTAGTTTGCTTAGTTACTTTTTTTTTTGTAATTAATTAGTTAGTTCCATAGAATAGTTAATTGATTAATTGGTTTTGTAATAACTAGCTAGCATAGTCAGTCTATGCGGTTTGTAATAATTAGTTAATTTGTTTTGTAATAGCTAGTTAATTAGCTTAGTTAGTTAGTTTAATCGGACCCTTCTGCGTGAGGGCACAATTGTAATAATGTATACGTCTTCCAACTCCACGTCTTTCTCCTTTTTATTTACTTCCATGCATCAAGGCTAGATGCATCATTCTAACTTGCATTATTAGTTAACACTTCTTTGAAAACGTGCTTAGACCGCATGCTATCAAATTGATTCATATGCCATATTAGTAGCCAAGCCTAGTAAATTTCATATTGTATGTGTTGCATTAGTCATATTGCATAGTTAGGATCATGCATTATTCTAACTCTGTCATCTTTTTTGACTGAGAGTACTAGGTGAGCTTTTCTTTGTTTTAGCATATTGCATTGTATGTTAGTGTTGCCATGTCAAAGCATGTTCACCATGAGGCTAAGTGCTTAAGTGATAAACTATTTGAATACTTGTGGATGCAGGTTCGTTGCTTGAATTGGGATAGTTTGATTAATGTACATTTGAGCCCACTTTTTCAAGTGGCACATTCACAAACAATTTTCAAAACAAACATGAATCAAAGTGTTTCAATTTTTGCAAATCCGTCTATACTTGTGTACGCATCACATAGTAATGTTAGCCTAATAACCGAAACAAGAGCATATAACGTAAATAAGATTCATATCATAATTAGTAGAAGTCGATCTTTGATCGGGCGAGCGGGTGTTCTCAATTCATGACCTTCCCCTCTCGTACCTATGTTCCCGAGCCGAGACAATCTTGGTGATGACAGATACGTGGCCTTTGGCACGAGTCATCGGTTTCCTAAATTTTTCAAAAATATTTAAGTGACGACTCTGTATCTGGAAAAGCAGTTCATTTTTGACATTTTGATTCAAAATTGATTTTCCAAAAGATTTACAAAATTTGGACTCTTTGGTTTTTATCTATTTCACATTGCACTTGTGAAATCAGATTCAGAACCATGGGAGTTTGAATTGTAGGGCTAGTCATCTTCTGAACGGAGCATAAAAAGTCAAGCTATAGTTTCTGGCGACTCTGCTGGAGATTTAGAGAACTTAACTCAAACTTCATGATGAGAAATTTTATCTATACTTATAGGTTCTTTGCATTGCATTTGCATTGGTGTGCATAAGTCACTGTGTTTGCCTTTTGCTATTCCTAGACGGTTTGCTGGAGGCTTGCCTAAACGTTTGCCAAAAGGTTGACCAAAAGGTTGACCGGTCATGGACTCTGCCATGATGCGAACACAACCCTTGGATCTGGACTATCGCTGTACCGTACGATCCTCCTTTCACTTCTCGGTGTTAGGTGTGAGAAGTATATTAGGTAGTCTTGCTGAGGTACCCCACTTTGACCATTCGGCCTAGCTGCATATAGTAAAGCCCTAGTAACTATTCCAAACTAGGACATGGTGCTCGCCCTTGTGCAAGATTGCATGAAACCGCTTGATTTCAAATAGTGAAAGCTAGTTCATGACAAAACTAGGACAGGGTAACCCTACCTCCTCATAGGGGTATTTTGGCTCTTTCTTAATTGGTATATGCTTTAGAGTGAAACTCTGCAGGAGTGTGCATATTAGTGGTATAGTTGGTATCTATTTTAGGTAGAATTAAGCAGGGAGTACAGTCACTCAGCTGTATTCACATTTGTTCTAGTGAAATTGGGCTGAAGTGCTATTTGTTTTCTCTTTTGCTAGGTAGTCCTGGAACCATAGCTTCAGAAGGCTTTGATATCCCCCAGGTACTCTGGACTTGTGTCGATAGACTTGTCAGGTCGAAAATTTAGTTCAGAGGCAGCCAGTGTTTGTTTCACTTTCGCTAGTGGCGACACGAAGGATGGCCAGACAGAGTTCGCCAGTTCTACTGTTCTGATATTCTCCAATTAGATTACCTTCGTTCAACTCATCCAGGGCATCTACCTGTAGCAATCCCAGTTTTTCCACTTCACTGAGTATGTCGTGGATCGAGCTGCTCGGTTAGCTTGCGGGGGTCCAGGGGGCAGCGCCCCTTGGCGGGTCCAAGGGCAGCGCCTTGGTGGGGATCGAGCTGCTCAGTAAAGTCATGGGGGTCCAGGGGCAGCGCCCCTTGGCGGGTCATAGGGCAGCGCCCTGGTGGGGTTGAGGGGCAGTGCCCCCGAAGCAAAAATGAAAAATGCATTAGTAGTTGCTTGTCCGCTTAAGCGGTTGTTTATGCGCTTGAGCGAAGAATGTTTGGTTTTAGAAGTTTGACCTATCTGCAAAAGTACTGGGAAAGTGTATTTGACGCTCGAGCGGACCATGTTATATCAGTTCATGAATCTGATATTTCAGATCACTTTTGTATATCTCTCTCTCTCTCTAAAAACCCTTTCCTTTTGCTTCTCTCTACATTTTCCTACGCCAAATAGGATCAAAACCTTGATTTCTCAAGATCCATTAGAGTTCTGCTATAAGTTCTTCATCAAAGTTGGTTAACTTCTCGAGGGTTTCATTGTGTGCGGTGAAGATCGAGTTTTAACACCGTTGATTTTGGGGGTTTCATCTCATTTCTTCTTCAAAACTTGAGGTTGGGATCTTCTTAGAGTTATATATATAGTTTTGCAAGATGTAGATGATTTCCGAAATCATCCTTCGATAGCTTTGAAAATTGATTGTTGATTCAAGAAGTTGAGCGATTTTGAAAGTGGGTTTGTCTCTTGTTTTTTTAAAATGATCTTATGAGTTTTGATCTTCGTTGATTGAAGAAAAGTTGATTTTGGAAAGTTTTCTTTCAAAAGATTTGAGTTGTATAGTTTTAATGAGAAAATCTATAATTTGGAGATTTTTTCAAAAGAGACTAAAAATCCATGAATGATATTGTTACATTTATTTTGTGCGTCAAAATAAATTGATGTTTGAAAATTTTCTTATTTATAATTATATAAATGATGAATTTCAGGGAATATAAGAATTGTTGTGCATTTTGGAAATTATTGTTCAAAACGTTGAAATAATCTTGAAATGAATAATTGTTGAGGATACTTGAAAAGAGGGAATTGTGTTATTCCTTGGATGATGAATTGGAATAAAAGTGTTTATATTCATCTTGTGTTATTGGCATATCAATTCATTTGATTACATTAAACTTTGAAAGTTGATTTGAAAACTTGCATTGGGAAAAGAATATTGAGAAACAAGTTTCCATGAATTGGTTTTGGGGTAAATACGGTGATAAGTCTTGATAGGTGGTGTAGATGAAATTGAATAGGTGTCGAGCCTTCCAGTTAATACTAGTAAAAATGAAAAATTATAGGTGTCGAGCCTTCCAGTCAATGCTAGTAAAAATGACAAATTGGTAGTACTTGTATAGTGTACTTGCAGACACTAACCTAGGGATTATCAGAGTCGTATTTACCGCCCTTGAAATAAATTGTTAAGTTTTGAACAATTGAAATTGCACAATATCATTGAGCATGATGGTTTTCAAAAGATGAAAATGTGATTTATCTTCAAAAAAGGCATAGCATGGCATGTGCATTTCATCTCTTGAGACTTGTATAAAATGTATATACTTTGTTAAGAATTTCCTATTGGGCTTTATGCTCACCCTACGGGATTTTTATACAGGAAAATATGTGGTGATCCCACCCAACTAGGGGCGTGGAAGTTTGTGTGTTGGGAGTACAATGCTCTCATTTGTTGTGATTCTGTGTGTAAGCCAATGGCTATATATGTGTGGGTTTGAATAACCATTTTGTGTAACCGGGCTCAAGCCTTGGAAACTTGTAAACCCTTGGGGGTATTTATTTGTTCATTTACTTGTTCTTGGATTAATGTATTGTTGCATGAAGAACTATCGTGTCATGTAATGTAAGTGTAACGACCCAGAAATTCTTTCCTCCGCTCGAGCGGAGGAGTGGCCGCTCGAGCGGACTTTTGGGGTTTCCAGCAATTTTTCAGACGGCCTGAGATTCTGGGAGTTGTGATTCTCTGCTCGAGCGGGGGAGTTTACGCTCGAGCGGACGACTTTGTTGGTCTACGCGCTCGAGCGCAATGTTGGGCGCTCGAGCGGGTCGCCTGGTTAAGTTGGATTCTGAAGCATGTGGGCTCATTTTTGATGTTCTTCTCAGTGTATTTGAAATGTTCTTATCTTATTTTGGGTTATTGATTGAGATGATAAGATGAGGGTAAAGTAAGATTGGACCAAAAACCTTAATTCGAATAATTCATTTTCGACCAACCGTCACTCTTTTGCCCTTTTCTTTTTCCACACTTTGAATTTGGATGTGAGGTTAGAACCATTGGAAAGCTTATCTCCGGGGCTTCAATTTGACCACAAGAATGACCTAAAACGGAGTCCGAATGAGGGAGTTATACCTGTTCAAAGTTTCGGGTTCTGTGCTGAAAGCAGGTCCGCTCGAGCGGGAATTTCTACGCTCGAGCGGAGATTACGGGACAGCAGCTTTTAAACCAGATTTTTGGATCATTTCTTCCATTTTCCTTTTCCCTTCTTCTCTTTTCTCTCTAGGTCCGAAAACCCTAGAGTTTTGGTCCCCAAATACTTCCATTTCCCTTAGGTTTGAGCTAGATCTTCCACCTAGAAGTGAAGAAGACAAGAAGATGAACAACTTCACCGATTGGAATTTTGGGATTTGGGGGATTCGTCTCAAAGCTTTGCTCCTCGCTTGATTCTTGAGGTAGGGACCCTTATTCTCTTACAATACTTGAATCCATGGATGGATTGTGGTATTTTGAGTATATAAATACAAAGTCCATGATTTTGAGCATTTGTGTCAAACTTGAGATTTGAGATTCTATGGTTTGTGATGTTGGAAGTTAAATTGATGAGTTTAAATGATGGATTGTGAATCCTAGGTGTAGAATCATTGGGAAAATTGGGATTAAAAGTGGTGATTTAAGAAGTTTGAATTTTTGCTAAAAACCCTCATTATTCTTGAAACCCTAGATTAATTGGTGATGATAAACATTGAGTTTGTCCAAATTAAACGTAGAAACATGGAATTGGTGGGTTGAATTATACGTGTACAAGTTTAATTGGATTTCTGAGATGTTTCGGAATTATGTTTAAATTTAGCGAATGAACCTTGTTATAAATGTTGGAATTCTTGTAATAAAGTAAAGGAAAAGTTAGGGAGATAATTTAGTAGGGATTTGGATGATATGAACTCAATTGTGGGGTGTTGAAATGAGATTCAAAGATTTAGTTCGAATTATGTTGAAGTTCAAAGTGATGTGTAATTAGAATGAAGAGAATTAATTAAGAACGAAATAAGTGTATGTGATCCGCTTTCCTTGTGTATTACAAATTATGTAGGGACAACTATGAGGCGAGCAGAACACGGTGAGTAATAGTACGCTACATGTACATTTTACCTTTTGATAATGATTATGGTATTAACGTGCTGTTCTTTGTAAGTGATTTCACTAACATTAAGTTAATTAGAAATCAGTATGAATGTTGAGGAAGCCGCATCTGTTGGTATGTCTATGGAACCATTCTGTTCTGTCTATATTGTTTATTAATCCTCTGTCATCTGTAAGCAATTGGTATCATTTCGGTTATTATGAGCAAACTATGCCATTTCTTAATAAGTAAATGGACCCATGTTCGTCCTTAAACTAAGTACCCGTATGAAACTAAAATGATTTGTGTACCCTATGGCAGCGATATTCGGATGACTTTGGGATGGTTTTGCTCTGTTTATTTCCTCTGTTTGTACATATTGCTATTGATACATTCGTTTACGATTTAGCATGATATGTCTGTTGGTTTCAAAACCTATTATTTTCTACTAGTTCTGTACCCTCACGCCTTATGCGTTCTGTCACGCTTTATACGTTCTGTTATCTCTGGGCTGATAAGCCGTTCTGTTATGACTGGGCCGAAAGGCTATTCTGTAACCTTGGGACTGATGGCTATTCTGTTATTTGAGCATATGAACATTCTGGATCCTCTGTACATACTAAATTGCTTGTTAAGGAAACTGGACTCATGTTGAGCTATATTTACAGAGTGTAATTAAACATATACTTCTGCAGTTATATACTTTATTGTTTGGGTTGAACATTACATGATTTACTTACTATTATTCACTGAGCTTGACTCACTTTATTTTATGTCTGTTTCTGTAGGCACTCAACACGGGGTCAACCTTAACTGTGGCTTCCGCTTGCCAAGCCTTGAATATCTAGATTCTTAGGTGTTGACCGTTCAAGTTATGGAGTTTTGCTAAGTTTTAATTTGTACCCTAAGTGTTTATTAAGCTTGATGTATATGTATATGTATTTAGCTATCTCCAGATATACGTCAATGTATATTTATCTGCATTATGTTACGTCACGTGATCTGGCATAGTAGTGGTAGCTCAATGGATATTATTTTATACTATTATATGATATTAAATGCTTCCGTTCAGGCCCCATAGATAATATTTAACAGGTTTGGTGTCCATTTCGAATGGGTCATGCCCAAATTTTTAGGGGCGGATTTGGGGCGTGACAGTAAGTTTGGAGATTTATATTCGGTTTTTCTTGAAAGAACCATGATTGTTGTATTATCATTTGGGCTAGAAATTTGGGGCATTACAACTTGGTATCAGAGCTATCAGGTTTGAATACTTAGAGCTCGTAGGAAATGGTTATTTAACCACAATGGGTTCATTTAGCATGCTTAGGAAGTGTTATGCATTTTGTGACTATGTGATAACATGCTTATGTGACTAAATGGGTATAAAATTAGACTTTTGGGATGTTGTTTGCATCTGTTAAATTCCTTGAGGTCTCATTAGAAGGGTACTTGATTAGTACTCGTTCTACTAAGAATTCTTAGTTTTTCGTGGGATGGATTTCATCGTAAAAGAACAGTCCGTATGTGTTTACATGACTAAGTGCTTATGTGGAGTGAAATTGAATTACGTATATGGTAGAGAAATATATAGAATTGTTGTAGTGAAACGTGTGAGTAAAGGCACATATGAGTTAATGTGCTAAATTATTTCTCTTGTGTCCTTTATTAGGATGTCAGGAAGGGGTCAAGTTCGTGGTGGTAGAGGCGGGAGGCATGATAGGGCTCGTTAAGGTGTGCATGAGATACCGGTCCATAGGGTTCTGGTGTAAGAAGAAAGGTTCGGCCAAGCTAATATGGCCGAGCAAGCAGGCCATGCTAATGTGGCTGAGCAGGTGAGACAAGCGAGTCAAACCACAATAGGGACCCTAGCTCGAGAAATGGCAGGGGCTTTAAAAGAGTATATGAACTTGTTGAGGGTGGAGAATCAAGCCCGAGAGAACACCGTAGAGTCAAGGGCGAGTTTCCTTACTAGAGAGTTCTTACGGGCCAAACTGGATGAGTTCCATGGTGGTCCTGAGCCCAAGAAAACGGATGAGTGGCTCGAACAAACTGTGAAGACATTTGAAATGCTGCACATCGAAGATAGTGAACTAAGAGTGACTCTAGTGAGTTATTACTTTAAGGGAGATGCGGGTCAATGGTGAAAATATGCCAGGGGTAGAGTGGAGCCGACATGGGAAGCCTTTGCGGTTGCTTTCCAAGATAAGTACATACCTCCCACTGCTAGGGAGAGATTGAGGCAAGAGTTTAAAGACCTCAAACAACTCGACATGCCCGTGGCCGAGTTTGAGGCGGTCTTCTCTAGTTTGTTCAAATTTGCACCAGAGTTGGTGGCAGCGGAAGAGCGCCGTTGGATTGAATTTAAAAAGAAATTGAAAATAAAATTATGTTCAAGCTTGTCGGAAATATGATTTCGGGAATATGATCGTCTTATAGAGACGGCGACACACGTAGAAATTTCTATACAAGCCGAAGAGGAGAGGCTTCGGAGTTCGAGGTCTAGGGGCCAAGAGTCTCAAGGAGACTATAAGCAGAACAAGAAGAGCAGGAACACCTATCCATCCCAGTCCCAACCACAGTAGTCTAGATCCACTTTTTCTTTGCCTAGTGTGGGTTTGGGAAAAAGTGCATTGAGTAGCTTCTCATGTTTCAAGTGTGGCCAACCGGGTCACAAATCCTTCTCATGCCCACAGAAAGGAGGAGAGCAGTTAATGGTACCACCACCTAACTGATCTCAAAGTCAGTCTCAGTCTCAGAATAAAGGTCAAGGGTTTAATTGTTATCAATGTCGTCAGTCGGGGCATATGAAGAGAATTTGCCCACAGTTGGGAGGCGCATCTGGTGCATTAGGGTCAAGGCAGACTCAAAGCCACCAGCAAGCTCAATCAGTCCAAGTTTAGCGAGTTAATCAGGGAGCCACTTCGGCTCAGTCTGTACAACAGGCCTATGCTCCGAGAGGGGAACAAGTTAATCAGGGGCCACAGGGGCTTGTGTATGCTGTTACCGTGCCAGAGCAGTTGCCAGAATCCTTAGTTGTGAGAGGTATTTTTGTTGTGTGTAATTCTTTGGCTAATGTATTGATAGACACGGGTGCGTCTCATTCATTTATATCTACTGCATTTGCTTCTGCATTGGGGTTAGAGGTAGCACAACTAGTGCCTCCACTTAGAGTAGAGTCACCTGTTGGGGGTATTGTTGGTTTAGACCAGGGTTGTCGTGATTGTGAAATAGAAGTTGTCGGGCGTCGACTTCTGTTTGCTTTTGGGTTGCTAGATATGTCGAGTTTTGATGTCATTTTAGGCATGGACTGGTTGTGTTCTTATCAAGCGGTGATTGATTGTTACCGTCAGAGAGTTACGGTGAGCACTTCGGGTGGTGATCGTTTCTATTTTCTGGGGAACCGAGTTGATAGAGCCTTGTCACCAGTTGTTGACCCTCGTAGTAAGAGCAAGCTTAGTGTCCTTCTTGTAACTCTCTTGGATAGTGAGAGTGACGGGGCTCGTGTTGAGTTACCAAGGGTAGTTTGTGAATACCCAGATGTCTTTCCAGAAGATCTTACTAGTTTACCACCCCACCGGGAGATCGAGTTCTCCATTGAATTAGTGCTTGGAATGGCACCGATTTCCATGTCACCGTATAGATTTGCACCCGCCAAATTGCATGAGTTGAAGATTCAACTCCAAGAACTTTTAGACAAGGGCTTCATTTGCTCTAGTACATCGCAATGGGGAGTGCCGACTCTCTTTGGGAAGAAGAATGATGAGTCATTGCAGTTGTGTATTGATTACCACAAGTTGAATAGAGTTACAGTTAAGAACAAGTATCCTCTACCTAGAATAGATGATTTGTTTGACCAACTTAGAGGGTCTCGTTGCTTCTCAAAAATAGATTTGAGGTCGAGGTACTATCAGTTGAGAGTCGACGAGGGGGACATTCAGAAGACGGCCTTTCTTACTCGTTATGGCCACTATGAATTCCTTGTAATGCCTTTTGGGTTGACCAGTGCATCGGCTTTCTTTATGGATTTGATGAACATAATTTTTCGGGAATACTTGGACTGTTTTGTGGTCGCCTTTGTGGACGACATCTTGATTTATTCAACCTTTGAAGAGGAACACGAGACTCACTTGTGAGTAGTGCTGGATTTACTTAGTGAGCACCAATTGTATGCCAAATTTGAAAAATGCGAGTTTTGGTTAACTGAGGTGAAGTTTTTGGGGCATGTAGTATCTAGAGAGGGAGTAACTGTGGATTCCTCAAAGATAGATGCTGTACAGGATTGGGAACAACCCAAGAATGTTTTTGAAATTCAAAGTTTCTTGGGATTAGCAGGGTATTACCGACGTTTTGTAAAGGACTTCTCTAGACTAGCTGCACTTTTGACTAGGTTGACTAGAAAAGGTATCAAGTTTGTGTGGAGTGCGGCGTGTGAAAAGTCATTCCAAGAGCTTAAGACTAGATTGACTACCGCATCGGTTTTGATAATTCCGGAAAGGGGTTTGAATTACACTGTCTATTGTGATGTGTCCGGGGATGGACTTGGTTGTGCCTTGATGCAAGAGGGAAAAGTTGTGGCCTATGGTTCACGATAATTGAAAACTCATGAGAAAAATTACCCCACCCATGATCTAGAATTAGCAGTAGTGATTTTTGCTTTGAAAATTTGGAGCCATTACTTGTATGGTGAGAAGTTTGAGGTTTTCTCCGATCATAATAGTCTAAAGTATTTGTTTTCTCAAAAAGACTTGAATTTACGACAACGGAGGTGAATGGAATTTATGGAGAATTATGACTTTGAGTTACACTATCATCCAGGGAAGGCCAATGTGGTGGCCGATGCCTTGAGTTGAAAATCTGTGAGTAGTTTGGCAAGTGTGGCCATTCGGGAATGGGATATCCTAGATGTTATTAGCAAGTTTGATTTGCACTTGGGTGAGTCCGGAGAGAGTGCTACCTTGTTTACTTTGAATGCTCAACCTACCTTGGTTAGTAAGGTCATAGAGGCACAACGAGGAGACCGTGATACGGAATCAATCCATGTTAAGATTTCCAATGGAAAGGAAGAGAAAGGTTTGAACGTTTACTCGGATCTGAGTGTACATAACCTAGACCGTTTGTTTGTACCAGAATCTTGTAGAGAGGAAGTACTTTGGGAGTTCCATCACTCACACCTTGCGGTACACCCGGGAGGCACTAAAATGTATCATGATCTTAGTCGTCAGTTTTGGTGGAGGGGTATGAAACAGGATGTTGCTTTATTTGTATCGAAGTGCCTTACTTGTCAACAAGTAAAGGCTGAACACCAAAGACTAGTGGGTTTGTTACAACCCTTACTGATAGCCGAGTGGAAATAGGAACGTGTTACCATGGATTTTGTAGTTGGGCTTCCTAGAACACAATGAGGCAATGACGCCGTTTGGGTGATTGTTGATAGGTTGACTAAGTCTACCCATTTCATTCTGATGTGCACCAACGACTCAGTTGAACGCTTGACAGAGTTGTACATTAAAGAGATAGTTCGATTTCATGGAGTCCCCGTGACTATTGTGTCGGATAGGAATCCTCGTTTTATTACCTGGTTATGGCAAAGCCTTCAAGAGGCGTTAGGAACTAAGTTGACTCTTAGCACCGTTTATCATCTTCAAATCGATGGACAGTCGGAATGTACTATTTAGATTTTGGAGGACATGCTTAGAGCTTGTGTCCTTGATTTTAAGGGGCCTTCGGAAAGACACTTACCATTGATTGAATTTGCTTATAACAATAGTTACCAAGCTAGTATTGGGATGGCACCATTTGAGGCCTTGTATGGCTGACCTTGTAGATCACCGGTTTGTTGGGCCGAAGTGGGTGATGCATCGTTATTGGGTCAAGAAATTGTTAGAGAGACAACCGAGAAAGTTGTTCTCATTTGGAAGAGGTTAGCTAGGGCCCAAAGCCAACAAAAGAGTTGTGCTGATAAGAGGAGACGACCTTTATCTTTTGAAGTTGGTGACCATGTGTTTCTAAAAATTTTACCAAGGCGAGGTTTGATGAGATTTGGTAAGAGTGGCAAATTATCTCTAAGGTTCATTGGGCCTTTTGAGATCTTAGAGCGAATTGGCGAAGTGGTATACCGGTTAGCTTTGCCGCCACAACTTTCGGGAGTTCACAACGTATTTCATGTATCTATGCTTAGGAAGTATAAACCCGACCTTTTTCATGTTCTTGATTGGGCTGACTTGGAGGTAGATGAGGATGCTTTTTACGAAGAATGACCAGTTCAAATTTTAGATACCCGGGAGCAAGTGCTACGGGGTAAAACTATACCGTTGGTAAAGGTGTTGTGGAGACACCATGGGGTTAAAGAAGCGACGTCAGAACGGGAGGCAAAAGTCCGCTCCAAATATCCGGATTTATTTGAAAATGCTTAAGTTGCTTTTTTTTTTTTGTAATATTCCCTAGTGTTGAGGGAAACATATTTAAAGTTGTTAACCACATGTTGATATGTGTGTTGTTGTTTTAAGCATAAGGTTGTTTAGAGTTTCCATTACTTTTTGAGAAATTTCATGTTTATGCATATTTGGGAGGTTGTTGTTAATGAGATAACCATGGTGGAAATTGTGGAATTTGGTTGAAAGTTAGTATTGTGATTTGAAAATGAAATAGCGTGGTTTCAATCGCTAGAAACCCTTTGTTTGGGTAGTTTGATTTGAAATTTCGGGGATGAAATTCTTTAAGGGGGGAAGGTTGTAGCGATCCCAGTTTTGCCACTTCGCTGAGTATGTCGAGGATCGAGCTACCCGGTCAGCTCGCGGGGATCCAGGGGCCAGCGCCCTTTGGCGGGTCCAAGGGCAGCGCCCTGGCGAGGATCGAGCTGCCCTGTCAGCTTGCGGGGGTCCAGAGGGCAGTGCCCCTTGGCGTGTCCTAGGGCAGCCCCCTGGTGGGGTTGAGGGGCAGCGCCCCCGAAGCAAAAATGCAAAATGCATTAGAAGTTGCTTGTCCGCTCGAGCAGCCGTTTATGCGCTCGAGTGAAGAATGTTTGGTTTCAGAAGTTTGGCCTGTCTGCAAAAGTACTGGAAAGTGTATTTGATGCTTAAATGGGGCTTTCCGCGCTTGAGCGGACCATGTTATATCAGTTCGTGAATTTGATATTTCATATCACTTTTGTATATCTCTCTTCTCTCTACATTTCCCTACGCCAAATAGGATCAAAACCTTGATTTCTTAAGATCCATTAGAGTTCTGCCATAAGTTCTTAATCAAAGTTGGTTAACTTCTCGAGGGCTTCGTTGTGTGCGGTGAAGATCGAGTTTTGGCACCGTTGATTTTGGGAGTTTCATCTCATTTCTTCTTCAAAACTTGAGATTGGAATTTTCTTAGAGTTATATATATATTTTTGCAAGATCTAGATGATTTTCGAAATCATCCTTCGATAGCTTTGAAAATTGATTGTTGATTCAAGAAGTTGAGCGATTTTAAAAGTGGGTTTGTCTCTTGTTCTTTTAAAATGATCTTATGAGTTTTGATCTTCGTTGATTGAAGAAAAGATGATTCTGGAAAGTTTTCTTTCAAAAGATTTAAGTTGTATAGTTTTGGTGAGAAAACCTAGAATTTAGAGATTTTTTTAAAAGAGACTAAAAATCCACAAATGATATTGTTATATTTATTTTATGTGTCAAAATAAATGGATGTTTGGAAAATTTCTTATTTATATTTATATAAATGATGAATTTCAGGGAATATGAGAATTGTTGTTCATTTTGGAAATTATTGTTCAAAACGTTGAAATAGTCTTGAAATGAATAATTGTTGAGTATACTTGAGAAGAAGGAATTGTATTATTCCTTGGATGATGAATTGGAATAAAAGTATTTATATTCATCTTGTGTTATTGGCTTATCAATTCATTTGATTACATTAAACTTTGAAAGTTGATTTGAAAACTTACATTGAGAAAAAAATGTTGAGAAACAAGTTTCTATGAATTGGTTTTGGGATAAATATGGTGGTAAGTCTTGACAGGTGGTGTAGATGAAATTGAATAGGTGTCGAGCCTTCCAGTTAATACTGGTAAAAATGAAAAATTATAGGTGTCGAGCCTTCCAGTCAATGCTGGTAAAAATGAAAAATTGGTAGTACTTTTATAGTCTACTTGTAGACACCGACATAGGGATTACTAGAGTCGTATTTACCGCCCTTGAAATAAATTGTTAAGTTTTGAACAATTGAAATTGCATGATATCATTGAGCATGATGGTTTTCAAAAGATGAAAATGTGATTTATCTTCAAAAAGGGCATAGCATGGCATGTATATTTCATCTCTTGAGACTTGTATAAAATGTATATACTTTGTTAAGAATTTCTTACTGGGCTTTATGCTCACCATATAGGATTTTTGTGTAGGAAAAGATGTGGTGATCCCACCCAACTAGGGACGTTGAAGTATGTGTGTTAGGAGTACAATGCTCTCATTTGCTATGATTCTGTGTGTAAGCCAAGGGTTGTATGTGTGTGGGTTTGAATAACCGTTTGTGTAACTAGGCTTAAACCTTAGAAACTTGTAAACTCTTAGAGGTATTTATTTGTTTATTTTACTTATTGTTGGATTAATGTATTGTTGCATGAAGAATTACTGTGTCATGTAATGTAAGTTTGGAGATTTATATTCGGTTTTTCTTGAAAGAGCCATGATTGTTGTATTATCATTTGGGCTATAAATTTGGGGCGTTACATGTTGATAGACTTTGTCAGGTTGAAAATTTAGTTCAGAGGCAGCCAGTGTTTGCTTCACTTCCGCTGACGGCAAAATGAAGGTTGGCCAGGCAGAGTTCACCAGTTCCACTGTTCCGACATTCTCCAGTTAGATTACCTTCGTTCAGCTCATCCTATGCATCTACCTCTATCATGGCTCAGCCTCCGACAAATCTAAAGGAATTATTACTCCATCTGCAACAAACAGTTGACTTCCTTTAGCATGATGCGACTCGTCAGGCCGAGGTTACCACCCCTTAGGCTAAGGTTATAACTAGGCTACAACAATAGCAACCACAGCTAGCAGCAGCCTCTGCATCACATGTGCCTCCCGTGGCTATTCCTGTGCCCGGTGCCACTACTAATACTGTCGTTGCACAAGATCCACAAACCGAGGGTGTTCCGATTTTCCTAGCTCAAACAGAACCCATCCTAGCGCAAACTTCCAAAGCCCCGGTGTATCAAACCGAGGCACCGTTAGAATTCGAGGTTGTTCCAATCGCGCTCAAAGTCAACAAGCTGGAAAAGTTGTTCAAAAAGGCACAGGGGGTCAACTCTATTTAAGACATAGAGGATGGACACACTGAATCGGCAGTTACCTTACCGAAGCAGTTCAAGATGCCGCATATTGACCACTTTGATGGCTCTGGAGATCCAATGGTGCATTTGCGTCTGTTTTCTGATATCCTACGAAAAATGGGTTTCACCCAAGTACAGAAGTTGTCATTAGTCAGCTGAACCATGTTTGGAATAGCTGCTATCTGGTATGCTAAATTGGAGGACTCCGTGAAACAGAGTTGGCAGGAGTTCGTCGAATCCTTCGTTGCCCAATATTCCTACAACACGCAGATCGAGGTCACAACTCGTGATCTTGAGGCAACACTTTAGGAACTAAAGAAGGGCTTTTTAGAGTTTGTTATTCGATGGAGGGCAAAGGCAACTATGATGGCAAGCAGGCCTCCAGAGAAAGAGCAAGTTTGTATAATTGTTAGAAATTTGCACAAAAGGCAATTGCAGAAAATGATAGTCCTCCCATTATTCAACTTTAAGGACCTCCATGAAATTAGGGTTCAAATTGAGGATGCTATTAGGCAAAGGATCATTGTGGAGGGTAATGAGCCTATGAGGAAGAATGTTGTTTGCAGTTCCAATGAAAGCACAGTTGCGAAATGCTTAGAAATAAACACTATCACTAATCCCATCAAAAACCAGTTTCCTAATAATGGCAAAAAATAAATCACTTCAACTCGGCCCGAAGCCCAAAATTTCCATCCTCTTTACATGAGTCTCTCTCAAGCCTTGAAAATGCTACTAGAAAAATGGTACCTAGAGCTCCTAGAACCCCAACCCCTCTCAAATCCTCTACTACCAAGATATGACCCCGTTAAACACTGTACTTATCATCAACAAACCGGTTGTGATACAAACTGCTGCATCCGCCTCCATCATAAGATTTAGGATCTTATTGACAACGAGATCATAGCTCTACCCAAAAGATCTCATTCTATCCCTAACTCATTACCTTCACACCTCAACTTAATCCATACACTACTATCCACCTACAACCCCAACATATACATCACCCCAACCTGTTTACCCAAGCCTGAGATGTTCATTCCAGAAAGCACAGACTTTTGTATGATGGATGTACTTGAACCCCAATCATCTCAAACCCATGAACCCACTACTTCTGAGCTAATGAACATGATTGAAGATCTTCAAAGAACTGTAGCAGATTTAGCCTTTGGGATTTTGGCTCTATCATCGACCACATCATATGCCAGAAAGTTCACGCCAAAAAGCTCCTTAATCTGGGGACAAGTTGCATTTGAAAAAGGCCAACCTGAAGTTATCTCAAGTCCGGGTGATGACATGTTGACAACAACTGGGCTCCGCTCCTATATAGCAACCCAATCTTTTGGCAAAATGGAGACAAGAGCCAAGAACAAGGCCGGGGCAAGTATTGATCCTTATGCACATCTCTGGTGGGCTATTGAGGCTTTGAAGGCTAAAGGGTTGAACAAATAGCAAGTGCTTGCAGTTGTTGCAAATATTGTGGATGACACTTTTGTCGTTCAAGTTAGGGGCACTTTGAATCCAGGGCTAAACCATGAAAATGGATGCCTAACCAGAAACACCCCTTCCAGCTCCAATCCTATACTTGCAAGAGATCTCCTCCAAACCTAATCAATACCTGCCAACCCCTTTGACAATCCCTACAGAACTGGTAACGGCGCCTTCAATCCCCTTTTTTATGACCTTATCCAAAGCTCTCCAAATCCTTATAAGACAAGGCCATCTCAAACCCCTTGACCCTTGGCCTCTCCCTAATCCCCTTCTAGCCAAGTATATGCTGCCAAGTACTGTGCCTTCCAACACCAAACTGGCCATGACACTGACAGTTGTTTTTGCCTTTGCCATGAAGTTCAAGATAAGGTCATCACTCCACCAGGTCCTACATAGTCTATCGGTGCTAGATCGATGAACTTGGGGGATAATGTGGCTAGTTTTGTGATTGAGGGATGAACCACCTGCTGATGGCACTCATTTTTCTCCCGGCATAGTGGATGACACGCACTGTTTGTGGAAAATTGAAAATGTTGTTTTTACTTTTTGAACTTCGGTATTGATTCAGTCTTGTTGTGTCAAAGTCAAGTGATTTCGAGGGTGTTAACTCGGATAGCACTTTCTTGTTTTGTGTTTGTCTTTTACACTCTTTTTTTGAGTCTATTTCTGTTATTGAGCTAGTTGCGCCAGAGGTTCTAAATGAAATGACAGTAATTTTCGCCCACTTCTTTGTGCCTTTAAATCATTGCATTGACCAAAGTTTTTCAAAACTTTTCCAAAACTATGGGGAAAACAAAGAGGAAGGAATTCCTCGGGATTTGCAAAATTTGATCGACTGAGAGGAAGAGATGTGTGCTAAGCCCTTAATGAATAAGATCATATGAGTACTAAAGAGGATCTTGGCTTAGTCCAGATTGGTTCTACATTGTCTTCAAAGGAGCCCGAGCAACTAGTCGCTTTGTTAAAAGATTTCAAAAATATTTTTGCATGGTCCCACAAAGGCATGCTAAGAATTGATCTTGAGATTGTACAATATAGGATCACTCTCGTTTATTCGACCCCTTTGTTTTCAAATATTGAACCTTGATTCAGAATGTTCAACGATCAACCAAAATATGAGGCTTGCATGGCCGGATTTGAAGCAGCCCTTGAACTAGGGGCAATAAGGTCGTATGTTAGTAGAAATAGCTTGCATAGCTGGATGACAAGCAATCCTTGAACTAGGGGCAAAAAACGTCAAATGCGATCGAAGATTCAAAGATGGGTCATTTCTCTAATGAAGATTGGCTAGAAAACCAAAACCTAAATCTGAGAGAAGAAAATTTTTGCTGAAGGACAATCGAGTTCCTATCCATGACACTAGGGGCAAATTCAAACCCAATTGGATGGGCTCTTACATCATCAAGACTATTTAGTTAGGGACAACAGCCATTGTTGTGGATCCAGATGGCTTGGAGATCCTATGGCCAATCAACATAGACAAGTTAAACTTTTCTATCCTTGAGAGGCTCGCTGGGCTGAAAACTTGGAAGGACGACCCAAACAAAAGTTAGAGGAAAAGAAAAAAAGAAAAATAACAAAATTGAAAAAAATTGAAAACAAAGAAAAAAGAAAAGAAAAATGAAAAGAAACAAGAAAACAAAAAAAAAAAAGAGAAAAGAGAAAAATGAAAAGAAAAGAATAATGGAGCTCGCAAGGTTGAAAACCTGAAAGGGCGGCTTCGGCAAAAGTTAAAGCGCAAAAGAAGAGTGTTAATACCCCGAGTGCACCTTACCAAGAACTACGTAAGGCTTGATTCCCATCTTTGGGATACGCAGACAACTTCATCCTGAAGTTCGACTCTAACCATTTTCAACCTGTTTGTGTCACGCCCCGAACCTGCCCCCTAAAAGTCCGCGCGTGACCTTAACAAAAACAGACAGAATAACCTATTTGGTATAACATTTGAGGGCCTGTACGGAAGCATTGTAATTTTAATTAATAAAGAACAGACGCATCCATTGAGCAACTACCAAAAACCAGGATCAACTTAACATTTAACATAAAGTACCATGCACACAAAATGAGGTTACAAAAACATTTACAAATTAGCCTAGGACTTAGGCACACAAAACAATAGATACAATTTCACGACCAAAGGTGTAGATACCAAAAATTCCATATACAAAGCTTAATCGTCTAATCTAAAGGGGTTCCTTCAAAGGCTCGGGTTATCCTTAGTGACAAAAATGCATAAAGTGTGCTAGAACGGCTCAAGTCGGGTTCCTACAGAATCGGACAAAATTACGAGAATGAGACAAGCTCGATTGAATAATAGTACGCAGAATAAAATCATAATGTATGATAGCATATGTACCAAAATCAAATCGAGATAACAGAATGGCCTATTGGCCTGTGTAGCCTTCATAAGACGGATAGCCTTCGGCTCGGGTAGCCTTACGGCACAAGACAGATAGCCTTCGGCACAATGTAGCCTTACGGGCAGTGAGTAGCCTTACGGCACGAGATAGCCTTTCGGCTCGGTAGTAGCCTGTGCAGATATATAGATACAGTTCTTACTTTTCATTCCCAGATTAGTACATAATTACAATTATGTCTTACAGAGCAAATACATAAATGTATGTATAATGCACTATTACTCACAGTGTTGTGGTGGCGTATGAGTTCCTTCTGGAGTGTGCCCTGCACACAACATAGCTAATAAATTAGTATTCTTTTCTTTAGAAATCGTTTCATATGCCTCCACACTTTTATAAAGTTATAATCTCTTAAAACCCATCAGAAAAAAATAATCTAATAACACCAAAGAGTCCAAAGATGAAGAATGTAACAAAACATATTTTCTCGTGAAACGTCCCTACGCTGAAGCGTAGCTTTGTCCGCTTCGAGCGACAAAGGTAATGCCAAAAATACTGGATGGTTGATTTCTCTGGTCCGGCGCACCTTTCCACGCCGGCGGAGCGATGTAGTTTTCGAAACTTCGGGAGGTGCATTTCTCGCTCGGCGGCCACGACCCGCTCGGCAGATGAAGCGTTAGGCATTTCGATTTCAAGGCAAGGTTTCATCATTCAAGCTCAATTTTCATGAAATCAAGGGTCAAATTCATGCAATACACTCACTTAACAACCCCCAAACATGAATCTAAGCTTAATTATACCAATGGAAACCAAGTTAGGAGTTTTGTCACGTCAACACTTCCACAAATTCAATCTAACTTCACATTCTTCAAACATATTGCATGATTTCAACATATATACATGGATTGATGCTATAATTCAAAGATTTAGGTATATCTTTATTCAATACTCAAATTATTGCCAACATGTTCAAATGGTAAGAAACCCTAGTGAATCAAACATGGATTACCCATCAATCATACAACCATGAGCTAAGATTCTTGGAGATTAAGCTAGAATTCAATTACCTTTGAATAAATCACCCAAATCAACAAGTTGAGTAGCCTCCTTAATGACCCACGAATTTCCCCCAAATTCTCTCCTCCTTTCTCTCTTTTTTCCTTCTCTCAAAAGTGACCCACGTTTTTATCAAAGTTCCACAACTTAGACAAACATATAACTATATATATAAGTGCATAAAAGACAAAAACGAATCGCTTTATGGTGCCGAAATGAAAATTCTCTGAAAATCCCATTATAGCTTAGAGATCATGTAGATTCCAAATACCAAATCAATTTCTGCAAATTAAGTCTCTAAGGTGCTCAATTTCGGATTTAAGTAATTCAAATGTGACAGATAGAGTTTTAATTCAACAGATGGAAATTCATTTTGCTAAGTCTCATGCACTTTTACTACATTTTCACATAGGTTTCCACAATAAACATTCAAAAACATCAAACAGGCGATTGAAAAGATAACAGAATCAGACATTTAGGGCGTTACACTCTCCCCTTATTTAAGTTTGGTCCTCCAAACTTGTTTTTACTATAGGGCCAAAATCACGGATATTGATTTCGCATTTCCTCCTCTTTTTCCCAAGTTGCCTCAGTTCCATAGTGCTCTTGCCACTCCACTTTCACCATTGGGATTTCCTGTTAATGCTTGTTTCACGGTCCAGAATTCGAAGCGGTTTTTCTTCGTATGTTAACTTATCGGTTAATTCAATCTGATGATAGTCAATGATATGGGATGGATCCGGAAGGTACTCTCGGAGCATAGAAACATGAAATACATTGTGAACCTGACTCAGGTGTGGCGGGAGGGCGACTCGGTAGGCTACTGACCCAACTTTCTGCAAAATCTGAAAGGCCGACATATCGGGTGTTAGCTTACCCTTCTTTCCAAATCTTGGGTGGCCTTTCATTGGTGTGACTTTGACAAAGACATGACTCTCATCAAATTCTAAATTTAAATACTTTGTTATCGGTGTAACTCTTCACTGCTTTGGCGATTTTCCTTTCAGAATAATCTTCACCTTTTAGTAGTTAATTGAACAAGTTAGGTCCTAACAAAGGCCTATCTCCCACCTCGGCCCAAAGGGTGGCGACACGGTCTCCGTCTGAGGGCTTCATAAGGTGCCATTTGAATACTCGAATGGTAACTATTATTATACGCAAATTCAATCAGCGATAAATGAGTTTCCCAACTTTCCTGAAAATCCAGCACACACATTCGGAGCATATCTTCTAGAGTCTGTATCGTTCTTTCGGATTGACCGTCAGTTTGGGGGTGGAAAGCTGTACTGAACTTTAATTCGGTACCCATTGCCTCTTGCAAGCTTTGCCAAAATCTGGAGACAAACTTCGGATCCCTATCTGATACAATGGAGACCGGAATACCATGAAGTCTCACAATTTCATCTATATAAAGCACCGCCAATTTATCTGCATTATCGAAGTCTTTCTTGGCGAAGTGAGCAGACTTGGTTAATCGGTCCACAATGACCCAAATTGAATTCATACCTCGGGGAGTTCGTGGTAACCCCACAACAAAATCCATTGTCAAATGTTCCCATTTCCACTGCACAGAAGAGGTCGACTAAACCGCAGTCTTTGATGCTCGCTTTTACTTGTTGGCATTGTAAGCATTTAGAAACAAATTCATGATCTCCCTTTTCATACCCGGCCACCAAAAGTTGCACTTCAAATCTCGGTACATCTTGGTACTCCCTGGATGTACTGTGAACCTTGAGGTATGTGCATCCTCCATTAATTTCTGCTTAAGGTTTAACACGTTGGGGACACATATTCGGTCTTGGAACTTAAGCACCGAATCTACTAAATTGAATCCCACCTTCGGATTTGTTCCCAGTTCATCACAAATCTTCTTTAGAGCTCCATCTTCTGCTTGATGCAATTTAATTTCTTCGAGTAAGGTCGGTTGGGCCATCACTGTTGCCATTAAAGCTTCTTGTCCTTGTAGTACTAAGTCCACTCCCATTTTATCCAATTCAATCATCAATTCCTTTCTCCCTGTAACTAAACTTGCCAAAATCCCTGCACTTTTCCGACTAAGCGCATCTGCAACTGTATTGGCTTTACCAGGATGATAATGAATTTGTAGATCATAATCTTTAAGCAACTCTAGCCACCATTGTCGTAGATATTCAGTTCTTTTTGGGTGAAAAGATACTTGAGACTCTTGTGGTCCGTATAGACTTCACAGGTTGTACCATAAAGGTAGTGTCGCCATATTTTTAAAGCAAACACTACTGCTGCCAGCTCAAGATCGTGCGTAGGATAGTTTTTCTCATGGGGTTTCAATTGCCGAGAAGCATAAGCAATAACTCTTCCGTTTTGCATCAATACACAACCAAGCCCTTTGTGTGAAGCATCACTGTAAATTACAAATCCCTCTGTCCCGGATGGTAAGGCCAAAACGGGTGCCGTTGTCAACTTTGTCTTTAATTCCTGAAAAGCAGACTCGTTCCTCGACCAATCAAATGCAATTCCTTCGGTCAATTGTGTAAGAGGCACAATTTTGGAAAAATCTTGAACGAATCTCCAGTAATAACCAACTAGTCCCATAAAGCTGCGCGCCATTACATTGGTCGGGGTTGGCGGTTCGATGGCCTCAACCTTGCTCGGATCAACTAAACTCCTCTTTAGTGATAACATGTCCCAAAAATGTCACCTCGATAGCCAAAATTCACATTTCTTCGCTTTCCATACAATTTCTTTTCCTGAGGGTTTGGAGGATTAAACGAAGATGAATCTCATGAGCTTCCATATTTTTCAATAAATGAGGATATCATCAATGAAAACCACCACAAACTCATCCAAATAAGGCTTGAAAATACGGTTCATCAAATCCATGAAAGTCCGCGTTAGTGACTCCAAATGGCATAACCAAAAATTCATAGTGGCGCATCGGTCCTAAAAGTTTTCTCAACATCTTGACCTTGACCTTTAGTTGATGGTATCCGCATAGATCAATCTTGGAGAAGACTTGAGCCCCGAAGGGTCAAATAAATCATCAATTCTCATTGGCGGGTACTTATTCTTAATTGTGACTTTATTAAGCTCTCAGTAATCAATGCAAAGCCGAGTGTTCCATCTTTCTTCTTTACAAATAACACCGGTGCACCCACGGAGATACACTCGGACGGATGAATCCCTTGTCTAATAAATCCTGCAATCGCATTTTCGGTTCTTTCATTTCAACGCGACATTCTATAGGAGTTTTTGAAATGGGTTGAGTGCCTGGTACCACTTCAATAGTAAACTCAATTTCACGGTCTATTAACTGCCCTGGCAGTTCTTCAGGAAAGACATCCGGAAAATCACAAACAACTGGAATTGCATCAATAGTTTCATTCTCTGCTGGCCTTCCCAGAACACTACATAAATACCCCTGACATCCCTTCTGAAACAATTTGCAAGCCTTAGCTGCAGAGATTACATATGGTGGTGATGTCACTTCTTGACCTTGGAAAATAGTTTCTGACTGACCCGGAAGATGAAATTTAATTTGTTTTGCTAGGCAGTCTATAGTAGCCCCGTATTCACCCAACCAATCCATCCCCAAAATAATATCAAATGAAGTCATATCAAGGGGAACTAAGTTAGCATATACACAGACATCTCCAATGAGAATTTCACATGTAGGATAAACAGAAGTACAAATCAAAGAAGTCCCCATAGGTGATGTAACACACAACACATAGGCTAATTCTACTTCAGGTTTTTCTAAGTTCTTTGCAAATTGTTTTGACACAAAAGAACAGGTAGAGCCAGAATCAAACAAAACATAAGCAGAATGGCCATAAACTATAAATGTACACGACACCACGGTTGTTGCATTACAGACATTTCACGGAACCAACGCATAAATACCCTACCTGCCTCATGGCATCCTTACCATTGGTCGGTTTAACGATTGATTTGGCACTTGGAGTCGGTGTAGACCAATCGAACTTGTGGCGATCTTACTACCGGGTTGTTGATTCCTTTGTGGACGATCCCTAATCGAGATGTCCTGTTTTACCGCAGAAAACATGCTCCATCAACCGATGACAAACCCCACGATCTCGCAGAACCCACATTCTAGACACACAGAGTTGAATTCGAGAAGTCAGTATTGGAAAAGTTTCACGATCTGCTTTTATTTGGTGAAGTGGTTGATCCCTTAGACCAGAGTATTTTGCCTCTTTCCTTCCATTAAATCCGAGTCCGAGTAGCCAAATTTCCTTCTGCGATAATGACGCTCCAAAACATCAACATACGTCGGTAACTTCAACACATTGATCCGATCCTGAATGGCATTCCTCAATCCTCCCTCGAATTTCCGCGCCTTTTTGTACTCCGTGTCTACCATGTGAGGTGCGAACCGGGCCAGTTCTGCAAACTGGGCTTCATACTCAGCTACAGTTTTATTTCCTTGTCTCAATGTTTCAAACTCCGTTACTTTCTTGTCTCGCATACTCTGGGGAAAATATTTGTCATAGAATAACACTAAGAACCTGTCCCAAGTCAACTCAGGGTGCATTGTTCTGGTAAGCATCCACCACCTCCGCGCCTCTTCTTCAAGCGTGAAAGCGGCAAGCTGCACTTTCTGAACTGCAGTACAAGGAAAAACTTCGAATAGTTTCTCTATCCCTAACACCCATGCCTCCGCCTTCATTGGTTCAATCCCCCCTTTAAACGAAGGTGGTTTCATCTTTTTAAACTCCCTTGTCAGCGTAATCGTGCGGTCCTCGGCATGAATGTCTTGCATTGCGGTGGAGGTACCGTGGGTGGTGGTCGAGGTCATTGTGGTCGCGTTGTTGTTGCCGTAAAGTTGCAGCCATCTCTCTCATCATTCTTTCCATTCTATCCAACCGCACTGAGGTAGCATCCTCTGGCTCGTCAGCCCTTGTTCTCACCATAGTCTACAAAACAAATCATGCCAACATACACAAGGTATACAAAATGCAATCATCAGCATTAGTGTTAGCAAAATCATATCACGTTGCTATCAATTCTTCTGATGCCTATTACCTTCTAGACACCCTAACGCTTAATGGATCAGTGTGTGAGATAGCAACTCGTGCTCTGATACCACTTGTCACGCCCCGAACCTGCCCCCTAAAAGTCCGCGCGTGACCTTAACAAAAACAGACAGAATAACCTATTTGGTATAACATTTGAGGGCCTGTACGGAAGCATTGTAATTTTAATTAATAAAGAACAGACGCATCCATTGAGCAACTACCAAAAACCAGGATCAACTTAACATTTAACATAAAGTACCATGCACACAAAATGAGGTTACAAAAACATTTACAAATTAGCCTAGGACTTAGGCACACAAAACAATAGATACAATTTCACGACCCGGTGTAGATACCAAAAATTCCATATACAAAGCGTGGTCTAATCTAAAGGGGTTCCTTCGATTCGGTTATCCTTAGGCTGACAAATATGCATAAAGTGTGCTAGAACGGCTCCTCAATTTGCGGGTTCCTCGTAATCGCAAAATTACAGAATGAGACAAGCTCAGTGAATAATAGTACGCAGTAATAAAATCATAATGTACAGTAGCATATGTACCAAAATCAAATACTGAGATAACAGAATGGCCTATTGGCCCAGGTAGCCTTGCGGCACAGATAGCCTTTCGGCTCAGGTAGCCTTACGGCACAACAGATAGCCTTTCGGCACAACAGGTAGCCTTACGGCACAACAGGTAGCCTTACGGCACAGATAGCCTTTCGGCTCAGGTAGCCTTGCGGCACAACAGGTATATAGATACAGTTCTTACTTTTCATTCCCAGATTAGTACATAATTACAATTATGTCTTACAGAGCAGATACATAAATGTATGTATAATGCACTATTACTCACAGTGTTGTGGTGGCGTATGAGTTCCTTCTGGAGTGTGCCCTGCACACAACATAGCTAATAAATTAGTATTCTTTTCTTTAGAAATCGTTTCATATGCCTCCACACTTTTATAAAGTTATAATCTCTTAAAACCCATCAGAAAAGAATATTCTAATAACACCAAAGAGTCCAAAGATGAAGAATGAACAAAACATATTTTCTGGGTCAATAGTCCCTACGCCGAAGCGTAGCTTTGTCCGCCGAGCGACAAAGGTAATCTTGCCAAAAAAATCTTGGATGGTTGATTTCTCGCCGGCGCACCTTTCCACGCCGGCGCGATGAAGTTTTTTTAAACTTCGGGAGGTGCATTTCTACGCTCGAGCGGACGACTGGGCAGATTTAGGGCAGCTCGATTTCAAGGCAAGGTTTCATCATTCAAGCTCAATTTTCATGAAATCAAGGGTCAAATTCATGCAATACACTCACTTAACAACCCCCAAACATGAATCTAAGCTTAATTATACCAATGGAAACCAAGTTAGGAGTTTTGTCACGTCAACACTTCCACAAATTCAATCTAACTTCACATTCTTCAAACATATTGCATGATTTCAACATATATACATGGATTGATGCTATAATTCAAAGATTTAGGTATATCTTTATTCAATACTCAAATTATTGCCAACATGTTCAAATGGTAAGAAACCCTAGTGAATCAAACATGGATTACCCATCAATCATACAACCATGAGCTAAGATTCTTGGAGATTAAGCTAGAATTCAATTACCTTTGAATAAATCACCCAAATCAACAAGTTGAGTAGCCTCCTTAATGACCCACGAATTTCCCCCAAATTCTCTCCTCCTTTCTCTCTTTTTTCCTTCTCTCAAAAGTGACCCACGTTTTTATCAAAGTTCCACAACTTAGACAAACATATAACTATATATATAAGTGCATAAAAGACAAAAACGAATCGCTTTATGGTGCCGAAATGAAAATTCTACAGAAAATCCCATTATAGCTTAAAAATCATGTAGATTCCAAATACCAAATCAATTTCTGCAAATTAAGTCTCTAAGGTGCTCAATTTCGGATTTAAGTAATTCAAATGTGACAGATAGAGTTTTAATTCAACAGATGGAAATTCATTTTGCTAAGTCTCATGCACTTTTACTACATTTTCACATAGGTTTCCACAATAAACATTCAAAAACATCAAACAGGTGATTGAAAAGATAACAGAATCAGACACGAGGGTCGGGGCGTTACAGTTTGTGTCATCCATGTTGATTGGCTTGTTCAACTCGGCTATTCTATCCATGTCCGATTGGCTCATCTTTATTCAAATTCAGCTGTCCTAGTCCGTTAAAAGATATAACTACAAGACAAATCAAGTTCAGATCTGAGGTTGTGCATCTCAAGAATTAATTCCGCGTTGATTGAGTAGTGGCCATTTGTAAAAACAGTTTTGAGGATTTTTCATGAAGTTGACTACTTTTCTCAAAAATTATTCCATTTATTTTCAAACTCAGACCATTTCTTGGACCAAAAAAAGGAAAATTTTCAGTGTTCACAGCTTGACTTACACGATTTCAAATCAGAAAATCGAACAAGCATGTTAATCTGACTCCCATGTTGGTCAAAATTTAGTAGAAAGCTAAAAATAAAAAATGGTCAAAGTAATGAACTAGGGGTATAGTCGAGTCAGGTTTTTTTTGTCTTTTCTTCATTGTCAATGCGTTCGCCAGAAAGAGCACAACTAAAGCTAGCAGCAGGGGGCCAAAAACGTCTCATCCTCCGAACAGTGAGGTACCGAGCCAAGTGCAAAGCACGAACTGGAAATAGAGCAGGGTATTTCACCCCCTTATTTGGACGGGCTTGCTCATGCCTGGATTGGCATCTGAACCGGAATGGAAAAGTACCAATCAATTGTATACCTGGTGGGCGAGACATGTTGTAACTTATCTCGGCCAAATTAAGCCAGGGGCATTGCCAAATGATGTTAGTTGTAGATCTGCTGCACGTCCAGTCGCACCATAACCCCTCTGTGGGAAAGCTCACTAGTTGTAAGCGAAAGAAAGAGAATCTAGCAGAGTACTAGGGGCAAGGGTCCACAACTTTCAACTTATCCATTAACCACACTTGGGAAGGGATAAAAAATAAGAGAGATTAAAGAATAGAGAGATGTGCATTGAGAGAAGAAGTGAGGAAAGGGCTTTTCAGAGAAAAAGAGATTGAGTGCCAAAGTGATGTGAGAATCACAAATGAGAAAGGGTGCGAAATATACTTGGAAAAGCTTGGGCTTCCCATGAACGAAGAGGTTTCTTGCCGATGGAAAGCAAACATCCAAGTGTTGTGTTTGTTGTTTTTGTTTGTCTCAATTCTTATTTGAGTTGTTTTGATTTCTATAGGTGTAAATAGATGTGTTTAGGTTATTTTTCTTTGTTCTTTGTTGAGTCCTGGTGTACTGTAGTCAGTCGTAGGCTCAATACCCAGTTAAGAATTCATTCTTGGTTTCAATCGTTTTGTGCTCAGAGTGTCGTGCCATTCCTAATAGGATGTACAAAATAGAATTCCTTCTTTCATAAATTGCAAGGTCCAACATTGATCAGCAAACGAGGCAATAAAACAAGGATCTATCTAAAGCTACATAGGTTCCAGACTATAAAAGCAAAAGAAGAAAAGGGAAAATTGGAGCATCTGAGTTCGTTTCCACTTCAGCATTTTCTGAGTTTGCATTCTAGTTGCACCTTCTCAGGCCTTGTCATTTCTCTAAAGTATGAGTGTAGCTCGACGTAAAGTTCAAGCCTGCTTCAAGCCAGAATGGCGATCAAAAGTGTTCTCTCCAAGCACCACTCCCTGCTAGAGGCGTCTTGGCTACGTTTGCAATGAGTTCCTAGGAGATCAACTGTGACGGTGGAAACTAGAGCTCGAATGACTGAGGCCTAGAACGCAAAGGTTTGGAACTAAAGTCTGGTTTGAATACCCAGGGGTGTATCATCAGCTTGAAATCTGTATGGCAGCCCCATAGATTGACATAGCATGCATGTGCCTCAAGTCTGGATACTAAACCAACCTAGTCTGTCACCCCATTGGAGAATAGGGAAAGTTGTGAATATGATCAGGAAGAAAAACGACATCCATGGCTTCTATATGGAGAGGTTACCCCTTGTCAACATTTGAGGACCTTTGAACTGTAAGTTGAATGTAAGAGTATGAAGAACACAAGAGAGAGATTTCCAACAGAGTAGAGCGGTTCATCGCCACTCACCCCATGAGGTACTTTCTAAAATTCCACGTTGTTTGTTTACTGCAGTTCCTGAGCATCATCCACTGCATAATTACATCACCTTTTGTGCATTTATCACACAATCTCATCATACTCTTTGCATCTATCGCATCATCTCAAGACCTCTTCTTACGATTTCAGCGTGGGTAGAGTGTTCTTTTCCTCACACAATTTCAGTGTATTTGGAATTTATCTCAGGACGCGTGAGGCGTGACCCTGAGCAGTTTTCTCAAGACCTCTTCTCACGATTTCAGTGTGGGTAGAGTGTTCTTTTCCTCACACGATTTCAGTGTGTTTGGAATTTATCTCACGACGTGTGAGCTGTGACCTTGAGCGGTTTTCTTAGGACCCCTTCTCATGATTTCAACGTGGTTAGAGTGTTCATTTCCTCACACGATTTCAGCGTGTTTGGAATTTATTTTAGGATGCGTAAGGCGCGACCTTGAGAGGTTTTCTCAGGACCTCTTCTCACGATTCCAGCATGGGTAGAGTGTTCCTTTCCTCACATGATTTTAGCGTGTTTGGAATTTATCTCAGGACGCGTGAGATGCAACCTTTAGCGATTTTCTTAGGACCTCTTCTCACAATTTCAGCGTGTTTGGGATTTATTCTTCCTCTTCTCACGATTTCAGCGTGGTTAGAGTATTCCTTTCCTTACACTATTTCAACGTGTTTGGGATTTGCTTTTCCTTTTTTCACGCTTTTAGCGTGGTTAGAGTGTTCCTTCCCTCACACGATTTCAACGTGTTTGGGATTTACTTTTCCTCTTCTCATGATTTCAGCGTAGTTAGAGTGTTCTTTTCCTCACACTATCTCAGCGTGTTTGGGATTTATTCTTCCTCTTCTCACGATTTCAGCATGGTTAGAGTGTTCTTTTCCTTACACGATTTCAGCGTGTCTGGGATATGTTCTTCCTCCTCTCACGGTTCCAGCGTGGTTGGAGTATGTCGCCCTATTCATCTACTACATTATCCATTGCATTCACTGCATTATCCATTTTATCGCCTGTATCCTTTCCATGTTAAGCTTAGTCTGGCATGTGCTTATACCTTTCCCTCGTTGAAACATAGTTCTGTTATATGTAAGTACCCATGCTGCGTTGAGGCCAGTATTGAGGGTATCAACACCTTTTCTATGTTAAACGTGGTTTGTTTTGTGTCCAGGCCTTTTCTAGGTAAGATGTGGTTCGGCATGCACCTTTTATTCACTGCATCTACCCCATCCATTACATCATACCATTTTATCACCAGTATTCATTACATTTATTGCATTGTACATTCAGCATTTAGGGTCATTATCTTTCCCCAGCAGATCATTCCTCACTTATATCATACCACCCACTTACTTGTACTCTTTTTATGAAAAGCATAGTTTTGCATGTGCTCGCACCCCTTTCACGTTAAAACATGGTTATGTTATGTATAAGCATCCATGTTGTGCTGAGGCCAGTATTGGGGATGTAGGCACTTAGCCTGTGTTAGGCATCGTTCGGCTGTGCCCACTTCTTTTCTATATAAAACGTAGTTAGATTTGCATCTCCATTCCTTTATGATATTGATGTGTTTTGCACTACTTGTGGTTTGATGATTTCGTTATATTGTATATCATTTCCATTACATTGTGTCTCATTTGCATTCTGCCCCTGAACTACATTGGTTTGATTCCTTACAAAGGGATACGTAGGCAACCCTTGGGTTCAACCAACTGCATCTGTATTTTGTTTGTTTGCCTAAGTCTTACGGCCTTGTCAAAATGGATCGTCTTTGGGCTTTGACATTCACTCACGTCACTTTATGACTTCGAGCTTTGTCAAAGAGGGGCAACTATAGACATCCCATTTTTGACCGCCCTTAAGACTTGGGAGCCACTGATTGATCACTCGATGATGAAAGTTATGCTGTGCAAATGTTCGATTTCTTCAGAAAAAAGAGCTTCTAAATCCCAACATTACACCCCATTTTCACCAAAACTATTTTAGACCTTAAAACCCTCTCTTTCAAAATATTTTTGAAAATATTTCTACGATGTTCCGAGGCTCGCATTTCGTTAAAAATTACACTTTTTGGTAAACCGAGTAAGGACAAAGTGGAAATAAATGAAAGAGAGGTGAACTCTTTGAAAAGTCTTTAAAACCTCTTATTTATAGGTTTGTTGTTGAGGGAAATATAAGGGGAGGGAAGAAAACTAGTTGGGGAAGAAGTTGAGCATGAAACCGTTAAGAGAGAACTGGGCAGCCTTCACCGGAATAGGCATACTTTTTTGTACATTTAGGTTTTAGTTATTATTCCACCACCATTAGAAAGGGGACTTCCGGGGGTTCAATTTAGACTCAAGAATCACCTAAAACCGAGTCTGGATGAAGGAGATATGCCCGTTTGAAGTTGAGCCTAGAAGTAAATTTTTGTAGTCAACAGCCCACTATTTGTGGACGGCCGCCCACTATTAATGGCCGGCTGACCACTACTTTTGGCTTGTCGGCTACTTGTGTAAAACCCAGATATTTGATGCCAGCTATCCACCTAAAGCTCCAACTGTTCCTATATAGATGTTTTTGTATATATACCAGACCTCTCATCTTGTTTTTAGGTTACAAAAAATTCCAAAAGGCCAAATTCTTGAAATTCTCTCTTTATCTCGATCTTGCAACACACACACCTTATCCAAACACTTCCTAAACCAATATTGGAGCTTTCCTTGTTGAGATTATTGCGTCCAAATTTCATCCCTTGAGAGTGTAAACTTTGTGGTTTGTGAATAAAAGAGTTACCTTGCTTCATGAGGTATAATTTTGAGCATCTCTATACTACTTCTCTCTTATCTTTTCTTGCTATTTTTGGAATTTTTTTATGGGGCTGAAACTTGTGATTTAAAGCTATCAAAGGTATAGGGGTTAATCACCATTCTTTGAACCTTGCTCTCTAAGCTTTTGTCCTTGTGTTTCCCATTCTTTTCTCAAATTTTTTTGAGCTTTTTACCACTGAATTTCAGAGTTTTTCAGAGGCTAAAAATGTCGGTTTGAGGTCCCAAAAATGGAGAGGGTAGCCTCCCAACCTTTTGCTTGTTTACTAGCTTAATTTACTCTATGTTTTAGCTATTATTAGCTTAATTCCAACACATTTTTTTGCATGTTTTAGAACTATTTTAGGACTATTATTAGTTGTTCATTGCATTTGAACTTTGTATAGCATGCTTGTAGTGTAATTGTCCTCATAGGCTTGGTGGTTTAGGCCTTAGCCACTAACCTATTTGAGTTGATAGCATTTATTTCTTGCTTCCCATAATTGTGATCACCTTGAATCACCTCTGCAACCTCCCTCATTTCTTGACTTTTTCTTTGCTTTGAAAGTTGTTTGAAGCTACTTGTTTGTTTAAGCATGAGATTGAGGTATCGTGCTTAATGGTTTAATCCATTTGGAGGTTCATTACCAACGGCACGACACTTCTCTTATGCCTAAAACAACACTTGATTTGGTGCTCCTTTCCATTAGAGGACCTAAAGCTCATTTTCAAACTCAATTGATTAAGGAATGGATGGTAATTAAAATGGAGTAATAAAATTGGGACTAAAAGTGATGCAAGATAATAAAATCAACTTAGGTTCAATCGGACGTTAATTAAACCCATGGAGTCTTGAGTCATTTCATACTTGCTAGTGATGTAAACGGTTCAAGAGTCAATGTCAATCACTTCCCTTGATCAATCCATGATAGGGAGGGGGTTTGAGAGTCTTTTATGTTGTATTTATTGAAATTGTATACCTTAGTTCATAGGCCATCATGCAATGAAATTGCATCGATTGATGGTTTGTGAATTGAGCTTGTCACTTCTTTGAGATGTTTGATGATAAGAAGGGGTAAGGTGTACAAACATGCATGGAAGATACCCTGTTTGTGCTCTGTATGCTTTCTGTTGCAGTAGGAAGAACCAAGCTTCAGTGGCTGGCAGGCCACTATTTCTGGATGTCAGGCTACTAGTTGTGGCCGGTCGGCCACCACTTCTATCCTGCCGGCCACTTTTATCAAATTGAGCAGCAACTTTTTGGAACAGAACAGAACAGAGGCTGAGGTGAAAAGATGTTCTACTGTGCAACAGAAGCTGTAACTACCCTGACCCATGATTAACGTTAATCCATGCTTAATTACGCCTAATAAATAATTGAAGTGAAATGCTGCATCATATGTTGCTTTATATGTGTTTATATCTGTTTAACGTTGAAATATCTGTTCATGTTTCTGTTTCGGTTTGCGAATTGAAGGCCTTATCGGCATCCGATTCTGAAATTAACTTGATTTATGTGTTATTTGAAATTTTTAGAATTTTATGGTAGGTTTAATTGAAATTCAATTCGGAACGATTAAATTAGATTAATTTAATTCCCATTTGATTAGCTTTAATGAACCACCACTAGGTAAGTCTATATAAGGCCACCCCCATTACCTCTTTTGTACTTTACACTCTCATTCACTCATATCTTTGAACTCAAACGTAGGGAAGAGAGAGAGAGAGAGAGAGAGAGAGAGAGAGATGGAAGGAATTGAGATCAAGAGCTTGAAAAGAGAGTTTTGCAAGGAATTGTTGAAGAATGGGAGCGAATTTGGAGATTGAAGCTTTTACACCTATGAATCTAACACTCTAGGTAAGAATTCTAGTCTTTGGCCATGTAAAGTAGTTGATTAGTGCATGGAAACAAGTGAATTGTGTGAATTCATATTGGAATTGAGCTAGAATTTATGGAAGTTAAGTCATTCCATACATGCATGCATATATCATAACATCTTCAGTTTGAAATCAAAGAATTACCACAGGCATGTGTCTATCTTGACTTGGTGTTGAGAATTCATCACATTTCGTACCATTTGACTTTAATTAATCATGTTTTGAAAAGTCTTAGTTCAAGAAATTTACATGCATGTCATATTTATATTATGTTTTCATAATTCAAGTTTGAGTTTGCTCAATTGTCAAGCTTCGGGCCTTAATTTCATGAAATGATCCTTAATTCATAATATTTTTCAAGTTTAGACATGTCTCATTGAGTTTTGGCCCAAAAGAGTAAGATTTTTGGTTTTGAAATTGAGTTTTGAGCTTGGGAGCGAATCTGGAAATTCCAGAATTCTGCTCCTACGCTCAAGCGAAGGAATCTACGCTTGAGCGACCACTCTGCTTGTGTGCACTTCCGCTCGAGCGTGAAATGCATGCTCCTAGAAGTTCTTATGTTTTGAGACCACTTGAGCAACAAAAGTTGCGCTCGAGCGAGGGCATGTCTCTCACGCTCGAGCGAGTGTCGAGCGGAAAAATCAAGCAACCAGCGCTTTTGTAAAAGTTTATAAGCCGCTCGAGCGATAGATCTTGCACTCGAGTGACCACTCACGTTTTGCATGTCCGCTTGAGCATAGGAAGTTACGCTCGAGCGAGGATCCTGTTTTCAGCAATTTTTGTTAAGTGTTTTCAAATGCATTTTTGCATCCTCGTTCTATTCTAAGCATTCTTAGGCCAAGATTAAGACACCATAATGAGGATAAAGAAGTAGAAACACACTAAGACAAGAAAGAACTAAGTGAATGACTTCGGGTGTGTGATTCAGTACGTATTCGTTTTGTATCTGTGTAGGTCACGTGCCACAAAATCTTTGAATTGCCTACTCTGTCCTTTAACTTTGAGCCATTTGTTATCTGTGAGTAATAATTTTATAAAGCTATGTTGAAGTTAAATTATTTTCTGAATATGAAATAAGATCTGTTTTATGAAATGTTATGTTCTGTATTATGAATGATTGTCCAATTCTCGATAAGTATTTGTGACACAAATATGTTACCTGTTCTCGGTCCGGAGGTTCCTTTATGGAACTGACAAGTTATCTGCACTCGGCTGGTGATTCCTTTATGGAATTGACAAGTTATCCATTCCCAGTCCGGAGGTTCCTTTAAGGAACTGACAAGTTATCCGTAGCCGCACGAAGGTTCCTCTATGGAACTAACAAGTATGATCTTTGATACTCTGTATGTGATCTGTTAGCGCTAACGGATGTACTATGTAAGATTAAGCATGAAACTCTGATTTCTGTATGTGATTTGAATAAGAATATGAATATGAATCTATTCTATGTACGGACTTACTTATGGGACATCATTCATTTAACCTTTTACTCTGTTATTATTCACTGGGATCCCACTCACTATTTATATAATGTATGTAGGTGATCAAGCACGTGAACAGGCTCAAAGTTGAGGACCTGGCGTCTCTGTTTTTGTCAGCCAACCTTTGTGCCTCCCGAGGAGGTTCTAGATTAAGTCAAGTCTAGTGGTTGTGTTGTTATGGATGTATAAGACTTTGTTTTTTTTTGCTCCATGAACAAGTTTTTCTGTTTATATGTACATGAAATGACGTGTAAATACTGTATCTTTTGATGTCACTCGTACGTTTATAAAAGTTTAAGATTATATGTCCCATGTATGTTCTCACAGCTCGATGGACTATGTATATTTTATGTAGTTGCTTCTACAGCCCCTATTTATATATTATTATGTGCAGAGGCCTTTGGTAATCCAAGGATTACTAGCCGGTTACGACGTTAAACCTATAGGGGCGAGTTTGGGTCATGATAGAGTGGTATCAGAGCATGTGTTTTACCTCACACACGAGTCCATATGAGCTTAGGATGTCCTAGTAAGAAGTAGGGGCATTCTATTTGCATGTGTCAGTGTGTGTTTATTGAAAGTGAAAACCTAAATCTGATTATGATCATATGATATGGAAACAAATGATCTGAATATTGTAAAATGAATGTTTGCCTATGTTTATAATGTTCTGTTTACCTATAGCAAATGGAAAATACAAGAAGTGATGGAATAGTTGAATCATTTGAGGCTCGAATGAGCTGCATGGAACAAATGCTTGCAGCTTTAATTGAGGCAATGACTCAATAACAACAGAGGCAACAACTCTTACCTCCCCCGCCGGTCCAAGTTGAGCCGGATAACAATGATCTCATAAATTTAACTCAGAAGTTCCTGAAAATGAAATCGCTAACCTTTTTGGGTGGCATTGAACCGTTAAAAGCAAAAACATGGTTACTTGAAATAGAGAAACTATTTAAAGTATTCCCTTGTTCTGAGATTCAGAAAGTCCTTCTAGCCACCTACACTCTGAAAGATGAAGCCTGGAGGGGGTGGTTACTAATCCGAAACAGTAATAGGAATATGACGTGGGCACAATTTAATGCGATCTTCTACGATAAATACTTTCCTCAATGTTTCCGGGATCAAAAATTTATAAATTCCAAGAACTTAAACAAGGCAGGATGTTCGTGGCTGAATATGAGGTCAAATTTATTGAGTTGGCTCGATTTGCTCCACATATGGTGGATACTGATTATAAGAAGGTACAGAAATTTGAAGGCAGGCTGGATCTAGAAGTATTTGACCGAGTAGGCATCTTGAAATTGCCTACATATGTGGAAGTTTTAGACAGAATGATAATGGCAGAAGCTACAATAGCAGCAATGAGGCAAGCCAAGGCACCAACAACAGAATGGAGAAGCAAAAGACCTGGATCCAATTTTCGGAAGAGCCATTCATTCTTTACGAACAAAAAGAAAAATACTGGATCTTCAAGCAGCTCAAGCCAAAGTAGTGGGTCTATGCCAATCTGCTCAAAATGTGGAAGGAAACACAAAGGCATGTGTCATTGTACATCAGGCGTGTGTTTCCGGTGTGGCAAAATCGGCCACATAATTAAGGATTGTCCAATGAGGTTTGATAATGCAAATCATCCAACAGCAAGTTTAGCCAGATCTACTCCTGTAACGAGGTCCAATGCAAGAACTAATGCCAGGAATAACACCGGGAATGAAACACTAAGGCAAGGGAGAGTGTTTGCTCTAGTACCCGCAGATGTACAGAATACCGAACCAGTGGTGTCAGGTGTAATTTCTATATGTGCACAGAATGCTTATGTACTAATTGATTCTGGTTCTACGCCTTTATTTGTATCGCATGCTTTTTCTCGAAAGTTTGCTAGATTATTGGAACCTATGAATTGCATACTATCTGTGTCTATACCATTGGGAAGTTCTATGATGTGCACTTATGTATATCCTGCATGTAATGTTTTGATTGGTGATATGACATTGTACGTTGATTTACTGCCTTTGAGCATTGACCACTTTGATTGTGTATTGGGCATGGATTGGTTGTTGAAATATTGTGCCACTATTGATTGTGTGAATAAAACCGTCACGTTTAAACCACCTGGTATACTTGAGTTTGTTTTCACTGGGAATGGGGTAGTTCCTCTACAATACTTGATTTCATTTTTGAAAGCCAGAAAATTGTTGAGAAAAGGTTGTCGGGGTTATTTGTGTAGTGTAATGACTATATCTTCAGATAGTACCAGCTTGGAAACTATTCCAGTGGTTTGTGAATTTCCTGATGTGTTTCCTAATGACTTACCCGGAAACCTAATTGATAGGGAAATTGAGTTTACCATTGATGTAGTACCTGGAACACAACCTACCTCTAAGACTCTATATAGAATGTCGACTTCTGAACTGAAAGAATTAAAAGTTCAACTCCAAGAACTCTTAGACAAGAAATTCATCCATCCGATTACCTCACCTTGGGGATCCCCAGTGTTGTTTGTTAAAAAGAAGGACGGATCTTTGAGACTATGTATTGACTACTATGAGTTGAATAAAGTAACTGTGAAGAACAAATATCCATTACCCCGAATAGATGACCTGTTTGACCTACTCCAGGGAGCCTAAGTGTTTTCTAAAATTGACCTTAGATCTGGGTATCACCAGTTAAAGGTCAAGGCAGAAGACATAGAGAAAACTGCATTCAGAACTAGATATGAATACTATGAATTTTTGGTAATGCCATTCGGGGTAACTAATGCACCTGCAGCGTTCATGAATTTAATGAATAGGGTGTTCAAACAATTTCTACATGAATTTATTGTTGTCTTTATTGATGATATATTGATTTACTCCAAAAGCAGGGAAGAACGTGAGAATCATTTGAGAACTGCCTTACAAATCCTGAGGGAAAAGAAGTTATATGCAAAATTTTCCAAATGTGAATTTTGGTTGGACAACGTAGCCTTTCTGGGCCATGTAATCAATAGGGATGGTATATCGGTATACCCACAGAAAATTGAAGCTATTATGGACTAGCCTAAACTGATGAATGTGTTAGAAGTTAGAAGTTTTATGGGACTTGCAGGTTATTATCACAGATTTGTGAAAGACTTTTCAAAGCTTGCTATGCCATTAACACAGTTGACACAGAAAAATGTACCATTTGATTGGAATGACCAACGAGAGTCAGCCTTTCAGGAATTGAAAACTAGACTGGTAACTGCACCAATTTTGACCTTGCCTAACAGAATTAATGGGTTTCGGATTTACAGTGATAATTCCTATAAAGGCTTGGGGTGTGTCTTAATGCAAAATGGGAGAGTGATTGCTTATGCCTCTCGACAACTTCGCCCACATGAAAAGAACTACCCAACTCATGACCTTGAATTGGCAACTGTGGTTTTTGCCTTGAAGGTTTGGTGACAATATCTGTATGGTGTGACTAGCGAGGTGTATACCGACCATAAAAGTTTGAAATATTTCTTTACACAGAAAGAATTGAACATGAGACATAGAAGATGGCTAGAGTTGATCAAAGGCTATGATTTACAGATTCGGGAAAGGCTAATACTGTGGCAGATGCCTTGAACTGAAAGTCAATGGGAAATTTGTCATGTTTGCTCACCGGTCAGAAAGAATTGCTATGTGATTTGCAAAAGAATGAGATTGAGATAGTGATGTGTGAACAAGGCAGGATCTTAGCCACTATTTCTGCTCAGCCTGCAATCATTGAAGAAATTAGAGAGAAACAACTGCAAGATGAATTTTTGAAAAAAATCATAAATGGAATTGACTTAAGACCGAGGCCCGGGTTTGTACTTGAGAATAATGTATTGAAATTTCAGGGCTGCCTTTGTGTGCCAAACTGTTTTAACTTAAGGAAACGCCTTATGACTGAAACCCACAACTCCAAATTTGCCATGCATCCGAGAAATACAAAGATGTATCATGACTTGAAACAGAACTTCTGGTAGCTTGGAATAAAGAAAAATATTGCTGACTTTGTGGCTAATTGCTTGCACTACCAACAAGTTAAAGCCAAACATTAATGACTTGTAGGATTACTTCAGCCATTTCCAATACCAGAGTGGAAGTGGGAGCATATTACTATGGATTTCATTGTTGGACTACCTCGCTCTTCTCGAGGTATGGATTCTATCTAGGTCATTGTTGATCGTTTAACTAAGTCTGCCTATTTTATGCTTGTTAAATCTTTGTATAATGCAGATAAGTTGGCTAATTTGTATGTCAATGAGATTGTGAAATTACATGGAGTTCCAGTGTCCATAGTATCTGACAGAGACCCCATGTTTACTTCCAGATTCTAGCAGAGTTTGCAACAAGCTTTGGGGACTGAATTGAGATTAAGCAGTATTTATCACCCACAGACAGATGGCCAATCGGAATGAACCATTCAAGAATTGGAGGACTTGTTATGGATGTCTGTGTTAGACTTTTAAGGCAACTGGGAGACTTACCTTCCTCTGGCTGAATTTGTATATAATAATAGCTACCATTCAAGTATTGGTATGACCCCATATGAAGCTTTGTATGGTAGGAAATGTCGTTCTCTGATCTGTTGGGCCGAGGTAGACAGACCTTTATTGGGACCGAAACTGATACGAGAAACAACTGAAAATGTGAAATTGATTCGACAAAGACTGAAAATTGCCAAAGCCACCAGAAAAGCTATGTTGATGTCCGAAGAAGAGACAGGGAATATGAAGTCGGGGATCACGTATTTATCAAAGTGACCCCAATGAAAGGCCAGACATGGTTTGACATGAAAGGAAAATTGGCACCAAGATATGTTGGACCCTATGAAATCCTTGAGAAGATTAATTCAGTGACATATTGGGTAGCTTTACCACCAGTTATGGAACATATGTACAATGTATTTTATATCTTTATGCTTCGGGATTATTTGAGAGATCCACTACATGTGATTGAGCCAACTCATGTAGTTCCAAAAGATGATTGTACATATGAGGAGAGGCCAACGCAAATTGTGAATTGCCGAATCAAAAGATTGAGAAATAAGGAAATTTCGTTAGTGAAGGTTGATTGGCAGAATCATGGAGGAACTTATGCAACTTGGGAGACAAAAGAAGACATGATAAGAAGATATCCTGAGTTGTTTCCTTTGAATCAGGTGTTCTTCTAAAATGAAGATAACTCGAGTTTGGAGGACCAAACTCTTTAAGGGGGAAAGACTGCAACAACCCCGATCCATGATTAACGTTAATCCATGCTTAATTATGCCTAATAAATAATTAAAGTGAAATGTTGCATCATATGTTGCCTTATATGTGTTTATATCTATTTAACATTGAAATATCTGTTTATGTTTCCGTTTTGGTTTGCGAATTGAAGGCCTTATCGGCATCCGATTCTAAAATTAACTTGATTTATGTGTTATTTGGAATTTTTAGAATTTTATGGTAGGTTTAATTGAAATTCGATTCGGAACGATTAAATTAGATTAATTTAATGCCCATTTGATTAGCTTTAATGAATCATCACTAGGTAAGCCTATATAAGGCCATCCCCATTACCTCTTTTATACTTTACACTCTCATTCACTCATATCTTTGAACTCAAACGTAGGGAAAAGAGAGAGAGAGAGAGAGAGAGATGGAAGGAATTGAGATCAAGAGCTTGAAAAGAGAGTTTTGCTAGTAATTGTTGAAAAATATGAGTGAATTTGGAGATTGAAGCTTTTACACCTATGAATCTAACACTCTAGGTAAGAATTCTAGTCTTTGGCCATGTAAAGTAGTTGATTAATGCATGGAAACAAGTGAATTAGGTGAATTCATATGGGAATTGAGCTATAATTGATGGAAGTTAAATCATTCTATACATATATGCATATAACATAATATCTTGAGTTTGAAATCAAAGAATTACCACATGCATTTGTCTATCTTGATTTGGTGTTGAGAATTCATCACATTTCGTACCATTTGACTTTAATTAATCATGTTTTGAAAAGCCATAGTTTAAGAAATTTACATGCATGTCATATCTATATTATGTTTTCATAATTCAAGTTTGAGTTTGCTCAATTGTCAAGCTTAGAGGCCTTGATTTCATGAAATGATCCTTAATTTATAATATTTTTCAAGTTTAGACATGTCTCCTTTAGTTTTGGCCCAAAAGAGTAAGATTTGTGGTTTTAAAATTGAGTTTTGAGCTTAGGAGCGAATTTGGAAATTCTAGAATTCTGCTCCTACGCTCGAGTGAAGGAATCTACGCTCGAGCGACCACTCTGCTTGTGTGTACTTTTGCTCGAGTGACCCGAAGTCCGCTCGAGCGTAAAATGCATGCTCTCAGAAGTTCTTATGTTTTGCAATCGCTCGAGCGACAAAAATTGCGCTCCAGGGAGGGCATGTCTCTCACGCTCGAGTGAGTGTCGAGCAAGCATCGACCAGAAAAATCAAGCAACCAGCACTTTTGCAAAAGTTAGCCAGCCGCTCGAGCAACAGATCTTGCGCTCGAGCGATAACTCACGTTTTGCATATCCGCTCGAGCATAGGAAGTTACGCTCGAGCAAGGATCCTGTTTTCAACAATTTTTTGTTAAGTGTTTCAAATGCATTTTTGCATCCTCATTCCATCCTAGGCATTCTTAGGCCAAGATTAAGACACCATAATAAGGATAAAGAAGTAGAAACACACTAAGACAAGAAAGAAGTAAGTTAATGACTTTAGGTGTGTAATTCAGTAAGTATTCGTTCTGTTTCTATATAGGTCACGCGCCACAAAATCTCTGAATTGCCTACTTTGTCCGTTTACTTGGAGCCATCTGTTATCTATGAGTAATAACTTTGTAAAGCTATGTTAAAGTTAAATTATTTTCAGAATATGAAATAAGATCTGTTTTATGAAATGTTATGTGAATGATTGTCCAATTCTTGATAAGTATTTGTGACACAAGTATGTTATCTGTTCCCGGTCCGAAGGTTTCTTTATGGAACTGACAAGTTATCCGCATCCGGTTAGAGGTTCCTTTATGGAACTGACAAGTTATCCGTTCCTAGTCCGGAGGTTCCTTTAAGAAACTGACAAGTTATCCGTACCTAGCCGAAGGTTCCTCTATGGAACTGACAAGTATAATATTTGATACTCTGTATGTGATCTGTTAGTGCTAACGGATGTACTATGTAAGATTAAGCATGAACTCTAATTTCTGTATGTGATTTGAATAAGAATATGAATATGAATATGAATCTATTCTATGTACGGACTTAATTATAGGACATCATTCATTTAACCCTTTACTCTATTATTATTCACTGGGATCCCGCTCACTATTTATATTATGTATGTAGGTGATCAGGCACGTGACCAGGCTCAGAGTTGAGAACCTGGTGTCTCTGTTTTTGTCAGCTAACCTTTGTGCCTCCGAGGAGGTTCCGGATTAAGTCAAGTCTAGTGGCTGTGTTGTTACGGATGTATAAGAATTTGTTTCTTTTGCTTCACGAACAAGTTTTTCTGTTTATATGTATATGAAGTAACGTGTAAATATTGTATTTTTTGATGTCACTCGTACGTTTATAAAAGTTTAAGATTATCTGTCCCATGCATGTTCTTACAACTCGATGGACTATGTATATTTTATGTATTTGCTTCCACAGCCCCTATTTATATATTATTATGTACAAAGGCCTTTGGTAATTTAAGGATTATTGGCCGGTTACGATGCTAAATCTATAGGGGCAGGTTTGGGTCATGACAGAAGCATTTTGGCAGCAGAACTGTGGGCTTTTCGGGTGGAAATCCACACATGCATGACCATTCCTTGCTTCCCGGGGGTAATTAGTTTGCTTAGTTACTTTTTTAATGTTGTATTAATGTTGTAATTAATTAGTTAATTCTTATTTGTAATTAATTAATTAGTGTAATTAATTAGTTAGTTCCATAAAATAGATAATTAACTAATTGGTTTTGTAATAATTGGCTAGCATAGTTAGTTTATTCGGTTTATAATAATTAGTTAATTTGTTTTGTAATAGCTAGTTAATTAGCTTAGCCAGTTAGTTTATTCGGACCCTCCTGTGCGAGGGCACAGTTGTAATAATATTTATGTATTCCAACCTCACGTTTTTCTCCCTTTTATTAACCTGCTTATGATGGTTAAATTAGGGCATCATGTTTCGTTTAGCATCTCTCATTCCTTGCATCCATTGTCTTGCATGTATCAAGGTTCGGCGCATCATTCTAACTTGCATTGTTAGTTAATACTTCTTTGAAAACGTGCTTAGACCGCATGCTATCAAATTGATTCATATGTCATATTAGTAGCCGAGCCTAGTAAATTATATATTGTATGTGTTGCATTAGTCATATTACATAATTAGGATCATGCATTATTCTAACTTTGTCATCTTTTTTGGCTTGGAGTACTAAGTGAGCTTTTCTTCGTTTTAGCATATTGCTTTGTATGTTAGTGTTGCCATGTCAAAGCATGTTCACCATGAGGCTAAGTGCTTAAGTGATAAATTGTTTGAATACCTGTGGTTGAAGGCTAGTTGCTTGAATTGGGATAGTTTGATTAATGTACATTTGAGCCCACTTTTTCAAGTGGCACATTCACAAACAATTTTTAAAACAAACATGAATCAAAGTGTTCCAATTTTTGCAAATCAGTCTATACTTGTGTGCACATCACATAGTAATGTTAGCCTAATAACTGGATCAAGAGAATCTAACGTAAATAAGATTCATATCATAATTAGTAGAGGCCGATATTTGATCGGGCGAGCGAGGGTTCTCAATTCATGACCCTTCCCCTTTTGTACCTAAGTCCCCAAGCTGAGACAATCTTATTGATGACGGACACATGGCCTTTGGCACGAGTCATGGATTTCCTAAATTTCCCAAAAACATTTAGGTGATGGCTCTGTATTTGACAAAACAATCTATTTTTGGCATTTTGATTCAAAATCAATTTTTTAAAAGATTTGCCGGATTTGGACTCTTTGGTGTTTATCTATTTCACATTGCACTTGTGAGATCAGATTTAGAACCTCGGGAGTCTGAAATGTAGGGCTAGTCGTCTTCCGAAAGGAGCACGAAAAGTTGAGCTACAGTATAATATTTTCATAATAATTGAGGTCCCTCAATATTTTCATAGAGAAAATTCGACTCAGAGAAATTTGTGCCTGACTAAAAGAAATTTTGACCCGACAAAAAGAAATTTTTGTCCCAACATAGAGATATTTTAATTTTTATTGAGAAATTTCAAAATTTCGATGATATGATCATAAAGGAATTTCATCAAAAGACCTCAGCTAATAAAAAAATATATTTTAGACCTCTCTTACTACACAAAATTAAAGAAAAATGTTTCACTAATTTTTTTCTATCTTTTTTATCTCTCCACACCTGAGGTCTTGTATTTTTTATTATTATATATATATAGCTCACTCTTATCTCTTTCCACATTTCTATTCACAAATAGCAGCATTAGCAAATGCCAAATGGCTCTATTTCTCTCTCTATGCTCTATTTTGTTCATCTTCTCTCTCTACAGCATCTTTGCTTCTAGAGCTCTTCCTCTTCTTCCACCACATCTTGATTAGGAATGGCAACGGGGCGGGGCGGGACGGGGCCGGGGATTACACTACTCGTCCCCGATCCCTAATGGTGAAAATTCCCCCAGCCTCGATCCGGGATAGGGAACCTATCATCCTCTCCGGCCCTGTCCCCTAATGAGGATCGGGTTTTCCCGACCCCGAAAATCCCCGGCCAAAAAAAAAAAAACAAAAACAAAAACAAAACAGTAGCTCTCATCATCATCAACATTAACAACAACAACTGTAGTCTACAAAATCATCATCAATGATCATCATCATCAACATCAACAACAAAAAAATGTATATCTATATCTATATATATATACATATATATAATAGTGAGAGAGGGCTAGAGGGCGACCAGTGGCGGTAGATCTCCGTCGTCGATCTATCTTTGTCGTGGCTCAGATCTGGAAGGAGCTCTCCGTCGCCGATCTATCTCTAGACTTCTCTATGGCTTAAATCTGGAAGGTGTTCATTCATCTCTCTCATAAAGAGTAAAGGGAGAAGAGAGAGAGAGAGAGAGTGTGTGTGTGTGTGTGTGTGTGTGTGTGTGTGTGTGTGTTGAGAACAAATGCTTCTTGACCATTGACCAAGTCTTGAGAACCTGGGAGCCTAAAATATATATATAATATATCATAAAGCCTAAACACATATATATGGGACTGTTCGAGGTGGGAGCGGGCCGCGTCTGGGAAAGCTATCACCGTCCCCGGCCCGAAAATTATCGGGGATTAAATTTTTAATACCATCCCCGACCCTATGGGGATAATTTTCGAAAAAAACCCGTTCTAATCAGGGTTGGGAGATCGGGTCCCCGTCGGGCCGGGTTTAAATTGCCATCCCTAATCTTGATGGTAAGCACTCTCTCACTCCCTTTTACTTGCTTTATATACATCTAACATCACATCCATCTCTGTTTCTCTTTTTGAAAGAAATTGCTTGAATGTGATGTGGTTTGATTTTGATTGCTCTGTAAATCAACAATGTTTTTTTTTTTTTTTACTTTTTAGAGTAACTCTAAGACTGCATTCTACTTAACAAAAGTATATGTAAAATAATTTTATTTTTTTATTTTATCTCACAACTTTACCTAATATGTGTACTCCAACAACAATCGTTTTGTTTGTTTGAGATGTGCTATATAAGTGCATTTTTTGACTTTTTAACTAAAAAAGTAGAGAGAAAAAAAAAAATATATTTGGGATAACTTTTTGACTTTTTACGAAAAAATGTATAATAAAATATTGTAGTAAAATCAAAATAACTATTCTATCCAAATAGTATGGACTTTTTGATTTTTTTAGTAACTTTTTGAATTTTGACTTTTGTAAGTTATCCAAGCAAAGGAGGCAAAATGTAGATCCATTCTTGGTGAGTTTGGGACTAAAAAAAAAAAACAATGCACAGTTAGTACACATTAATGTGTTTGGAAGGAGAAAGATTGAGTACACATATAACCTTTAGCATAATACACATAGTGGTAATCCCAAGACTTGAACCTATAACGTTAAGGTTATTAGGCCAAGTCCTAATCATTGAACCAATGGTTACCCTAGTTTGGAAAGAAAAAAAAAAATTAGAGTCTTTTTCTTTTTTGTATTTTTTTTTTTAAAATTTGTGTTGAAAAAATTTACTTTTCAAGTCAATCTACTAGATCATGAAAAAAAGAAAAAAGAAAAAAAAAATTGAAAAAAATCTTTTAAAAGGTTCATTCAAAATAAAAAAAAGACTTTAGTTCCCCCCCCCCCCTCTTAGTAGAACATAAAATTGTAAAATTTTCTAAAACACTACCTATAATTTTTCCTTTTTTATTTTGAAAATTTATGCTAGAGTATTTTGTTGCAGTTTCTACTTATAAAACATAAATAAATTAAATAAGTTTTAAAAATTGAACATAAAAGTTGAAAGTTGAGAAATAAGTGCATTTACCTTTAGTGCCCATTTCACAATTTGTCCTTTTTTTTTTTTTTTTTTTTTTGGTTATTTCTTAACTTTGTTATGACTTCTTGAAAAAAGTAAACATGTTTTGAATGATTTTGAAATTTTTTTGTGACAACCAGCCTTTTTATCTGATTATTAACTTTTAATTTGGGTAGAAAAAACACCAAACAAGTCCAAATTTTGACTACATTAGGTGTGATTAATTATGAACACCTTCTCTCCACAGGGTTTCTCAAATGGAGACTTTGAAATACAACCAAAGCCCTCAAACCTTGACAAAACAGTGATCAAAGGAAAACACTCATTACCCAATTGGGAAATCAATGGTTTAGTTGATTACATGTCAGGTGGGCCTCAACCATGTGGCTTCTACTTTGCCAGTCCACGTGGCGCCCATGCAGTGAGTCTAAGAAATGAAGCATCCATTTCTCAAAATGTGACTGTCAACACTATTGGTGCAATCTATTCTCTCACCTTTGAAGCCGCAAGAACCTGTGCACTTGATGAGGTGTTGAGAGTCTCTACCTCTGGTCTCTCTGCTGTTCTTCTAATTCAGACCTTGTATACCAGTGATGGTGGTGATACTTATGGATGGGCTTTCATGGCTAGTTCCAAGGTTGTTAAAGGCACTTTTTATAACCCTGGGGTTCAAGACAGCCCTACTTGTGGACCCCTTTTCGATGCCATTGCTATCAAAGAGCTTCCCTCTCTCACTTTATACTAGAGGTAACTCTTCGTGATGTCCTTTTTTTAATTAAAAAAAATAAGATAAATTATAAATACACCTCTTAAGGTTTGCTTAAAATACGAATTACTTTATGTGGTTTGAAAAATTATAAATATCCCCCTATCAGAATTTTTCATTTAACAGAATTAATTGAAAAAATGAAATTTCTAACTGTTCACTTATATAATAATAAAATTATCTAAATTATTAATTAAAATAAAATTCTAATCTTATTAAAAACTGTTAATTAACTTGATAATTTATTAATAAAAAGACCTATTTGTTATGAAATCAGAAACCTCAGGGGGCATAATATAATTTCTAGAACTACATGGGATAATTTCTAATTTAAGTAAATCTCAGGGGATGTGGTTGTAATTTTTCCTAAAAAAAATTAATGTGTTGTGGGGTTAGAGATATGATTAATTTTCAATCTTGGGTATTTTGCATAAGGAAAACAATTTATTAACACAATATTAAAGAAAAATCATCCAGAGTCATTTAATTTTAAAAATTATGATTTATGATGGTGAGCAGTGACGATTTTAGTTTGAAATAAAAGGATACTCATATCATTCTTTTTTATGAAAATTATGCACCCAAAAAATTTTAAAAATTTCACCAATAGTTCTTTTAATTTACCTCTAATATCAAATTGAGCCATGTAATTCTAATTGCATCAATTTAGCTCTTTAATTTTTTTATAGAGTCAATAATTTGAAAGTTCTATTTACAAATGTTATGGTAGTTCATGTCTTATTTAAGATTTTTTGAACCAATAAGTCCTATTTAGTAAACTGAGAATCTTAATTGTTTTTTTTTTAATTTTTAAAATTAAGAACATTATCAATTTTGTATAGTAATGTTCTAAATAATTGTTTCGCTGATTGAGAAAAAAACAGAGCATGAGATTAAACATTTTTGTTTTTCTACTGTAGGAGCCGAATATTCCGGGGGCAATAAGGCCGGATACAAGTATGAGGATAGTCAAGGATGGAATTTGTATTCGGCATTGATCCTAGTTGACTACAGAGCCGAATAGGATAATCGACATTCTAATCAGCAGAACAAAAGCCGAATAAATAGACATGCAATGGATCAAGGGTGGGACCGACCCTAAGGCCCAAGGGAAAGAATATAAATAGAGGAGTATCAGCCAGAGAGAGGTATGTGAGAACAAGTAAGTTTAACTTAAGATATAAGCAACCAAGATAGTATACATTAACTTATCCATCGGAGTGCTAATTTCGGCACTCCCGACCGGAGTGTTCATTCCTTTTGAGGTGACTAGCAGAGGATCTCGAGCGTCCCATTGGATCCAAAGAGTATTTCCAAACCACTTCTCCACATCTACTTATTGGTTTGATTCAACTATTCGACAAAACTGAGAACATTATCAGTTTACTCTAGTTTTAAAACTGAGAACATTATCAGTTTTTTTTTTTTTTTTTTTCAATTTTGCACATTAATGTTCCACCATCATGCTCCTTTTATAGATACAAAATTTTTCTTTTTACACAAAAAAAATAATAATAATTCAGTTTTTTCAATTTTTTCAAAAAAAAAAGTTTTTTTCTTCTGTTTTTGCACATAATTTTTTAAAAAGTTTTTCAATTTGAAAGTTAATATTTTAAAGTTTCAAAAACCAAAATAAATGTCAAATCATCATGTTTTTTTATATATAATCATAAATGATGAACAATCATTATTTGAAGGATAATTCTGACTATTAAAAATTTAATTGGACTTGAACGTCCAAAAAATCTCAGTTAGGACTTAATGGAGTATAAGTTCATAAATTATGATTTTTGTGTAAATGCTCCTTTATTATATTATATCAATTTAGTCTAATTGACAATATCTACTAAGAAATTGAACCAAAATCAAAGGGAAATTGGGCATTCAAAAGTGACGAAACCTTTCGAATTGGACGTTAATCCACTAATTACTTTGAGGGTACAGACTATTTTATCCCCTTCATTGCAGCCAAATTTCTAATGTGATGTTATTAATCTGATTAAATTGATACAATGTAAAGAATTTACTGATAAAATTGATGCAATTAAAATTGCTAGTACCAAACTAACACAACAAGCAAACAAAACAGACTAAAAGTTTAGTTTGCCCTTTTTTCACTTCTTAATGTGGATTCACATAACAAAATGACATGTTATTTTGGACCCATTGGTACACTAATGTAGAATGTTTGTTGTGTGAATCTATTAGGTACAAATATAATTTTCTTTTAACTAGTATTTACCAAAATTGTCCGAAATCCTCAAAATTATGACTTCACATATTTGGCCATATATATTTTTCAACAATGATTGAGACCCCCAATTTTGGAGATCCCTATGACCCCCAAAATACTCTGAACCACTCATGTATTTTTTTTCTCTTATCTCTCTCACATGAGTGATCCAGATCATTTTTAGAGTCATAGAGATCTCCAAAATTGGGGATCTCAATCATTGTTGATTTTTTTTCTCTAACAAGGGTGTATATGATTGTACTATTTTTAGTCCTTTAATTTTTTATTTTTTTTTATTTAGTTTCTTTTTTTTGGCCATGCAAGTAACCTTGTAAAAAATAGTGGATTTGAAATTGGTTCACATGTGTTCAAGAACTTCTCAACAAGAGTCCTCTTCCCCAAAAAACAAGACCTTGTTTTACCAATCCCTGGATGGATCATTGAGTCGCTCAAACCAGTTAAATACAGACTTAAAGTACTTCTCTATCCCCTCCAGACTTGCGGTGATCAAACTAGTTGGAGGGAGAGAAAGTGCCATTGCCCAAGTCATAAGAACAATCCCAAACAAGTATTGCAATCTCACTTTCTCCATTGGAGATGTCATGAATGGTTGCCATGGATCGATGATGATGGAAGCTTTCGCTGCAAAAAGAAATCCTGAAAGCTCCTTATGCTTCTCATGGAAAGGGTGGGTTCAAGAATGCAAGTTCCAAGTTCCAAGCAATTTAGCTAGAACAAGGCTCAGATTTTATAGTTCATTTTATCATGTTAAGGTTCATGACTATGGTCAAATATGTGGCCTTGTCTTGGACAATGTTAGGGTTTTGAGAGTATCTTAGTCATTTTGAGTCAATTTGTTAGCTAAAGAAGTATTACCACTCAAATGGGTTATGAGTAATTTTGATTATAAGCCGAGTAATGATCTAGATATGGGGAATTGTATGTAATAGCCTTGTAGATTAAAAAGGGGTCATGTGTGAGTCATATTATAGTTTTTATTTATTTTTAAGTTAGTGATTTTGAGGCTGTCCTCTAATATGTAATGACATGTTTGAACTTTCTATTTATCATATGAACTTAATAATAAATACTATCTAAAGATATAATTAGAAAATACTACGTTATCTCTGCATCATTAAGAGATATTTCAATTTATGCTTGCAAGACTCTTAATTTTTCTATGGTGGTAGTTTTGGGGGACCATGTCCTAATCATATCTAATCCATTAGTTCTTAATAATGAGAAAATTCATTCAATTGATAGGTAATGAGTAAAATCGGTTGCAAAAACGTGTAGAAGATATATATATTAGAGTTAGAATTGCAATACTTATCATGATTTTAAATAATAAATTTTATATGGTAATTTTAAATCTATCAAGATTAAACTATTTAATTCAATTTTCAAATTCATTAATAAACTATTGTATCTAAATTTGAATTACTATCCTTATTCAAGGTCAAATGAGTCCTCTGTTTCAGTTCCTTGTACCTCTCTCCCTTTCCCCTCTCTCTCTCTCTTCTAATTTAAATCCAAATCACACTAAAAAAATATAAACCCCAATTCAAAAAAATAAAATAAAATTAGATCTTGTAACTGAAAACATGACTGCAAGTCTGCAATCGCAAATATGGATTCAGTCAATAAAATGAAAATGAAAAGCACTCAAACCCAAAACAGAGCAAAGAAATAAACTCAAATAAAGACCCAGATCAAATAATTTTCTTCTAATTTCTTTTTCGTAATGCAGTTGGTACACCCTAACACCTTTGTTGGACCACAGTTGTTTGTGTGTGTTTCCACCCACCTTCCATTTTTATTCTCTCCTTATTGCTTAGTCAAAAAGGTCCATTTTATTTTCCACAAGTTTTCTATGGAATAACTACTTTGTGAAACACTAAAAAGCAAGACTTGCTTCCTTTATTAAAGGTAAATTACACACATCTTCTTCGAAGTTTAAAAATATATATTAAAATTTGACTTCCTTTTACATAATACCAAAAATAAAAAATAAAAAATAAAAATAAAATAAAAAATTAAGGTGCATTATAGTGATGCCCCTAGATTCGAAAAAAATACAGCAAATTTTATAATTTTAGTATAATTAAACTACCTATAGTAAGGCTAAAGGAGCTCAGACAAATGCTATGTGAAAATATAAAAATAAACACAGTGAAATTATATATTTAAATATAAAAGATTTAATAATATCATTTTTTATTTATATGATTAATGAATTAGTAATAAAAAAAATATTCTATAAATTAAATTTTAAGAGAAACAAACTTGTAGTGTTTATTATATTTTTATGGTTAATTTATTTATTGGCTTATAAATTAGCCAAAAACTCATAAATAATGATAAACATTTTTTTTTATTCAAATTTTATTTTAATTTCTTATGTTTTAACTTTATGCAAATTTTAAAGTATAACCGTTGGGAGGGACCATATTAAAATAGGAGTTTATTTTTTAGTTATTGTAATTAGAAGGTAGGTTAAAGTAAGGGAAATTCTAATAGACACCCAACCAATTAGATCAAAAATATATGCTACAAACACACCTAATTAAAAAGTGCTGAAGAAGCCTAAACCTTACATTTATATTCCTTGCCTCACCTTCAACAAGTTACTTCTCTCTCTCTCTCTCTCTCTCTCTCTCTCTCTCTCTCTCTCTCATACTATGTATAATGTACTTCTGGGTTTCATTGCTTGAATCAGCTTCTGGGTTTCATTTCTCTGTGTGGAGAATTTGTTTCAGTAGTAGAAGATCGATGGTGGAGCAGTGGTGCCGTGGTGGTTCTCTGGTGGTGCAGTGTCCTTTGCTGAAGTTTCATTAGTTTCTCGTTAATAAGGTTTTCCTTTTTTAGTGCTTTTTAGTCAGCTCCACAAGCTATGGATTGTGTTCTTCTAGATTCCTATACACAGAGATATTACTAAATAATGGTTTAATTGAAATAGTACTTCAAGATATTCACTTATAGTTCAGAGATTTTTTCATGTAATTAATCCTTAAATTTTTTATGTAATACTGAGAAAAATCATTAACTGAAAGTTTAGAATATTTTATTCCTTTTTCAGTTCAAATGAAGCAAATAGTTACTTCAAGATTTTCACACATACAAATTAATGAAGTAGCAACCCACAACAATATTATTATTAGTATTTTCCTTTTTAGTATAACGGAGGAGAGGGGTTGTTTGAACTTGGTTAGTAGCAACTTACCAATTGGTGTAAAAAAAAAAAAATTTCTCTTACTAAATTTGAGGACAATGACTTTTTTAATTGGCTTTTTAATTTTTTTTTTTTTTGATTATTTTAGCCTGAAACTTTTTTGGTTGTTTGGTTTTCTTGTTTGAATTTTTTGGCATTTTTAGCTTTGAAATGACAAAATTTTTTTTTTTGGTCCTTTCGTGATTTTTGTCTTTTTGTATTTTTTGACTTTTTATTGTCCTTTTGTGATTTTTTAGCTTAGGATGATAACCAAACGAGCACTTATATATATATATATTATTTCAGGTAAGTCTAACTTGAGAATCTCATTATCCATAACATTTTTCTTGTTCCACCAAATAGAATAAAATAAAATAAAAATTATTTTATAACAATATATATTATGATAGTGTGTCATACAAATATATAAGAAATGTTCGATGAAAACTATCAAACACATCTCACGTTTCTGTCCAAATGTCAAGTATTTGATACGGATATAGGTTGCACCAAACAATCAAATGCCTAGACAGGATAGGATGCAGTGGGAAGAGATGGTTGCTCCATTAGGTTCATTATTACAAAGTTGAATTTGTCTTGCACCCAATCGATTGCATTTGAAATTCTCTGCTTAATGCTCAGATAAGTTGCACCAAACATGTTCGAGCAACAAAAAATGACTTGCTTAAGCAAAATGCCTGCTAGAATTATGGGCAATAATACCCATAAAACAAGCTTTCCAAGCAAATCTGGGAGGAAAATCGAAACCAGAGAGACACAAGAAACAGTTCTAGAGATGATTGCAAGATAACCCAATATTTGAGAGTAAATTGCAGAGTCAATTTTCATTTCCTAGATGAGTCCCAGTGCCAGGTAGTAGATGCATATGGCTGTGAAGAAAGTCCACGTGTTTGCAGGGTGGGCCTCAAATGGGTTCTCTGTTTTGCCATTATACTTCACTGGGAGAAGGGCGACTAGGGTTGGTATGAGGTATTTGAGGATGCTCGGGCATGGAGGAGAGGATTTGAACTCTTTCCCACTTTGTACAATCATATGCAATCACAAACAAAAATGAACAACACTAAAATTTAGATTAAAACATTTTTAAAATTGCTGGTGATCCATGTCTTTATATTAAAACATTTGTTGCAAAACTGGGGAAAAATTTCATAGTAGACACCTCAAAAAAGTGTGTGTACCATATGGTCCAATTATAATTTTTGTGATCTTTGATCATGATATATTGTGATTTTAGTTTTAACTCATTGTAGTGTTGATTAATTTGTATGTGTGAAAATCTTGAAGTACTATTTGCTTTATTTGAACTGCAAAAGAAATAAAATATTCTAAACTTTTAGTTAATGATTTTTCTCAGTATTAAATAAAAATTTCAACGATTAATTACATTAAAATCTCTAAACTAAAAATACCACAATGGATTATGTGAAAACACAAGTATAAACACAATGAATTACTCATGAAAAAAAAAAAAAACTAAATATTATTTAAATTAAATTTTAAGAGAGCCAAACTTATGGGATTTATTGTGTTTTTATGCTTGATTTATTTATTGGCTTATAAATATTAACCAAAAAAACTCATAAATCATGATAAACACTTTTTCCTTTCGATTTTTATTCAAATTTTATTTTGATTCCTTAGGTTTTAACTTTTATTCAACCAAAGCTTTTGGCTTAGTGGCTGTGTTTATAGTGTAAAGTATTGAGTTCAAATTCTATGGAGAGGAATTTGATAACCATATGAAAATAGGAGTTCAAATTTAAAGTAAATTTTAGTAATTCAATAATATATACTCCTTATACACACAATTAAAAAGTGCAATTTATCTTTTACAATTCAAACCTTAACTTTCATTAGCCTCACATTTGTACTCCCTGCCTCACATGCTATTATTATTATTTTTTTAAACTTAATTTTCTTTAAGTGTGTTTGGGTTAAAATAGCACTACTATTTCAAAAATTAACTTGGTAAAGATAATAATAATAAATTATTTGGGTTTTTGAAAATTTAAAATGTTATTTTTGTCTAATTAATATTGAATTGTTCAAAAAATTTCATTAAAAGACAATAATACCCTCTCTCTTTTTTCCCTCCAATTTTCATCTCAATACCACCACCCCCATCACTTCCTCTAAGTTTCTCGCTCAATTTTTTTTTTTTTTTTCGTTCTTTTTCCTTTGTCTTTTGTCTTTTCTTTTCTTTTTTCTTCTACCTCACGTACTCACACGCTGCAGCAGCAACATCAGCATCGCACTTCTTCTTTTTTTCCATTTCTGTTTTCTTATTTTTCTTCTTTTGTCTCACTCTCATGCCAAATAATACTACACAAACAAAGAATCCCTTCGCCCCTCTCATAGTAGGAATAGTTTTTGATAGTTGGGCAATTGCTCTGAGTTTTATATATTTTTGAGCGTTTATATACAAGTTTCATTAAATTTTTAATAGTTGGAATTACATTTAAACAATTATTATTCATCATTTATGATTATTTATAAAAGAACATGATGATTTGACATTTATTCTGATTTTTAAAATTTTAAAATATCAACTTTCAAATTGAAAAAAAAAATTATGTGCAAAAAAAGTCTTTTTGAAAAAATTAAAAAAAAAAGAATTATTTTTATGCAAAATTGAAAATTTTGTGTCTATGAAGGAACATGATGATGGAACATTGTTGTGCAAAACTAAAAAAAAAAATTAAAAATGAAAAAACAAATAATATTCTCAGTTTTAAAACTGAAAAAAACTGTTAATGTTTTCGGTTTTATTAGATAGTTGAATCAAACTAATATATAGAAGGAAAAAAACGTTTAATCTCGTACTTTGTCAATTAGTGAAACAATTATCTAGAACATTATTATGTAAAATTGATAATGTTTTCAATTTCAAAAATTAAAAAAAAATTGATAATATTATTAATTTTATTAAATAGAATTTATTAATTTAAAAAATTTTAAATAAAAATTAAACTATCATTTTGTAATTGAACTTTTAATGATTAATTCTATATAGGAAAATGTTTGGGACTCTCGTCGGGGATGATCTCCACACTTTAAAAGTGATCATGACCCTCTATATATGTATAGAATCTATTCATTTATGTGTAAGGTCTGTATCAGAAGTAGTCTAAATTTATAAAAATCTCATAAAGATTTTATGAAGATCAGAATCTCAATCATTATTGAATTCGATATTTTATTAGAGGCGATGCGGACTCAGCTTGATCTCTTTTCCCTTCGGGTTTGTTATAGGCGACACGGTTCTTTGTGCGCAGAAAATTTCCTACTTTAAGAGGGGGAAAGGGAGAGTTCTATATATTTTGTCGAGGCGACACGGAGCCCCTGAATCTATATAGAAAATGTTATAAATTTTAAATAATTTATTAAATTTTTCACATAATTATAAAATTTATATAAATTTACATATGTGTAAATTTTATACACATACAAATTTAATAAAAAAATTAATAAATTATTTAAAATTCCTATGAGTAGTACTTTCACTCTCCTCTCATAGTGGGATCGCTTCCAAATAGTTCCTCCCACTTCCAAATAGTTCCTCCACCCTCTCTTATAGTAGGACCCACCTTGGTCACTTTTATGTTTATTACATAAATGATAAATCTCTCCCTGATAAATAGTCCGTAAATAGTTCCTCCACCCGTCTTATAGTAGGGCCCACCTTGGTGACCTGTAAGTTTATTAGATAAATGATAATCCCTCTCTGATAAATAGTCCTTCCTCCCCCTCTTATAGTAGGACCCACCTTTCTATTATACAAATAGTTTTTGGGCAATTGCTGACCGATGGCCATGGCACTGTATAAACACTACACACACCCAAAACAGCTCGGGCCTTAAAGTCTCACTCAACCTATAGTCAGGATCAAAGTTGATTGAGAAACTAAGCCCACACAAGGTCACCCCGGCTAAGTTTGTTTTGCTCAGAGAGAGGGATCCCCAAATCTGACACTTCACAATAATGTTTTGAAAATCAGATTGGTGAACAAATCAAAAAAGTGATTAGACAGATAAGTCACTGGTTCAACTACAAATAAATCAGAATTGAATCGTAATGTCATAAATAATTTTATAATATATCTATAATACTAAAAACTAATATAATAGAATTGTTTATTACATAATTAACAACGCGTGCATGAATGGTTTGGTGGACAACATGATATAATAGTTTTTGAAGGTTAGAGGTTTGAATCTTTTTACCATCATAATATTTTAGCATGACTTATTTGAACCCTTCCGGCCGGTTGAACTGGTGGGTCAAACGGGTCAAAATGAATTACAATCATAATATTTTAGCATGGCTTATTTGAAACCCATCGGTTCACTAGGATGGGCGGGTCAAGTGGGTTGCTGGTCAAATTGGCAAGTCAAACGGGCCAAAATGAATTTGCACCAAAAACGACTACTTGAGTTACCTAGACTAGAAATTGAACCAATTAATAGGTCAGACCATCTAGTCCAGTCATGTTTTCAAAATCTTGCTTTGCAATAGTTGACCAGATGAGGACCATGGCGCACACACACCCAAAGGCTATCCTTTCCATTTTTGGAAAAAAAAAAAAAATTAAGATCATTTCCATTTTTGATATGCCGTTTTTTTGTATTTAAAAAAATAAAATAAAATTGAACGCTCAACAATTTATTTATTTTTTGTGTGTTTTGATAATTTAAAAAAAAAAAAACAAAGTTTTGAAACTAATTTGTTAAACTTTTACGTGATAGTTTAAACAAAAAATACAAAACCGAACGTGATACTTAATGTACATTATACAACTCTAAATTCTACAAATTCTTTAGAAAATCACACTTATTAATATCCATAATTATTTTCAATACATTACAACCTAATTTAAACATTTGAAATCTGAAATATTTATTTATTTATTTATTATTTTAACAAAAAAATTGCAAATCCATGAACTTCTGTGACACAAAATGTCACTAGCAACTTAGCCCTTTGCTCATAAAAAAGTAAATCGATAGATAGGTAGATATTTTTTGATAAATATGTATTATATACTCTTAAAGTTTTTTTTTTTAAAAGGTATATTCTTATAGTTTTTGAAAAGTCATTTGGTTTGATTAAACCCATATTTTTTAAGATGCGTAGCCCATGGGTGTTGACAATGTTCCTAGCCTCATGAAATAATTGTCCAACATTATTATCAAAATCAAATCGATCAATTTGCATAAATTGGAATATTTTGTGTGTTTTCAATTTAACCAGTTTTGAAATTGTGGACCATTTAAATGTAGGGGTGGGTGCGGGTCGGTTGCGGCCACTGAACCTCCAATCTGTTATCCATTCGTTAGATTGGCGGATTGGAAAAAATTAATCCGCATCTGTCTGTCAATCCGACGGATGTGGATTGAGCGGATTAGCGGATGGATACAAATCGGTTTGGTGGTTTAAAATTTTATAAATTTTCAATATAATTCAACTTGTGTATTTCCTTTAAAAAAAATAAAATAAAAAAGTATTACAGTTAATGGCTTAAAAAAGAAGTTTAAAACTTTAGAATATTACAATCATTGCATGTCTCATCCATATATTACAATCACAGCATGTCTCGTTCATATAAAGTATTACAATATATGATTCTTAAAATATAAAACAATTCAAACCACCAAAATCATAAACATAGCAGTAATAAAAATTTTATGCCTCTGTATTGTTACATCTATATTTGTTTTTGAAACCAAAAACTAACCAGCATATATCATCTTTTTTATTTATTATTTTTAGGGTTAGATTTAAAAACCAAAAAATATCAATAAATAATACATTTATTTTTTTCAATTCAAAAAATATATTCAAGTTGAAAATTCTTTTTCAACAGAATATTTAAATTCTTTTTCAATTGAAAATACAAACATAATATCTAAATAAACTGAAAACATAAAGTCTTACAAATTATTAGGGGTGCTTGCGGTTTGGTGATTCGGTTGCGGCCAAAGGAGCCTCAAATCCGCCATCCGTCCAAAACTAGGCGGATTGGAAAAAAATTCAATCCGCAATCGTTTGCTCGTCATCACACATCTGTCCAAATTGCGGCAAATCGGTTCGATTCAACTAGTTTGGACAAATCGATATATTCGCTGCTCACCCCTATTTAAATGTGAACTTGAACAGTCTTTTCCCTGAACAACCATGGTTGAAAAAGAATACAAGTATATGGTCAAAATGTCTAAATCGCCTAGAGTAATTGTTTGGTTCAAGTCTAATGATAAGAAGTTATTTGGTAATTCTGAGGCATGGTTAGGTGGTGTTCTAAGAGTATTGTAATTGGTGAAGAGAATGAAATTTACGATTTAGTGTTAGGTGATGAAGAACAGTAAAAATGCATGACATTTAATAATTGGTGAGAATATTGTGCCTCCAGGCCACTTAATAATTTGGGAGACATACATATAGATCCTAATAGCTGGATTTATTGTCCAATAAGTCCTATGATAATTAAAGACGATTTTCATAAAAAAAACTATTAAAAAATGTCACTAATTGTTAATTTTCAATGGCCGTTTGAAAATTTTATTACAAAAAGTCACTGATTAAAAGTTTTAGTGACAGTTTGAAAAAATTATCATAAAAAGTCACTAATTTAACTTTTAGTAACAGTTTGGAAAATTCGTCACAGGAAAACGTCACTAACTATAAGTTCTAGCGATAATTTATAAAAATATTAACAAAAAAAAGTCATTAATTGTCAATTTTTAGCGACATGTGCAAAAAATGTCACAAATTTTTTTTTTCAATGACAATTTTATTAGGACTTGATGAAAATTAAGTCCAACTATTATGACTAATTGGTAGTTGATCCTAATAATTTTTCCAATTGATGGGTCTGGTTTTCAACCATAAAATATGAGTTGAGCTTGGATCAAATGGTAGGGCCCATGATTTGATCCATAAGCTTGGCCCAATGGGTAATCTGAAGTTGGAACCATGGCCGAGCACAAAGGTCTTAGAAGAATTTTGTTGGCAATCCAACAACCTATTATTAGAAGAATTAAATTGCTCATTTGAGCACAATTTTTTTTATTATATAAAAACAAGTTAAAGTCAAAATTTTAAGGTCCTTTGATCACTAAATCAAAATTGGGCTTTAGCGGTGGTTTTTTACCGCCGTTAAAGGTCAGAAACCAGATTAAAGTCATTATTAATGCAGATAATTCTATGTTTCATATCGTGCTGCTGCGCTTAGGTAAAAAAAAGTACAACCGTCATAAAAAGGTAAATTACCATCGTTAAAAGTCGATCAAAAACGACGGTAATATAAGACCAAAAATGGCGGTTCTTTACCGCCGTAAATAGGTTCAAATTTTTTAAAAAATAATTCTTTCTTCTTGTACTCCCCAAGTCTTGAACCCTCAACCTATCATCCACCCATACCAACCACTCCACCACAACCACTCTTCATGAAATATATTTCCTAAATAAATATTTAAACATTACTTTTACTTTATTGTAGATGGTCATGTTCAACCCTAGCCGCGCATGGTCACCACTCACCGGAGCTCCGTCGAAGCTCGGCCGACAAAGAGCGCCGTCATTAACAGCGGTAATGAGAGGGCTTTAGCGGCGGTTTCATTACCGCCGTTAAAGGGTCATTACCGGTGGTTTTGTTAACGGCGGTAACGAAAATCGCCGTTAAAGATACATTAACGGCGGTATTAACGGCGGTTTCGTTACCGCCATTAATAGTATCTTTAAACGGCAGTAACGAAACCGCTGTTAAAAAAATCGTTGTTAATGCCCTGTTTTGGCATAGTGGATACTCGAACCAAATTTTAGTAGAATCAAGCTCAATAGATTCGTGAAAATAAAAATCTCATTTTTTAACTTGACATTTCCGCAAGCATTACACTCAAACTCCTTGCAATGCCACATTGCATTGCTTGTTTCATATTGAAAGAATCAAGTAACGATGAATATTATCGTTTAAAGATGAATACTTTTTTTATTCTTATTTTCTTTTATTTTTATTTATTTGTATATGTGTATATTTTTTTACAATACAATGAAATTAAAACTGAAAAACTTATTGAGTAATATGTTAACTAGGATTTTAATACTATATTTCAATGAGATTAAAGATGCATACAATTTAATAGCATAATGGATAAAATTTTATATTTCAATAAATAATGTTCATTTTTTATTATATGTAATTATAATTGTTGTCATGCACTTTAAATTTTGGCATTGTAATTTCCTGTTATTGTCCCAATAAATTTTGGACTTAATAAAAAAACTCATAAGCCCATGGGTAGGGCTTGAATTTTAGAAATGTAGGATAGATTGGCCCAAGTCTAGCCAGTTGTTGGCTAGTCAAACTCTATGTAATTGGGCCTGAGCCCTAAATTTTAGGCAGAAAAATTAGGCTTGGCCCATATGACCTTATATGTAAAAGTTTATTTTTTTATTGAATTTTTTTTGACAAGTTGAATAACATTGTGGGGAAAAAATTTAAAATGTTTTTTAAATATAAAAAAGTTTTTTCTTAAGAAAATCAAAATATATGAATGTATTAACAAAATTTAAATAAGATTTTCACATATATCTTAAGTTTGTTTAATAATTTAAAAAATTGACTAAAATATTTTTTTTAAAAATAAGGTATAAAATAAAATTTAAAACCAAACTATACGAAATGACACCATAATGGTGGCAAGTATATTTGGAGGTAGACTTAAAAAATTGCATTACAAATCATGATAAATTATGAATTATGGTTAAACCTTGTTTTCAGTTAGCTAAATAAGGTAACTTTTTGACTTATTTAATTAAGGTTTTGTTTCAAGAGTTTGAATTTTAGTTTAAAAATTAAAAAAGTCATTAAAAAAAAAACTAACAAATTATATAAAAAAAAGTCAAAAAAATTCATTTTCTTTCTACTTTTTACACAAATTTTTTTTTATAAAAAATTAAAATGTAATTTCAAATAAATTAACTTTTTTACTTCATAATTTAGCTAAAAGATAAAAAAAAAATTACTAAAATAATCTTTTCACAAATGAGGCCTAAATACATCAAAAAATTAAAAAATTGATTGCTATTAATTAAGAAAAAATAAAAGCTGTTTAATTTTGCTCCTCACAAAGAAACATAAAAAATAAATAAACGATTTTTCTTAGGCACCAAATTTATTTATTTTTTAATTATTAAAACTTTAAAAAATCATTAAAAAAAATGCCAAAAAGGTATTTATTCGGACGACTCTGATTTGGCATTCATAGATAGATATGATGTGGTTGCTTCATAGAATGGAAAATGTTATGGATATCGAAAAATTTATTAAATTTTTTATTAAATCTCTTACATGAGTGTAGGACTCACGCAAACTCATATATAGGAATGGCAATGGGGCGGGGCGGGGCCGGGGATCACACTCCCCGTCCCCGATCCTCGATGGTAGAAATTTTCCCGTCCCCGGCCCCGATCCCCGACGGGGAGCCTATCACTACCCCCGCTCCCGCTCCCTAATAGGGATCGGGTTTCCCTGACCCCAAAGATTCCCCAGTCAAAAAAAAAAAAAAAAAAAAAACACATAGATATTCAACAACAACAGATCTGAACATATTTGTTTATCATCATCAACAACAACACACCCATACATCAGATTTAACATATATATGCAACAAATCGAACAAATCAGAGCTCAAATGTTAAAAATAAAAAATAAAAAATCTAAAACATTCACAGAGAGAGAGACAGAGGTCAAGAATAAGCACGAGTTGTCGAGAATGGCAGCCGAATCATCATCTTCCTCGTCAGCCCCAGTTCTAAAAAATTAACACCCAACAGACATACCAAAAAGCATAAGAATGGAGGGTCTCGATCAGCCGTATAGAGCCGCCATGGCCACTGGCTAGCCTCTTGCGGCAGAGTTTGGAGAGGAGGGGGGTCTCAAACTCGATCGGCGGTCGAACTGAGGAAGAGAAGGAGGGAGATCGATGGGGAGGAAGAGGAGCTGTGATTCTACGAAGAGAGTCGAACTGAGGAAGATGAGGAGCGAGATCGGCAGGGAGAAGAGCTGCGATTCCATGAAGAGAGAGAGAGAGAGAGAGAGGAGATGAGAGGCGGTGTGACTCACCGTGGGAGAGGTAATGTGTGTTTTAGGGTTTGGTTTATATATATATATATATATAAGGGTATAATAGTAATTTTACATCAGGGAAACGGGACCGGGGGCCCGGGACAAGGACGTGGCCGGGGCCGGAGCGGGGCCGGGTATGAGGCTAAGACACTAATCCCCGTCCCCGGCTCGAAACTGATCAGGGATTGGTTTTTGAATACCATCCCCGCCCCCACGAAGATATTTTTTGGGGAAAAACCGCTCAAATCGGGGTCGGGAAGTCGGGTCCCCGTCGGGCCGGGTTTAAATTGCCATCCCTATTCTTGAGAGCTCGATTTCGCGAAGATTGTTTTGAAGCCCTAATACCGAACGGTAAACACATGAAATGGGTAGTTCTGTGAGGGTTATGCTAGAGACGCAATTTAATAAAATTTTTATTAAAATTTTTTTTTTATGTGGGTGTGGAAACTATACATATATGAGTAGGAATGGCAATTTAAACCCGGCCCAATGGAGACCCGACTCCTCGACCCCGATTTGAGCGGTTTTTCCCCGAAAAATATCCCTGTAGGGGCGGGGATGGTATTCAAAAACCAATCCCCGATCAGTTTCGGGTTGGGGATGGGGATTAGTGTCTTAGCCCCGTACCCGGCCCTATCCCCGGCCCCGTTTCCCCGATGTAAAATTACTATTATACCCTTATATATATATATATATAAACCAAACCCTAAAACACACATTACCTCTCCCACGGTGAGTCACACCGCCTCTCATCTCCTCTCTCTCTCTCTCTCTCTCTCTCTTCGTAGAATCGCAGCTCCTCTCCCCGCCGATCTCGCTCCTCATCTTCCTCAGTTCGACTCTCTTCGTAGAATCACAGCTCCTCTCCCTCCCCGCCGATCTCCCTTCTCCTCTTCCTCAGTTCGACCGCCGATCGAGTTCGAGACCCCCCTCATCTTCAAACTCTGCCGCAAGAGGCTGGCCAGTGGCCATGGCGGCTCTGTACGGCCGATCGAGACCCCCCATTCTCATGCTTTTTGGTATGTCTGTTAGGTGTTAATTTTTTAGAACTGGGGCTGATGAGGAAGATGATGATTCGGCTGCCATTCTTGACAACTCGTGCTTGTTCTTGACCTCTGTCTCTCTCTCTCTCTATGAATGTTTTAGATTTTTTATTTTTTATTTTTAACATTTGAGTTCTGATTTGTTCAATTTGTTGCATATATATGTTAAATTTGATGTATGGGTGTGTTGTTGTTGATGATGATGAACAAATATGTTTAGATTTGTTGTTGTTGAATATTTATGTGTTTTTTTTTTTTGTTTTTTTTGACCGGGGAATCTTCGGGGTCGGGGAAACCTGATCCTCGTTAGGACGCGAGAGCGGGGGTGGTGATAGGCTCCCCGTCGAGGATCGGGGCCGGGGCCGGGAACGGGGAAATTTCTACCATCGGGGATCAGGGACGGGGAGTGTGATCCCCGGCCTCACCCCACCCCACCCCATTGTCATTCCCACTCAAGAACTCTTCTGGTTGCAGAGCAGACACACAGAGAGAGAGAGAGAGAGAGAGAGAGAGATAGATAATGGCAAACGAAGCAGACGTGGGTGGCTGGACTGATCTTCTCCATTCATCTTCGAAGCTTCTCGAACAAGCAGCTCCGTTAGCGCAGTTCCCTCCTCTTCAGGTTCATCACAAACTTCACTTTTCCATTCCGTTTGGTTCCCGAGAAAACTCGAGAAAACAAAAGAAAAGGAATTTCGAGACATGTGCTCTATGTTTGTTGATTTTGTTTAATTCAAAAATAAAAATGTTTGAGTCGCTTGGTTAAGTTAAATTGTTATGAGAGGCATAGTGTATTGGAGGTTTATATTTTTTTTCTTTTACTTTCTACATTTTCTTGACGAGCATTCATGAATTTATCATTGTTTTTGGCCTAAAATCATAAATTCTATTTCGGAGGAACTTAGATCAATTGGAGACGTTGTCGAAAAAGCTAAAGGTGAAAACCTTAAAATCATAAAATGGCATCACTCGAATTAGAAGAGAAGAGAAGAAGAGAGAGGGGGAGGGGGAGGGAAGCTATATATATATAATTTGAGGTAAGTCTAACTTGAGAATCTCATTATCCGTAACATTTTTCTTGTTCCACCAAACATTATAAGAAATTACACATTTGCTAACAAAAAATATTTTGGTCGCAAAAAAATGACATTTGCCGACCAAAAAAAATTTAGTAGCTAAAAGTTGCTACTTTTACCGACTAAAGTAATTTTGTTGCAAAAAAGTGATTTTTTGCGACTAATTTAAAATATTAGTTGCCAAAAATATAGGCGGAAGATGAAAAATTGGAATCTTTTAGCGACTAATGCAATTTAGTCGCAGATATCAAAACAACGTTGTTTTGATATCTAAATGAACTGACAAATAATGGCTGACCAAATTTAGTCGCCAATTAACGCTGATATTTTCATTGTTACTTGTTTGCGACCAAACAATTGTTGGAAAATGTTAATTTTTAGCAACTAAAAAATTATTAGTCGTTGTATATTCAATTTTTCCGACCAAAAAGAATTAGTTGCCAAATTAGTACGACAAATATTTTAGTTGCGGTTGATTGAGATTTGGCTACCAAAAAATTTAGTCGTTATATATTAAGATTTTGCGACAAAAAACGAATTTAGTCGCTGAAGGTGAAATTTTTTTAGAGGGAAATCACCGCCCCTGTTCTCTGTTTACAACAATTTGTTCAAACCTCACACACAGATTCTCCTCCACCACCAAACCTCAACCCACCTCACCGCAGACCATCGCCACCGCCACCGCCACCGCCACCGACGCAAATCGCCACTGCCGTCGATGATCCTCCTCCTCCGCTGGTGCCTCCGCCAGATCCGAGAAGATCGTCGAGATCTGAATCAGATTTCAGTCCTAGGCCGAGATCTAACCGTCGTGACCGATCCACTTTTTTGGCACAGCACACTCAGTGCACACTTTTTCTAATCTATCCCCAGTTGCATACTGTCCACTTCCTCTTCCCCCATTCTTCTTCTCTCGCAAACCCCGAAAACACCCTATAAAAATTGTCAATTTCATCTCTGAAATTAGGGTTTCTTTTTTGACAATTCAACCTATTTCATCTCATTCTGTTCTTCAATTTCAATGCCCCGTTTGGGGAGTGGCTAAATTAGCCAATTAGCCAAAAAGTTACATTTTTAACCAAAAAGTCAACAACCCATACTAAAAAGTCAAAGATTCTCTTTTCTCTCTACTTTTTGTACATCTTTTCGTAATTAGCCAAAAAGTCATCCCAAACATACAAGTTTTTTTTACCAACCTTTTTAGCCAATTAGTCAAAAAATTACTAAATTAGCCTGTTCCTAAACGAACATGTCCAAATTAGGCGACTTTTTTGTGCCCAAAACAAAGAGAAAGAGGTCTTTTTTTTTAAATTATTGATTGGGGATTATCTGCTTATTTGCTGTTTGATTTCTGCGAGACTTTGTGGAAGATTCGCTATAGGAGGTAAGAATTATGGGTTTTGTTGTTTTTGACATTTGATTCTATAGAAAAAGGCGAACTTGGGTCATTTTTGTGTATAGAAATTAGATTATTTTTTTGGGGAAATTTGTATTTGTTGTGAGTTATGATTGACGGGTTTTATTTTGTTGTTTCGATTTGGTGCTGTTAAGTGCAATAATTTGATGATTCAGAGCTTGGTTTAATTGTTTGGGAACAAATTTTTGTGTGTTCTTGAGGTGTGATACAGGGGATCTGTTTTTCTTAGAATTTGATTATGTTGAAGAAGATAAATTGTTCATTTAAGGGTTGGAATTAGGTTTTTGGGGATTATGTTTTTGTGTTCTTTGGGGTAAGACTAATGGGTATTGCTCTTCTTTTCTGGTCTTTAGAGCTGTTTTTGTGTTCATTAAAATATTAAGGCAATAACTTATTGGTGGTATAAAATAAATATCAAGGGTTGGGCAGGAATAAAAATTTCTGCTGTGGAGGTGGTTGAAAGGAAATCAAAATAGCAATCTTGTTTAGCGCAGGAATCCAGAGATGGGGTGATTCTTGTTCTTATATCTGCTTGCTCGAAAGAAAAAATGAAGTCTGTCCAAGAGGTAAGTTCAACCTAATGACGACTTTTCAAAATGCCAGTTCAGATTCAGATTAACTTGTTGCCATTGTTGTAGTGTCATCTCTTCAGCAGTTTATCTTCAACTTCTGAGAGTTACTTAAGTTCAATTTTGATTTTCCTAGAGAAGCCGGCTCTAGCAGCTCCAGTTTTTGCTCACAGGGATATTGTCACTAGTCAATACCTTCACACCTTCTTACCTCTCCTATGAATATTTCCTAATTATCAAGTGTTTTCTCAATCATTCTCTCTTATTTTTGTCTATCTCAGAGCTTATAGCCATGATGTATGTAAAGGGTTCCATCTTGTTTTGAAACAAAACTTTAAGAAGGTCACACTAAAATAAAACCTGATGTTTTCCATGGTCAAAGGAAAGGATATCTTAGTTTTCTTCCGAATTTATAGCTACTATTCCAGTTTCTCATCCCATCTTGGCAGAATCTACACCCTGTATATAACTTCTTTGATGATTTGTTTTTTTGTCTAGATTAAAATAAATTTGTATGTATTTGTCTTTAGTTTCTGATAAGTTCACTGGAATTTGTTTGCTTGTCATTACATATTGATTGGATGTTGTTATGGACAAACACAATAATGGTGATGCTCCAAGGTCTAAAAATATGGGTTCCATTCACAATTTGTAAATGACCTGATCAATAAAAGATTGACATGACTAGTTTAGAAGGACTACATTATGACCATTTTGTTGAGCCCAGCGGTTTGGCAGTTATATGTTATTCTACCATGACTGACTGAATAAATGTTTGAGGTTTATTGGGATTTATTTATTTATTTATTACATTGAGCATTTGGTAATTTACACTATTTTATATTAGGTGTTATGTGATAATTTTGTAGTGTTTATGTGGGATATTCTTGAATTATCTGGAAACTGAAAACATGCTATTTATCTGCAGAGTTTGGCCACTAAAAAAAGGGATAGTGTTTGACGTGGATGTAAGTTGCAGAAGTGCTTCTTTTATCTCTACCGAATGATTGTGCTACTAACTCCTTGTACTAAACTGTTTTATTGCTGGCTACGTTTTGAACTCTTTATCTCAAACTATGTACTTTCTTGATTGATATACTCCCTTTTTGAGGTATGGACATCATGACTGTTAGCTTTTGTTTTTAGGTTTATAGTCACTATACCTTAAGCCAATGGTTTTCATCATATGATCTGTTAGAAAATTCTCATTCATGGGCAACTTTTAATTAAGTAGGATGTTCCAAGAGCTGGAGTAAAAGAAAATTTATTTAAGTGGAGCACATTGAATCTGAGGGTAATGTTGATTCCCTCATTAGCTTTGTACAGGCTGGGAACTCAAAGGGGAAAATAACCAGGTACAGTTGAAAATATAAATGCTGATTTTTTTTTCCTTATTGTGATAAATTTATCAACTTGTGTCTTGTATTTAGCCTATCATTTTTGTGCATTAGTGTTTCTCTTAATTCTAGAGTTCTTGTCCTTCTAGAGTTTCCATCTAAAATGAGCCTTCACTAGCCTTCACTGGATTGTTCTTTTGAGGAAAACAGCCCCATTAAGCTTGTAGTGGACAAGGATAACATAAATGGTGACTGGTTGCCATGTGTCAAAATATTAGTTGTTGGGCTTCGGTGACTGGAAGGATAAGTTTGTGGTATCATGTAGAGGAGTATGTTCCAGGTATCTCAGTTGTATGAGGTCTCTTGTCCATTAAGCTAGTAATGTCATCAATGAGCACTAGGTATATTGTGGTTTAGACCATATAGCATCAATAGTGCCTGTTTCTTGAACTGTGATTCCTACTATTTTTGTAAATTCAAGCCATTGCAAGAGACCTGAACCCCAAGCTTTAGAGCTTGTTGGAGCAATTATTGTGCCTTCAGGCTGAAAAGTGAAAATACATGATTGATATGACTCAGAAACCATACTAGTTTTAGGGTTACATTTTTGGGGATTTCTAAACAGCTCTAAACCAGGCTAATGGGTTTTTGGGGATTATATTTTAATGAGGAGTCAGTCCTAGTCCTGGTAATGGTAGCTAAACTTTGATTGCCTAATCATTTTAATGTTTTTTTAAAAAAATTGTGTTATCCCTTTGGTTGGTTGTAGGACAACCGCATTCTTCAAGATGTTCAATTTAAAGACCAGAAGCAGTGCAATTTGTTTCCCAAAGTAAGGCTAGAATGGAGGTATATGTCTTGCAGTCTTTGAACAAATTGTCATCAAAAGTGAACTTTATTAATTATTAATTAATTTATTCCATGAGTTGTTTTATTTTCAGGAGCGATTAAGGGTTGTGGTGATGATATTGCAGCCGCAAGGATGGGTGCAAAGTTAAATGTTGCAGGGTGGATTTCTAAACAAATGCGTGGCGTTAGGTTAGCTATCTGGACTGTTATCTATTGATTTAAATTGCTTGTTTTCACAATACAGTCGTGCGACCACTTTAAGTCTCAAGTTTGCAGTTAAATTCTGTTTTGGTTTTTGTTGTTTTTAGATTAGTTTAATTGTACGGAATATTTTATCATCTACTATGTGGAGGTTTGTATGGTACTTACAAAAGGAGAGTCTCACCAACCCAAAATTGCAACAAAATCTCTTAACTTGTTAAGGACCAACAATGTTTACCAAGCTTTATCACAAATAAAAATGTCCGCAGAAAACTAAGGACCATTGTGAAAAATGATCTAGGTTGGTCTTTCTTCATACTCACGCAAAAAAAAATAAAAAATAAAAAATATATATATATATATATAAAGCACTAGGAACCCCTTGATTTCTATAAAGTCATAGAACTCTAGCAATGCATAAGTTGATTGATGATAGTTAGGTGAAGAAAAAATATTTCATTAGAAGCTCTGAATTTTTGCAATGACGTGTCACAGATTCACATCAGCAATTTATATTTGAAAATAATCACGAACTTATCTTTTGATATAAAGGTAAGTCAGTATGAAGCTAAATTGTAATAATTTTCTCATGTTTCCACCATTCTCAGTCATTTGACATTCTTTCTATAATTTTCAACAATTTTGCGTTGTCAATTTGTTGTGTTCCTAAATTTATTGCTGATGTGAAGATGTGTTGGTTTCTATCCCCTTGTTTCTTTTGGGTACTATAAGAAGTTTTATTCCAACTTGCGACTTTTAGTCTCTCGAAGCACTTTAATATGATTAGACTGAGGGTGAGGATACAAATATGCTGGTTCATTGTTAGGAGGAGGATTAATAAATTAATCTGACTCATATTTCTAAAATTTCACATTGTTATGCAGTTAATTCTTGTGTTTTTAACTGGTGCATTGATATTGATAGAATTTTAATGTTGATTGGATGCATACATATGAATGTTGTTTTATTTACAAAAAGGTATTGATAGTCCTTTAATTTGTTTATGTTATTTTTACTTTTCATGGATCTTTTTCAAATTTTGTCCAATTTTACAATCCGAGTGATGTACAAATATTTTCATAAAAAAGTACTTGACATTATTTTTGTTTTTCTTTTGTACAGATGGATGAACTCATGCACGAAACTGAATTGTACAGGATTAGTTGGCACTTGTTATATTTTATGAAGGATTATATATTTTTGGATAGATGTGTACGGAAAGTATTTGGATAGACTACAAGTTATATTTTTTGATAGATGTATATGGATAAAAATTTAAAACATAATGAACTACTTGTTATGTTTTAAATTTTTATATTAGATGGATGTGAATTGGATAATTATATAGATTACATGACCATTGTAATTGGACGATTATGTAGTTTGGAATAACTTTTGCATGAAAAGTTATAATAGTTGATGACTTTAATTAAACAGGTTAAGTATTGGTTGATTTATGTATTTTGTTGGATATTCATGATTCAGTTGATTTTGTTGGTTTGAATGATTCTTGCAAATTATAGGTTATATTGAATAGTTTAGATGGATTATTATATATCATAAAAGTCAAATGGAATTTTTTTTATATTTTATTTCTATTTTGATAAACAAAAAGAGTTGAATTGGCCACTAAAATTTGGTTTGGTTTTTTCTCTTTTGGTGACCAAGTGATTAGTTAGTGTTTCACTATTCACATTTGGCGACCAAAATGTTGTTAGGCGAAAGGGTACATTCGACGACTAAATAATTAGTCGGTAAAATTATTAATTTTAGCAACCAAAGTGTTTAGTCGCGAATAGGTCTATTGCCGATTAAAGTTTTAGTCGCGCAAACATTACTTTTGGCGACTAACATTTTTGGTTTGGGAATGTGACAGTTGGTGACTAACATATTTAGTCGGGAAAATATCACTTTTGGTGGCTAAAGTGTTTTAGCTACAAAATGGATTAGTTGTGGTAATTATATATTTAACGATCCAAAATTTAGTCGGCAAATAAATTTTTTTCATGACTATAAAAATTTTTAGTCGCTAATTACTTTTCCCGACCCTCAATTGGCGACCAAAAATATTAGTCGCGGATAACTTTTGCCGACTAAATGGACTTTTGCTGACTAAATTTTTAGTCGGCAAAAGTGTGATTTCCTGTAGTGAAATAGAATAAAATAAAATAAAAATTATTTTATAACAATTATACAACAATATATATCACCATAGTGTGTCACACAAATATATAAGAAGTGTTTGATGAAAACTATCAAACACATCTCACGTTCCTATCCAAATGTCAAGTATCCGACACGGATATAGGTTGCGCCAAACAATCAAATGCCTATACAGGACATGATGCAGTGGGAAAAAATGGTTGCTCCATTAGGTTCCTTATTACAGAGCTGAACTTGTCTTGCACCCAACCGATTGCATTTGAAATTCTCTGCTTAATGCTCAGATAAGTTGGCATCAAACATGTCCGGGCAACAAAAGATGACTTGCTTAAACAAAATGCCTACCAGAATTATGGGCAATAATACCCATAAAACAAGCTTCCCAGGCAAATCTGGGAGAAAAATAGAAACCAGGGAGACACAAGAAACAGTTCCGGAGATGATTGCAAGGTAGCCCAACATTTGAGAGTAAATTGTAGAGTCAATTTTCATTTCCTGGATGAGTCCCAGAGCCAGGTAATAGATGCATATGGCTATGAAGAAAGTCCACATGTTTGTAGGGTGGGCCTCAAATGGGTTCTCTGTTTTGCCATTATACTTCGCTGCAAGGAGGGCGACTAGGGTTGGTATGAGGTATTTGAAGATGGCCTGGCATGGAGGAGAGGATTTGAACTCTTTCCCACTTTGTACAATCATTTGCAATCACAAACAAAAATGAGCAACACTAAGATTTAGATTAAAACATTTTTTAAATTGTTGGTCATCCATGTCTTTATATTAAAACATTTGTTGTAAAAATAGGGGGAAATTTTATAGTAGACACCTCAAAAAAGTGTGTGTATCATATGGTCCAGTTACAATTTTTGTATTCTTTGATCACGATATATTGTGATATTAGTTATAATTTATTGTAGTGTTGGTTATAATTTAGTTATGACCGAATATATTTTTAGTTTTATCTCAAATGAAGTTTGGTTATGACTCATGGTGATATTAGTTATGATATATTATAGCTAATAAATTTTTAATTATGCTTTAAGTGGTGTTTAGTTATAATCTATAGTGATATTTTTAGTTATGATTGAAATTAATTTGATTATTGTGGTATCAAATCAACACTACATAGTATCATAAACTTACATATAGTACACCTCTTTTGAGATGTTTTTATGGTAGAATGATATATATATATATATATATATAAGTGCATGTGTGCCCACTCAATGAGTATGCTATTAAATCTATAAAATATAAATTTTAATTTTAATTTAAAAATATGTATATATATTCTATGTCGCTCAAGTGATAAAGATGTTTCTTAGATCAAAGGCCTTAGGTTCGACACTATTCACCTCACTATACATAGTTGTGTGTTTAAATACGAGACAGACAGCATTATATATAAGGATATTTTGAGAAAATTCAAAATATGAGACGTAGATACCATAAGAAGTTTTTACTTTATAATAGTATAGATAGATAGATAGATGTTTGTGTCTTAAACAACGCCATGTGCCCAATTGTGCTTGACCAGTAATCTGAGAATAGTTTGGTCCAAGCTATCTCGCCTGAGCACCACTGGAAGACAACCAAATTAACCCAACCTTGGCTCACATCTGAGGCCCAACAACGCTTAGCTCGACCCAAATATAGGGGTCCATGAAACCCTAGCTTGGCCCATTTGTGCAGTTGGACGGCTTAAATTACCCTCCCATTTGTTTGGGGTGTCTTAAATAAGTGCACTTTTTGTCTTTTTGGACTAAAAAATTGAGGAAGAAAATATGGATGTTTAGGTTAACTTTTTGATTTTTTATGAAAAAATGTGTAATAAAAAATTGTAAAAATTGATTTGTAGGGAAAAATTAAGATTGAGAGTTGTGCAGCCGTAATTGTTGACTTTTGGTGAATAGTGTTAACTTTTTAACTTTTTAAATAACTTTTTGGCTTTTTGACTTTTTTGCAATATGCCAAACTTGGCCTTAGATATTCTGATAAGTTGTCACATTATTCGGTTTGAAAAACACATCTAATTTTTGAATTAGAGTAGCATATTACTATTTCAAAGTTTAATTTGGCAAACACAATAATAAATTATCTAGGTTTTTTAAAATTTCATTTTTGTGTGTTTATTTTTGTCTAATTAATTTTTAATTTTTCAAAAATAGAAAAAATCATAAAAGACAATAATACCTCTTTTTTTTTCTCTCCAGTTTTCATCTCAATGCCACCACCACCATCACTCTCTCTCCAGTTCTAAATTGCCAATTTTCACCCCAATATTGCCACCATCACTTTCTCTCTCCAGTTCAATATTGCAGGTGAAACATGACTTTAAAATGTGAATTGTGAAGTGAATAAAAATGAAATGGTAGAAATTAAAGGGTTGATGGGGAAGACAGAGGAGAGGAGTGAGACTAACCTCTGATTTTGTGATTGCAATGAAAATGATGACATTGAGTATGGGTAGTGCCTAAGCCTCTCCGTTTGTTTGGCGTGTTTGGCTGGGGGACGTCGATCTTGTCTCATCTGATAGAGCGTGAATGAAAGCTGCTATCATTTACTTATATTTTAGTTTTTTTTTTTAATTCTATTTTTTGGTTCAATAGTGAGGGTTGTACGGGTCAATTTACATGCACCTTGATTAATCATTTTTTCAATCTGGTCAAAAGCAGACCATCCACACCGAGACTAAGAAATTGACAAAAAATTTCTTTCTTGTGAACTGACCTCAAGAAATTAAACCCTAAACAATTATGAAAGAGCATACCACTCATCAACCCTCAAGGTTGTATTTTAGTATTTTTTGTTGTAATGTGGGCGCCCACATCTTAGTGTTATCCCATTGGTCTGTGACAGATTTGTTATGATAATCACTTATATTATATTTTAGCATTTGTTATAACTAGCTGTAGAGAGCGGTCTTCCTATTGGTCTGTGATAGAATTGTTATGGAAGTCAGATTGCCCTCCTCCCTCCCATTCGTCTGTGAATCTGAAAATCAGTCTCGTCTGAACCGGTTGAACGGTTGAACAGTAAGATGCGGACGGCCAATTTACGTGTATTTTGATTAATTTTTTTGGATGTGATTAAAGGCAAGTTATTTATGTCAACACTAAAAATTTTACAATTTGTTTTTTTTTTTTTCTTGTGAATTGATTTCATAAGTTAAATTTTGAACAATTATATAAGGAACCTTGAAGTTTATATTTAAATATTTTTTTTGTTATGATGGCGGCGCCCACATCTTAGCATTTGTTATCTCATTGGTCTGCGACAGATTTGTTATGATAGTCACTTACCAACCATGAAGGTTATATTTACGGTAAACTACCAATAGATTCTACTTGGGAGACTTATTACCCAATAAGTCCTACTTTGAGACTTATTACCCATTTAGTCCTATTTTATATAATTTATTAAGTGATAAAGACAAATTTTATCAGTCTTTTTTTTTATGAATAATTTTATAGTGATAAATTTATCAGTCTCTTTTTTTATGAATAATTTTTTAGTGATAAATTTATCACTCTCTTATTTTTATAATGTTAAATTTATTAGTTAGGACCTGTAGGTAAATAAGTCTAGTGAATAGGACTAATTGGTAAGTACTCCATATATTTACATATTATTTGTTATACTGGTGATGCCCACATCTTAGCATTGTTATCCCATTAGTCTGTGACAGATTCGTTATGATAGTCACTTATATTATATTTTAGTATTTGTTGTAACTGGCTGTAGAGAGCGGTCTTCCCATTGGTCGGTGATAAATTTGTTGTGGAAGTCAGATTGCCCTCCGCCCTCCCATTTCTGTGTGAATCTGCAAGTCAGTCTCCTCTGAACCGGTCCAACCGTAAGGGGTGCACCGATAAATTTATATGCACTTTGACTAATTCTTTTTTTTCAGTCTGATTAAGGACAGATTATTTAAGTCGAGACTAAAGAATTCATTAAAAAAAAAAATTTCTTATAAACTAACCCCAAATATTAAACTCTAAATAATTATGTGAGAGACGTACCGCCAACCAACCATCCAGGTTAAATTTTAGTATTTTTTGTTATAGTGGCAACGCCCACATCCTAGCATTTGTTATCCCATTGGTTTGTGATGGATTTGTTATGATAGTCATTTATAGTATATGTGGGGACATAATTTTTGAATGACAACACGTGGCCGAAGTGTCACCGAAGTGCTAGCCGGAGTGCCACGTGTCCTGGTCATGACACCGAGATGATCTCGGTTAGGCCGAGGTTATCTGCGAAGATACCGGAATCGGGAATAAGCGGATAAGGGACAAGAGTCCTAGAATGGGAGATGACTTTAGTTTGGGTAAAGATAAGACTTTAAGAGAGTTAATCTTAATCCTGTTGGGAGTCTAAGATTAGCAGTAATCCTAAGTCCATTGAAGCTAGGCTTTTATTGGGATTAGGACAGTGTTGGCTATAAAAGAGAGGCACCTCTATGGGTCTAGAGTACGCATTTTGTATTCTGAATAGTGAGTTAAGCATTTTTGCTATCTTTGAGAGATAACTGACTTGATAGTCGAAGTGCCCCCGGGTGGACGAACCACCGCCGGAATCTCTTCTTTTTGTGACAGGTCGTTCGGGTTTAATCTATTCTGCCAGTGTTTCTCCAGTTGAGTTCCAGTTTGGCAATGTGGTCAGAAATCGACTCACACAATTTGGCGTCGTCTATAGGAAAGAAAGGAGAATAGATGGCCAACGATGGACAGAAAGAGAAGGTTGGGGACGATACTCCTATCGCAAGTGGCAAACATATTGACCTTGACGTCGAAGAAGACAACTACAATAAAGAGACTCGTGATAAGAATCATGGAGAAAAGGACGTTGGCCAGGAAAGCGACGTACCAAAGAAATCGGACCAAAGCGGGTATTACAACGAGGAGGACCTCCTGGTATGGAAAGATAGATGCCTGCGGAGGGATGAAGAGATGAAGGAGATGGCGAACAAATTGGCAGACCTGCAAACGGCCGTCAATTTCATGATGCAGAACAATGTCATGCAGCCACCGTTCCCGCTGCAAGACACGCCAATTCCAGCGGCCAAGAATAATGCCCAGAAAGGAGGGCAAAAAACAGTCCCTGTAGCCCCCCAGCACACCAGGACAAAGGAGCACTTTCACCGGCCTTCAAGGGAGGTCGGGCGAGAAGAGTCAATGAAGGGAGATTCACGGAGAATGCATCGTACCAAAGAAGCTGACCCCAAAGAACATCGGCATGTTCAGGGGAAGGAACTCTGTTTCGATGCAACTAATGGCGAGAAGTCCAAGAGGACTCACAATGACACCGGAAGCAGTGTGCCGAAAAGGTTGAAATCTGGAGATAGCCGAGCTCCCGGACGGACCAAGGAGGATCTGAGGGATTACCTCCAGAGAAAACAACAAAATGCCGAGGTAACCTCCCCAGCCAAGCTGAGAACGCCGTTTTTGGTAGAGTTGGACAAATTTGAGGCCCCGAAAAGGTTCAGTATGCTGAGATTCCAAATATACGATGGTAAGTCGAACCCCAACTTTCACATCGGCTTGTACCTGAATTCAATGGCACTATACACCGGGAACGAGTCGTTGCTCTACAAAGTGTTCCCCTCGTCCTTCGGGGAAATTGCATCAAACTGGTTTCACAAGTTGCCGAAAGGAACTGTGACAACATGGGAAGGCCTAACCGAGATGTTCGTGGCTAGGTTTGTGACAAACAAACTATAGCCATTAAGGGTGGACTCCCTGATGGCTCTGAGAATCAGTGAGGATGAAAGCTTTAGGGCCTATGCCAAAAGGTACTATGAGGTATTCAATCGTATACCAAGATGCAACCAAGAGGTGGCGGTTGTGTCTTTTAAGAATGGCCTAAAAGATGATTGTTTGCTGTGAAAGTCTTTGGCAAAGACACTACCAAAAAGTATGGAGGAACTGATGGCCAGAATTGAGAAGTATGCGAGGGCTGAGGAAGACACGCCGGAGACAAAGGCGTCGAAACAAGAGAAGGGAAACGGCTTGTCAAAGCGAGGCCGAGGTAATGGCGGATACAACAAGCAAGAGACAGGATTAAGGGTTGCGCAGGCAGTCACAACCATATTCCAAATCCCAATTTACAAAGTCTTGGAGAAAATCCGAAAACAGCTTTATTATAGAGCACCAGTAAGGGCCCCTGGTGAATTTATGGGAAGAAGCCTTGGCAAACATTGTACCTACCACAATGAGGATGGACATCTAACTCAGGGATGTAGAGCCTTGAAGGCTCATCTGGAAAACCTGGTAAGACAGGGTCATTTAAGGGACCTTATAGACGAGGCCAGGACAAGGGAAGAGCAAGCAAGACTGCCTTAGGCACCGGCAGCATTGCCTCCTCCAGCACCACAACCGCAGGCAGACAGACCTTGGGTGATCAATGTGATTCACTCGAAGATCAATGAAAACGAAATACGTGGGGAGACACAGAAGGTAAAACACTTGTAACATGTGTACCAGGTCAGGCAGAAAAGACCTAGTAGGGCAGACGAGTGCTAGGGACTAGTGGTGTCCTTTATTGAAGACGACCTAGAGATGGTGCAACATTCACACAATGATGCCTTGGTAGTATCCCTCCAGGTTGGGGAGTGCCAAGTGAAACGTATCTTAATTGACTAGGATAGCTCTTGTGACATCATTTATGTCAGATGTTACAAGGAGCTTGGCCTTCACCAAGATAACCTGGAGTAGTCCAATGGCCCAATGGTTGGGTTCAATGGAACGCCGACATGGCCCTTGGGAGTAGTAAGTTTAGAGGTGTAGGCTGGTACCAAGAAGGCGAAAACAGAGTTCACTGTAATCGACACTCCCTCTCCTTATAATGCTATCTTGGGAAGGCCATGGCTGTATGCAATGGGGACTGTTCCCTCAACATTGCACCAGTTGTTGCGATTCCTAACAGAGCATGGAATTGAGGAGGTCAGAAGGGATCAAGTACAGGCAAAGAATTGCTCCATGGCAGCAATGAAATCCATCTGCAACATACGAGAAGCAGAACCAGCAGAGATTGAAGATAAGGACATGGAAGTCCTAGAGGACGTCGGCAAAGAGCCAACTGAGAAGAGTGAGGAAGCCTTGAAGAAAGTCTTTGTCCAGCAAGAGGATGAAGAGCGCTATTTCCTTTTTGACTTGGGCTTGGCCACGGAAGAGGAAAAAGAACTAGAGGCGTTCTTGAGAGCAAACCTTGAGGTGTTTTCCAAGACGCCGTACGAGATGCCTGGCATTGACCCCGAGGTCACTTGCCATAAACTGAATGTGGACAGGTCGGCTAAACCTGTCATCCAACGAGCAAGAAGGCCGACGTTGATACATGTCGAGGCAGTAGAAGAGGAAGTAGATAAACTTCTAGAGGCCAGGGCCATTTGAGAGGTAAATTACCTGACATAGTTATCAAACACGGTGGTTGTAAAGAAAAAGAATGGGAAGTGGAGGGTCTGTGTGGACTTTACCAGCCTGAACAAGGCTTGTCCCAAAGACAGTTTCTCACTACCCAAGATCGACCAATTAGTGGATGTCACTTCAGGGCATGGAAGGATGAGCTTCTTGGATGCATACAGGGGGTACCATCAGATAGCCATGTACCCCCCGGATGAGGAGAAGACTGCATTTATCACCCCAAAAGGGCTGTATTGCTACAGAGTGATGCCTGTTGGGTTGAAAAATGCAGGAGCAACTTACCAGAGATTGGTGACCAAGATGTTCAGGCACCTAATAGGCAGAATAGTGGAGGTATACATAGATGACATGGTTGTGAAGACCAAGGAACCTGAGGATCATCTGGAAGACTTAAAGGCAGTTTTTGACATTCTTAGGACAGATCGGCTCCAACTCAATGCATCGAAGTGCGCATTTGGAGTTGGGTTTGGTAAATTCTTAGGATATTTGGTTACCAGAAGGGGCATTGAGGCTAGCCCCGATCAAACCAAGGCCATTTTGGAGTTGGAGAGCCCAATAGAGGCAAAGTAAGTGCAAATGTTGATTGAAAGGGTTGCAGCCCTGAATAGATTCATAAGCAGAAGATCTGACAAATGTAAACCTTTCTTCAGCTTAGTAAAAAAAGCAGCAGACATCTTATGGACAGAAGAGTGTGAAGTCACCTTGGATGACTTGAAGAAGTACTTGACCACAGCTCTAGTTCTCTCAAATCCAGTACTAGGAGAGGAACTGTTCTTGTACTTGGCAGTTTCAGAACATGCAGTGAGTGCAGTAGTAATCAGAGAAGAAAAGGGAGAGCAAAGGACAGTTTACGACGTGAGTAAGACCCTAGCAGATGCAGAGACTAGATATCTACCCATGGAGAAGTTAACACTGGCTTTAGTAACGGCTTCTAAGAAGCTGAATCATTACTTTCAAGCCCACAAAATTGTGGTGTTAACTGAGCATCCCTTGAAATCCTTGTTGCAGCAAGGAGATCTGACAGGAAGAATAGCCAAATGGGCAGTGGTGTTGGGCTAATATGACCTAAAATTCAGACCCAGAATAGCAATCAAAGGCCAAGTTTTGGCCGACTTCGTGGCCGAGTTCACACCAGGTGCCATCACACATCGGGCTCCGTTAAGCCGATGTGAACAAGGAGAAACCTAGTTAGGGATAACCAAACAAAGAAAAGAAGAGAAACTCAGGCCATGTAGTATTTACATCGACGATTCCTTCCGAGTGTTTGTTGATGGGAGTTCAAACCGACAAGAAGCAGGGGTAGGAGTAATGCTAGTATCACCAGATGGACAGGTACTGGAACAATCCATCCGTTTGGGGTTTAGAGCCTCAAATAATAAAGCAGAGTATGAAGCACTGATCGCAGGGTTAAAGCTGGCGGTAGCAATAGAAGCTGACGAGGTAATAGTCTTCTGTGACTCCCAGCTTATTGTCAACCAGGCAACAGGCAAATACGTAGCTCGAGATGAAAGGATGTTGGCCTATGCAAAGGAGGTGGGCAGACTGGTAGCCTTATTCCAGAATTGCCGACTACAGCAGGTAAGCCGAGATGACAACAGCCATGCTGATGCTCTGGCCAACCTGGCTAGTGCAATGAAACCTGGAGAGACAAGGACGATAATGGTGGACTACTTGTCAGGACCAAGCATAGAACCACTGAACACAGAGCATGAAGTAATGTGTATGGAGATGGGACCAAGCTAGATGGACGCAATAATAGTATTCCTTAAAGAGGAAAAACTGCTAGATGATCATAAAGAAGCACACAAGATCAGACTGAAGTCGGCAAGATTCATCCTGACAGCAGAAGGACATCTCTACAGGAGATATTTTACTGGACCCCTTTTGAGGTGTGTGCATCCTTCACAAGTTGAAGACTTCTTGTATGAGATACATGAAGGAGTATGTGGAAGCCACAAAGGGTGCAGATCACTTGTTCATAGGGCCATAACTCAAGAGTACTGGTGGCCCTATATGCAGAAAGATACTGAAGCCTATGTCAGAAAATGTGAGAAGTGTCAAAGGTTTGCACCTTTGATACATCAACCAGCAGTAGATCTGAACCCAGTGTCCAACCCTTGGCCATTTGCCCAATAAGGCATGGATCTTGCTGGACAACTGCCTCAAGCAACTAGACAAAGGAAATACTTGCTAGTGGCAATAGATTATTTCACCAAATGGGTGGAAGCTGAACCCCTCGCAAAGATTTGAGATGTTGATGTGAAGAATTTCATTTGGAAGAACATCATCACCAGGTTTGGGATCCCAAGGGCAATAATAGCAGACAATGGCACACAGTTTGACAGTAAGCTAATCAAGAGCTTCTGTGCAAAATACAAGATAAAAAATTATTACTCTACTCCAAGCTTTCCTCAAAGCAATGGTCAAGCAGAAGCATCCAATAAGGTCATCTTGGATGGGACCAAGAAGAGGCTGGAAGCAGCTAAGGGAAAGTGGGTGGATGAGTTGCCTAGTGTAGTTTCGGCATATTGAACTACGCCGAGAAGATCAACTGGGGAATCCCCATTTGCCATGGCTTTTGGCACAGAGGCAGTAATCCTATTGGAGGTCGGCATCCCAGGGATCAGAACCCAGGGAGTAGAAAATGGGACCAATGAGGCATTCTTAGCCCGAGATCTAGATCTGCTAGAGGAAAGAAGGGAGAAAGCAGCAATTCAGCTGGGGGCATACCAGCAGCAGCTTGCTAGGGCTTATAATAAGAAGGTTAACCCACGAGAGTTCCAAGTTGGGAACCTCATCCTGAGAAAGGTTGTCGGCAACAAAAAAGATCCTAGAGAGGGCAAGCTTGGCCCAAATTGGGAGGGGCCCTATAGAATCATCTCAGTATTGGGCAATGGGGCATATTGGCTTGAAGACAGTGAAGGCAAAGAGTTGCCAAGACCTTGGAATACTTACAATCTGAAATTTTTCTATCATTAGTTTTTTTGTTTTTCTTGTTATTAGCCGAAGTAATAATAAAGTCTTAACTTGATTTTTAAACTTGTGTAGTATAATTGATCAGTCACTTGGCGATGTTTCTAATTGAGACATGATGAATAACTTAGACTTATTATATGACAGAGTTTCTACTTGTATATAATAAAGTTAAACTAAGTTAGCGATGTTTCTAATTGAAACATGACGAATAACTTAGACTTATTATATGGCAGAGTTTTTACTTGCATATAATAGAGTTGAACTAAGTTGGCAATGTTTCTAATTGAAACATGACGAATAACTTAGACTTATTATATGACAGAGTTTCTACTTGCATATAATAGAGTTGAACTAAGTTGGCGATGTTTCTGATTGAAACATGATGAATAACTTAGACTTATATGGCATAATTTCTACTTGCATATAATAGAGTTGAACTAAGTTGGCGATGTTTCTAATTGAAACATGACGAATAACTTAGACTTATTATATGGCAGAGTTTCTACTTGCATATAATAAAGTTGAATTAAGTTGGCAATGTTTCTGATTGAAACATGACAAATAACTTAGACTTATTATATGACAGAGTTGAATTATACTTGCATATAATAGAGTTGAATTAAGTTGAGTTGACCTATAGATTAACAGGGAGACCGAGGTTTATGACCACGGCCAGTGTCTGTTTGAATCTGATCTTAGTGACAAGATCATTGGTACATGCTTAATGAGAACCCAAGTGGAACTTAAGTTCACATTAGGGGGCAGATAGCTGGAGAATAATGCTTGGGAGTTGGGATTTACAAGCTAAAGCTGGTTTAACACTTGTTGAAATTTTAGAATTTGCAAGTTGAAGTTAAGTCGAGGTTATTGGTTTAACACTTGTTGAAATTTTAGAATTTACAAGTTGAAATTAAGCCAAGGTTATGTTGAAAAAAGTGGCAAGTTGTAAATAACACTTGTGAAAATATTTTTTTTATATTTTCAAGTGGTAAGCCAATGCCGAGATAAACAACTCAATAGGTATTTCCGAGGTGTTTTACTCCAAGAAGATTACACAATTAAGGTGTACGTTGAAGACATGCAAATTACTAAGTATGGAATCATACAAGATAGTAAAAGGAAGACAAACATGCAATCACATTGAAAGAAGAAATTTGAGGGTGTATTCAGATGGAAAGAAGGCACTTCGGCCTAACATTAAAGAGTAATTGTTCAGATTACAAAAGTAGCACTTCGGCCAAATTAAAGATAACATTGTTTCAAAAGTAAGAAAAAGTACAATAAGACTACTCGGCAGGCTGGGTCTCGATCCCAGAAGACAGTTGGGAAGACTTCTCGGCAGCCTTCTCAGCCTCAAGCTCAGCATCGATCTCCTGAAGAGTTTGATTGAGGCTCCTCTCAGCGATTGGCACCTTGGAGTTTGTTTTCTGGGAGGAGGCATCTTTGGAGACTATATCCTCATCCTGAGTTAAGTCCAAGACTTGCTCATTCAGAGTTGGGGACTTGGCCCCAGCAGTTTCGTCGTTCTTGTCGGCCACAGCTTCCTCCTCAGACTCAGCCTCGTCCTCTGATTGGCTTGGAGTAGGGGGAATAGTAGGACTATATGGCTGTTTTCTCGGAGAGGCGAGTCTTCAGGGACGACCAACTCTTTCAAAGCAGCCATCCAACCAAGGGTATAGCCCTTGTTGCATGCCTGTCTGACTTGTTTTTTGTAATCTTCTCTGACGTCGGCCGCCCCCTCGGCGTACGCCTTCTCATCCGCCGCTTTGATTTCGGCCTCTATTGTGACCAAAGCATCTTGAAGCACTTTTTGGGCCTCGACCATCTTTGCCTCGGCTTCTTTTTTTTCGGCCGCAAGGACCTTGGCAATGGCCTCTGCAGCATCAGCCTTTTCCTCGGCCTCGTCCTGAGCCTTCTTGGCTGCCTCGGCTGGATCTGTCAAGGTCTTCATCTTTGCCTCAGCCTTGTTGATGGTCTTCTGCAAGCCAACAGCCTCCTTGGTCTTGTTGGCCGACTCCTTCTTAATGGCAAAGGCTTGCATCGCAAAAGAATGACCATGCTGGATTGCCTAGAAGAAATGGAAAAAAAACAAGATTAGTAAAACTCTTTAAGTATGAAATGACAGAAAATGACAAAGTACCAAGTGTTAAGGGCTTACTTGGATGGAGTGTTGCAACATTAGAGCGAAGTTTTCATACTCGCTGAATTCGGCGTTGCGGTCAAGATCTGTCAAGAGAAGCAAAGCCGTAGAGAAGGCGACGCCGACTTCGATGTCAGTCGTGCTGTCGTCGGCTTTGACCAGCTTGTCCTCGATAGTGATTGGAGGGGCCCAAGGGGCATCTGATTTCATAGACCCCGAGGTTGTCGTGGATGCAGACCTCGGCCTTTTTGACCGGGTTGACTCAGAGGGAACAGCCTCGGCGGGCCTCTTCTCGGCGACGGTGGCACTCTTTTCTGCCTCGGCAATTTTGGAGATCGACAAGGTGTCTTTAGAGTCAATCTGAGTCACCGTTGCCTTAGGTTAGGCCTTCTTCAGTCTTTTGGGTTTTGGTTTTGGTTGAGACTGGGATGGAGAAGGTTGTGTGGTGACAGTGTTGGGGATGTCGGCAAGAAGGTCGTTTGCAACAGCTTTCTTGCGACCCATCTCGGTGGCGACTGCAGTTTGACATCGGCGTTTGCGTTGGGATGGAGGGATCAGTTGTAGAGTCGAGGTCGATGGTTGCTCTGCTAGATAAGAGGTTGATCCCTGATCTGGCCGAGGTGATAAAGCTGTTGGAGGAGTTGTGGCGGAGGGAGGAGACTTACTTTTCTTCTTCTTTGGGACGTCGGGAAGCACTGACTTGTAAGTCGGGATGAAGTTGAGCAGCAAAGGAGCTCTTTGCCGCTTAACTGGCAAATCAAACAGCTTTTTGAGGTCCTTGTTGGGAAAGAAGGACTTGCGAAAGTCCTTGGGAGGCTGTGGAAGAGCTGCAAGAAAAAACAGACGTCAGAACATATAGAAGGAACAAAGTATTAAAGACTTGAAAGCAAGTAAATGTAACACTTGGTTCTTACCATCTCCCTCTCTGAATAATGTACGGCTAAGAGGGTAGAGGTGAAGGTCCTCGTCTGGAGCGAACTCCCAGTTGCCCGAGACGATGAGGTAATTATCTCCAGCTCCCTTGTTGGAGTTTGGGAGGTCGGCAACGATTTTGTATTCTGTGGACCTCGGCTTAAGGTAGTAAATGTAGCCTTTTTATAACTTAAGGCCACACATGGTATAACAGTATTGTATGTCGGCTAAAGTTACCCTAGCATTTTCTCGGTTAGCGAAGGCTATGATACCATTGATGACTCTGTAAGAGTTAATGGCTAATTGCATTGGGTTGAGCTTATAGTAGTGAAGGACTTCTCGGAAAAGGATGTCGAGAGGGAGCCTAAATCCACACTCTACGAAAGCTACAATTGTGAAGGGCATGAAGCCAACTGTGGGCATAATGGAATCGTCCTCCCCAGCCAACTTAAGGTGAACGTCGGCCGGGATGGAAAACTACTGCTTAAAGTATTCTAACTTAGTTGGGGTGTCTACCCTATGCCTCCACATACCCATGATGTCGGCTTGGGGGAAGGTTTTGGATTTTGAAAGGGTGTGTTTTGTAAACGTTGGAGGGACCTCGGCAAAACCTAGAGGAATGATGGGGCAAGAAATTTTAAGGATCTAAGTGAAGTTTTTTTCAGTTTTCCTAAAAATTTGTGGGTTCTACAACAAATCCCAAACCTAAGACTATGGAGACAAGAATTGAAGTCAGGAATTTGGAGAAAACACAGAAAACAGAAACAAGAACGAAGATTCAGAATCAGGAATAGTGAGGCCAAGAATAGTGGCAAAAATGAACAAATGGGTGAACAGTGTGTGTATTCAAGAAACGGATTGGGTAATAGCGAAATCGTAAAATGAAAGTGCTCAGATACATGATTAAATTCATATGCACAGATTTATAATCAAGAACGTGAACAAAATGGCAATGCAACGAGTAATACAGTAAAGTTTTTTAAAGAAAAACACGGACTGATAAAAGAGGAAATAGTGACTCACCGAAGAAAAATGAAGCCGGTGTTGAGTACGCTGGAGTCAGATGATGGCAGCAAACGGAAAAGATCAACAAAAGCCTTGTTGGAGGAGGTGAACGGTGGTGATTACAGAGAGCTTTAGAGCTTGAAGCAATGGAGGATTTGAGAAAGCTAGAGAGAGAAAGTTTGAGCAAAAACGAAGGTGCAAAACTGAAACGGCGAGGAAAGAAGGAAGTGATTTTGTCAAAATACGAAATGGCGGCAAAATGGCAATTATGGTACCTAGGATAACGTGCTTGTCAGACTGCGCACGCAGGTGCGATGTGACTTAAAGGCGCGTGTCAGACAAGGTTTAGTAAGGGAAAGATGTGTGGCATAAATGGTTGAAATACTGTGCGTGACAGCTCATACGCATCATAAAACTCTTGGAGTTCTTAATTTAATGAAGTAATGACCTCGGCTATGAGGACGATCTCGGCTAAAGTAACTTGAACAAACTTGGTTATTGGTCCCAGAGCATTGATAAAAACGAATTACAGGTCTTGGTCATGTAGAGCCGACAAATGATGACCTCGGTAATGAAGGACAAAGCGAGTTTAGCCGACGTGCTAAATGGAAGAAACAATATAGGTTCCATCACCTCAGGATACCGAGGTAATAGAACCTAGGGGGCAGTTGTGGGGACATAATTTTTGAATGACAACACGTGATCGAGGTGTCACCAAAGTGCCAGCCGGGGTGTTACGTGTCCTGGTCATGACGCCGAGATGATCTCGGTTAGACCGTGGTTATCTACGAAGATACCGAAATTCGGGATAAGCGGAAAAGGGACAAGAGTCCTAGAATGGGAGAGGACTTCAGTTTGGGTAAAAATAAGACTTTAAGAGAGTTAATCTTAATCCTGCTGGGAGTCCAAGATTAGCAGTAATCCTAAGTCCATTGAAGCTAGGCTTCTATTGGGATTAGGTCAGTGTTGGCTATAAAAGAGAGAGTTGTAGACTCATTTGCATTGTGAATAAAGGAAATGTTTAATAAGGAATGTACCCCTATTAATTGTTTGGCCAGGTTCTGAACCATGTTTATGAAATGATTTGAATAAGTAAAGGAAAGTGGAACGTAACATGGACATAAATGTCATGGAACTGTGCTGTGATATAACTGGTTTATAAGTGTTAACCATCTATCAAATGCTATTGTTTTAGTCATTGTTTATAGTTGGTTTAGTATATCTCTACTGGGTTTTGGCTCACCCTATATAGGATATCATTTTCAGGTACAGATAGTATGCCACCTCCAAGGACGTAGCTTGGAAGGTTTTGGAAGTTGAAGACTCTTTTTGTTGTTTTGTTATCTTTTGTTGTATTACAAGTAAATTTAGGCCAAGGGCTTAATATGATGTGGGTTAGTACTCTCTTTTGTGTAACCAAGTGTTGACTTGGAAAGTTGTAAGCCGTTGGGCATTTACTTTTGTTGTCAATATGTAATATCTTTTGTAAGAATACTCTGATGAATGGAAGAATGTTTTATTCTCTTATATTAAAGCATGTCTAAATTGTTGGGTTTTATGTATTATTTTGAGGGCGTTACACATTTCTTTTGATTTCAATTTCATAACTAAAAATACAATATAATATAATGTACACACGGATTTCTAGTCTTTATGAATAAGAAGGTGTTTCATCATTTTCTTTTAATTATTTTTTATCTAATTCGATTTTAAATTTGAATAAAATTTTTGATTTGATGTGAATTTTTTTACTTTTTCATTAATTTTTTTATCAATTTTTAAAAGGTAAATTACAAACACACCCCCTGAGGTTTACTTAAATTACAAATTATCCCCTATGGTTCTAGAAATTACATTATGTCCCCTAAGGTTTCTAATTTCATAACAAATAAGTCATTTTATTAATAAATCAACAAGTTAATTAACAGTTTTTAACTAAATTACTGAAATAAAATTAAGTAAACAAGTTAATTAGAAACCTCCTGTTCAGTCAAACACACCTCCTGAGGTTTACTTAATTAATTTAATTCAGTTAAATTTACAAATACACCCCCTGTAATTTTCCAAACTACAAGGGGAAATTCGTAATTTAAGCAAACTTCAAGGGGTGTATTTGTAATTTACCCATTTTTAAAAGAACTTTCATTCTTATCCTATTTTTTTTTTCTTTTCATCAATTTTAATGGAAAAAACAATAATTTTCCACGTTTCATCTTTTTAAATTTTTATCAAATTATAATTTGATGAAAAAAATATATTAAGGGTTAAAGATTCTCTTAATTGAAATTATAGTGAAATAACATCTTGGAATAGTCAAAGTTTGAATATGTAGTTGGTTGAAATGTATAATTTAATTAATTCTCTTCTCATATTTGTATAAAAATTGACACTTATGACTACATCATTATAAGTTGGATTATGAAAAAAAATTTGGGGTGTCAAATATTTTCCATTTGTAAATATCCTACATATTAAAAAATGAAAAAAGATATGGGTAGCTTTTTTATTTGTGTTTATCAGTTTTGTTTTATGGATATAAACAATTGATGTTCAATTTAAAAAATTTTAAAGTAAAAAAAAAAAAAAGATTGGGTTTTTTAGAGATAAAAGAAACCATCTAACTCTTTTATATACTATTAAAAAATTAAAAAGTAAAAAAAAAAAATAGATTGGGTTTTTTAGAGATAAAAAAAAAAAAAAATCATCTAACTCTTCTATATACTATTAAGATGGACTATTTTAATTACATAAAAAAATAGAAATTATATTTAGATATTATCCCTATATATTATGCTATTATATACCACTATAGTAGTAACAAATTAACTATAACATATATGAAAAGTTATATTAAGCTTTCATTTTCAATTAATTGAATTATAATTAACAAACTAACAAATAGCAGTAATAGTCTAATGGGATAGAAAGAGAATAAAAATAAAGAACACAATGATATTTAGAAGTTTTAAATTTACCTAGTTATACAAAAATCTAATGTTATAGTAAAATCTTGAATTCTTATTAAATTTTCACATTTTTTATAAAATAAAATGACAAAAAACATAAATAAAAAAAAATTTGATACCCATTTTTTTACTTCAGTTTTGTGGTTTTCATTGAAGAAAACAAAATTCGATCAAAATCCTTGGCATGGAACGAACATAGATACTTCGATTGTGACCATAATCACCAATAATTCTTCTCTACCATGCAAACGTGTAAACAAACACATAAATCTCACTAAAATCGAAACCAAAAGCAAACCAATAGTAGAGAAAGAGAATCACAGAGGAAAAAAAATAAAATTAAAAAATAAATAAATTTATAAAGTTGGAGAATGTTACTTCCAACAACTTAAACATCATCTGACCTAATCCATTAGCTCCTCTGCTAGTGCCCGCAAAGTTTAGAAGTTTGGATGACTAATCAGATTATTCTTTAAATAAGATTTGAAAATTGATTAATTTATCTTATTAAGTGATTTAAAATTTTTATATATATACATCATAAAAATAAATAATTATATTACTAAATCATAATTCAAATTTAGATATTGTCATATTTTTTTTAGATCCATATCTAAATTCTTATCTTTTTTATTTTTGTGTGGTTTCTATTTGGGGTTTTTTTTTTTCCCTTCAATTTATGTAAGATGGAGTTGTGGGTATCTTTTTTTTTTTAATTTAATTTATCTATGGTTTCTATTTATTTTTAATTATCATTATTTAGGTAAGTTATGATATGAGTTAGATTTGTGATAGACATGTGGGTTTTATTGATTTAAAGTACAATGGTGGGAGATATTTTCAAATTAGATTTGTTTAGATAAACTTTAAAGATTTTTAAAATTTAAAATTGGATATTGAGATGCAAAAGAAAGATTTTAACTGAATAAATAAAAATCAAATTTATTAATTGTATTTGTTTGTATATCTGATTTTTAGTTTTTTTTTTTTTTGTTATGTTATTATATAATATATAAGATATAGATAGATATTTACAATTTTCATGAAAAATATTATCTAATTTTTTGGGGAAGAAAGAAGGAAGGCAAGTTTTAATATTTATTTTTTTTGGAAATCGGTGAGAGAGATTAGGATGGAGAGATTATGAAATATTTTTGTTATTAAATAAATAAATCAGTCAATAGTTTTATTTTATAAATTAAAAAAGCAATAATTTTAGAAAATTGATTAAGTTGTCCCATTAAATGATTTAAAATTTTGATAGATATACATCAAAAAAATAGATAATTATATTACTAAATCATAATTCAAATTTAGATGTTATATCTTTTTGAGATCCATAACTAAATTCTTATCTTCTTTATTTTTGTGTGTAACCATAGTGTATGGAAGAAATTGAAAAGGGTGTTGCAGTAATTATGAAAGAAGTTAAAAAGGTTTGTGGATTAGAAGAAGTCAATAAATACTGAGTTTTTTTTTTTTTTTTTTTTTTTTTAAATCAAAAGATTAGAAAATTAGGATTAGGATATTGGAGCTCCCACAAAGCTTGTAGATTAGCCTTGTGGGAGCTCCAATATCCCAATCTAAATTTTCGAATTTTTTGATTTAAAAAAAAAAAAAAAACTTAACATTTATTAATTTCTCCCAACCCCCAAGCCTTACCCTCATAATAACACTTTAATGCATTAAGAACAAACATAAAAAATAAATAAATAAATAAATAAATAAATAAAAATAATAATAATAATATTTCCTTGAAAAGTCCAACACATGAATTCCTTAAAAAGTCCCAACACATATGATTATTATTCCTCATAATAACACTTTAATTACAAGTTTCTAAAATTTCTCCCCTAATATTTATCTCTTTCCTAAATCTCATAATCTATCTATCTATACTATATATTAAGCAAAATGGGGTTTTTAACCCCAAGCCTTGTAGGAGCTCCAATCTCCTAATCTAAATCTATATCTATATATTAAGGAAAATGGTCTTTTAAAACCCAAGGCTTGTGGAAACTTTAACATGTCAATCCTAATTTCTTGATTTTTTAATATTTAAAAAAAAAAATTGACTTGGTGATTGGTGATTGGTTCAAAGATTGTAATAATTACACTATTGATTACAATAAACACTTAATTTATAATAATTACACTTATTAAATGAATAACGCAATAAATGAAATCCTAATTTCCTTACTTTTTGCATCCCCAAGAGACTCATGTAATTATTGTGTAAATGCCTCTTAAATAATAAATAAACACTTATTAAATTCTTTCAAACTCCTCGGTCAAACCCCATGTATTTAATTTATATATTAACAAAAATGAAAACAAATATAAATATCTATAATTATCCCGTGCATAGCACGGGTGATAGGCTAGTTATATATTAAGCAAAAGGGGATTTTTAACCCCCAAGTTTTGTGAGAACTCCAATCTCTCAATCTTAATTTCTTAATTTTTTGATTTAAAAAAAAAAATCCTCAGCATTTATTGATTTGGTCAAAATTTCCTAATCAACATTTATTAACTTTTTCCAATCTACATGTCTTTTTACATGCTTACCATTATTGATTTGGTCAACATCCCCTTATCAGCATTTTAAATCCCCTCATACAAATAATTATAGATACAACACGTGCATAGTTACTACAGTACCCTTTACAACTTCTCGTATACACTATGGTTAGTGATAAGATTGTTAAATTATTTTTATAAAAATTTTTTAAAAAAATCTATCTATATATCTATATATTAAGTAAAAAGGGGTTTTTAAACCCCAAGACCTGTAGGAGTTCTAATATCCCAATCTGACTTTTCTAAATTTTTTATTTAAAAAAAAAAACTAAGTATTTATTGATTTAGTCAAAATCTCTTGATCAGCATTTATTAACTTATTTCAATCCACATATCTTTCCACATGCCTACATTTATTGATTTGGTTAAAATCTCTTGATCAACATTTAAAATCCCCTCATATAAATAATTATAGATACAACTTGTGCATAGTTATTGCAGTACCCTTTTTAACTTCTCTCATACACTATGATTAGTGATAAAATTGTTAAATTATTTTTTATAAAAAATTTTAAAAAACATAATTTATATATTAAAAAAATCTAAAACAAAAATAAATATCTATAATTATCCCATCTATCTATCTATACTATATATTAAGTAAAAGGGGATTTTTAACCCCCCAAAGCCTGTAGGAGTTCCAATATCCCAATCTGAATTTTCTAAATTTTTTATTTTAAAAAAAAAAACTCAGCATTTATTGATTTGGTCAAAATCTCTTGATCAGCATTTATTAACTTTTTTCAATCCACATATCTTTCCACATGCCTGCATTTATTGATTTGGTTAAAATCTCTTAATCAGTATTTAAAATCCCCTCATACAAATAATTATAGATACAATCCGTGTATAGTTACTGCAGTACCCTTTTCAACTTCTCCCATACACTATGGTTAGTAATAAGATTGTTAAATTATTTTTTATAAAAATTTTTAAAAAACATAATTTATATATTAAAAAAATCTAAAACAAATATAAATATCTATCCCCTGATCAACATTTATTAACTTTGTTCAATCCACATGTCTTTCCACATGCATGTATTTATTGATTTGATCAAAATTCCCTAATCAGCATTTAAAATATTTTCATACAAATAATTATAGATATAATCTGTGTATAATTACTGCAGTACCCTTTTCAACTTCTCCCATACACTATGGTTAATGATAAGATTGTTAAATTATTTTTATAAAAAATCTTAAAGAACATAATTTATATATTAAAAAAATCTAAAATAAATATAAATATCTATAATTATCCCATACATAGCACGGGTGATAGGCTAGTACTATATTATACTAAAGTGATTTTTCATCTTAGAGGCCCTAAATGTTTCCAAACCTTAAATGTAATTTTTTAAAAAGAATATAAATCTCATACAATCTTTCTCTCCTAAAATAAATCTAATAAAAAGAAAACTCTCCCAACTCCCATAAAATGTATACTATTAAAATATTTCACAACTGGTCTAATCTATATAAACCTAAAATTAAGCCTAACATAAAATAAAAATTAAACCTTATATATAGATTCTCTCTCTATTCCATAATTAAACACAATTTTATTCCCAAATAAATTTACGCATATCTATACTATATATAATTTTTTAGAAAAATCTCATAATTTATTATTTTTTATAATGATTCCATGATTTATAATTTAGGAAAGAAAAGATAAAAAAAATTATTCTTATGCACTCTTTCTCTAACCAATTCTTTCTTCTATCTAAAAATCTTAGCCAGCATACATTATATGTTTTCTAAGCCATTCACGTCTTGCTCACCCTATAAATATTATGTTCATGGAATAATGAAACTCATTGTTTTTTAACTTTATTTTTATGAGACAAATTGGAGGTTAGTTTATGTTTAATCTATTTTATTCTTTAAACAGACTTTTTTATCTTTTAGGTACACCATTTTTTCTTCCTTTTTTTTTTTATCTACGGCCATTTTTTTTTTTTTGTATTTCATATTTTTTATGTCATTTCTCCCTCCTCTCTACCAACCATTATCTTTTTTTTGTTTATAATTATTTTTTGTTAGTTAATATTCTTTTCCTATAATTTTTATATTAAAATGGCGTGATAGAGTCTTTGTATAATAAAAAAACATGTCATTCACTATAAAGTGATAGATAAAAATCCAAACAAAATCTTTATTATTAAGTTTTTTGTATTGATTTTATGTTTGTATATCATTACTTTTTTTTTAAAAAAAAAAATTACCTTTAATATTTTTTTGGTATCATAATATGTGTTAATTGACAGTTGGTGCAGAGCATTATTTCAAAGGCATATAATAGTTTTTCAAAGTTATAAATAGAAAATTTTAATTTTAATTAATTTTTTCAAAACTATTAAAGGTGTTAGTCAATTATTTAATTATTTATCTTTAATATGTGCAATTCATCTATTCCTTTATAGTACTTCTCTCTTTATTCCACTGTGAGTTTATATGTTTTTAGAAAAAAATCATATGTAATTTAAAATTTTGAATCTTTTTATATAAGAAGTTAAAAAATAAATTTTAGAATTTAAAATATAGCTATACAAAACCATATCCTTTTAAATATAGCTATATTTATAATTAATTTTAATCTATCTATTACCTATCCTTATTTATATTGTTATATAAATAAAAATGGTGTACAATAATTAAAGTTCAAAGTCTTAATCTATTTTTTTTTCAAAATTTAAAATTGTTAAAATGCATATGTTGCAATATCATTAATTGCGTCCTATTATAAATTTTATTTTATAAATCTTATCAGATTTGTTCAATGACTAATATTCAATTTTTGTAAAAAAATTCTAATATAGTCCTTCCAAAAGTTAATATAGCAAGTCTACAAAATCATATTTTAAAGCTCAAAATTATTAATATTTTTATTTTTATTTATTTTTGTTTTCAATAAGCATGTTAAAAATATAAATAATATCCAAATATAATTATATGTATTAATAAATATGACATTAGTTTTAACTGTAATCACATCTTTTTAAAGTCTTTATTCATTTTTAACTTTTTTTGAAATTTTAAATTATATGTGATGATGATTCTTTCTTATTCATTAAGTTTTTAAAATTTCTTTAATTATTTTCCTTTCAAAAACCAATATAACAATTTTTTAAAATTCATATATTTTTATTCTAAAACAGTGAAGTATTAGAACTATGTCATTTTTTTTTTTTTTTATAACAAAGCATAATTTTAATTGTTAATAGTTAATACAACAATTTTAATCTATGTTTATGAGTAAATATTATAGTAAAGGAACATTTGAAACAAAACTCTCAAACTTATATATAAAATTTTATTTACGAGAGAAAAAATATAAAAAATTAAATATACTAATTATCATTTTTTTAATAAATAATATATTATTTTATCCTGTTCATAACACAGGTGACATGCTAGTCTATACTATATATTAAGCAAAATGGAGTTTTTAACCCCAAGCCTTGTGAGAGCTCCAATCTCCCAATCTAAATTTCTTGAATTTTTTATTTAAAAAAAAAATCTTAGCATTTATTAACTTCTCCCAACCTCCAAGTCTTACCTTCATAATAACACTTTAATGCATTAAGAACAAGCATAAAAAAATTCTTTGAAATCCAACACATGTGAATTCTTTGAAAAGTCCCAATACATATGATTATTATCCCTCATAATAACACTTTAATGCATTAAGAACAAGCATAAAAAAAATTTCTTGAAAAGTCCAACACATATGATTATTATCAAAATATTAAACTTTAATATAATATAATAAAAAAAAAGGACATTTAATTCCTTGAAAAGTCTAACACATATGATTATTATCAAAATATTAAACTTTAATATAACATAAAAAAAGAAAAAAAGAAGGCATTTAAAAAAAAAAAAAGACATTTAAAAATCGCAATTGACATATATAGATAATTGTAAACACAATCCGTGCATAGCACGGGTGATATGCTAGTATTATAGAAGGAAAAGGGGATTTCTAACTAACAAGTTTTATGGGAGCTCCAATATTTCAATCTTAATTTTCTAATTTTTTTTGATTTAAAAAAATAATAATCTCAACATTTATTAACTTCTCCCAATCCATAAGTCTTTTTGACTTCTCTCATAATTATTGCCGCACCCTTTTTAACTTCTCCTATATACTATAGTTAGTGATGGTATTATTAAATTACTTTTGTAAAAAAAATCTAAAAATAATAATTTGTGTAACGCCCTCAAAATAATACATAAAACCCATCATTCTAGACATGCAACAATATAAAAGAAATAAACATCTTTCTATTTATTAGAATAGTTCTTACATAAGTATTACATGTTGACAGTAAAAGTAAAGGCCCCATGGGCTTACAACTTTCCAAGTCAACACTTGGTTACAAGGAATGAGTACTAACTCATGTACATATTAAGCCCTTGGCTTGAATTTACATGTAATACATCAAAGAAAAACAAAACGACCAAAAAGTCTGACGGCCTCTAGCCTCCCAAGCTATGTCCTTGGAGGTGGCATGCTACTTGTACCTGAAAATGGTGTCCCATATAGGATGAGCCACATCCCAGTAGAAATATACTAAACCAACAATAAACAATGACTAAAATTACAGCATTCGATAGATGGTCCACACTTATATTTCCACTTATAACACATTACAGTTTTATGACATTCAAGTCCATGTTACATTTTACTTCCCACTTCTCTTTCAACTTTGAGTTTGAAAACAAGGCTTAGAACCTAGCCAAATAACTTGATGAGATTATGACTCATCGTTTAAACACTTTCGAAATTCATAATGGATACACATTTTGGTGCTGCACCAATAACACATAAATCACTTCCATACTTCACAATTGATAACGATATACATTTTAGTGCTATATCGAATCAATTCAAACAGTTCCATAGTCCACACTTGATACATATTTTAGTGCTGTATCAATGTCAAACAAAATCCGGTTTAGAGGTCCATCCCCTATCTTCCCCTAAACTGTGGAGTACATCCACTATCTCCTCCCACACACACAATGTATATAAACGTAGATCATATGCATAATCAATCAATACATAAAATTGATGTATTATTCCAACCGCTATATTTGTTAGCGTACTCAATCGATTAGTTTTAGTTTGCCTAATCATCATGCATTGTCTACAACAATCAAGACTATTCTCCACCGATAGCCCAAAGTAGTTATTTCTAAACAGAAAATAAATGCACCAAATGGATAAAATATCAACATTTCAACTAGGTGAGTGATAAATGATCCGACTACACCCTTTAATCCCATACATTCCCAATTCCAACATTCTCGATTCAATTTCTCATTTCTCAAAATTAATTATACCAATTAATTTATCCAACTAATTAGGGCATTTTCCCATAATTAACATAACAACCCTAAGGGTCCATTTTCTCAATAGTTCAACATTAATTTCATTTCTCTATGTCAAACATGTAAATTGGTTTATATATATAAAACCCCCATCTTTTATAAAATTAAACAAAGGCCCAAACTTTCTCAAAATTCCCCAACAACCCCCAACATATCAAAATGCTAAAATTCAAAGACAAAGCTCATAAGAAGGAGTAGAATATCCCTACCTCGAAGTTTGAGCTCAAACGGAGATGAAGATCAAAAACCAACGTGCTCCAAATCCTAAGTTTTTCAGATTAAAACAAAGCCCTCAACCCACTCTATCTTTTTAACAAAGGATTAAGGGTAGAAACTCACTCTAGACAGATCAAACCTTAGAGAGAAGACAAGTATAGAGAGAGAGGGAGTCGGATCTAGGGTTTGATAGAAAAAGAGAGATGAAAAAGTGATGTTTAATTCGCTGCTGCGATCTGATATATAACAGGCTCGCTCGAGCGAAGACTTGGTCGCTCGAGCAACCAGACACAAGAAACCCTCGCTCGAGCGAAGAAAGTCTCGCTCGAGCCAACAACTCGAAGCTTCAGGTCTGCAACCCAGAAGCATGCTTGAGCGACAGAATGCTCGCTCGAGTGAAGGAACTCAAAACATACACCTCGCTCACTCGAGCGAAGGAAAGCTCGCTCAAGCCAAGAAACACAGCTCTCAGGTCAAAATGAGACGCAAACACACACTCGAGCGCAAGACTTCTCGCTCGAGCCACCAGACACAAAACTCACCTATCGCTCGAGCGACCAAACCCTGGCTCAAGCGAAGGATCCAAAACAAAAAGCTCGCTCGAACGACAAACTTCTCGCTCGAGCGAAGGACCAAAATTCTGGGCAGCAACCATTTGCTCCCAAACACAACCAACCTGTAACAAACCTGCCCAAAACATCCTACAACTCAAACATAAAGTATGAAAGGAAGTAAACCAGATATAAACAACTGCTAACATCCACAGAAACAAGTTCGGATCACTGTACAACAAGGGGAAAAAACCCGGGATCGCTATAATTTGTATAATAAAAAATATCTAAAACGAATATAAATATCTATATCTATCTATATATTATATAAAGGAAAGGCTTGTGAGAGTTTCAAACTCTCATTCCACAATTGTTAATTTTTGTGATTCTAAAAATATTTAAAAATAATTCTATTGGCTAACAAAGTAATTAAGATTTAAAAAAAATAAAAATCACCTAAAATTTTGAATTACAAGTTCCTAAAATCTCTCCCCACAATATTTCTCTCTTTTCTAAATCCCATCTCATAATAAAGTAACTATACATTTAAAAAAAAAAAACACAAATCTCATCTCATAACAAAATAATTATATATTTTAAAAAAAAAATTACAGATTAAAAAGAATGTAAAACCACAATTGCTAATTTTTGTAATTTTAAAAATATTTTAAAATAGTACTATTGGCTAACAAAATAACTATAGATTAAAAAAAACTCAAATTGCAAATTTTTGTAATTTTAAAAATATTTAAAAATAATACTATTGGCTAACAAAGTAACTATAGATTTAAAATAAAAAATAAAAATTGAATTATAAGTTTCTAAAATCTCTCCCCTAATATTTATTTCTTTCCTAAATCTCATAATCTATCTATGTTATATATTATACCACAGTGACTTTTCATCTTAGAGGTCCTAAGTGTTTCAAAACCTTAGATCTAATTTTTTTAAAAAGAATATAAATCTCAGACAATCTTCTCTCTCCTAAAATAAATCTAATGAAAAGAAAATTTTCTCACCTCCCATAAAATATATACTATTAAAATATTTCACAACTGGTCTAATCTATATAAACCTAAAATTAAGCCTAACATAAAATAATAATTAAACCTTATATCTAGATTCTCTCTCTATTTCATAATTAAACACAATTTTATTCCCAAACAAATTTAAGCATATCTATACTATATATAATTTTTTACAAAAATCTCATAATTTATTATTTTTTATAATGATTCCATGATTTATAATTTAGGAAAGAAAAGATGAAAAAAATTATTCTTATACACTCTTTCTCTAATCAATTCTTTTTTCTATCCAAAAATCTTAGTTATCATACATTGCCTCTGTTTGGAAAGAAGGGTTGGGTTGGGTTGGGTTTGGGGCTATTTTAGGCACAAAAAGACAAAATAAGCTTTTTAGCTCAATACGACAAAACATTACATCCAACCCATAATCATTACATTTTTTCTCACAAAAAGTCCAAAAAGCCAAAAAGTCAAAAAGCTAACCCACTTTCCAAACGAATCCATTATACTTTTTCCAAGCCATTCATGTCTTGCTTGCCCTATAAATATTATATTCATGGAATTGTTTTTTAACTTTATTTTTATGAGACAAATTGGAGGTTAGTTTATGTTTAATATGTTCTATTCTTTAAACAGATTCTTTTATCTTTTAGATACACCATTTTTTCTTCTTCTTTTTTATCTACGACTATTTTTTTATTTTTGTATTCCATAATTTGTGAGTCATTTCTCCCCCCTCATTACTAACCATTATCTGTTTTTTGTTTATAACTATTTTTTGTTGGATAATATTGTTTTCCTAGAATTTTTATACTAAAATGGCATGATATAGTCATTTGTATAGTAAAAAAACCTGTCACTCACTGTAAAGTGACAGATAAAAATCCAAACAAAATCTTTACTATTAAGTTTTTTGTATTGATTTAATGTTTGTATATCATTACTTTTTTTTTAAAAAAAAAATTACATTTAATATTTTTTTGATATCATGATATGTGTTAATAGACAGTTTGTACAAAGCATTATTTCAAAGGCATATAATAGTTTTTCAAAGTTATATATAGAAAATTTTAATTTTAATTAATTTTTTCAAAACTATTAAAGGTGTTAGTCAATTATTTAATTATTTATCTTTAATATGTGCAGTTCCGCTATTCCTTTATAGTATTTCTCTCTCTATTCCACTGTGAGTTCATATGTTTTTAGAAAAAAAAATATGTAATTTAAAATTTTGAATATTTTTATATAGGAAGTTAAAAAAATAAATTTTAGAATTTAAAACATAGCTATAAAAAACCATATCCTTTTAAATATGGATATGTTTATAATTAATTTTAATCTATCTATTACCTATCCTTATTTATATTATTATATAAATAAAAATGTTGTACAATAATTGAAGTTCAAAGTCATAATCTATTTTTTTTTCAAAATTTAAAATTGTTAAAATGCATATGTTGCAATATCATTAATTTCTTCCTATTATAAATTTTATTTTATAAATCTTATCAGATTTGTTCAATGACTAATATTCAATTTTTCTAAAAAAATTCTAATATATTCCTTCCAAAAGTTAATATAGCAAGTCTACAGAATCATATTTTAAAACTCAAAATTATTAATATTTTTATTTTTATTTATTTTTGTTTTCAATAAGCATGTTAAAATATAAATAATATCCAAATAAAATTATACGTATTAATAAATATGACATTAGTTTTAATTGTAATCACATCTTTTTAAAGTCTTTATTCATTTTTAACCTTTTTTTGATATTTTGAATTACATATTACAATGATTCTTTCTTATTCATTAAGTTTTTAAAATTTCTTTAATTATTTTCCTTTCAAAAACCAATATAACAATTTTTTAAAATTCATATATTTTTATGCTAAAATAGTGAAGTATTACAACTATGTCATTTTTTTTTTATTTATAACAAAGCATAATTTTAATTGTTAATTGTCAATACAACAATTTTAATCTATGTTTATGAGTAAATATTATAGTAAAGGAACATTTGAAACAAAACTCTTAAATTTATATATAAAATTTTATTTACGAAAGAAAAAATACAAAAAAATAAATATAATTATCATACTTTTAATAAATAATATATTATTTTATCATGTGCATAGCACGGGTGACATGCTATTATATATAGATAAGAAAATATTTTTATTATTAATGTATACATACATTTCATTCTTTTGTCAAATACTTTTTCAACAAATAATCAATATCAAAATAATTTAAAATAATATATTTATGATATCACAGTTCAATTTTAGTTGATTCGTCTGTCGAACCAATATATTTTTTCTTAATCAATAAAAAAGAACTTTATTCATAAGGATCAACTTGCAAAACAGATGAAAACCATCAATAAAGAAAGTGTGTGTAAAAGTATCAAATCGAAATTGAACAATTCTAACTAAGTTGGTTTTGAAAAGTAAGCTCAGTCATTTACTAACGCAACACCAAAAGCAAAATTGCTAAGTTGGTGAGGAACCAACCCAAAAAAAAAAAAAAAAAAACTAAATCGAACCCACCACGAGAACAACACTGATACCTATGAAGTATGGGTATTTTGAAAAACATGCCGTACCCATATCGAGTACTTACTGGCGTATGATACCACATATGGTACTGCTACATACGTACCGGGTATACAAAAAACATACCTAAATTTTTTTTCTGAATTTTTGGCGTACCTAGACGTACCTAGTATATACTTAAACCGTACCACACCTATAGCGATCCTGGGTTTTATCCCTTGTGTACAGTGATCCGGACTTGTTTCTGTGGATGTTAGTAGATGCTTATATCTTGTTTACACCCTTTCGTACTTTGTATTTGAGTTGTAGGATGTGTTGGGCAGGTTTGTTACAGGTTGGTTGAACTTAGAAACCAAGAGTAGTTGCCCAGATTTCTGCCTTCATGCTCGAGCGGAGCTTTTGACGCTCGAGCGGGCCCTTCGTTGTTGCTTCTCCGCTCGAGCGGGTGTTTTGACGCTCGAGCGTGATTTTCCATCTCCCAGTATTTCCTCTGCAGTGTTAGACGCTCGAGCGGGCGTTTTAACGCTCGAGCGTGAGTTTGTGTGGCCTTTCGGCGGGGACCTTTACGCCGGCGGGGACTGGTTGACAAAAAGTTACGGAGTGTGCATCTGCCATTCGAGCGGGATTTTTGACGCTCGAGCGGGGTTTTCCACGCTCGAGCGGGGCGACTCTTATATAAAATCGAGATCTGACTTTTTAGATCACTTTTTCAACTCCATTTCTCTCTCTTACTTTTCCAAACCACCATTAGAGACCTTCTCTCTCTAGAACCTTGCCTTTTCTCTAGGTATTGATCTAGTATGAGTTGTTTTCTCACCTTTGGCCTTTACAAAAAAGTTGTTGATCATCGAGGGCTATCTTTTGATCCAAGAATCTCGGGATTTGGAGCATTTTCGTTTTCTTCATCTTCTTCGTTGGGTGTCAACTTTTCAGGTAGGGATTCCTACTCACTTTTATGGTCTTTGACATAGATTTTTGGTTATTTTGATAAAGTGTTGAAGTTGGGTAGATTTTGGGACTTAGGGTTTCAAAATGTTAAAAGAGGGCTTTGTTATTTTAATTCTAAAAAGTGTATTTTGGATTTCAAAATAATGATATTGTTGTTGGTTATTGATTTATGCACCATTGGGTTGTTATTGGAAAAAGGGTTAGAAAACCCTAACTTGTTGTATAAATTAATTGGTATAATTAATTTGGAAAAAGTTGTGGATTTATGGAATTGAGTTGGAAATAACGAAATTGACTCATTATATTGTGGAATGGTGGAGTTGGATTTGTTAATCGCTCACTTTTGAAAACATTGATAATTTATCTGTTGGAGCTTTTATTATCTGTTTAAAAATAATTGCTTGGGCTACCGGTGGAGGGTAGTTTTGATTGTTGTAGACAATGCATGATGATTAGGCAAACTAAAATTAATCGATTGAGTATGCTATCGAATATAGCGACTGGAATAATACATTAACTTTATGTATTGATTCATTATATATGATCTATGTTTATATACATGTGTTGTGTGGGAGGAGATAGGAGATGTACTCCACGGTTTAGGGGAAGATAGGGGATGGACCTCTAAACCGGGTTTCGTGTGACATTGATACAGCACTACAATGTGTATCAAGTGTTGATTATGGAAGTGTTTAAATTGATTTGATATAGCACTAAAATGTATATCGTTATCAATTGTGAAGTATAGAAGTGATTCTATGTTATGTTGATACAGCACCGAAATGTGTATCTTCCGTAAAGTGTGGAAATGAATTATGTGTTATCGTTACAGCATTACAACGTGTATCCGTCATAAATTTCGAAAGTGTTTTAAAGATGAGTCTAAATCTCATTAAGTTATTTGGCTAGGTGTTGAGCCTTGTTTCCGAACTCAAGGTTGAAAAGGGAATGGGAAATGAAGTGTAACATGGACTTAATGTCATGAAACCGGAATGTGTTATTTGTGGATGTATCTGTGTTAAACATTTATCAATTGCTAATGTCTTAGTTACTGCTCATACTGTGTTTAGCATATCTCTACTGGGCGTTGGCTCACCCTATATAGGACATTATTTCAGGTACAGGTAGCATGCCACCTCCAAGGACATAGCTTGGATGATGATGAGAGTTGAAGACTCTTTTTTTTTTTTTTTTGGTTTATTTTGTTTGTATTACATGTATCTCAAGCCAAGGGCTTTTTTTGTATAGAGTTAGTACTCTTCTTTCGTGTAACCAAGTGTTGACTTGGAAAGCTGTTAGCCCGAAGGGCATTTGCTTTTGTTGTTAACATGTAATACTGCTGTAAGAACTACTCTGATGAATAGAAATGGTTGATTTCTCTTATGACAATACATGTCTAAAGTGATGGGTTTTATGTATGATATTGAGGGCGTTACAACTTGGTATCAGAGCGTACCGGGTTCGAATACTTTGGGTACATGGGAAGTGATTAGTATCACAATTGGCTTGTCTTGCTTGATAGAGACTTAGATGTAGTGTCATATGCTATGTGTTTAATTGATAACATGTTTATGTGACTATTTGGGTATGGGATTTAGTTTCTAGGATATTGATTGGATCCTTGGGTTTTTGTGAGTCTTGTTGAAAAAGCACTTGATCAATGCTGTTTCTAACCGGAACTCTAGCAACACCTCGGGACTATCATTATCCGGAAATGAGATTCGTAGGTGCTTATGTGTTTATGTGCTTACGTGGAGTGAATTACAGTTGTCCATGCATTAGGATGCGAGTGTTATAGCTTCGGCACATTTGTGAATGTGCTAACGTTCTCTGTTACCTTTATTAGGATGTCAGGACGAGGACGAGGTGGTAGGCGAGATAGGCCTAGGCGGTAGGAGATGCCTTTACCGGATGACGTTCCAGCGGTGCAGGAGGGAGTTGGTCAGGCCAATGTGGCCGAGCCAGCAGGTCAGGAGGCTATGGGCACTTTAGCCCGAGGGATAGCCGATGCTTTGAGGGAGTCTATGGGTATTCTCGGTGAGAATCGATTCGAGCTCCAATCTGAGCCCAGTTCTTTGGCGAGGCCTTCCTTCTTGAAGAGGGAGTTCTTCCGGTCTAATCTGGATGAGTTTGTTGGGGATCCGAAGGAGCCACTAAAGGCCGATGAGTGGTTGGAGCAGATGAGTAAGACGTTCGAGATGCTTAGCATCAAGGACGGAGCATTGAAAGTGACCTTGGCGTCTTTCCAACTGAAGGGGGATACGGGTCAGTGGTGGAAATTCGTGAAGGGTCGTTTGGATGGCACTTGGGAGGCTTTTGTGGGTGCTTTCCAGGAGAAGTTCTTATCTTGATGGTCGAGAGAAGTGAGATCGATTACGCCAACTTTTGCAGTTGAGTTCTTGATGGCGAGTATGAAATTGCTTTTACTAGCTTGTCGAGTTCAGACTTTGAACTTGTGGCGTCCGAGGAATGCCCCTGTATTGAGTTCGAGAAGAGGTTGAGGCGCAGCCTCAAGATGAGAGTTGGTGGGTCTATGATCCGGGACTATGGGCGCTTGGTTGATGCTGCAGCCCATATGGGGATCATGATGCAGGAGGAGGAGGGACAGAGGGGCTCCAAGAGGAGCCAGGATGGTCAGGGTGATGGCAAGAGATAGAGAGGTGCTAACCCTCAACAGTCTCAGGGTGGTGTTGCTAGATTGACCTTTCCAGTGCCGAGTGCAGGCTCGGGGAGAGGCAATCAGGGAGACTTCACGTGTTACAAGTGTGGTCAGCTGGGCCACAAGGCTTCGGTTTGCCCACAGAGGGGAGGAGGTTAGAGAGCTGCTACATCTTCAGCTAGACCGTAGAGCCAGAGTCAAGGCAGGGGTTAGCCACTGTCTTGTTATCAGTGTGGTCGGGCAGGGCACCTGAAGAGGCTTTGCCCGCAGTTGGGTGGCACATCTAGTGCATCTGGGCAGAGGCAGAGTCTTCAGTCAACTCAGTCAGTGCAGGCCTCGAGGGCCAATCAGGGGGCTTCATCGTCCCAGTCTGTATAGCAGTCGTATGCTTCGAGGGGTGAGTAGGTGGATCAGGGGCCTACTGGGCGCGTGTACGCTGTTAAAGCGCAGGACCTGGTACTGGGTCCATCAGTTGTGAGAGGTACTTTTCTGTTTTGTAACTCGGTTGCTAGTGTGTTGATTGATACGGGTGCGTCCCATTCTTTTGTATCTACTGCATTTGCATATGTTTTGGAATTGGAGTTAGCACGATTAGTATCTCCTATATGTGTTGTATCACCTGTTGGGGGTGAATTGATTTTGAAGCACGGATGTAGAGGTTGTGATATAGAGGTCGCCGACCATCGGCTTCCGTTCCCTTTTGTAGTTATGCCTATGAAGGGTTTTGATGTTATTTTGGGTATGGACTGGCTATCGTCATACCAGGCTGTTATCGATTGCTACCGCCAGAGGGTCACAATATGTACCTTGAGCGGGGAGTGTTTTCATTTCTTGGGGGATCGGGTTGGTAGTGTGTTGCCACCGGTGTATGATCCGCGAGGGCGGAGTGAGCTTAGTGGTCTACTTGCTAGCTTTTTGAGTGGTAAGTGTGACGAGACCCAGATTATATTGCCGAGGGTGGTTTGTGAGTATTCAGATGTCTTTCCCGAGGATCTTATTGGTTTGCCACCGCACCGTGAGATTGAGTTCTCCATTGATTTAGTGCCCGGCACGGCGCCGATTTCTATGGCACTTTACCGTTTTGCCCCAGACGAGTTGAGTGAGTTGAAGATTCAACTCCAGGAGTTGTTGGATAAGGGATTTGTTCGTTCTAGTGTTTCGCCGTGGGGAGCACCAGCCCTCTTTGCTAAAAAGAAAGATGGTGCCTTGAGACTTTGTATCGACTACCGGAAGTTAAATCGGGCTACGGTCAAGAATAAGTACCCTATGCCCCATATAGATGATCGGTTTGACCAGTTGAAGGGTTCCCGTTGTTTCTCTAAGATAGACTTGAGATCGGGTTACCACCAATTGAGAGTCAGGGAGGAGGATATTCCGAAGACGGCATTCGTACGCGGTATGGCCATTATGAGTTTCTAGTGATGCCATTTGGGCTCACCAATACACCGGCAGTCTTTATGGATTTGATGAACCGGATCTTCCGGGAATTCTTAGATCGCTTTGTAGTCGTTTTCGTGGACGACATTCTTATCTATTCAACTTCAGAGGAGGAGCACGAGGAACACTTGAGAGTGGTGCTTGAGTTGCTTAGGGCCTAGAGGCTATATGCCAAGTTTGGGAAGTGTGAGTTCTGGCTAGGAGAAGTCAAGTTTCTAGGCCATGTAATATCCGGGGAAGGGGTATCTGTTGATACATCTAAGATAGAGGCAGTGCAAGATTGGGCATAGCCTAAGAGTGTGTTTGAGATCCGCAGTTTTCTGGGATTAGCTGGGTATTACCACCGGTTTGTGAAGGATTTCTCTAGGTTAGCTTCACCGTTGACTAGACTGACTCGGAAGGGAGTCAAATTCGTATGGAGTGAGACTTGTAAAAAGTCATTTCAAGAGCTGAAAGTTAGATTGACCACCGCTCCGGTCTTGATTATTCCGGAGAGAAGGTTGGGTTATGCAGTCTATTGTGATGCCTCACGAGAGGGTTTGGGTTGTGTGTTGATGCAAGAGGGAAAAGTAGTTGCCTATGGCTCACGTCAGTTGAAAATTCACGAGAAGAATTACCCTACACATGACCTAGAGCTAGCAACAGTGATCTTTGCCTTGAAAATCTGGAGGCATTACCTATATGGTGAGAAGTTCGAGGTGTTCTCGGACCATAAGAGTTTGAAGTATCTGTTTACACAGAAGGACTTGAACTTGAGGTAGAGAATGTGGATGGAGTTCATTGAGGACTACGATTTTGAGTTGCACTATCACCCGGGAAAGGCCAATGTTGTGGCCGATGCACTTAGTAGAAAATCCATTAGTGATGTAGCTTGTATAGCCATCAGGGAATGGGAGATGTTGGGGGCGCTTGGCGAGTTTGATTTGCTTCTGGGCGAATCCGTTGAGGTCATGACCTTGTTTTCTATTGTTCTTGTGACCCTACACTTGTGACTAGAGTGTTAGAGGCACAGAGAGGTGACCTTGAGGCAGAATCCCTCCGAGAGAAGATCTCCAGTGGGAATGTTGAGAAAGGTTTGACGGTGTATCCCGACCTGAGTGTGAGATACCGAGACTGATTGTTTGTGCCGGAGTCCTGCCGAGAGGAAGTACTCCGAGAGTTTCACCATTCATGCCTTGCGGTGCATCCGGGAGGCACCAAGATGTATCGTGATTTGGGGCGCCAGTTTTGGTGGAGAGGCATGAAGAGAGATGTGGCGGTTTTCGTGTCGAAGTGCCTTACTTGTCAGCAAGTGAAGGCCGAGCATCAGAGGCCAGCGGGTTTGTTGCAACCCTTGCCTATTGTTGAGTGGAAGTGGGAGCATGTCACTATGGATTTCGTTGTAGGTCTTCTGAGGACTCAGAGGGGTAGTGATGCTATTTGGGTGGTTGTAAACCGGTTGACTAAGTCGGTGCACTTTATTCCTATGCGAGTGAGAGATTCGGTAGATCACCTTGCCGATTTGTATATTCGGGACATAGTGAGATTGCACGGGGTCCCAGTGATGATCGTCTCAGATAGAGATCCTCGTTTTACTGCCAGGTTGTGGCAGAGTTTGCAGAATGCCTTGGGTACTAAGTTGACCTTTAGCACGGCCTATCATCCTCAGACTGACGGGCAGTCTGAGCGTACTATTCAGATCCTTGAGGATATGCTTCGAGGTTGTGTCCTTGATTTTAGTGGGACGTGGGAGAGGCACTTACCCTTGGTGGAGTTTGCCTACAACAACAGCTTTCAGTCTAGTATCGGTATGGCACCGTTTGAGGCCTTGTATGGCCGACCGTGTAGGTCTCCAGTTTGTTGGGCCGAGGTGGGTGATACACCTTTGTTGGGTCCGGAGTTGGTTAGGGAGACGATAGAGAAAGTTGAGCTTATCCGTAGGAGACTTGTTACAGCCCAGAGTCGCCAAAAGAGTTATGCCGACCGTAGGAGGAGGCCTTTGGCGTTTGAGGTAGGTGATCATGTTTTCTTGAAAATATCACCTAGGCGAGGTTTGATGAGGTTCGAGAAGAGTGGGAAGTTATCCCCTCGGTTTATTGGTCCTTTTGAGATCCTTGAGAGGATTGGCGAGGTTGCCTATCGTTTAGCTTTGCCGCCGCAGTTGTCCGGAGTTCATGACGTGTTTCATGTGAGTATGCTCCAGAAGTATGAGCCAGATCCATCGCATGTGTTGGATTGGACCAATTTGGAGGTAGATGAGGATGCCTCGTATGAGGAGAGACCGGTTCGGGTCTTGGATAGGCGGGATCAAGTCTTGCGAGGCAAGACTATTCCCTTGGTAAAAGTCTTGTGGAAACATCACGAAGTGGAGAAAGCCATTTGGGAACGTGAGTTGGAGGTCCGAGGGAAATATCCGGATCTATTTGTGGATGTTTGAGCATGTATTGTATATTTTGTTGTATTGTTGAATCTTAAGAGTATTGAATATATCTTAGGTTGTAAAACATGGTTTATGTTTTGGTTTAATGGAAGTATTTTGAAATTTGCCTCAAAATGGAAGTTTGATATAACATTGCATATGTTGAGTATTGTAGAATTGGAAATGTATCATGAACATTAGTTATGATATGAAATTGTTGAAATGGAAGAGAAATGCATGTTGATAATGCAGGTTGTTATGTATGATGTGAATTGCCTCTTGACAAGAGATGAGATTGACCGGTAATGGGTCGGAATGTTTAATATTATGTTGTAGTATTGTTGGGAATGGAGAAAAACCTATTTTTGATAAAAAAAAAAAAAACTTGTATTTAATTTCAGGGACGAAATTCTTTAAGGGGGGGGAGGATATAGCGATCCCGGGTTTTACCCCTTGTGTACAGTGATCCGGACTTGTTTCTGTGGATGTCAGTAGATGCTTATATCTTGTTTGCACCCTTTCGTACTTTGTATTTGAGTTGTAGGATGTGTTGGGCAGGTTTGTTACAGGTTGGTTGAACTTAGAAACCAAGAGTAGTTGCCCAGATTTCTGCCTTCACGCTTGAGCGGAGTTTTTGGCCTTCGGCGGGCCTTCGTTATTGCTTCTCCGCCGGCGGGTGTTTTGACTTCGAGCGTGATTTTCGATCTCGATATTTCCTCTGATGTTGGGCGCCGGCGGGCGTTTTGACGTCGAGCGTGAGTTTGTGTGTGATGCTCGAGCGGGGACCTGGTTCAACAAAAAGTTCTGGGAGTGTGCATCCGCTTCGGCGAAATCATGAGTGGCCTTCGGCGGGGTTTTCACGCTTCGGCGGGCGACTCTTATATAAAACCGAGATTCGACTTTTTGGATCACTTTTTCAACTCCATTTCTCTCTCTTACTTTTCCAAACCGCCATTAGAGACCTTCTCTCTCCAGAACCTTGCCTTCTCTCTAGGTATTGATCTAGTAGGAGTTGTTTTCTCACCTTTGGCCTTTACAAAAAAGTTGTTGATCGTCGAGGGATATCTTTTGATCCAAGAATCTCGGGATTTGGAGCATTTTCGTTTTCTTCATCTTCTTCGTTGGGTGTCAACTTTTCAGGTAGGGATTCCTACTCACTTTTATGGTCTTTGACATAGATTTTTGGCTGTTTTGATAAAGTGTTGAAGTTGGGTAGATTTTAGGACTTAGGGTTTCAAAATGTTAAAAGAGGGTTTTGTTATTTTGATTCTAAAAAGTGTATTTTGGGTTTCAAAATAATGATATTGTTGTTGGTTATTGATTTATGCACCATTGGGTTGTTATTGGAAAAATGGGTAGAAAACCCTAACTTGTTGTATAAATTAATTGGTATAATTAATTTGGAAAAAGTTGTGGATTTATGGAATTGAGTTAGAAATAACGAAATTGACTCATTATATTGTGGAATGGTGGAGTTGGATTTGTTAATCGCTCACTTTTGAAAACATTGATAATTTATCTGTTAGAGCTTTTATTATCTGTTTAGAAATAATTGCTTGGGCTACCGGTGGAGGGTAGTTTTGATTGTTGTAGACAATGCATGATGATTAGGCAAACTAAAACTAATCGATTGAGTATGCTATCGAATATAGCGACTGGAATAATACATTAACTTTATGTATTGATTCATTATATATGATCTATGTTTATATACATGTGTTGTGTGGGAGGAGATAGGGGATGTACTCCACGGTTTAGGGGAAGATAGGGGATGGACCTCTAAACCGGGTTTCGTGTGACATTGATACAGCACTACAATGTGTATCAAGTGTTGATTATGGAAGTGTTTGAATTGATTTGATATAGCACTAAAATGTATATCGTTATCAATTGTGAAGTATAGAAGTGATTCTATGTTATGTTGATACAGCACCGAAATGTGTATCTTCCGTAAAGTGTGGAAATGAATTATGTGCTATCGATACAGCATTACAACGTGTATCCGTCATAAATTTCGAAAGTGTTTTAAAGATGAGTCTAAATCTCATTAAGTTATTTGGCTAGGTGTTGAGCCTTGTTTCCGAACTTAAGGTTGAAAAGGGAATGGGAAATGAAGTGTAACATGGACTTAATGTCATGAAACCGGAATGTGTTATTTGTGGATGTACCTGTGTTAAACATTTATCAATTGCTAATGTCTTAATTACTGCTCATACCGTGTTTAGCATATCTCTACTGGGCGTTGGCTCACCCTATATGGGACATTATTTCAGGTACAGGTAGCATGCCACCTCCAAGGACATAGCTTGGATGATGATGAGAGTTGAAGACTCTTTTTTTTTTTTTTTTTGGTTTATTTTGTTTGTATTACATGTATCTCAAGCCAAGGGCTTTTTTTGTATAGAGTTAGTACTCTTCTTTCGTGTAACCAAGTGTTGACTTGGAAAGCTGTTAGCCCGAAGGGCATTTGCTTTTGTTGTTAACATGTAATACTGCTGTAAGAACTACTCTGATGAATAGAAATGGTTGATTTCTCTTATGACAATACATGTCTAAAGTGATGGGTTTTATGTATTATATTGAGGGCGTTACAATACCTCAGTTGAAATAATAATTTTTTCTACTACAAAGATAAAACTCCTTTCACTAGACTTATTTTTTATTTTTAGTTTTATACTTAGCATGATTTAAAATTAAACTATTGTTTGTAATTTGTTTAATATATTGACATTTAATTTTAATTTATACCTTTACTTTTGGCATTAACTTTTAATTATAGGTTGAATCTTAACAAATTAAACAATTTAATTAATTTTTACATTACTCTAAATTAAAAATAAATTTTTTTTTTTTTACAAGCGTACCTAGCCGTACCCGTATTCTATTTTTTTTTTAATTTTACCATATTGACGTACTCGTATTGTACTAATACTAGTACTCGTACCCATACCCATGCTTCATTATGACACCAACCAAAGAGCTAACAAAAACCTTATCTCAAAATTCATTCCAAAAGCAGAATGCAACCAGCATCAGAGTAAGCTTCCAATATTCCTTAATTCGGTCCCTTTTCTAATTTGCTCAAGGGTTCAACTTTCAAAACATTATTGTACAGATAAAAAAATGAGAAATTACACACAAAATACAATAAAATAAAATTTAACCCTTGCAACAAAGTAAACTGAATTTTTAATTTTATCGATTTAAATCCAAAATTTTAAATTTATTTTCAATTTAAACCATTTGTTTATATTTTTGTAAAGTAAAACTGATGGAAAATGGGTATTAAATGGACTAAAAATAATGCAAATTATGCGAAAACACAAGTATAAATGCTGTAAAATTTGATAATACCATTTTTTTATTCATACAACTAATAAATTGCTTACGAAAAGATAACTAAATATTATTTAAATTAAATTTTATGGGAGCCAAACTTATAAGGTTTACTGTATTTTTATGATTGATTGATTTATAGATTAATTACCTAAAAGTCCTATCTACATATTTGGTGGTAGCTTAGGTCCTGTAAAAAAGTTTTTGAACCAATAAGTCCCATTTATAGGTAACGCCAAAACTGAGAATGTTCTCAATTTTCAAAACAGAGAATGATTTCAGTATATAATTATCACAACTAAGAAATTTCTCAATTTTTTTTCTAGTACAAATTGAGAATATTATCAGTTTTGAGAAATTTCTCAATTTTTTTCATGATTAAAATTGAGAATATTATAAACTGATAATGATCTCAATTTCAAATCAGAATCCAGAAGAACAATGTAGTCGAGTACATAGGGTTACGATTTCAAATCTGGTGAACTTTTTGACTTGGAAGGTTGCAATTTGGGGTTCGATTTGAAGCCCTGGTGTGATTTGGGTACTTCTTGACTTGTTCTTGGTTCAATTAGGTGGAACTTGAGTAGGCTTCACGAGCGATCCGAAATAGATCCAGATTTGGATTCCTTGAGTCGCGAACTCAGAGCACAAATTGAAACCACATGTTGAATTCAGTGAATCGAGTCCAGAACAACTCCAAAGAACAGCCCAGGTATGATTTCATCGCAAGTGAACAAAACCCAGATTCGAAACTAGTTTGATGTGAGTCGCGAATGAATTCAAGAGCAGAAGTCATGATCTCGAACTGAAATCCATATTTGATGTCGAAGAGTGACCTGCGAAATTGATTGATTATAGCGATCCCGGTTTCCCTTTCTTTAATTGTTGTATCTGGACTTAGGTTCCGTGGAGTTGGTTGTTGTGTATATCTTGTTTACATCCTTTACTCTTTGTATTCGAGTCTTGGGTTGTGTTGGGCAGGTTTGAAACAGGTTGGTTGAGCTTAGAAACCAAAAGTAGTTGCCCAGAAATTTGCCTTTACGCTCGAGCGGAGCTTTTGACGCTCAAGCGGGCCCTTTGTTGTTGCTTCTTCGCTCGAGCGGGAGTTTTGACGCTCGAGCGTGATTTTCCATCTCCCAGTATTTCCTCTGTAGTGTTGGACGCTCGAGTGTGAGCTTGTGTGTGACGCTCGAGTGTGAGCTTGTGTGTGACGCTCGAGCGGAGATTTTTACGCTCGAGCGAGGACCTGGTTTAGCAAAAGTTCTGGAAGTGTGTATCCGGGGCTCGAGCGAGAGTTTAGACGCTCGAGCGCGAGTCTGTGAGTGACGCTCGAGCGAGGGTTTCCACGCTCGAGCGGGGCGATTATTATAACAACTTCGGGATTCCATTTTTGAATCACTTTTCAACATCCTTTCTCTCTCTTACTTTTCTGAAAAAGCCATTTGAGAGCTTCTCTCACTAAAACTCAACTTCTCTCTAAGTATTGATCTAGTAGGAGTGATTTCCTCACCTTGGACCTTTGTAAAAGTTGTGTTGATTGTCGAGGGCTACCTTTTGATCCGAAAAATTTGGGATTTGGAGCACCTTCAATTTCTTCATCTTCTTCCCTTGGGCTCCGGATTTGAGGTAGGGATTCCTACTCACTCTTATGGGTTTTGACCTAGATTTTGAGCTTGTTGTTTAAATGGTTGATTTTGGAACTTAGGGTTTCAAAAGATATAAAAGAGGGTTTTGTTATTTTGATTCTTAAATATGTATTTTGAGTTTCAAAATGATGTTATTGTTGTTGATAGTAGATATTTGAATCATTGGGTTAATATTGAAAGATGGGGAAGAAAGCCCTAATTTGCATATAAATTAATTGGTATAATTAATTTGGGAAGGTTATGGATTTGAGAAATTGAGTTGAATATAATGATAGTGATTCATTATGAGTTGGAATAGTGGAGTCGGATTAATAAATCGTTCACTTTTAAAAATGCGGATATTTTATCTGTTGGTGCTTTTATTATCTGTTTAGAAATAATTGCTTTGGGCTACCGGTGGAGGGTAGTTTTGATTGTTGTAGACAATGCATGATGATTAGGCAAACTAAAACTAATCAATTGGATGTGTCATAGAATATGACAGTTGAAAGAATACATTGATTTTATGTATTGATTGATTATGTATATGACCTATGTGTATATACGTTGCGTTGTGTGGGAGGAGATAGGGGATGTACTCCACGGTTTAGGGGAAGATAGGGGATGGACCTCTAAACCGGATAGTGTTTGGGAGGAGATAGGGGATGGACTCCGTAGATACAGCTAATATGCTTATCTGTTGAATTGTTGATAGAGCTCATATGCTTATCTATGGAAGTGTTGATAGAGCTAATATGCTTATCTGTTGAATTGTTGATAGAGCTCACACGCTTATCTATTGAAGTGTTGATATAGCTAATATGCTTATCTATTGTGAAATGGGAAATATTTAATATGAGTTATTACCTCATTGAAATTGTTGGCTAGGCTCTGAGCCGTAGTTGTAAATTGTGAATTTGGTAAGAAATGGAAAATGAAATGTAACATGGACACTTTGGTCATGTAGTGAAAAAGGTGTATGAATTGATTCATGTTAGTCAAACATTTATCCTTTGCTAACGTCTTCGTTACTGCTCATATTGTGTTTAGCATATCTCTACTGGGCGTTGGCTCACCCTTTATGGGACATTATTTTCAAGTACAGGTAGCATGCCACCACCAAGGACATAGCTTGGATAGTTATGGGAGTTGAAAACTCTTTTTGATTATTTTGTTTGTATTACATGTATATCAAGCCAAGGGCTTATTTTGTATAGAGTTAGCATTCTTCTTTTTGTAATCAAGTGTTGACTTGGAAAGCTGTAAGCCCTTAGAGCATTTGCTTTTGTTGTTAACATGTAATACTGTTGTAAGAACTACTCTGATGAATAGAAATGTGTTGATTTCTCTTATATCATTGCATGTCTAAATTATGGGTTTTATGTACTATTTTGAGGGCGTTACATTGATCGAGTTTCAATCAATGACGAATCAAGACCCAGATTACCCTTGTGAACTCGAATCACCCATGTCCGTCAAACTGAAGTTGTGTAGAACTTCGAATTGCAACTGTGGAGAGAGAGAGAGAGAATGAAGACAGTAATGATGTTTGGCAGCTATGAGGAGGTCTTGGAAAGATAAATTGGGCTGTTAAAAATTAATGGGACTTGAAGGAACAAATTATTTTATCTAGGACTTAATGGATTATAAGTTCACAAAATGAGATTTGTATGTAAATGCCCATTGATTTATTTATTGACTTATAAATATCAGCCAAAAAACTCATAAATAATGATAAAAAAAATTTCTTTTAATTTTTATTTAAATTTTGTTTTGATTCCTTATGTTTTCACTTTATTCAACCAAGGCTTTTTGTCTAGTGGTTGTGTATATAGCACACTTTGTAGTGTGAGAGCTTTTATGGAAAGGAGTTTGATATCGGTTGTAGTGATTTTTTGCGGGTATGTTCCATTTCATATACTTCAAAAAATGAAATATTTGAATTATTAAAATGGGCCTCAAAATGAACCCAAAAGACCACACAACAATAGTTACTAGCCATCCCAATCCGAAGTGACTCTAAAAAGGAAATCGAATTTGACTCTAAACTAGTTTTTTTTTTTTTTTTTTGTGGCTATTAGATGCAGCTCGACTCCCACTTAAAAATATTATTTGTTACGGAGCCCAACTCAATAATAAACTTTATGGGTATGTGACTTGGAGTTTTAACTCAAAAGGCACCTCCATAACAAAGGTGTCCTTTAAATCCATCTTAAACATAAGTTAACAACGGATTTGAAAAGTGAGCATTGCTTTAGTTACTATGATTTGTATAAGAAGAAAAGAAGTATTTAATATTATGCAATAAGACAATCAATTTTAAAACTTTTTTTTTATCAACAAAAAAGAACACTCATGAATACTAAAGAAATATTACTCCTACATAAATATCACAACCAATCACTAATGAAAAGGAATATGCAAAATGTATCAAAGCTAAACAATCTCATTCCAACTAGGCTGGCACAAAACATGAAGCACAATTATTTGTGAGCACAACCCAAACAACAGATTTGTTGGAGAGGATCCAACTAGGGCAACAACATAAAAACACAATAACAATCATATAAACACCATAACAATCAATCTTAAAACATACCAACCAATAAAAAGTTATTACAGTTGTATGTAAGTATTTGTAAAGTTCAAAATTTATTCTTGGCTACTAGTGAAGAGCAACACAACAATAAAAAATACCTAAACTAGACCGGAGAGGGTGCAGTAGGAAGAGATGGCTGCTGCAACATTTGTATTTGGTCCCTTCCTGCAGAGTTGAACTTGATTCGAACCCAATCAAATGAATTTGCAATTGTCTGTGAGTTGAAATTGTCTCGCACCCAAACAATTGCATTTGCAAGTAACCGATCAACAAAGCGGAGGATGAATCCATTAGACAAAATGTTTGCCAGAATCATGGGCAAGAATAGTACCCATAAAATAAGTTGGCTGAGAAAACTTGTAAGACAAAGTGAAACCAGGGAAATACAAGAAATAACTCCGAAGATGGAAGTAACATAGCCCTCCATTTGAGGGAAAGTTTCACAGATGATTTGCATTTGGTTAAAAAGTCCTGGTGCCAGACAGTAGATGCATATGGTTATAAGGAAAGTCCATACGTTTGCAACGTGTGCCTCAAATGGATTCACTGTCTTGCCATTATACATCAATTGGAGGAGAGCGATTAGAAATGGAAGGCATTTGTATATGGCATCGCATGGAGGAGAGGAATTCCCGCTTTGTACAATCATATGCAATCACCAACAAAAATCAACAACACTCTGCTTTAGATTAAAACATTTGATGTAAAAAAAAAGGAGGGGGGTTATCGAATCAAATTGAAAGAAAATTATAAATTCAGAGTTAAAATCAAAGTAATTAAAATTAGAGAGACTAAATTAAAACAGTGAGCAAAATACATGGATACCCATGTAATTTGCCTTAGTGTTTTTTTTTTTTTATAGTTAATATTCAAAATGAGTTGGTTAAAAATAGGAGTACAAAATAGAGTAGTAGTGCACGATGTTCCTACGTACAATTAGATCTTAGAAAAGTAGCAGGTAGCTAGTCTTCTCGCAGTTGTTCAAGAATTATATCTATTTTCTATATTATTATAAAAGGATTACTAATTGCAGGACTAACAGTACTATAAATGTTAATCTCATCTAATCAATTTTGGTTAAATAACCATAACCTAGAACTCTTGGTCTATGTTTGTTTAGATGATATAACTTGGGAATTAGACTAGTAAATATATAATTTTATATTTGGTGAAAAAAATTGAGATTCAAACTAAGGTCACGTTTGTTTGACTTTATAGGATGGAGAGGATTAAGAGTACGGTAGGATTGAGTGAAAAAATTATTAGTGTGGTAATATTATATTGGAGATGTAAGATAAAAAATGTTTGTTTGTACACTATCGCATTAGTACTTCTATAGATAATATTAATATATAAAATTAAGATTTTTCATTTTTAGTAATTTTTAATATTATAATTATTATTTTTTTGTTCTAAAAAATATAAATTTTGCTTAAAAATCATTTAAAATTCACTAAATATAAACAAAATCACATTTTTTTAGTATTTATTAAAAAATTTAAAAATTTCTTCCACTAATAAATTTTTTAAAACATAATAATATTAAAAATGATTTCGATGAGCCTCACGGATTATTAATCGAATCCCCTCTTCTAAGAGACCAAACAAACATGGCCTAATAGTCCATCCAGATATGGAATTCTCATATGGAGAACTATTGAATCTCAAGAGGGAAATAAAATACAAAATGAGAGATTAAGAAAAAGTTCAGACAAGTTAATTAAATATGAATTGATAGAATTCTACCAATCCCTCTTCATAACCCACAATTAATCCAAACTTGAAATGAAATACACAATTCAAATGAATTACTAATCTAAAGAGTAATTGTACTAAGAATGCTATTATCATCTAATTCAATCAACTCAAACAAGAGAGTACAGTAGTCTAGTAGACCACTATATTTCACCAACTTAGCTTGACCTTTTATTTTTGGATGGTATCGCAATATCGAAATGAATTTCCACGCAAAGGTATGGAGCAATCACAGCTCCAATCTTAGATGCCTCGAGGGTAAATGAGGAATATAGGGAAATGGGACCTTTGTAGGAGCGGTCAAGCTATTCACACGTTAAAAATAAAAAAATAAGTAAATCTAAGTACACATTATTTGTGTTATTGAAATATGAGCTTCTAAATAAAACAAAAGTGAATTATTTAGATATACATTTTGTTCGGATACAAATTTTAGAATATATATACATATTTTTGTTCTAAAATTTATATCCGGATTTTGTTCTAAAATTTATATTGAATAACATAAATGGTGTATACTGAGATTTTCTGTGATGTGCAAAAAGAATTTTCCTTATGGAATTATATTTGAAAAGTATGACTAAATTCTTCTAATACAAAACTAATAAGACTTAATGTTATTTCTTTAAATATAGTAGGATTAGTTGGTTATTTTCTAATTACACCATTTTCTAAATTTTAAAATTATCATTTTATCTCACTACACTTTTCATAATTTCAACTATATCATCATACACCTAATCTTGGTAAAATTTATTTGTGATTTACGCTCCGTTTGTTTGAGCGGAAAATATTTTCTAATGGGAGAAATATTTTTCACTGAAAATATTTTTCTATATTTGGTAGTGGTGGTAGTAGGACGAAGGTGGAGGTGGAGGTGATGGCATGGTAGTGGAGTGGTGGTTACAATGGTGTGGTAGTGGAGGTTAGAATGGCTGTGGTTAAGGTGGAGGTGAGAATGGTGAATTGTTTTTCATAGAAAGAGAAGTGAGACATTTGTTCAGGACACCAACTGAAACATTTGCTTTATAGTATAGATAATATAGATGTTTGAAAAAAATGGAGCTGGTAAAGGTACCTTCGTGGTTCCATTGAAGTGACACCACCGACGCGGGCAAGTCTGTGTTATGTGTTCTCTGTGTACAAGCTAAAGAGAATAATATGTGTTCTGCCTCGCTACGGTGAAGGGGGGAATATATGGGGGAAGAGGAGATGAGGGAGTGTATGAGAGGGCATGGGGGAAATGGGCAGGAGAGGGAAGGGGGTTGGTTATGCATGGGGGAAGAGGAGACGAGGGAGTGTATGAGAGAGCATGGGGGAAAGGGGCAGGAGAGGGAAGGGGGTTATTTTACGGTGATGTTACCTATATCAATTAGTATATTAACTAGTATACAAACATATGTTATGATATTATTATCGACTCCACTCATTATACAAATTACAAATACTAAAAATTTCTTAAATTATGTCACATCATCAATTGGTACACTTTAATATCTTAATTAATGCATATAGGGGTGTTTTAGAAAATTGATAAAAAGTTGATTTTTTGACTTTTTGATTTTTTTAGTTATTCTTTTTACAAAAAGATGAGTTATTTTGGATAAAAAAAAACTGACTTCCTTAATTAAAAAAACTAAAAAATTAAAAAGCTGACATTTTAGCTTGTTGTCAAAATGTTCCGTAATATTATTCTATTCTTTATCTACGTGGGCCGTGTGAGAAAAGTCTCTTGAATGGGGAATGGGACATTAATTTTCCTGGGAGTTTTTTTGGGTGAATAATTTTCCTGGGAGTTTGGCTCCTCTCAATCCAATTGCAGATTAGAGGGGGATGTTGGTCCATGGTAGGTCTTGTTTCATTCTTATTTTGACGATCTAAATCATTTTATGTATAAAGTTCGTCAAATATATTATTATTGTTAAAAATTATATTAATTTGATATTAATAGTCACTTAATTAGATCATATTTATATCAACAAGAAGTATAATTTTCAAAATAGATTATTTATATAAATATGATCTAATTAAGTGATTATCGATATTCGATTAACACAATTTTTTACAAAAATAATATAAACAATGGACCTTATACATTAAACAATTTGAACCACCAATCAACGTGTTCGGTTTTATTTTTTTAATTGAGTTTTTTGAAAATTGAGTTTTTTATTTTTTATTTTTCATATTTTTTGTTTTTAGTAAATATTTTTAAAATTTTAAGCATTTTTTTTACTTTTTTAGATGCATCTTACTTAGATGTATTTAAAAAGTAAAATATTTGTGAAAAAATATTTTAAAAAATTAATAAATACACAAAAATATGAAAAGTATATTGAATTTTCGTATTTTATTGTATTTTTAGTATTTAATGAATTTTTTAAAGATTTTTTTTACAAAAATTATACTTTTTAAATGTATTTATGTTAAGTGTATCTAAAAATTAAAGAAATTGTTTAAAATATTAAAAAAATTCAGTAAAACTAAAAAAAAATATGAAAAACAAGAAATTCAAACAAATGTAATTCCAGATCTGAGTCACCATGGGTCTAATTGGAGACAACAACACCGTCGGAAATTAATTTAAAATGTTAACTTATTTTTTGATGTTGTTGGGTGAATATCATGCATCGATGTTCTTATTGTGGGCCCATATCGATGTGTGTGAATATTATTTGTTAATATTATGGGTATTTGGGAGGTGAGTTTTTATGTAGGTTTTTTTAGTTGTAGGATTTTATTGGAAAATTGTTTTTTGGTGTTTAGGAATATAGTTGGGTTTCTTTTTGTGGTTAGATGTGATGTTTGTAAGGAAAAAAGCGAAATGATTATGAGATTAGATGTGATATTTTGTTTGGATTGATTTTTTTTGATTTTGCAAAAACTTTGTCTTTTAGTGAAAAAAATAAAAAAAAACCCCAAACCCACATCTTGCCAAACACCACCATGTAAAGTCAATTTTAGCCTTCTTATTGATTCTTTTCTTCATGGGGCATATAAATTTGCAGGGCTATTAAAGGAAATCAACATATATTCATGTTGATTGGTTAATATTGTGAAGTCAATTTTAGCCTTCTTATTGATTCTTTTTTTCATTGGGCTTATAAATTTGCAGGGCTATTAATGGAAATCAACATATATTCATTTTGATTTGTTAATAGTGTAAAATCAATTTTAGCCGTTTTATCGATTCTTTTCTTCATGGGGCTTATAAATTTGCAGGGCTATTAAAGAAAATCAAACACGTCATTCTCGTCAAATATATTATTATTTTAAAAAATTATATTAATCGGACATTGATAATCTTAGACCATATTTATATCAACGACAAGCATAATTTTTAAAATAAATTATTGACATAAATATAATTTAATCAAGTAATTATCAATATTTTTTTTTTGAACACCAGTAATTATCAATATTTGATTAACACAATTTTTTTATAAAAGTGATATAAACAAGGGACCTTAATCATCGAGATATATCTGAGTCCACCATTGGTCTAATCCATAAGTAGACCATGTTGATGTTATTTCTTTTTTTAAGAGAACTATACCGTCAGAAATTAATTTAAAATGCTGACTTATTTTTTGATGTTGATCGGTCAATATGATGCATCGATGTTCTTCTTGGGTGGGCCCATATCGATGTGTGAATATTCATGTTGATTGGTTGATATTGTAAAGTCAATTTTAGCCTTCTTATTGATTCTTTTCTTCATGGGCCTTATAAATTTGAAGGGCTATTAATGGAAATCAACATATATTCATGTTGATTTGTTGATATTGTAAGGTCAATTTTAGCAGCCTATTAATTCTTTTCTTCATGTGGCTCATAAATTTGCAGGCCTATTAATGGAAATCAACAAATATTCATGTTGATTTGTTGATATTGTAAGCTCAATTGTAGCGTTCTTATTGATTCTTTTCTTCATGTGGCTCATAAATTTGCAGGGTTATTAATGGAAATCAACATATATCCATGTTGATTTGTTAATATTATAAAGTCAATTTTAGCCTTCTTATTGATTCTTTTCTTCACGAGACTTATAAATTTACAGTATAAATGAAAATCAAACACATTATTCTCGTCAAGTATATTATTATTTTTAAAAAATTATATTATTAGATATTAATAATCTTAGATCATATTTATATCAACGACAAGCATAATTTTTAAAATAAATTATTAACATAAATATAATTTAATCAAATAATTATTAATATTCGATTAACACAGTTTTTTTTGAAAATGGTATGAACAAGGGACCTTAATCATCAAGATATATCTCGGTCCACCATTGGTCTAATCCATAAGTAGACCATGTTGATTTATTTTTTTTTTATTTTTATTTTTTTTGATGTTGATGTGTGGATATAATGTTTGGATGGCTTTTTGGGTGGCCCATATATCGATGTTGATTTGTTTGTTAATATTGTAAAGTCAATTTTAGCCTTCTTATTGATTCTTTTCTTCATTGGCCTTATAAATTTGCAGGGCTATTAATGCAAATCAAACATGTCATTTTTATCCCTTCGTTTTTCATTGTCGGCCAAAGTGTTGTATGGGTAATTTTGGAAATTCAAAGATAATTAATGAGACTTGATACTTTTTCTTCATCATTATTTTTTTTTCTTATGCTTTTCACTTTTTTTTTTTTTGGCGCTCTTCTTCGTACGTTTGTCTGTATTTTCGGATGAAATTTGAAACTTAATTTTCAAAATTGCATTGAAGGAGTTGATCTAAGTTAAGATTTTATCTTCAAAATTGATCGAATGAAATTCAAAACTTTATTTTCAAAATTAAATCCAAGGAGTTGATCTCCTACAAAGTTCATTTACAATTTCATCTTCAAAATTGATTTGACAGAATTGATCCTGTATGAAGTCCAATTTGCCCAACAAAAAGGTTTCTCCTTTCTCTTCCCATGTCGTGCATAATTTATTTTTTTATTTACATTTTACTGCATAAAAAAGGGATTTTTTTTTTTTTTTTTTCTAGCTTGTCCAGCAAACATAAGCCATTAGTTAAAAAAATAATAAAAATGAAAAAAAAAACATTGCTAATATTTTTGGGTTGATTGTCATGTGTGGTTGATTCTTAATTTTTTTATTTTAGGGCGGATGAATTTGAGTTCTGAGTATAAAAAAATTGTGTGACTTGTATTAGGGTTGTTTTGAGAATTAAATTTTTTAATAATTTTTTTTAAAAAATTTTTATAAAAAATACGTAAAAAAGTAAGAAAAAAATTAATTTTTTTAAAGTTCTTATGTTTTGTGAAGTGGGCCTGCCAACAGTTCTATGCTTTTTTTTAGGGTAAATTACAAACACACTCTTTGAGTTTTACTTAAATTATAAATTATTCTATGTGGTTTTAGAAATTATATTACACCCCCTAAAATTTATAATTTCATAATAAATAGGTATTTTTATTAATAAATCATCAAGTTAATTAACAGTTTTTTAATAATGTTAAAATTTTATTTGAATTAATAATTCAGATAATTTTATTATTGTATAAGTGAATAGTTAGAAATTTCACTTTTTCAATTAATTCTATTAAATAAAAAATTCTGACAGTGAGGCATTTGTAATTTTCAAAACTATATGGGGCAATTCATAATTTAAGTAAATCTCAATAGGTGTATTTGTAATTTACCTTTTTTTTTTATTATTATTATTGACTTAGTTCTTTGATTGAATTGAAAAATATACCATTGGGTATGAAACCTCAATACTTTTTTAAGATTATATTGTAAAGGTTTATTTGAACTTTTAAAGGTCCAATCTTTTTTTTTTCTTTTTTCTTTTATTTTTTTGGATTAGGTTTTATTTGGTATGGAAATGACTTTTTGAATAGCAACGATCCATCTAGGCTTGGGTATCCATTTCTTGTTGCTCTGCTTATGAGTGCATGAATCTAGGTATTGGTAGATTTTTTGTAGACTCTCTATCTATATGTCTCACAGAAATAATGGGTTTTGTACATTGACTTGGGTAGTTTGTTGAAAATCATAAGATCAGCAAGATCAAGGTGATTACATAATAATTTTTAACTTTCAAAATTATTGGACCAACAAATTAAAGGTAATTAAATAATTAGTACAAATATTATAAATAAAATTAACAAACAATATGATATGAGCTGAAAATAAATTAGAGTAAAAAACAATATATATGAGAGTCTAGAAGTCGTGTTGGCACTGTCTTAAAAATATTTTTCCTCATGAAAATAAAACCTAGTTTGTTCAAAACATCCTTTATTTAGTATTTACAACTATCAAGAGGCTTGAATCAAGTCACGAACGCGGATCGGATTGGGTCGGGTGGTTTTCCATCCGACATCCGTCCACTTAATTAGCGGATGTGAATTGAGCGAACCGTACGGTTGTCACGCCCCACTTTTTATTACTCGAAGTCATTACCAAATTCATCAACTTAATTTAATTTCAGAGATAACATGCGGAAACAAACTCATACATACAATCCATAGAAATGGATATCAATACTCTCATTCGTATGCAAAGTAAATGTTACATGAACACACCTAATAAATTGCCCTTAGGCTTACATCACTTAAGGTATAAGAAGAAGGGTGTAACCCTTTTACAACAACGGCATTCCGCCAACATAACAGAGGCCCCGTGGCCAGCAATTAAGTAGATCCCAATCTTGCAGCTCAACCTGCTTAATACCTGAAAAAGATTTAACAACGTGGGATGAACATATAGTCCAGTAGAGATCTCAACATGATCCTCAACAATAACAACTTACAGATAGCTATGATCATGCACACTCATTCTTGTACTAGAATAGTAAGGTGACAGTTTATACAAAATATAAATATGTATGAACTTTTCTTGAAAACAACCGTTTCATTCAACGCTACAAGCGATTCATCTTTCCTTATTCCTTTCATTAATCCTCATTAGGAACTAATCACTAAGCCCTATACTCCCCTCCATTTCCCATACATACGACAGACGTATCTTTTCAAAACATGTTTATCATTAAAACCTTCATTCTCCTTCACACTTTCCAAAAGACAAAAATGACATTTTGGTTTGTTTCTACTACTATCAAACCTATACATGCATAACTTTGTAAAAATATAAATTTACAACCCACCAACATGTATACAATCAATCAATGGAGTAACTCGGTCCTCCGAACTGTAACCAATCAAATCCATGATATTTTCAGTTACAACTAAACAACAACAATTCCTCTTTGCTCTACTAGCTATGCGCTTAGTAAGCCAAAGATATACTGAAATAACTACAACCAACTTCACTCTACTAGCTATGTGCGTAGTAAGCCAAAATGCCAGTTATTTACGGTATAGTCGAAGGGTATGGTGCCTTATATTATCAGCGCATACAGTTCTCCAGGCGCTAGCTGGAAGGTAACGGTACCTTTGATTATAAGCGCGGCATATAACGCCAACAACAACCATGCAACAAGGCATATCCAACATGTATAATGCATATACATAAACTATCAAGATAACAGCAATGTGTTAAAGTAGATGAACACATAACTAACTCCTCCCGAGCAAACATACATATACATAATGTATCTAACACTTCATCACATATGATGTTCAATTAATCAATGACACAATGCAAACCCGACCATTCTACACAAGCGTGTCATCCTCCACCGATGACCAACGACAAAACCTCTAGATGCATATAGTTAGTACATCTATTGAAGACTCAATTACCATGAATCACAAACCAAACAATAACATTAACATGGTAGTTAAAAATACAACTTCTACACGTGTATTCAACACTCAAGATACAACAACCCAATTCTCAATCTTATTTCGAAAACACATTTCTCATTTTCACAGAAACAATCCCATTTCCTTTTTGTTATCACAAAACCAACTCCACTATTCTTGTTTCCATAAAACCAATTCCAAAGCTATGATTAATCCCTTAGGCATTAACACCCTTACCCAACTCATTTTAATCAAAGAGATTCATATACATTAGTCAACAAACCCCCATTTTAATTTACCAAATCAAAACATAATTTAGGGCTTTCTCTTCATTTAACTACAACATGCTAATTTATATTCTAATTAGCCAAGACAACAACTAATGAAGCCAAACCCAATCTTAACACAACCAACCCTAGGTTTACCCCATGATTTTCAAATAAAACCAACACGATACAATTTTCATGCAATACAAAATAACCACATGTCTATCTATAGATGGAGTATTGAAAAGAAACAAGGAGAATCCCTACCTCAAAGGGGAACTCAAATGGAGAAGATGACCCGAAATCAAAGTGCTCCAAATCCTCTATTTTTCCGATTAAAACGAAGCCCTCGACATCCTCTATCTTTTTAACAAAGGACCTAAGATGGATTTACACTAGAAGGAGATGAAATCTAGAGAGATAATAAGTTTAGAGAGAGAGACTCTCGGCTGCTAGGGTTTCAAAAAGAAAGAGGGAGAAAAATGATCTTTTTCCCCGCTGTTGCCTACTAAAAAAACGACAGGCTCGCTCGAGCGAAGGCCTGCTCGCTCGAGCGACCAGACACAGGAAACACTCGTACGAGCCAAGACAGCCTTGCTCGAGCCAACAACCCAGAAGCTCGCTCGAGCGACGAACAGCTCGCTCGAGCCAAGAATTCCAATGTTCAGGTCATAGTACGACGCCTTAACGCTCGCCGAAGCCACCTGCTCGACCCACGGACACAAAACTCCACTCGCTCGGCGGCCAACCCTAGCTCGAAGCGACCAACTCTCGCTTCGGCGAGGGTCCAAAACTCGACTACTCTTGGTTTCCAACACAACCAACCTGGAACAAACAAGTCCAAAACATTCTATAACTCAAATTTAAAGAATTGAAGGACAGAAACAAGTTCAAAACAACAACCGGAATCCACGGAACTAAGTCCGGATACTACAACCAAAGGAGAAAGAACCGGGATCGCTATAGGTTGGCTGGTGGATGTGAATTGATTTAGCAATTTAGACTTTACTGTTTTATGTTTTTTTGAATTATTTTAGAGTAATTTTTTTATAATTTTGGACCGATTCGAGTCTTAATTTTTTTATAATTACAATAAAGGTTAAACTTTCATATTTCATAAGTTGTTAATATTATTACCAAATAAAATTTCACTTTTTTAACAGATAAAGCATGTAAATATAGCATCATTTTCTTAAAGGGGTTGGCGGATCGGGTCAAGTAGCTTCTCATCCGCCATCCGTCCGAACATAGGCGAATTTGAAATTTTTTTACCCGCATTTGTCTGCCCATACTATCAACACTGCTTAAAAGCATATGGATTGGGTCGAGTCGGTTGGTTTTGATAGATTAGTCAGGTCCATGAACACCCTAATAATTGTTGGAAATGGTTTGGAAAATCTGGGTAAAAATCATATTTTTTCCTAACTTTGGTCTAATATTTAGGTGGGACCCGTGCGTTGTTTTTCGCAGGTCAAAGTGGTAACGCGTTCTATGCTGCGTTGTGATTCACGTGGTATATTTGGTTGCTCAAAACCATTACCGAGTGAATGGAAAATTAAAGCCAAAGTATGCTCTATGGAAATAGAGTTTTGGTGGAAATTCCTTAAGGTTGAAAATGGCTTGTCCCACATTGATTTGGTGGGAAGTTTTGAATGGATTTACAAGACATGGAATTGGAACTTGGGGTGTGCCCCAAGAGATATCCAAGTTTTGTAGAGAGGGGGGTTATGGGCAAAATGGGCTAGACCCATTGGACCCAAAAATCACCACACCTGTGTATGCCCGTCCGTCTGGTCTGGGTGAAATTTGGGTGTGAGGTTGGGCTTGTCTGGCCCAATATTAATCTTTTTGGGCCAAAAACATTTGAATTAAAATTTTTTTTTTTGAAATAAAATTTGTCCAAAAATTCATTCAGAATTTCTGTCCAAATTTAAATTTTAAATTCAAATTGTTGCACCTCTTCACAGAATGACCCGAATCTGTCCAGATTCAAACCCAAAACCAAATCTATTTTGTTCAAATTCAAATCCACCCGAATTTCAAACCAAACAGAGCCTTAAACAGATTTGTTTCTGTTTAATTCAAATTGAACAGGTACTGTACCTGTTTAATTCAAAATGGAAAGCCACCAATCCATCTATAAATAGACTAGCCCTCATTTGTTATCAGATTCATAAATTTTCGTCCATAAAATTCTGCATTTATACTCTTCGTGTTGCTGTATTATTTTCTTGTAAGAAAGAGCATAAAACACTTAGTGTGTGCTCGATGTACAGATACATTGTAGTGCAGCATATATTTGTTGTTGATCATTTCATCTTGGGAGATAGACGTCCATATTCTGAAAAGCACCGTGGAGAGGACGAATCTGTCTTAAGGACACAGTGTCAAACATTGGACTTGATCAAAATAATATTCAAGATATTAATCAAGTAAGTTATTTATTTATTTTCTGTTTTTATTATTTATTTAAATCATATTTTAATTTTGTTTTTGTAACAAAATAAAATATGTTTTTATTTATTTAATTCTTTTTCTAGTTTGATTTTTGTAATCAAATATTCATTCTCCTTTTCTATATTTCTTTTATATTCTGTTTGTCGTTTAGTACCCAAACAGAATTAATTAATTTAAATACAGTGAAGATTGTCCTACAATAATTACCCAAAGCAATATATAAAAACAAAGAGAACTCTATCTAGAAACCTTTCGGCTGTGTTTGGAGTAGCTTTCTAAAACTAATTCCATCCTTACATTCTAATGATATGTGTGGTTTAAGTTTTCAAATCATGATTCCAAATCAATTTCAAAACACATTTTGAAAACATGTTTGGTAAACCAGACTGTTTTTGAATTTTTGGTCTACTCGGTCGTCCGTCCGGACATCCTCCCGAATGTCCGACTGATTGACCGGAACAGTACTTTTTTATTATTTTTATCTTTTTTGCAATTTCCAATCGCCACCTTTTATTTGGAGGGAAAAAAATTATATTTATTTTTGATATTTTTTAAATACAGAAATTATTTTTTTAGACCAAAATGACAAATTATTTTTTTTGAATTGAAAAAAGAGTTTGATTATGAGTTTTGAGTAGAATTTTCAATAGAGTTTTGAGTTATGTGTTTGGTTATGAATTATAAGTTTTTCAATTAAGTTTTGAAAACTCTTTTCAAAACTCATAACTAAACAACTTTTCTCATTTCATATGTCATATCAAAAATTCAAAATTCAAAATTCTATTCAAAACTCTTTTCAAAATTCATAACCAAACAAATTTTCTCTTTTCAAATCATAATTTCAAAACTCACAAACTCAAAATACAACTCTGTTCTTAAATCATAATTCTAAAACTCTACTAAACACTACCTTCATCATTCAAATCACTTTTGTTGTATCTCTCAATATGTATTTCGGTGAAACAGTATTCCTTTTATATATGATTAATGACTTATCCACCGAATTTGTTCAGTTTAAATTTGCCTGAATGAGACTCTTCTCTACAAGTTTTTAAAATGGGAAACTCTTACCGAGAAGAGTTTTATTCGGGCAAATTTAGACTGAATAAATTCGGTGAACGTAAATGCTCCTCTCATAAAAAAAGATAATGATATCATATGCCAATTATGCCATTTGTGAATTTGATTATCATAAATGTCATTTGTGAGTCATAACTCAAAAAAAATAAAAAATTAATTAATTAATTAAAAAATAACACAAACTTATACTTTTATTTTTATTTTTTATTCGAAATTCTTTTAATAAAAAATGTATAATATCATCATAAAAATATATAATTTTATTTCGAAATTACAAATTATTCAAAAGAATTTTCTGTAGTTATTACATAATAACACAGCCACCAGCTAAGAGACATATAATGTGTTTGGTTTGGTTTTAGGAGATAAATTTTCAAAAAAAAATTTAGAGGGGGAGTTTAGAAATTTTTTTGGTTTTTTGGTTGTATATTTTGAAAATAGTTTTGGAGTATAGAAGTTTGGAATAATTTGATATTTTGTTGTAATTGAGTAGATGTGTGTAAAAGAAAAAGTGATTAAAAATGAGAGAGTAGAGAAAAAAAATGATTGATTGATGTGTAGGAAAGAGAAAGTGATTTTGGAATTTTTTTTTCCAAAATCACTAAACCAAACAAAATTTTGAAAAATTTTCTCCAAAATTACTCTCTTAAAAACAAACCAAACAAGGCCTTTGGAGTGAGTACGTTCTGCTTCCTATTCTTGGAGTGAGAAAGTGAGAGAGCGACTGTGGGTTGTGTGTAGTTTCAGTACTGGGATTCAATGTGTTCCTGGAAGGACGCTTATATGCATCGTTCAAAAAAATGCTTATAAAAGCCCGGCTATGAGCCTTGCTGTGTAGTTCTAGCTGCCTTCTTCATTTCCACAGGGTAGAAGAAGCAAAGTAGAGGAGATCGTCATCCCTGGCCAAACAAGCAGAGACGCTTACTACCCCTACCCTACTCATGTCATCATCATTTCCATTGCAATCACAAAACCAGAGGTTAGCAAGGATTAATAATTCTATAGGATTAGTTATCTAATTAAATTAGTGAGATAATAAGTTATTATGTATTTATTTAATTTTTTTCATTCATACTTAAAAAAATTGTGATTCTCAGTCCATCTCAACATTAAAAAAATTTGTTAATTTTATATATGTAATCCGGTTAATAAAATTTACAATCAAATATAAGATTGTGAGCCTATAAACTAACAATCCAAACAGGGACGGAACTGTTAAGGGGCTGTCAGGGGCCACGGCCCCCCCGCTTAAAAAAAAAAAATTTATTTATATATATATATATATATATTTTCAACAAAGTATTAATAATAACATGACCCTGCTTTGTTTTGTGGGGCTGGGCTGGGCTCAATCTTTTTGTTAGATGGCCAGGGAGGGCCATGTGCCTTCTTTTTAAAAAAAAAAAAAAAAAAAAAGGCCCAAGTGGAAATAGGAAAAGACAAAAAGGAGAAATAAAGAAAACCTACTTCGTATGAGACCTACCTTACGCCGCAGTTTATTGAAAGCAAGCATTGAAGCATAGGAATTTTTTTTTTTTTTTTTTTGGGAGTTAAATCAAGTTGGGATACATAAAAAAAAAGAAAAAAAGAGAGTATTGCTTCTGCTATTAATCTTCCCATTATTACAATTATGTGATTCATATTCTCTTTTATTATTGTTTTCAATTTGTAATACTTTTATTATCTTTTTTTAATGTCATATTGATACAATTGTAAATTTTTTAATTTTACATATTAAGAAAAAAAAAATCATGAATTAGGACGTATGATTTTAATTATTAGGGTTTTTTAATCATATTTGGGCAAATTTAATTTTATTGATTAAGTGTTATAAATTCAAAATTAAAATGAATTGAGACTTGTATAAAATTTATGTGTTGAATCAATTCTGAATTTTTAATTTATATGAAATGTGTTTTAATTATCTTTGTTATTCTTGGCACAAAATGGAAGATGAATTTCTTGGCAAATTCTTTGCTTGTGTACATTGAAAAGGAAATTGTTGAAAATTTTACCACAGAGTCAATCATTGAAGACTTTCGAGATATGAAAGAACGTCGAGTTCCACTTTGATAGATAATTGAGTTGATTTGTATAAATAATTTTTTAATACATGACTTTACTTTTATTCATATATTAAATTTAGTAAATATATGATTTTATTTTTTACGTACTAATTTAATATTAAATTTTAGTTTACTTTTTGAATTCAAAAAAATAATAATTTATATCAATTCATATAAAAAAAAAAATATTTATATCTTGGCCCCCTCGCAAATAAATTCTTGGTTCCGTCCCTGAATCCAAATCTTATGCGATAATCCTATTAATCAAATATGTCCATAAAGACATGTTTCACCTTCAATTTAGAAATCTTTTATTAATCTAATAAAGAGCAGTGTTGTTTTATTTTTGTTTTGGAGATAGATGCATGATTTTATTGTGCCAATGAGAAAGGAGTCTGAATCCTCTGCCATAGTATTGCTATTGTGAATAGTATTGTGCCGTTATTCCTGATATGGTTCTAAAACGATGTCATTGTTGTACAGATATTTTTTTCTTCCCTTCTTCTCCCCCTCTTTTCTTTTCTCTCTCAGATCTAGGGTGATTATTCAGTAGTCCGAGAGTACGGACACATGGTACTCCTTAGTATTGTGATTGGTGGAGAATATAGATAGGTAGAATATTGTATTGGATGATTGATGAAATGCCTAAGAAGAGAAAATAATAATAAATTGCACAACTCCTAGAGATAATCCTCTTTTTACCTTTCTGTTTTCTTCATTTCACTTTTATTTATATAATTTTAGCTTTCTTTTTTTCTTTTTTTTTTTGAATAACTTATGGGCCGTAGGTACTAAACGTGGTTCTAAATGAGGCCATATCAAATATCAAAGATTAATCCATCTATTTGTTTTTTGAGTGTTGCTATTCAACTATTCTGTCGAAATTACTAGTCTACTTACATGGATGCTTTAGTGTTGCTCTACACTAGTATAGCTAGGAATGATAGGTGGATTGTGACAATGTGTGATTTTAAATAATTTGGACTTACAAATAATAATCCAACAACTGTAACAACTGTTTCTTGATTTGTATGTTTTAAAGAATGCCTTACACCTATTGCATAATAATATATGTATTTTTGTATTAAATGCTTCTTTATTCTTGTACAAATCATAATAACTAAACTATATTCAAGATGGACTTATATGGCAATACAAGACACCTCCAATATAGAGGTGCCTTTTGGTTTAGAACTCTTAATCACAAATTCATAAAGTTAATTATTACCCTTTTTTTTTCTTTTCTTTTTTTTTTTTTAAGGTTTGAATTTGGGTTTATATTTTTTGGTGTGATTTGGATTTTAATTAGAAGAGAAGAGAGAGATGGGAAAGGGAGAAGGGGACATGGAACTAAAACAGAGCACCCATTTAACCTTAAATGAATAAGGATAGTACTCAAATTTAAATACAATAGCTTACAAATGAATTTGAAAATTGAATTAAATAGCTTAATCTTGATGGATTTAAAATTACCATATGAAATTAGTTATTTAGCATTGCGATTTTAACTCTAATATATATACATATATCTTCTACTCTTTTTTGCAACCAATTTTACTCATTACCTATCAATTGAATGAATTTTCCAATTTTTCAGTACTAATGAATGAGATATGATTAGGATATGTGCCCCAAAACTACATCCATATAAAAATTCAATAGTCTTGCAAGCATAAATACCTCTTAATGATGCGAAGATAACATAGTATTTTCTAATCATATCTTTAGATAGTATTTATTATTAAGTACATATAACAAGTAGAAAGTTCAAACATATCGTTACATATTAGAGGACAGTCTCAAAATCACTAACTTAAATATATATATATATATATATATGTATATATATATATAAACCTCTATTATGACTCACACGACCCCTTTTTAACCCACAAGGTATTTACATACAATTCCCCATATCTAGATCATTACTCAGCTTTCTAATGAAAATTACTCATAACCCATTTGAGTGTTAGTACTTTAGCTAATAGATCCACTCAAAATGACTAAGATACCCTCAGGACCCTAACATTGTCCAAGACATGGCCACATATTTGACCATAGTCATGAACCTTAGTGTGATAAAATGAACTATAGAATGCGAGCCTTGTTCTAGCTGAAATTGCTTGGAACTTGAAACTTGCATTCTTGAACCCACCCTTTCCACGAGATGCATAGGGAGCTTTTAGGATTTCTTTAGTGATGGAAGCTTCTACCATCATCGATCCATGGCAACCATTCTTGGCATCTCCAATGGAGAAAGTAAGGTTGTAGAACTTGTTAGGGATTGTTCTTATGACTTGGGCAGTGGCACTTTCTATCCCTTCAACTAGTTCAATTGCGGTGAGTCCGAATGGGACAAAGAAGTGTTTTAAGTCTATGTATTTGACTGGTTTGAGTGACTCAATAATCCATCCAGGGATTGGTGAAATTATGTCTTGTTTTTTGGAGAGGAGGCTTCTGTTGAGAAGTTCTTGAATACATGTGGATCAATTTCAAATCCACTGTTTTTTACTAGGTTACCTACATTGGGAAAAAGAAAATTAAGTTTAAAAAAAAATAAAATAAAAGTAGTAATAATAGTACGTGCCATAATTTGGAGGGTTTGGTGAGGAAAGGAGTACAAATGTGAGGCTTAGGCTTCAGCACTTGACTTTGGGCAACTACTACGAAGTGATGAAAGATAAGGTTTGAATTTTAAAAGATAAATTGCACTTTTTAATTGTGTGTATAAGTAGTATATATTATTGATTTACTAAAATTTACTTTAAATTTGAACTCCTATTTTCATATGGTCCTCCCAACGCTAGCTACATACAACTCCATAACGGGAGAGAATTAAATACCACCACAACATGTATCAAATTCTTCTAAATAGGAGTTGAACCTGATACCTTATACTACAAACACAATCACTAGGCCAAAGGCCCTGGTTGAATAAAAGTTAAAACATAAGGAATCAAAATAAAATTTGAATAAAAATAAAAAAGAAAAAGTGTTTATCATTATTTATGAGTGTTTTGGCTGATATTTATAAGCCAATATATAAATCAAGCATAAAAACACAATAAACCCCATAAGTTTGGCTCCTTAAAATTTAATTTAATTAATATTTAGTTTTTATTTTTTTTCCATGAGTAATTCATTGTGTTTATACTTGTATTTTCACATAATCTGCATTATTTTGATCCCTTTAATATCCCTTATTGGACAATTTTACTTAACAAAAATAGACAGATAGTTTAGATTAAAAATAAATTTAAATATTATAGTTTAAATTGAAAAAATAAAAAACTTAGATTTTATTTTGTTTTGTGATTTTTTTGTTTCAATTTCTCCTTTTGATTTGAACAATAATGTTTTGAAAGTTGAACTGTTGAGCAAATTAGAAAAGAGACCGGATTAAGGATCGAAGTGTGATGTCATAAATATATTATTTTAAATTGTTTTGATATTGATTATTTGTTATTTAAAAAAAAAAAGAAGAAGAAGAGCATTTGATCCCAAAAAAAATGAAATGTATGTATTAAAAATAGGGCTGGGCTTCCTTTCAGTTTGTCATCAAACTAGAGGGTACTGTTGGACCCGTGGAGGCCCACCATGGGTCCCATTTCGATAATCCAAACTGTTCAATGTGTAAAACTCCTCGAGTACTATATGTCTGTAAAAAATCATATTGATTAGATATCGATAGCTATCTCATTGATTTGATCACGTAACTATCGATATTCAATCAACGTGATTTTTTACAGGCATATAGTACTCGACAAGTTCTATGCATTGAACAGTTTAGATTATCGAAACGGGACTCGTGATGGATCTCTACAAACCCAACAATACCCTCTAATCCAATCATCGACTGAAGGAATCCAACCCCAAAAAATAAAAATGTTTTCTTATTACTCCTCTAGTAGGCAATGTCGTGCAGTGGTCACAGTTTCACAGTTAAGTGTCCGGTTTGAGTAGCATAGTCACAATTTTGGAATCCCCGGTTCAGAGGGGACTGACTTTACTCTAACTTCCACAACAAATCTATCACAAACCAATGGGAAGACTACTCTCTACCACCACTTATAACAAATACTAAAATATAATAGGGGCAAATTACGCTAACGGTTTTTGTAATTTCAAACTTGTGTCATTTTAATTTTTAACTTTTTAATTATAATATATTTGATCATAAATTTTAAATCTCATTCCAAATAATATTATTGTTCCATTTTAAAGGCAAAATCGTTAATTTGATCAAACATAAACTAATTTGACAAAAATAAATGTCAAAAAATTACTTTCGTATTTTTAAAATTATTTTTACCCACCAAAGATAAAATTACGTAAAAATGATTAATTTTTTACATTTTTATTTTATTTATTTTTTTACAAAATTAATTTTTCGTATGTGTTTGGATGATAATCATGTAAGAGTGGTTATTTTTGTTATTTTTTGGATGGTTATCATGCAATAGATGGTTGTATTTGTTATTAACAGATATTTTTGGATAATTATCATATAATAAATGGTTATTAGGTTTTTAATGTGTAATCGATATGTTTAATATATGAAATATTTTTAATTTTGGATTTTTTAATTTAATGAATTGGTTTAATAATAACATCAAAGTTGTCGCCACGTTTAACTTTAAAAAAAATAAAAACTAATTTAACAAAAAGATAAAATTATATAAAAATGATGCGTTTTTAAATTTTTTTTTACCAATTTAATTTTTATTTCTTAGAAAAATTTTCTGAAAATAGATTTTGAAACCAAACCAAATAGAATTTTATAAACAAGAAAGTTTCAATATTATTCATTAAAAAAAGTCATTACATTTCAAATAACATACAACTTAACCAACACAAAATAAATTATATGACAACTTTGTCTTTGAAATAGATGGTTTGCAAATGAAATATTTTTGATTGTCTTTATTTAAAATAAAATTCAAAATTTAAAATCAAATGTATTACAATTAAAAAATGAATGATTAAAATGACAGAAACCTCCAACTACAATACCATTAAGGTAATGCATCCAATATACTGTTCAAGTCGATTTCTGACCACACTGCCAAACTGGAACTCAGCTGGAGAAACATTGGCAGAATAGATTAAGCCCGAACGACCTGTCACAAAAAGAAGAGATTCTGGCGGTGGTTCATCCACCCAGGGGCACTCCGACGATCAAGTTAGTTATCTCTCAAAGATAGTAAACGTGCTTAACTCACTATTCAGAATACAAAATGCGTACCTTAGACCCATTGGAGTGCCTCATTACAAGCACTTCCAATATCTCAATTTAATACACATATTTGTTGTATTAACATTTCAAGTGATACACATAATTGCTGTATTTGTGGAGTCCATCCCCTATCTCCTCCCAAACAGGTTTGAGAGTCCATCCCCTATCTTCCCTCAAACCATGGATTACATTCCCTATCTCCTCCCAAACCATATGCATGTACAATGTATTTAACACTTGTCATACACAATAATCAATCAATACACGTATTTGCTGTATTAATTCAACCGTCATATTCAATGACATATTCACTGTGATTAGTTTCAATTTTTCCTAATCAACATACAGTGTCTACAACAATCAAGACTATCCTCCACCGATAGCCCAAAGCAGTTATTTCTAAACAGAAAATAAATGTATTAAACTAATACAATAACAACAATTTCATCGGTGAGTGATAAATTAATCCAACCACACCATTCAATCCCAAAATTTCCCAATTTCATGGATGTCAACTCAATTTCATATTTTCCCAAATTAATTATACTAATTAATTTATTTCCATAATTAGGGCATTTCCACCCTTTATCAAAAATCGACCCTAAGGTTCAATTTCCTCAATTTGACACTAATAATGCCATTTTTCAAATCTTACAAACACATGGAGTTTAATATATGAAAAACCCCCTTTTGTTAAATTAAAAATTAAACCCTAACTTTTCCCAAAATTACCAAACATCACCAACTAATCAAAATGACCAAAATCAAAGACAAAGCTCATAAGATGGAGTAGGGTATCCCTACCTCGAAATTAGAAGCCCAAAGGAGAAGATGACCAAAATCCAAAGTGCTCCAAATCCACTATTTTTCAGATTAAAAGGAAGCCCAACTCACCCTCTACCTTTCTTACAAAGAACTTAGGGTAGAAACACACAAGAAGGAGATGAATACCTAGAGAGAAGGTGTGTAGAGAGAGAGGGAGCTCGGATCTAGGGTTTACAAAACAAAAGAGATGAAAAAGTGAAGTGTAATCCCGCTGCTGCCTGCTGATATAACACAGGCTCGCTCGAGCGAAAAATTGGTCGCTTGAGTGACCAGACACGAAGAACCCTCGCTCGAGCGAAGAAAGTCTCGCTTGAGTCAACAATTCGAAGCTTTAGGTCTGCAACCCAGAAGCACGCTCGAGCGACAGAATGCTCGCTCGAGCGAAGAAACTCAAAACATACACCTCGCTCGCTCGAGCGAAGGAAGGCTCGCTCAAGCCAAGAAATGTAACTCTCAGGTCCAGAACCAGATGCAGACGCAAGCTCGAGCGAAGGACTTCTCGCTCGAGCTATCCGATACAAAAATCAACTCTCGCTCGAGCGAACAAACCCTGGCTCGAGCGAAGGATCTAAAACAAAGAGCTTGCTCGAGCGACAAAGTCCTTGCTCGAGTGAAGATACCAAAATCTGGGCAGCAAGCATTTGCTTCCAATCACACCCAACCTGTAACAAACCTGCCCAACACATCCTATAACTCAAATACAAAGTATTGAAGGATGGAAACAAGAAATATACAACATCAACTCCACGGAACCTAAGTCCGGAATACAACAACCAAATGGGAAAAAACCGGGATCGCTATAAAATGTAACTTAAATTATTAGATTAATAATAGAAACATCATATTAATTATTATGAAATATCACTTCACTTCACTTCATATTTAATAATAAAATTATATATTTGTTTTAATTACAACTTTTGAATTTGTATATTTTAATAACAAGAAGAGGTATGTTATAACTCAATTAATCTCATTTAATTAGGTTTAATTTTTTTTAATACAAATTATCAAAATTCCACTAAATGTATATATATATATATATTTTAATTCTTTTAAACTAATAATTTAAAAAGTTATAAACATAAAAGTTAACTTATAAATTTCATGTATACTGTAAGATAAAATATTAAATTACTTCAAGATAGTTATAATGATTTTAAAATTTTTTTTTTATAAAATCACGTGCGTAGCACGGGTTACCACTAATATAGATATTGTAGCGATCTCGGTTTCGATCATTCTTTCATGTTTTGCCATTTCGATTCGGCCGGTCGGGGATCGAGCTGCCCGGTCAGCTCGCGGGGGTCGAGGGGGCAGCACCCCTTGGCGGGTTCGAGGACAGTGCCCTGGCGGGGTCGAGGGGTAGCGGCCCTGAAGCAAAAATACAAAATGCATTCGAAGTTGCTTGTCCGCTCAAGTGGCCGTTTATGCGCTCGAGCGGAGAATGTTTGGTTTCAGAAGTTTGACCTGTCTGCAAAAGTACTGGGTTAGTGTATTTAACGCTCGAGCGGGGTGTTCCATGCTCGAGCAGACCATGTTATATCAGTTCATGAATCTGATATTTCATATCACTTTTTCAGTTCTCTCTCTCTCTCTCTAAAACTCTCCAGAATTCCAGATTGGAAACTTCTCTCTCTAGAAGTCATCTTCTCTTTTTGATTTCTCCAAATCCATTGGGATTTAGACTTAAGTTCTTTACCAAAGTTGGTTATTATCTCGAGGGCTTCGTTGTGTGCCGTGAAAATCGAGTTTCGACATCGTTGATTTTGGGGGTGTCATCTCATTTCTTCTTCAAAACTTGAGGTAGGAATTTTCTTAGAGTTATATATATATTTTTGCAAGATCTAGATGATTTACGAAATCATCCTTCGATAGTTTTGAAAATTGATTGTTAATTCAAGAAGTTGAGCGATTTTGAAAGTGTGTTGTCTCTTATTTTTTTAAAATGATCTTATGGGTTTTGATCTTCGTTGATTGAAGAAAAGATGATTTTGGAAAGTTTTCTTTCAAAGGATTTGAGTTGTATAGTTTTGGTGAGAAAACCTAGAATTTAGGAATTTTTTTTAAAAGAGACTGAAAATCCATGAATGATATTGTTGTATTTATTTTGTGTGTCTAAATAAATGGATATTTGGAAAATTTCTTTTTATATTTATATAAATGATGAATTTTATGGAATATAAGAATTATTGTTCATTTTGAAAATTATTGTTCAAAACGTTGAAATAGTCTTGAAATGACTAATTGTTGAGGATACTTGAGAAGATGGAATTATGTTATTCCTTGGATGATGAATTGGAATAAAAGTATTTATATTCATCTTGTGTTATTGGCATAACAATTCATTTAATTACATTAAACTTTGAAAGTTGATTTGAAAACTTGCATTGAGAAAAGAATATTGAGAAACAAGTTTTCATGAAATGGTTTTGGGATAAATACATTGGTAAGTCTTGATTGGTGGTATAGATGATATTGAATAAGTTGGCCTGAGAGTCCGGGGTGAAAGACCGAAAACCCGCATGGATAGGTGTCGAGCCTTCTGGTTAATACTGGTAAAAATGACAATTTGGTAGTACTTGTATAGTCTACTTGCAGATACCGACCTAGGGATTACTAGGGTCGTATTTACCGCCCTTGAAATAAATTGTTAAGTTTTGAACAATTGAAATTGCATGACATCATTGAGCATGATGGTTTTCAAAAGATGAAAATGTGATTTATCTTCAAAAAGGGGCAAAGCATGGCATGTCCATTTCATCTCTTGAGACTTGTATAAAATGTATATACTTTGTTAAGGATTTCCTAGTGGGCTTTATGCTCACCCTACGGGATTTTTGTGCAGGAAAAGATGTGGTGATGCCGCTGTAGAAGTCCCCGAACGTCCCAGGAGGAAATCCCATTTTGTTCATTGGGCTCACTACAGTTCAGGACTCAATGTCACGATCCTGTATCTAATCTCGCAGAGTGCAATGCAAGACCGATGAATCATCAAAGAGTCCAAATCCGGCAAATCGTTTTTGAAAATTTGATTTTTAGAAAGAAGTGCCAAACATGGACTGCTTTGCCAGATACAGAGTCACCACCTAAATATTTATTTTGGGAGAATTTAGGAAACCCTGACTCGTTGCCTAAGGCCACTTGTCCGTCATCACCAAAGTTGCCTCGGCTCGGGAACTTGGGTACGATTGGAGAAGGTCACTTCGTGAGCACCCCCGCTCGCCCGATCAAAGATCGGCCTCTACTAACTATGCTATCGAGTTTTGAAAACAATATGAGCTCTTATTCCGGTTATTAGCCTAGAATTACTATGTGATGCACACAACATACAAATATAGACTGGATTGCCTAATTTGGAGCAAATCATCGCATATCTGTTTGTTTTAAAAATGGATTAAAGTTTGCTACTCGCAAGTAGGCTAAAACACGGGTTTTGACGAATTATTCCAACTCAAGCAACCCAACCTTCACCCACAAGCATTCAGGCAGTTATATCATATAAGCACATAGCCTCATTATAAGCATGCTATCATGGCAGTCACTCACACGCATGCAAGGATGTTAAAGCATAAACATTCACCGAGTACTCCAAGCCAAAGAAAAAAGCCAATTAGAAATCATGCATGAATCTTAACTATGCTGAAATGCCTAATGCAACACATGCAAAAATGCAACTAAGATAGGCTCGGCTATTCTAAGATGACATATGAAATGCAACAACTGATACACGTATTTAACTCGGAATTGAAATATAATGTAGTTAGTATGATGCGTCGAACCCGGTGCATGCAAGACAGATGAATGGATGCAAACATGTGAGCATAAGTATGCTAATTGAAATGTGCCATAAAACTAACCATCATAAGCTGATAAATAAAAGAGAGAAAGACGTGGGGTTGGAAGACATGCATCACACACACGCACACTTATTACAACATTGCCCTCTCGTAGAGGGTCTGAATAAATATTACACAACCAAAATGAATAACTAATTATTACACAACACTAGCTAATTAACAAATTAACTAAGAAAGGGAGTAAACTAGCATGCAATGCTACATAAAGTAGACTGCCTCAGCTCTGTTCGGAATGATGAAAGATGCATGCATGCTCGAGTCGCCTTGTCAGGAAATCCATCGTGATGCCCTGATTTGCCTCTGTTTACAATTGACCCCAGAACATTGTACACAACTCCATGGGAACTGGTAGGGATATTGCTGACCAGTTTTTGCTGCTGGCTTCCGGTTTGCTACAACAGAGAGCAAGAAAAGAGGCATGGCAAAGTATTTTCAACATATGTATGCACAATCACTCTCCCCGTCATTGCATGAGCTCTAGTGAGTGTAGTCCTCGATCCTCGTGCCACCAATCATGCATCTCGATGCATGATGGCCGAGGAGTCGAATTGCATGACTCAATGTGAAATGAATGCACAAATGGACACCTAAAGCCAACAACTCTATCATGGATAGTCAAGAGTGTCAGCGATCGGGAATTGAAGCATGTTTCGTCACTTTGAGTACGAAACGTCCCTCGTTTCCCGTGTTTGGACTAAACCCTACTCCAAACACTATACAACAACTAGAATGGCACGGCATGCAAACACAATGCAACAACTAGCATGCAATCCTAAACGAAACGCAACTAAGACACGCAAACATGCAAGGAGTGATATGCAAAGGTGCGACTAGCATACGCAATGCTATGAACTATCAATGGCATACTCAATGCACATGACATAATATGACATACACAATGCAAGATGGACTTAAACCAATATGAGCGGACCTCAGCCACACTCAAATCAGTGGCTAAACATGATGAAATGAAGCAACAACACTCATGCAAACATGCCCAAATGCAAGGGACCAAAACTAAGGCACCAAGTGCAACTCTACCAAGGCATGGAAAGAATGTAATATAGCATACAACAACACATTTTCCAGCTCTGAAATGACATACGAAAGGGTCTCGAATCATGCAAACACCTCACACAATGTATGCTAGGTGGCCCAAATACCGTAACTAGTGAAGTGGATTACACTAGAGGTATGCAAAGTGATGCTCAAATGACCAAACCACCCCCAAACAGTCCCTATGCAGATCAAAACAGTAGCAAATATGGACTAAAATGGTGGCTCAAAAGGCATGGAAATGAAGCTCATGCAATGGTCCGAAAATAAGGCAAATAAGCACAACTCTCAAATGCACTTAAGGAGTGGAAAACATGGGAACATGGCACAAGTATGAGGTCTGAAATAACACGCACAATGATGCCAAGACATGCAAACACCTCTATTCAAGCATGCAAGAGGCTACAAAACTCAGGGCTAGGCATGGATATTGAACTACAACCATGCATAGCATGCATCATTCGACCATGTGGCACAAAAACAGAGCTAAGGAAGTCCAAAACATGCACAAAATCAGGTTGAGGCATGGCCAAAAAGTGCTAGAATCAAGGGCCAAAACAACATGCAATACAAGCTAGTGAAGAGGGTTTACACTACAAGTATATTAAGCATTCAAGAGGCCACTAAACCAGCAAAATTCAGAGATATGACATGCCAAATAAAGCCCAAAAACTCACTGAAACATGGTCTATGCATGCAAGAATGTGATGCTCCTTTGATAGGCCATGAAGAGGGTTGTTCTACACATGCAAGATGGGCACCCAATATGACAAAAACACCTCTGGATAGAGGTTATGCAGGCCCTAAAACTCACTGAAAAGGGCTTGAAATGAGGCTAGGAAGCATGCAAGTATAGGCTCCTTTGATATGCTATAAGGAGGGTTATTCTACACATGCAAGAGGGACACCTAATATGGCAAAAAAAGCTTTGGAAAGAGCTCATGCAGGTCCTAAAACTCACCAAAAATGGCCTGAAACATGGCTTGGAAGCATGCACACATGGGCTCCTTTGTTAGGCCAAATATGCTAGAAAATAAGACAAGAGGTGAGAGGGTCACCCCTCTCTGATTTTGGCTCTCAAAAACATATAATAACCACTGAAAATCCTTTGGATTTCAGTGGTCAAAAGGGCCAGCAAAGCTTAACACAAAGGCCCTAAGGCATGGCTCAAAATAAGGCAAAATGAAGCATGCAAGGGGGTTGATGACCCCCAACAGAAAAATGATCTCAAACAAACATGTTGACAACCTCAAAATAAGACGTTTTTTAGTTTATGAAAAAGCCCAAATATGCTTGCAAATATAGCTAAAAGATGAAGCAAAACAATGCTTAAAAGAGGGAAAGAAGTGTTACCCTTGAAGCCAAGAACTCCAGCAGCTTCTGGACCAAAAATGCAAACCTTCAACCTCTGAAAATGGCCCCCAAGATGCTTAGAGTGATGGTGGAGGGGTTAGGATAGGAGGTGGTATGCAATGGGCAAAGAACAAGGGACTTTGGAGCTTGAAATAGAGAGATAGAGAGGGGTGTATGTAAATGCCTTAACCAAATTTTTTGAACCTTTGCAAATGAGGGAGAGGGCCTCCTTTATAGAGGAATAAAGGTCCAAGCTTCCTCAAGAAGCTAGTGCAAAGGTCCAAGCTTCTTGAGGAAGCTAGAGCAAAAGGGGTCAAGCTTCTTGAGGAAGCTAGAGCCAAAGGGTCAAGCTTCTTCAAGAAGCTAAAAAGGGTTCAAGCTTCTCTTAGAAGCTTAGAGCAAAGGGCCAAGCTTCTTTAAGAAGCCAAAACAAGGTTGCCAATGGAGGATGCAGTCTGTGCCTTCCAGCTGGCACAACTGGCACACACTCATAGAGACAGAACTGAGGGAGGTAGGCCGACCAATTCAGGTGGTCGGCCGACTACTTCCCCTGGTCAGCCGCCCAGTTCAAAAGGTCCAAGGTGGTCGGCAGCCTCCTAGGGTGGTCTCCAAGCTGAAAGCAAGCTAGTGGTGTAGTGGGAGACCAGCAATTGTGGCCCAAAAGTGAGGGAGACCAGCTCCCTGACAAGAAAACCGGCCGGCGGGAGAAAAGGTGGTCTCCCACCCTTGTACCACCTTCCAAATAATGAAAATAGGGTCCATGCCAAAAATGAACCAAGACGGATGCAAAACGAGGGTTCGGGGGTCAAAACGCACAGTCGAGTGCCTCGAAAACTTATTGTTAAGCATCCAAGGTGGCGTGCGACCACGAAGGTGGTCTCCCGGGCCACAATGTTCCTCTAGAGAGAGGAAACAAGGTGTGTGCTAAAAATCGGAGCAAACAGAGAAAGTTAAGCGGTCCTGAACCAAGGCGCACGACCGACGGCTCTGAAAATCGGAAACTGGTCTCCAAACCAGAACAGTGGTCTACGACCACGAAAAGTAGCCTACGACCATTGAGTGATGGTCTACAAGACCTCACCCTCCCTTTGGGAAGAGAAAACAGAACCTGATTCACAAACCGAGGCAAAGCACAAAAGAGTCCCGAAGTCCAGAGGCAAGGCTTTCAGCCGAGACTCCGAAACCTCAGAACTAGCATGACATGCGCAATCACCGAGCGCTCAATCGATGACGTCTGAGTCTTAAGGTCGGTCAAAAATGGGGTGTCTACAGTTGCCCCTCTTTGACAGAACTCGGAAGTCATACGTGACGGGAGTGAATGTCAAAGCCCAGAGACGACCCATTTTTGACAAGGCCGAAGACTTAGACAAACAGGCGAGATAAGCTAGAGATGTGCCCGTAGGCAGGGGCAAAATGCAAAATGATATGCAAAAAACTGAACATAACTTATGATCATGCAAAGCACACTGTAATGAAGCAAGTATACACAATAAATGCAACCGTTTTAAGCAGGCGAACACAATTCCATGCAGAAAGGATGTAAGAGAATTATACAATTCTCGCTACGTCTCACGTGGAGAATACAATACCTGTCCTCAAATGAATCGTACATACAATATCGTGCCTGAAAGAGAAGAGAAACTTAACAGGTACAACATCGTTAGAAACGTGCATAGCAATGCAAGTGAAAAGTGCGTGACAACGCAAGTGAGGGGTGTGCAAGACAATGCAACCTAAGTGTGATGCATAACAGTGCAATGCACTAACGAGTGCAGGTAAGGTGCACAAAACAGCGCAATGTAATGCACTTAACAGGTGCATATGATGTGCGCAGGATAGCTCGATGCGCAAAACAGCGCGATATGAAATGTATGTAAAATGCAATGCAATGCACTGTCAGGTGCATATGATGTGCGCAAGATAGCGCAATACGCAAAATAGCGCGATATGAAATGCATGTAAAATGCAATGCAATATGCAATTGAATCAATCAAACCACAAGCAGTACAAAACCACACAAATATCATAAAGGGATGGAGATGCGAAATCAAACTATATCTACCATAGAAAAGGTGCCGACACCCTCAGACCACAATTCCCTCAGTGGAATAGGCACATACACATGCAGAACTGTGTGTTTTGTAGACAGAACACAAAATACAAGTAATTGGGTGGCATGATATAAGTGAGGAATGATTTGTTGAGGAAAGATCGTGATCCTAAATGCTGGATGCAATATGATGCGGTGGATGCAATGGGTGAATAGAATAAAGCATGCAACCAAACCACATTTTGCCTAGGAAAGGCATGGACACAAACAAACCACGTCTAACACAGAAATGGTGCTGTCACCCTCAAACCACAATTCCCTCAGTGGAATAGGCGTACACATAATCACATAACCATGCTTTAACGCAAAAAGTATGGGCACATGCCAGACCAAGCTTAATATGGAAAGATGCAGGCGATACAATGGATATGCAGTACAGGCATGCAACATATTTGATATGCAATGCAATAGACAAACTAGATGATGTAGTAGTTAGGAAACGAAGGTACCTTACAGGGGCAATTGGCAATGACCTACCTCATGCTGTTGGGGACCTTCCCCTTCTTTTCGATTGAACCGCAGGTACTACTTTTCTCCCTAACTATAGTCGCAGCTTTCCCTATTCTCTAACAGGGTGACAGACTAGGTTGGTTCAGTATCCAGAATTGAGGCGCATATACATGCTATCTCAATCTATGGGGCTGTCGTACAGATTTCAAGCCGAGGATATACCCCTGGGTATTTAAACCAGACTTTAGTCTGGGAAATCCCGAACCTTTGTGTTCTCGGCATGAGCCATTCGAACTCTAGTTTCCACCGTCTCAGTTGGTCTCCTAGGAACTCACCGCAAACACAAGCAGGTGGCTATATCAGACCACCGGAAGTCGTTCGGGTACGACAAACACCAAAGGAATTGCACCTTTAGAGGATTTAAGGTCTCCTAGACCGGAGAGTGCACCTGACAACGCAAATGAAGATGCAGGATTTAAGGTCTCCTAGACTAGAGGATTTAAGGTCTCCTAGACCAGGGAGTGCACAAAACAATGAGAATGATACAAAAAAACAAAGTGCACAAGACAGTACAAGTGAAAGTGAATGCACAAAATAGTGCGATGCGCAAGAAAGCGCGAGTGATAAACTGCACAAAACAGTGCAATGCGCAAAATAACGCGATAAAATGCATGCACCATGCAAGACTTGGCACACAGCTTATGACATAGCATTCCATTCATTTGGCACATAGCTCACAACACAACACTTTGTTTGTTTGGCACGCGGCTCATAACATAATATTCTGCTCATTCGGCACGTGTAGATGCGCCCGAACGGGTCTCATGTGCTACAGTTCGGACTCAATTTGTCACGGTTCTTAATCTAAACCAAAGAGTCCAAATCCGGCAAATCGTTTTGGAAAATAGATTTTTTTTGAAAGAAGTGCCAAACATGGACTGCTTTGCCAGATACAGAGTTGCCACCTAAATATTTTTTATGGGGGAATTTAGGAAACCTTGACTCGTTTGCCTAAGGCCACATGTTCGTCATCACCAAAGTTGCCTCGGCTCGGGAACTTGGGTACGATTGGGGAAGGTCAGCTATGAGCACCTCCGCTCGCCCGATCAAAGATCGGCCTTTACTAACCATGAAATCTTGTTTTGAAAATGTTATATGCTCTTATTCCGGTTATTAGCCTAGATTTACTATGTGATGTGCACAACACAAAAGTATAGACTAGATCGCCTAATTTGGAATAAAGCATCGCATATCCGCTCGTTTGGAAAATGGTTTGGAATTTGCTACTCGTGAGTAGGCTAAAACACGGATTTCAATGACTTGTTCCAACTCAAACAACGCAACCTTCACCCACAGGCATTCAGGCAGTAATATCACATAAGCACATAGCCACATGGTAAGCATGCTGTCATGTTAACATTCACACTCATGCAAGATGCTAAAGCATAAATACTTACATCGTACTCCGTGCCAAAGCAATGAACTAGTTAGTAATCATGCATGATCCTAGTTCAATTTGAACAAATGGCTAATGCATCGCATACAGAATGTTATTAGAACAGGCTCGGCTAATCTAAAGATGATATGTGAAATGCGACAATTTGATGCACGTATTCAAACTTGGAATTGAAATACTACGCGGTTAGCATGATGCACCGAGCCCGGTGCATGCAAGACTGATGAATGATGCACGCATGCATAGCATAAGGTATGCTAAATTAAACATGCCCTAATACTAACCATCAAAGCAGGGAAGTAAAAGGGAGAAAGAAGTGGGGGTTAGAAGACACGCACACACGCACCCACACTTATTACAAATTCGCCCTCGCTCGGAGGGACCAAAAGAATAATACAATTTAATTAACCTACAAGCTAATTAAATAGTTATAGACCACCTAATTAATTAACAAATCAATTAAGCTAAGGAAAGCATTAAAAGGCCTCGGGAAGAGAGATGCATGCGTGCTCGGATTGGCTTCGCTTGGAAATCCAATGCCATGCATAAGCTGCCTCTGTTTACCCTGCTCTGCTCCTTTGAAAATGGCACAATTCCCAAAGAACACTCTCTGAACACTGTGGAACACCACCGGCCAAGGGGGAACACCACCGGCCAAAGGTAAGTGGCCATCGACCACAAATGAAGCCATCAGCTATAAATGGATGGCCGGTTGGCACTAGAGATGGTCGGCCAACCATGTATGTCTGTAGAAACCTATTTTGACAGCAGCAGAGGGCAAAACATGGCATGGCAATGCATTTCAAGCAATGTTTGCACCAACCACACTCCTTATCATGTTTATGACTCAAAGGGGTATGGTACTCGATTCTCGGACCACCAATCGCGCATTTCAATGCGTGATGGCCCAAGAAGCCAAGTTGTGCATTTTGGTTTCAAATGAAATGCAAACCAATTAAACACATAAGGCCTAACCTCTATCACTTGATCAAGAGGCAAGGAATACATGCCAATGCAATGCAACCTAGGCATGTGAGCTAGTATGCAACATGGGGATGCAAACAAACATATAAGCTAACATGTATGCAAAGTGCAATATGGACAACATGTTAAGAACAATGCATGCAAAATGCATTACAACCTAAGCATGCAACAACGTGTCATGGATTAAGCACACAATGAGGCACATTTGAAATAGCATGCTACAACATGTAATTCATCAAAATATGCAACAAGTATATGGTAATATGCAAGGTAAACATGCACCAACATGTAAAGGGTAGACTTATACCAAGATGGACAGCTCTTACATAAGCCCAAAACAATGGCCAAAAGCTATGGAAATGGGGCCAAATGCACATACAAACATGCATGCATACAAGGTCCAACACTTAAGTATATAGAGACAACTTTTAAGCACACTTAAAAGAGGAACATCATGAGCATATGGCATGCATATTAAACTCTGAAATCACACAAAGGATGATGCCAAACCAACCTAAACCAAGCAATCAAAGCATGCTAACAAGCCTAAAGCTTAAGACCAACCAAAGGGCTCAAACCATGGCCATGCCAACCAAGCCTCCATGGGCCAAGGGGACTCCAAACAGCCCCAATGCAGGTCTAAACAAGACCAAAGACACACTTAGATGGCATCTAAATGGTCTAAACATGCAAGCATACAAAAGGGTCCAAACATGGAGCACAAGACAGCAACCTTTTAACACATTAAAGGGGCATCAAATGCAAGCATACAAGCACACCACAAGGACTGAAATGGCATGGCAAGTGGTTCCAAACCACTGAAACAAGGCAAGGATGGCATGCTAGAAGGGTCAATGCTCAAGGCATACAAGAGAGGTTGCATGGTAGCTGTACAAAGCAAGCCATGGATGGCTCAAATAACCAAAAACAGACCTTTAGCATGCTAAAACAAGCATAAAAGCTTCACAAAGCTAGGCCAAAAACATGCTAGACAAAAGGCTCAAAGCACAAAGCATGTTAAGGCAATTCATGGCATTACAAGACAAGTATGCAAGGCAAGCATAGTGTGTCTAAACCAAGTCAAAACAGAGGTAAAACATGGCAAAATACTACCAAAAACCTACTGAAACATGGCCAACATGAACTCAAAAATGGTGCTCACATATGAGGCTTAAAATAGCAAGTTTGAAGACAACAAGGAGAGGGGATGGCCCTCTCCTTCTTAGGACCTCAAACCACCATCCTCACCACTGGATTTCAGTGGTGAGGAGGCCCAAACAAGGTGGTCCCGGAGCTCACCAAAATAGCACAAAAATAGGGCCTAACAAGGCCTATGAGGGGTCAAACAACCCCAAAGCTCAAAGAAACCTTAAACAACTATTTTAAGCAAGTAAAAACAAGACTTCTATATGTTATACACTAAGCTTAAAACGGCTAGCAAGGTAGGCAAAACGACTATGCAAAAATGGGGTAAAAAGGGCAAGAATCTTACCCTTGAAGACCTTCTTCACAAGGATCACTCTAGCAGCTTTCTTAGCTCCAAACTAGCTCAAGAACTTCAAGGAGAACCCCCTAATGCCTCAGCAACCACGGTAAGGTGTGATGGTAGGTGTCCTAGTGCAAAACTAAGGACAAACACACACTTAGAGCAAAAGAGAGAGAGAAATAGAGATAGAATAGATATACTATGCTAACCCTAGAACCAGAGCTCCCCTTAGCTTTTTTTGTAACCTTTGAGGAGGGAGGAGAAGCCTCCTCTTTATAGGGATTCACTCTTGCAAAGCTTACAAAACAAGCTAAGTAAGAGTGAAATCCCTCCATACACGTGTATGGAGGGGATGCAAAGTGTATGCCAGCTAGCACAGTTGGCATAAAAATATATGCAAAAGCAGATACACAGTGGTCGGCTAGCCAAAAATGCCAAATTGACCAAATACATGGTCAACCGACCACAAAGAGTGCCAGCTGGCCATCACTAATGGCCGGTGGCAACAAAACAGTGGCCGGTGGCCTTAAGCCATGGCCGGTGAGGTGTGGGGATGGCCAACAAGCCATTCCCTGCCCTTCAAAAGCAAAACACAAGTGTTTGGTGCAAAACCAAACACAAAACAGTCGAGTCGAGAGGTCTTGAGGCAAGGCACATGGCCGAGACCTCCGGGAACTCAAGACGAACACAAACATGGATAATCACTGAGTGTTCAAGCGGTGACATCCAAGTCTTGAGGACGGTCAAAAATGGGGTGTGTACAGCACGCAGCTCGAAACACAGCACTCTGTTTATTTGGGTACACGGCTCTTTTGGGCACACAGCTCATTTCGGGCACGCAGCAGATCTCGGGCACACAGCTCATTTGGGGCACACGGCTCACAACACTGCTCAATCCGAACGCATGGTGCATAACACAACGTTCTTTTAATTTGCACACGGCTTACAACACTACTCAATTTGAACACACGGTCCATAACACAGCATTCTGTTAATTTGCACTCGGCTTACAACACTGCTCAATCTGAACACACGGTCCATAGCACAGCATTCTGTTTTGATCGGCACACAGCTCATAACACAGTACACTTTTGCATTTTGAACACACAGCTCAAACTTTTGAATTTCTGAACACGCAGCTTACATCTTTTGAAATTTGAACACACAGCTCAAACTTTGGTGGTGAACACGCGGCTCACGTTTTTGAAATTTGAACACGCAGCTCACATCTTTTGAAATTTTGAACACAGCTCAAATTCTTGAGGTGAACACACAGCCCACAGTTTTTGAATCTGAACATGCAGCTCAAACTCTTGAGGTGAACACACAGCCCACAGTTTTGAAATCTGAACACGCAGCTCAAACTCTTGAGGTGAACAAACAGCCCACAGTTTTTGAAATCTGAACACGCAGCTCAAACTCTTGAGGTGAACACACAGCTCACAGTTTTGAAATCTGAACACGCAGCTCAAACTCTTGAGGTGAACACACAGGCCACAGTTTTTGAAATCTGAACACGCAGCTCAAACTCTTGAGGTGAACACACAACCCACAGTTTTTGAAAGTTGAACACGCAGCTCAAACTCTTGAGGTGAACACACAGCCCATAGTTTTTGAAATCTGAACACGCAGCTCAAACTCTTGAGGTGAACACACAGCCCAAAGTTTTGAAATCTGAACATGCAGCTCAAACTCTTGAGGTGAACACACAGCCCACAGTTTTTGAAAGTTGAACACACAGCCCAAACTTTTTATAATCTAAACACATAGCTCAAACTTTTCACTTCTGAACACGTAGCTCATACTGAACACACAGTCCGTTTACTTCATTTGCCCGCAGCTCATACTGAACACACAGTTCATTTACTTCATTTCTGAACACGCAGCTCACATATTTCAATTCTGAACATGCAGCTCATACATTTTCATTTGCATGCAGCTCATTCTTAATTTTGAACACGCAGCTCATAAATTTTCATTTCTGAACACACAACTCATTCACTTCATTTTGAACACGCAGCTCACACATTTCAATTCAGAACATGCAGCTCATAAATTTTCATTTCTGAATACACAACTCATTCACTTCATTTTGAACACGCAGTTCACACATTTCAATTCTGAACACGCAGCTCATACATTTTCATTTGCACGCAGCTCATTCTTAATTTTGAACACGCAGCTCATAAATTTTCATTTCTGAACACATCACTTAATTTACTTCATTTTGAACACGCAGCTCATTCTGAACATACAGGATACGATGACGAAACTTACAGAAGTTGAAACAAACTCAGGCGCTCCAAATTTTCCCTCTTTTCTTTTACTTTGTAGCCCGGAACTTTCATAGCTTCAAATGGATCCTGGTTTTTACTGTTCTCATATGACCTGGGTTGAACCTTGTGGTTTTAGAAAGAACAAAATCTTGTTTTGCACAAATGTGGAGAACGGCACGGCACTTTGAGCACAAAACGATTTTTCGAAATTGAGAGTGAGAATAAGTTCTCAACTGGGTATTGAGCCTACGACTGAACACAGCACACCACGACTCAACAACAAAGAGAAAGACAAGGTAAGACAACCTAAACACATCTATAAACATTCGAAATGACTCGAGACAAGAAACGAGACAAACAAAACAACTGACACGACACACAGACGTGTTCCAATGGCAAGAAACCTCTTAGTGCACGAGGAACCAGTTTCTTCGGGCATTATTTCCCACCCTTTCTCATTTGTGATTCTCACATCACTCGACCCTCAGGCTCGGTTTTTTCTCTCAAAACCCTTTTCTCACTTTTTCTCTCAGCACACATCTCTCTATTCTTTAATCTCTCATTTTTCATCCGTCCCCAGGGTGGTTGATGGATAAACAGGAAGTTGCGGGCTCTTGCCCCTAGCATTTTGTTAGATTCTCTTCTTCTGCTCATAACAGTGAACTTTCCAGCAGAAGGGTTGCGCTACAATTGGGTGTGTAGCAAATCTGTAGCTGACATCGGTTGACGATGTTTGCTGGGGGGTTTGGACATGATCAAATGTGTCTAGACGAGGGAGTGGAATATCTTGATCCATTCTAGTTCATGCTTCGCACTTAGCTTGATACCTCGTTGCTTGGAGGATGTGAGAGCTTTCAGCCCTTTTCTATTAGCTTCCGCTGTGCCCTTCTTGGCGAATAGGGTGCCCTTTCCGGCAAGTATGGTGCCTTTTCTGGAAAATGCATTGACAACGGGGGAAAGACAGGAAGCCTGACTCAACTGTGCCCCTAGTTCATCATTTTGACCAATTTTTTGTTTTGGTTTTCTACTAAAACAGTTTTGACTAACATGAGAGTTAGATTAACACATTTGTTCGATTTTCTGATTTGAAATCATGCGAGTTAGGTTATGAGCACTAAAAATTTTCCTTTTTTTTGGGTCCAAGAAATGGTCCAGTTTTGGAAAAGTGGAATAATTTTTGAGAGAATTAGCCAACCTTAGTAAAAATTCTCAAAACTGTTTTTGCAAATGGCCACTGCTCAACGAGCACGGAACCTACTCTTGAGATGCACAACCTCAGATCCGAATGAGAATTGCCCCTTGTTTGAACGGCACTGCATGGCAACGGAAAGTTACCCCTTGTTTGAATAGCACCGCAGCACGCTGTAACCAGTTTTCAAGGTGACGATCACAACCGAGCTCTCGGATACAGAGAAGACAACGATGATCAGAACCATTACATGGACATAGTCGATTTGGAAGTGTTTTATGGCTGGACTTCAGAATGAAGTTGCCTACGTATCTCAAAGATGGGAATCAAGCCTTACGTAGTTCGGGTTTAAGGTACACTCGAGTATTAACCCTCACCTTTTACGCTCTAACTTTTGCCAAGGCCGCCCTTCCGGGTTTTTAACCTTGCGAGCTATGTTCTTCTCTTCTTTTCATTTCATTTCTTTTTTTTCTTTTTCATTCTTTTCATTTTTTCTTTTCTTTTCTCTTTTCTTTTTTCTTTTTTTTTATCTCTTTTTTTCTTTTCTTTTTCATTCTTTGCATTTTTTCTTTTCTTTTCTCTTTTCTTTTTTCCTTGCTCTAATTTTTGCCTGGGTCGCCCTTTCGGGTTTTCGGCCCAGCAAGCCTCTCAAGGATAAAAGCGTAGCTTTGTCCATGTCAAATGGTTTTGAGATCCTGAAGTCATCTGAATCTAGAAGAATGGCTGCTGTTCGCTGACGATGTAGAAGTCCATCTAATGGGGGCTGAATTGCCCCTAGTGTTGTGGATAGGAACTCAGTTGTTCTTCAGCAATACTTTCTTCTTTCTTCCCTTCTGGGATTTGGCATTCTTGCCAGTCTTCATTGATTTGTAGAATGATCCATCTTCGACTCTTCGAGCACATCTAACATTTTTCTGCCCCTAGTTCCAGGGGTGCTTCTGATCTAGTTTTGCAAGCTTCTTTTGACGATGGCTGGCCTTCTCGACTTGACTTTATTGCCGTTAATGCATAGGCTACTTCGAATCTGGCCACACAGGCCTCACATTGCGATTGACCGTTGAACACTCTGAATTAAGGTCCAAGGTTTCAAAGCAAGGGGTCGAGTCTCGAGGCTGAAAGCGATCCTAAACTGCACAATCTCAAAAGCGATTCCACACAGGTCTTCGCAGGACTGCACAAAACGTTTTTTTTTTTTTTGAAATCTTTTAAGAAAGCGACAAATCACTCGCGCTGAAGACAGTGTAGGACCAATCTGGATCAAGCCAGGATCCTTCTCAGTACTCACACTAACAAGCATGATTTCATTCATTAAGGGCTTAGCATGCCTTTCTTTCTCTCACTTGATCAAATTTTTGCAAACCTTGAGGAATTCCTTCCTCTTTGTTTTCAACACATTGTTCAAAAAGTTTTGAAAAACTTAGGTCAATACAATGACTTAAAGGCACAAAAGAGCAGGTGAAATGCATTGCCGTTTCATTCAAACTTCTGGCACAACTGGCGCAAGGCAAAAGCAAACACAAGAGTGTGAAAATCACTGCTGTTTCATTCAGATCTGTTGGCATAACTGGCTCCAAGGCAGAAACAGACTCAAAAGAAAGTAAAAAGACAAACACAAAACAAGATAGTAATGTCCGAGGTAACACCCCTGGAATCACCCGACTTCTGTATAACAGGACTGACTCGATACAACAAGACAGACCTTAATCGAAAAAACTGACTCAAAACAAAGAGACAGACTCGAAACAAAACCACAGAACTGACTCAACACCCAAGTCAGAAAGTACAAAAATTAGCATTCGCAAATGCTCAAAAATAGTGCGTGCCAAACGCCATATCTGAAATAAACCGAGCGCCGCCCTTGGGTGGACCAACCCCTGATCACATACTTGTATTATCCTCGAAGTCCAACAACTCAGTGGTGACAGACTTTGCCGAGCTAGGTGGGAGGACAACCTTATTGTCAAACAGATCCTGCACCTCATGGCGAAGGCAGAAGTAGTTGTTGGTGCTGTGACTGGTCTGTTGATGGTACGCACAGTACTGGGTAGTATCATGACCTAGTGGAAGATGAGCAGGGAGGGGCCGAGGCTCGAGGGGTTTAAGATGCCCCTTTTCAGCAAGGATTTGAAGCACCTTAGACAAAGGCATATAGAGGGCATGGAAGACCCTGCGACCTTGGGGTGGGTACCTCGAGGTTTGTGGATTTTTGCTGGGCGCACTAGCGAAAGGGTCAGTAGGTGCTGGCTTGGTTTGCCGATCTCTTCCGAGTGTAGGATTAGAGCTCAAAGGATCATTTTTGGTATGACGACCCTTCTCCCAGTTTTTCCCTTGGCTTGAACTGCTCTCACTCTGAGTGGGGAAAGTGTCATCCACAGTTTTTATAGTAACAGCTAGCACTTGCTGTTTATTTAGTCCTCCTGCTTTCAAAGCCTCAACAGCCCACAGGAGTTGTTCGTAGGGATCGGTGTCCACCTTCACATTGTTCTTACCACTCGCCTCAGCTTGGTAGAGGGTTTGAGTTGCTACATCAGAGCGGAGTCCCGTTGTTGTCGACATGCCATTGCCGGAACTTGGGATGGCTTCAGGTTGGCTGATTTCGATTGCAATTTGCCCCAGTAGCGGGGCCTCCTCCGGCATGAAGTTCCCAGCATACGATGTGGTTGGTGGCGGGGCCGACATTCTGTAGGCTAGATCAACCACAGATCTCTGAAGAACGCCAATCATTCCCATTAGCTCAAAAGTGGTGGGCTCACAGGTTTGAAATAGTTGGGGTTCCCAGATCGGGTGTGCGGCAGGTGACCTGGGTGGGTGCGGCATGTCAACATCGGTCTCACCTTGCATGGTGATTCCCTGGTTCAATGCTGTTGCCATGACCACAGTTTCTTCTGAATTCTTTGTCATTACGAGTCTTCTATATTGAACAGAGGTGATGTGACTGGTGACTAACGGATTAGATAAACTGGTGAGCCTTGACTGGCCTTTCTCTGTCTTGCCTCAGCGAAGGAAAATACTGGCTACTTTGAATTGAATCTCCTGAACCCTTGAAAGAGAAAACAGGCAGCATCTCAACCCAATTTCACTAGGACAGATATAAGCATAGCTGAATAACTGCATTCGACCACTGATCATTGTCCCCTAAATTACCGCCCCAAAACTGAATCTGATACCCGTAGATAACTGATTCCAAAAATACTGAACCGGTGCCCGTAGGCCTGATACTCAAACTTGTAAATTGATACATGCATTCCCGTAGAGACGCACTCTAAAAGCACATAGCAAACAAGTGAGAGCCAAAACACCCCTATGTTGGGGTAAGGTTTCCCTATCCTATTTTGTCAGGAGCTAGGGTTTCACTACGCATGCAGCGGTTTCAAACAACCTATAATCGGGTAAGCAATCTGTTCTAGTTTGGAATGGTCACTATGGATTTCGAATATAAACTAGGTCGAATGGTCAAAAAGGGTGCCCCGGTAAAAATCGGGGTTTGTGTTCCCATCGTGGCAGAGCCCGTAACCGGTCAGCCTTATGGCACGCTTCTCAAAGTGAGCCTCCGGCAAACCGTTCAGGAATAGCAGACGGCAAACACTGTGTCTTAGGCGCACCAATGCAAATGCAATGCAAAGAAACACATAAGTGTGGTCAAAACAAGATATCATGAGTTCGAGTCAAGTTCTCTAAATCCCCAGCAAAGTCGCCAGAAACTGTAGACATGCCCGAACGTCCCGGGAGGAAATCCCGTTTTGTTCATTGGGCTCACTATAGTTCAGGACTCAATGTCACGGTCCTGTATCTAATCTCGCAGAGTGCAATGCAAGACCGATGAATCATCAAAGAGTCCAAATCTGGCAAATCATTTTTGAAAAATTGATTTTTAGAAAGAAGTGTCAAACATGGATTGCTTTGCCAGATACAGAGTCGCCACCTAAATATTTATTTTGGGGGAATCTAGGAAACCCTGACTCGTTGCCTAAGGCCACGTGTCCGTCATCACCAAAGTTGCCTCGGCTCAGGAACTTGGGTATGATTGGGGAAAGCCACTTCGTGAGCACCCCCGCTTGCCCGATCAAAGATCGGCCTCTACTAACCATGATATCAAGTTTTGAAAACAATATGAGCTCTTATTCCGGTTATTAGCCTAGAATTACTGTGATGCGCACAGCATACAAGTATAGACTGGATTGCCTAATTTGGAACAAATCATCGCATATCCGTTTGTTTTGAAAATTGATTGAAGTTTGCTACTCGCAAGTAGGCTAAAACACGGGTTTTGACGAATTATTCCAACTCAAGCAACCCAACCTTCACCCACAGGCATTCAGGCAGTTATATCACATAAGCACATAGCCTCATGGTAAGCATGCTATCATGGCAATCACTTACACGCATGCAAGGATGCTAAAGCATAAACACTCACCGAGTACTCCAAGCCAAAGAAAGAAGCCAATTAGAAATCATGCATGAATCCTAACTATGCTGAAATGCCTAATGCAACACATGCAAAAATGCAACTAAGATAGGCTCGGCTATTCTAAGATGGCATATGAAATGCAATAACTGATACACGTATTTAACTCGGAATTGAAATACAATGCAGTTAGTATGATGCGCTGAGCCCGGTGCATGCAAGATAGATGAATGGATGCAAACATGCGACCATAAGTATGCTAATTGAAACGTGCCCTAAAACTAACCATCATAAGTTGGTAAATAAAAGGGAGAAAGACGTGGGGTTGGAAGACATGCATCACACACACGCATACTTATTACAACATTGCCTTCTCGTAGAGGGTCCGAATAAATATTACACAACCAAAATAAATAACTAATTATTACACAACACTAGCTAATTAACAAATTAACTAAGAAAGTGAGTAAACTAGCATGCAATGCTACATGAAGTAGACTGTCTCAGCTCTGTTCGGAATGATGAAAGATGCATGCATGCTCGAGTCGCCTTGTCGGGAAATCCATCGCGATGCCTCGATTTGCCTTTATTTACAATCGACCCCGGAACACTGTACACAACTCCATGGGAACTTGTAGGGATACTGTTGACCAGTTTTTGCTACTGGCTTCCGGTTTGCTACAACAGAGAGCAAGAAAAGGGGCATGGCAAAGTATATTCAACATATGTATGCACAATCACTCTCCCCGTCATTGCATGAGCTCTAGGGAGTGTAGTCCTCGATCCTCATGCCACCAATCACGCATCTTGATGCATGATGGCGGAGGAGTCGAATTGCACGACTCAATATGAAATGAATGCACAAATGGACACCTAAAGCCAACAACTCTATCATGGATAGTCAAGAGTGTCGGCGACCGGGAATTGAAGCACGTTTCGTCACTTTGAGTACGAAACGTCCCTCGTTTCCCGTGTTTGGACTAAACCCTACTCCAAACACTATGCAACAACTAGAATGGCACGGCATGCAAACACAATGCAACAACTAGCATGCAATCCTAAACGAAACGTAACTAAGACACGCAAACATGCAAGGAGTGATATGCAAAGGTGCGATTAGCATGCGCAATGTTATGAACTATCAATGGCATACTCAATGCACATGACATAATATGGCATACACAATGCAAGATGGACTTAAACCAATATGAGTGGACCTCAGCCACACTCAAATCAGTGGCCAAACATGATGAAATGAAGCAACAACACTCATGCAAACATGCCCAAATGCAAGGGACCAAAACTAAGGCACCAAGTGCAACTCTACCAAGGCATGGCAAGCATGTAATATAGCATACAACAACACATTTTCCAGCTCTGAAATGACATACAAAAGGGTCTCGAATCATGCAAACACCTCACACAATGCATGCTAGGTGGCCCAAATACCGAAACTAGTGAAGTGGATTACACTAGAGGTATGCAAAGTGATGCTCAAATGACCAAACCACCCCCAAACAGTCCCTATGCAGACCAAAATAGTAGCAAATATGGACTAAAATGGTGGCTCAAAAGGCATGGAAATAAAGCTCATGTAATGGTCCGAAAATGAGGCAAACAAGCACAACTCTCAAATGCACTTAAGGAGTGGGAAACATGGGAACATGGCACAAGTATGAGGCCTGAAATAACATGCACAATGATGCCAAGACATGCAAACACCTCTATTCAAGCATGCAAGAAGCTACAAAACTCAAGGCTAGGCATGGATATTAAACTACAACCATGCATAGCATGCATCATTCGACCATGTGGCACAAAAATAGAGCTAAGGCAGTCCAAAAAATGCACAAAATCAGGTTGAGGCATGGCCAAAAAGTGCTAGAATCAAGGGCCAAAATAACATGCAATACAAGCTAGTGAAGAGGGTTTACACTACAAGTATATTAAGCATTCAAGAGGCCACTAAACCAGCAAAATTTAGAGATATGACATGCCAAATAAAGCCCAAAAACCCACTGAAACATGGTCTATGCATGCAAGAATGAGATGCTCCTTTGATAGGCCATGAAGAGGGTTGTTCTACACATGCAAGATGGGCACCCAATATGACAAAACCACCTCTGGACAGAGGTTATGGAGGCCCTAAAACTCACTAAAAAGGGCCTGAAATGAGGCTAGGAAGCATGCTAGCATAGGCTCCTTTGATATGCTATGAAGAGGGTTATTCTACACATGCAATAGGGACACCTAATATGGAGAAAAAAGCTTTGGACAGAGCTCACGAAGGTCCTAAAACTCACCAAAAATGGCCTGAAACATGGCTTGGAAGCATGCACACATGGGCTCCCTTGTTAGGCCAAATATGCTAGAAAATAAGACAAGGGGTGAGAGGGTCACCCCTCTCTGATTTTGGATCTCAAAAACACATAATAACCACTGAAAATCTGCTGGATTTCAGTGGTCAAAAGGGCCAACAAAGCTTAACACAAAGGCCCTAAGGCATGGCTCAAAATAAGGCAAAATAAAGCATGCAAGGGGGTTGATGACCCCCAACAGAAAAATGATCTTAAACAAACATGTTGAGGACCTCAAAATAAGACTTTTTTTAGTTTATGAAAAAGCCCAAATATGCCTGAAAATATAGCTAAAAGATGAAGCAAAACAATGCTTAAAAGATGGAAAGAAGTGTTACCCTTGAAGCCAAGAACTCCAGCAGCTTCTGGACCAAAAATGCAAACCTTCAACCTTTGAAAATGGCCTCCAAGATGCTTAGAGTGATGGTGGAGGGGTTAGGATAGGAGGTGGTATGCAATGGGCCAAGAACAAGGGACTTTGGAGCTTGAAATAGAGAGATAGAGAGGGGTGTATGTAAATGCCTTAACCAAATTTTCTGAACCTTTGCAAATGAGGGAGAGGGCCTCCTTTATAGAGGAATAAAGGTCCAAGCTTCCTCAAGAAGCTAGTGCAAAGGTCCAAGCTTCTTGAGGAAGCTAGAGCAAAAGGGGTCAAGCTTCTTGAGGAAGCTAGAGCCAAAGGGTCAAGCTTTTTCAAGAAGCTAAAAAGGGTTTAAGCTTCTCTTAGAGGCTTAGAGCAAAGGGCCAAGCTTCTTTAAGAAGCCAAAACAAGGTTGCCAATCCTCTATACACGTGTATGAAGGATGCAGTCTGTGCCTTCCAGCTGACGCAGCTGGCACACACTCATAGAGACAGAACTGAGGGAGGTAGGCCGACCAGTTCAGGTGGTCGGCCGACCACTTCCCCTAGTCGGCCGACCAGTTCAAAATGTCCAAGGTGGTTGGCAGCCTCCTAGGGTGGTCTCCAAGCTGAAAGCAAGCTAGTGGTGTAGTGGGAGACCAGCAATTGTGCCCCAAAAGTGAGGGAGACCAGCTCCTTGACAAGAAAATCAGCCGGCGGGAGAAAAGGTGGTCTCCAAGAGAAAAGGTGGTCTCCCACCCTTGTACCACCTTCCAAACAATGAAAATAGGGTCCATGCCAAAAATGAACCAAGACGGATGCAAAACAAGGGTTCGGGGGTCAAAACGCGCAGTCGGGTGCCCCGAAAACTGACTATTAAGCATCGAAGGTGGCGTGCGACCACGAAGGTGGTCTCCCGGGCCACAGTGTCCCTCTAGAGAGAGGAAACAAGGTGTGTGCCAAAAATCGGAGTAAACGGAGAAAGTTAAGTGGTCCCAAACCGAGGCGCACGACCGACGGCTTTGAAAATCGGAAACTGGTCTCCAAACGGGAACAGTGGTCTACGACCACGAAACGTAGCCTACGACCACTGAGAGATGGTCTACAAGACCTCTCCCTTCCTTCGGGAAGAGAAAATAGAACTTGATTCGCAAACCGAGCCAAAGCACAAAAGAGTCCCGAAGTCCGGAGGCAAGGCTCTTAGCCGAGACTCCGAAACCTCAGAATGAGCACAACATGCGCAATCACCGAGCGCTCAATCAATGATGTTTGAGTCTTAAGGTCGGTCAAAAATGGGGTGTCTACAGCCGCCTAACTAAAGGCGAGGAAATGTGTGTTGAGAGTACGAGACTCTCATTTCTTTGTCAGGACTCGTGTAAGCCAAAGGTCAGATGTGTGGGTTTGAATAACCGTTTTGTGTAACTAGGCTCAAGCCTTGGAAACTTGTAAACCTTTGGAGGTATTTATTTGTTTATTTACTTGTTTTTGGATTAATGTATTGTTACATGAAGAACTATTGTATCATATAATGTAAGTTTGGAGATTTATATTCGGTTTTCCTTGAAAGAGCCATGATTGTTATATTATCATTCAACAATGATTCATCCCCCCTTTTTTCCCCACCCCCTTTGACCCCCTCTCTCTCTCATTGGTTACTTTTTCTTTTTCTTTTTCTTTTTTTTCCTGCACCTCCAATCACCCCCCGCCACGTGGCAAAGGGGGTGAGGGGGTGACCCCCAATAGGGGGTCCCAAGCATTATTCATTATCATTTGGGCTAGAAATTTGGGGCATTACAGATATTAAAGAAAAAGGGGTTTCTAACCCCCAAGCCTTGTGGGAGCTCCAATATCCCAATCTAAATTTCTTGATTTTTTGATTTAAAAAAAAAAAACTTAGCATTTATTAACTTCTCCCAATCCCCAAGCCTTACCTTTATAATAACACTTTAATGCATTAAGAACAAGCATAAAAAAAATTTCTTAAAAAGTCCAACACATACGAATTTCTTAAAAAGTCCAACACATCTATCTATATCTATATCTATTTATCTATACTTACTATATATTAAGCAAAAGGGGGTTTTTAACCCCAAGCCTTGTGGGAGCTCCAATCTCCCAATCTAAAGTTCTTGATTTTTTGATTTAAAAAAAAAAAAATCTTAGCATTTATTAACTTCTCCCAACTCCCAAGTCTTACCCTCATAATAACACTTTAATGCATTAAGAACAAGCATCAAAAAAATTCTTTGAAATCTAACACATATGAATTCCTTGAAAAGTCCCAACACATGATTATTATCCCTCATAATAACACTTTAATGCATTAAGAACAAGCATAAAAAAAAATTCTTGAAAAGTCCAACACATATAATTATTATCAAAATATTAAACTTTAATATAATATAATAAAAAAAAAAGACATTTAATTCCTTGAAAAGTCCAACACATATGATTATTATCAAAATATTAAACTTTAATATAATATAAAAAAGAAAAAAAAGAAGACATTTAAAAAAAAAAAATTAAAAATCACAATTCACATATATAGATAATAATTGTAAACATAATAAAATAGGAGGGCATTCATGTCTACACGTTTTTTTTTATAAGATCTCCTCCATTATAATAAGATAGCACTTTATTTCTCTCATCTTATAATCTATATATATATATATACTATATATTAAGCAAAAGGAGGGTTTTTAACCCTAAGGCCTGTGGGAGCTTCAATATCCCAATCTGAATTTTCTAAATTTTTTATTAAAAAATAAAAACTCAGTATTTATTGATTTGGTCAAAATCCCATGATCAACATTTATTAACGTTTTTCAATCTACATGTCTTTTCACATGGCTGCATTTATTGATTTAGTCAAAATCCCCTAATCAGCATTTAAAATCTCCTCATACAAATAATTATAGATACAATCTGTGTATAGTTAATACAGTACCCTTTTCAACTTCTCTCATACACTATGGTTAGTGGTAAGATTGTTAAATTATTTTTATAAAAAATCTTAAAAAACATAATTTATATATTAAAAAAATTTAAAACAAATATAAATATCTATAATTATCCCGTGCATAGCACGAGTGATAGGCTAGTATATTATTTATACTATATATTAAGCAAAAGGGGATTTTTAACCCCAAGTCTTGTGGGAGCTCCAATCTCCCAATCTAAATTTCCTGATTTTTTGATTAAAAAAAAAAAAAAAAATCTTAGCATTTATTAACTTCTCCCAACTCTCAAGTCTTACCCTCACAATAATACTTTAATGCATTAAGAACAAGCATTAAAAAAATTCTTTGAAATCCAACACATGAATTCCTTGAAAAGTCCCAACAGATATGATTATTATCCCTCATAATAACACTTTAATGCATTAAGAATAAGCATAAAAAAAATTTCTTAAAAAGTCCAACACATATGATTATTATCAAAATATTAAACTTTAATATAATATAATAATAAAAAAAGACATTTAATTCCTTGAAAAGTCCAATACATATGACTATTATCAAAATATTAAACTTTGATGTAATATAAAAAAAGAAAAAAAAGAAAACATTTAAAAAAAAAAAGAGAAACATTTAAAAATCACAATTTATATATATAGATAATTGTAAATACAATCCGGTGCATAGCACGGGTGATATGCTATCTATATCTATACTATATATTAAGCAAAAGGGAGTTTCTATCCCTTAAGGCCTATGGGAGCTCCAATATGTCAATTCTAATTTTCTAATTTTTTGTTTTTTTTTATAAAAAAATTAACCTCAGCATTTATTAACTTCTCTCAACCCACAAGACTTTTTGATTTCTCTCATAATTACTGCAGTACTTTTTCCAAAACAAATAATTTGTATATTAAAAAAATTTAAAACAAATATAAATATCTATATCTATATCTCTCTATTTATTTATATCGATCTCTAACCTACAAGTTTTGTGGAAGTTCCAATATCTGAACCTTAATTTCTTAATTTTTTTGATTTTTTTTTGAAAAAAAAAACTTAGCACTTATTAAATTGTTCCAAGTCTTTTTAACTTCTCCAGTACACACACTCTTTTTAACTTTTCACATACGTATTGCAAACAGTGAGTCTCCTTTTTGTTTTCTCCTTCTTGACTTCTCACTTCTACACTTTCAACTTCAGTGACCACGTATGCAAACAGTAAGTTTTCTTTTTATTTTCTTCTTCTTGACTTTTCCTTTTGTTTACTATTTTAATATTGTAGTTAGATAGCGCATAAAAATATTTGTGATTTGTCTAGCGAATAAAAAATTATAATTTGATTTTTTAATATGATTGAAGTTAGATAAATATAAACCCTCACAAAGAGAAAAATGTGATTATAATTAGTTGAATGATTCTTTTTTTTTTAATGTGATTGTAGTTAGTTTAATAGTTCTTTTTTTCATTTATTTATTTTATTATGTGAAAAATGTGATGTGATTGTAGTTTATTCAATGGCTCTTTTTTTAATATAATTGTTGTAGTTAGTTTAATGGTTTTTTTTTTTTAATGTTATTTAATCGTTTTGTTTACTATTTTAAATTTATTTTTAATATGATTGAAGTTAAATAAACATAAACACTCACAAAGAAAAAAATGTGATTGTAATGTGATGTGATTGTAGTTTGTTCAATGGTTCTTTTTTTTTTTAATATGATTGTTGTAGTTAGTTCAATGTTTTTTTTTTTTTTTTTTATAAATATTATTTAATCTTTTTATTTACTATTTTAATTCTATTTTTAATATGATTGAAGTTAGATAAACATAAACACTCACAAAGAAAAAAATGTGATTGTAGTTAGTTCAATGGTTCTTTTTTTTTTTAACGTGATTGTAGTTAGTCAATGGTTCTTTTTTTTTTTCATTTTTTTATTTTTTTTATTATGGAAAAAATGTGATGTGATTGTAGTTTGTTTAATAGTTTTTTTTTTTAATGTGATTTAATCTTTTATTTACTGTTTTAATGGTTTTTCTTTACAATTATTTATGAAAAAAATATGATTGTACTTAGATAGTATAAAAATATTTGTGATTTGATTTGATTTTTTTCTGATTTGATTTTTAAAGTACCAATTATTGATAATGATTAGATTGTATTTTGAAAAAAAAATTATGATTGATTTTTTTAACTCACTGTGTTTTTTGAAAAAAAATTATTGTATTTTTTTAACTATCAATTCCCTTAATTTGTGATTTGATTTTTAACTCACTGTGTTTTTTGAAAAACAAAATGGATTATACTCATTAGGGTCACATAATGTACCAATTATTGATGATGATTAGATTGTATTTTGACCCAAAAAAAATTGTAATTGATCTTTTTAACTCATTATGTTTTTTGAAAAAAAAAATTATGTGTTTTTTAATTATCAATTGACTTAATTTGTGATTGATTTTTTGAGTTATTGATGATGATTAGATAGCATTAAAAAAATTGTGATTTGTATGATTGAAGTTATCTCCTTTTATTTACAATTTTGTTTTTTAATATGATTGAAGTTGGATAAACATAAGCACTCACAAAAAGAAAAATGTGATTGTAGTTTGTTTAATGGCTCTAAATAATCTATCTATACTTCTATTATAGCGATCTCGGGTTTTACCCCTTGTTGTACAATAACCTGGACTTGTGTCCGTGGATGTTAGCAGTTGTTTAAATCTTGTTTGCGTCCTTTCATACTTTGTATTTGAGTTAAAGGATGTGTTGGGAAGGTTTGTTACAGGTTGGTTGTGTTTGGGAACAAAGGGTTGCTGCCCAGAATTTTGGTCCTTCGCTGGAGCGAGCTCTTTGTTTTGGATCCTTCGCTCGAGCCAGGGTTTGGCCGCTCGAGCGTGAGTTGAGTTTTGTGTCTGGTGGATCGAGCGAGAAGTCTTGCCCTCGAGCGTGCATCTGCGTCTCATTTTGACCTAAGAGCTGTGTTTCTTGGCTCGAGCGAGCTTTCCTTCGCTCGAACGAGCGAGGTGTATGTTTTCGAGTTCCTCGCTCAAGCGAGAGTTCTGTCGCTCGAGCATGCTTCTGGGTTGCAGACCTGAAGCTTCGAGTTGTTAGCTCGAGCGAGACTTTCTTCGCTCGAGCGAGTATTCCTTGTGTTTGGTCGCTCGAGTGACCAATCCTTCGCATGAGTGAGCCTGTTATATATCAGATCGCAACAGCGATTTTAACTTCACTTTTTCATCCCCTTTTCTTTTTGAAACCCAAAATGCGAGACTCTCTCTCTCTCTCTCTAAACTTGTCTTCTCTTTAAGATTTGATCTACCTAGGGTGAGTTTCTACCCTTAGTCCTTTGTTAAAAAGATAGAGGGTGACTTGGGCTTTGTTCTAATCTAAAAAACTTGGGATTTGGAGCACGTTGGATTTTGGTCTTCATCTCCGTTTGAGCTCAAATTTCGAGGTAAGGATATCCTACTCCTTCTCATGAGCTTTGTCTTTGAATTTTAGCATTTTGATAAGTTGGGGATTGTTGGGTAATTTTAAGGAAGTTTGGGTCTTTTGTGTAATTTTACGAAAGATGGGGTTTTATTTATAATAAACCAATATGCATGTTTGACATAGAGGAATGAGTTAAATGATGGATTATGGATGAAAATGGAACCTTTGGGTTGTTATGTGACTTACGGAAAAAAAATACCCTAATTACATAGTTAAATTAATTTGTATAATTAATTTGGAGAAATGAAGAATTGAACTGAGAATGTTGGAATTGGATGTGTATTGGATTAAAGGGTGTAGTTAGATTCATTCATCACTCACCTAGTTGAAATGTTGATTATATATCCATTTGGTGCATTTATTTTCTGTTTAGAAATAACTGCTTTGGGCTATCGGTGGAGGATAGTCTTGATTGTTGTAGACAATGCATGACGATTAGGCAAACTAAAACTAATCGAGTGAGTATGCTATCGAATATAGTGACTGGAATAATACATTAAATTTATGTATTGATTGATTGTATGTGATCTATGTTTATATACATGTGTTGTGTGGGAGGAGATAGGGGATGTACTCCACGGTTTAGGGGAAGATAGGGGATGGACCTCTAAACCGGATTATGTGTGACATTGATACAGCACTACAATGTGTATCAAGTGTTGATTATGGAAGTGTTCGAATTGATTTGATATAGCACTAAAATGTATATCGTTATCAATTGTGAAGTATAGAAGTGACTCTATGTTATGTTGATACAGCACCGAAATGGGTATCCATCATGAATTTCGAAAGTGTTTTAAAGATGAGTCTTAATCTCATTAAGTTATTTGGCTAGGTGTTGAGCCTTGTTTTCAAACTCAAAGATGAAAAAGAAATGGGAAATGAAATGTAACATGGACTTAATGTCATGAAACCGGAATGTGATATATGTGGATGTATCTGTGTTGACCATCTATCAACTACTAATCTTTTAGTCATTGTTCATAGTTGGTTTAGTGTATTTTTACTGGGCTGTGGCTCACCCTTTATGGGACATCATTTTCAGGTACATGTAGCATGCCACCTCCAAGGACATAGCTTGGGAGGCTAGAGGCAGACAGACTTTTGTCGTTTAGTTATCTTTTGGATGTATTACATGTAAATTCAAGCCAAGGGCTTAATGTGTATTTGAGTTAGTACTCTCTTTTTGTAACCAAGTGTTAACTTGGAAAGCTGTAAGCCCGTAGGGCATTTGCTTTTGTTGTTAACTTGTAATACTCAATGTAATGAACTACTCTGATGAATAGAAGAATATTTATCTTTTATATCAATGCATGTCTAAGTTGATGGGTTTTAATGTTATTATTTTGAGGGCGTTACAACTTGGTATCAGAGCGCACCAGGTTCGAATACTTTGGGTACGTGGGAAGTGATTAGTATCACAATGGGTTTGTCTCGCTTGTTAGAGACTTAAGTGTAATGTAATGTGTTTATGTGATAACATGTTTACGTGACTATTTGGGTATGGGATTTAGTTTCTAGGATGTTGATTGGATCCTTGAGTTTCTGGGAGTCCAATTGGAAAAGCACTTGATCAATGCTGTTTCTAATTGGAACTCTACCAACGCCTCGCGACTATCATTATCCAGAAATGAAATTCGTAAGTGCTTATGTGTTTATGTGCTTACGTGGAGTGAATTACAGTTGTCCATGTGTTAGGACACGAGTGTTTAGCTTCGGCACATTTTTGAATGTGCTAATGTTCTTCGTTACCTTTATTAGGATGTCAGGACGAGGACGTGGTGGTAGGCGAGGTAGGCCTAGGAGGCAGGAGGTGCCTATACCGGATGACATTCCGGCGCAGCAGGAGGGTGTTGGCCAGGCCAATGTGGCTGAGCCAGCAGGTTAGCAGGCCACGGGCACCTTAGCCCGCGAGATGGCTGGAGCATTGAGAGCATCCATGGACATTCTCAGGGCTGAGAATCAAGTCCAGACCCAAGTTGTTGATGCAGGGCCTTCTTTTCTGAAGAGGGAGTTCTTCCGGTCAAATCCGGATGAGTTTTTGGGGGATCCGAAAGAGCCACTTAAGGCTGATGAGTGGCTGGAGCAGATGAGTTAGACGTTTGAGATGCTTGGCATTGAGGACGGAGTATTGAAAGTGACCTTGGCATCTTTCCAGCTGAAGGGGGATGCGGGTCAGTGGTGGAAATTCATGAAGGGTCGTATTGGTGGTACTTGGGAGGCTTTTGTGGGTGTTTTCTAGGAGAAGTTCTTATCTCCAGCAGTTAGGGAGAAGCTGAGACCGCTCGCCACTTTTGCGCTTGAGTTCTTCAAGAGTAGTATGAGGCTTTCACTAGCTTGTCGAGTTCAAGACTGAACTTGTGGCGTCCGAGGAACGCCGCTGTATTGAGTTTGAGAAGAGATTGAGGCGCGGCCTCAAGATGAGGGTTGGTGGTTCTATGATCCGAGACTATGGGTGCTTGGTTGATGCTACAGCCCAAATAGAGATCATGATGCAGGAAGAGGAGGGACAGAGAGGCTCCAAGAGGAGCCAAGATGGTCAGAGTGATGGCAGGAGACAGAGGGGTTCTAACCCTCAGTAGTCTCAGGGTGGTGTTGCTAGATCGACCTTTCCAGTGCCGAGTGCAGGCTCGGGGAGAGGCAATCAGGCAGAGTTCACTTTTTGCAAGTGTGGCCAGCTAGGCCACAAGGCTTCGGTTTGCCCGCAGAGGGGAGGAGGTCAGAGAGCTGCTTCATCTTCAGCTAGACTGCAAAGCTAGAGTCAGGGCAGGGGCCAGCCCTTATCTTGTTATCAGTGTGGTCGGCCTGGGTACCTAAAGAGGTTTTGCCCATAGTTGAGTGCCACTTCAGGCGCGTCTGGTTCTAGGCAAACGCAAGGTTTTCAGCCAGCTCAGTCTGTGCAGGCCTCGAGGGCCAATCCGAGAGCTTTGTCGTCCCCAAATCAGCGTATGCTCGAGGGGTGAGCAGTAGATCGAGGGCCATCTTGGCTGGCGTGTATCTTTATCACAGGATCTTGTACCGCTCCATCGCCAGAGAGGTACCTTTTTGTTTTGCAACTCAGTTGCCAATGTGTTGATTGATACGGGTGCATCTCATTCTTTTATATCTGCTGCATTTGCATCTGTTTTGGAGTTGGAGTTGGCACAGTTAGCATCTCCTCTATGTGTCGTATCACCTATTGGGGGCGAATTGATTTTGAAACATGGGTGTAGAGGGTGCGATATAGAGCTCGCCGGTCACCGACTTCCATTTGCATTTGTGGTTATGCCCATGTCGGGTTTTGATGTTATTTTGGGTATGGACTGGTTATCGTCATACCGGGCTGTTATTGATTGCTACCGTCAGAGGGTCACGGTGTGTACCTTGAGTGGGGAGTGTTTTCATTTCTTGGGAGATCGGGTTGGTAGTGTGTTGCCACCAGTGTATGATCCGCGAGGGCAGAGTGAGCTTAGTGGTCTTCTTGCTAGTCTTTTGAGTAGTGAGTGTGATGAGACCCTGATTGCGTTACCGAGAGTGGTTTGTGAGTATTCGGATGTTTTTCCCGAGGACCTCGTTGGTTTGCCACCACATCGGGAGATTGAGTTCTCCATTGATTTAGTGCCTGGCACGGCGCCGATTTCTATGGCACCTTACCGTTTTGCCCCGACCGAGTTGAGTGAGTTGAAGATTCACTCAGTGAGTTCTTTGGATAAGGGCTTTGTTCGCCCTAGTGTTTCGCCGTGGGGAGCATCGGCCCTCTTTGCTAAAAAGAAAGATGGTGCCTTGAGACTTTGTGTTGACTACTGGAAGTTGAATCGGGCTACGGTTAAGAATAAGTACCCTATGCCCCGTATAGATGATTTGTTTGACTAGTTGAAGGGTTCCCGTTGTTTCTCTAAGATAGACTTGAGATCGGGTTACTGTAGACACCCCATTTTTGACCGTCCTCAAGACTTGGACGTCACCGTTTGAACACCCGGTGATCATCCATGTTTGTGTTCGTTTGGAGTTCCCGGAGGTCTCGGCTACGCGCCTTGCCTCAGGATCCCCGAACTTGACTGTTTAGTGTCTGGTTTTGCACCAAACACTTGTGTTTTGCCTTGGAGGGGCAGGGAATGCCTTGTGAGGCGTCCCCACACATCACCGGCCATGGCTAGAGGCCACCGGCTGGTGTTTTGTTGCCATCGGCAATGTATATTGCCGGTCGGCAGTCCATTTTGTCAAAATGACAATTTTGAGCAGCCGACTACTGTTCATCTGCTTTTGCAGATATTTTAATACAGTTGTATTGCATTTTGTTCCCCTCCATACACGTGTATGGAGGGATGGCTTCCTTGTTAGCTTACCTTGTAAGCTTTACAAGATTGGCTCCTCTATAAGAGGAGCCCTCCCCTCTTGGCTTTAGGGTTGGAGATTTTGGTGAAAAACCATCTCAGAGAGAGCTCTGGATTAGGGTTAGGGTTTGAGTGTCACCTATCTCCATATCCCTCTCTTATTTTGCCTTTGTGTGTGTTTAAGCTTACTATTGCACACAAACACATAGTGTTACACCTCTTCTTGGTTCTTGAAGGGCCAGAGGGTTGTTCTTGTTGTTCTTGAGCTGTTTTGGAGCTAAGGAAGCAGCTGGTCCACCATTTGTGAAAGAGGACTTCAAGGGTAAGAAACTAGTCCTTTTTACCCCATTCTTGCATACTATTTTTGCCTATCTTAGAACTGTTTTTGGGCTTAGTGTATAATATAAAAAAGTTCTTATTTTGGACCCTCTAAATAGTTTGTTTAGAGTGTTTTGTGGTTTGGAGGTGTTTGACCCCTCTTAGGCCTTGAGAGGCCCCATTTTGTGCCATTTTGAGTGAGCTATGGGACTTTGGTGTTTGGGCCTCCTCACCACTGAAATCTTGAGGGATTTTAGTGGTAAGGATGGTGCCTTGAAGTCCCAAGAAGGAGAGGGCCACCCCCTCTCCTTGTTGTCCTTGAAAAGGGCACTTTTTGGCCTCTTGAGGGAGCATCATGTTTGAGTGTTTGTTGATCATGCCATAGCTGCTTTTTATGCTTACTATGCCATGATATAACATTGTTGTGTGTTGGTCTTGGTACACCATGCTTGCCTTGCATACCTACCTTGTAATGCCATGATTTGCCTCAATACATGCATAGCATTTAGACTATCATGCTTTTGTGTTTTGGCCAAGCTTTGTGAAGCTTATTTGCATGATTTGGTGTGCTAAGGGACTGTTTTAAGTCGTTGGAGTCATTCATGCCTTGCTTTGTATAGCCACCATGCAATACCTCTTATATGCCTTAAGCTTTAACCCCTCTAGCATGCCTTACTTGCATGACTTGTTTGATTGGGCACCTTTTCTAGCATGTTTCTAGTGTCTAACATGTTGGTTATATGTCCATGTTTGTGCCTTTTAAGTGTGCTTAAAAGTTGCTTTAATATGCCTAAATGTTGGACCATAAGTGCATGCATGTTTGCATGTCATCTTGCCTTCATTCTTGAGCACATTAGCCACTGTTTTGGACCTAAGCTAGAGCTGTCCAAATAGTGTAAGTTCATCCCTCGCATGTCATTCAAGTGTTCTTACATTGTACCATGTTTGCATGCTTTGGTTGCATATGTTGCATGCTTGAAATCACTTGCATTTGTCTTGTATTCCCTTGGTCAAATTGCTAGCATGTTGCATGCTTAGATTCCATCTTGCATGCTCTAGTGGTTTGCATAATTGTGGCATGCTTGTTTTCTTTGTTCCTAAGGTTGTGTGCCTAATGTGCATCGCATTGTATGCTTCCCTTTCATGCCATGTTGCATACTAGTTAACATGCCTAGGTTGCATTCCATCTAGCATGCATACCTTGTCCCTTGATCAAGTGATAGGGAGTGGGCCTTTGTTTGTTTGGTTTGCATTGCATTTGAAATCAATGTGCACAACTTGGTTCTTTGGGCCATCATGCATGGAAATGCTTGATTGGTGGTCCAAGAACCAAGGACCATGTCCCTTTGAGTCATAAACATGATAAGAGGCTTGGTTGGTGCATACATGGCTTGAATTGCATTGCCATGCAAGGCTTTGTCCTCTGCTGCTGTCAAACAGGTTCTGCAGGAATTTATTGCCGATCGACTGCACAGAGTGCCGACCGGTAATCAATTGGTGGCCGATAGCTTCACTCTCTGCCGATGACCACATCTCACTGCCGGTGGCAATTCTACTCAGCCGGTGGTGTCTTCCAATGTCCAGGGAAGCAATTCAGAGACTTTGGCAGTCTTCAGAGGGGCTGAGCAGAGAAAACAGAGGCAATCTATGCATGGCAGTGCACTTCCGAGCAGGACCGAGCATGCATTGCATTGGACCCGCTTCCCGAGGCGGTTTACTATTTTTCTTGGCTTAGTTAGTTTGTTAACTACTTAGGCAATTCGTAACATTTAATTAGCTTGTGTAGTTAATTGATTTGTATTATTTATTTGGCCCCTCCGAGCGAGGGCGAATCTGTAATAAGTGTGGGTGCGTGTGGGTGCGTGTCTTCCAATCCCCACTTCTTTCTTCCCTTTCATTTACCCGCTTATAATGGTAGATTAGGGCATGTTTAAATTAGCATACCTTATGCTATGTATGCGTGCATCCATACATTTGTCTTGCATGCACCGGGCTCGGCGCATCACGCTAATTGCATTTGTACTTCAATTCCAAATTGAATACGTGCATCAATTGAGTGCATTTCACATGCCATCTTTAGGTTAGCCGAGCCTACCCTAATTACATCTTGTATGTGTTGCATTAGTCAATTTGACATGAACTAGGACCATGCATGTTTGCTAACTAGTTTATTGTTTTGGCACGGAGTACGATGTAAGTATTTTCATGCTTTAGCATACTGCATGCGTGTGAGTGCTATCATGACAGCATGCTTACCATGTGGCTAATTGCTTATGTGAGATAAACTGTTCGATTGCCTGTGGGTGAAGGTGGGATTGTCTGAGTTGGAACAACTCGTTGAAATCCGTATTTTAGCCTACTTGCGAGTAGCAAATTTCAAAGTATTTTTCAAAACAAGCGGATATGCAATGGTTATTTCCAAATTAGGCAATCTAGTCTATAGTTGTTTGCTGTGCGCATAACATAGTAATTCTAGGCTAATAACCGGAACAAGAACACATGACGTTTTCAAAAATGGATATCATGGTTAGTAGAGGCCGATCTTCGGACCGGGCGAGAGGGGGTGCTCATAGCTGACCTTCCCCAATCGTACCCAAGTTCCCGAGCCGAGGCAACTTTGGTGATGACGGACACGTGACCTTTGGCACCGAGTCAGGGTTTCCTAAATTTCCCATTTAAAAAATATTTAGGTGGCGACTCTATATCTGGCAAAGCAGTCCACGTTTGGCACTTCTTTTCAAAATCTGTTTTCTCAAAACGATTTGCCGGATTTGGACTCTTTGGTTCAGATTTAGAACCACGACAATTTGAGTCCGAACTGTAGTAGACCCACATAAGAACGGAACGGGGGTTCACCCTCCCGGGGCGTTCGGGGACGTCTACAGTTACTATCAGATGAGGGTTAGGGAGGAGGATATTCCGAAGACGGCATTCCATATGCGGTATGGCCATTATGGGTTTCTGGTGATGCCATTCGGGCTCACTAATGCACCGACAGTCTTTATGGATTTGATGAACCGGATCTTCCGGGAATTCCTAGATCGCTTTGTGGTCGTTTTTGTGGACGACATTCTCATCTATTCACCGTTAGAGGAGGAGCACGAGGAACACTTGAGAGTGGTGCTCGAGTTACTTAGAACCCATAGGCTGTATGCCAAGTTTGGGAAGTGTGAGTTTTGGCTAGGAGAAGTCAAGTTCTTAGGCCATGTGGTTTCCGGAGAAGGGGTGTCTGTTGATACGTCCAAGATTGAGGCAGTGCAAGATTGGGCACAACCTAAGAGTGTGTTTGAGATCCGCAGTTTTCTGGGATTAGCTGGGTATTACCGCTGGTTTGTGAAGGATTTCTCCAGGCTAGCTTCGCCGTTGACTAGACTGACTCGGAAAGGAGTCAAATTTGTATGGAGTGAGACTTGTGAAAAGTCGTTCCAAGAGCTGAAAGTTAGATTGGCCACCGCTCCAGTCTTGATTATGCCAGAGAGAGGGTTGGGTTATGCAGTCGATTGTGATGCCTCACGAGAGGGTCTGGGTTATGTGCTGATGCAAGAGGGGAAAGTGGCTGCCTATGGCTCACGTCAGTTGAAAATACACGAGAAGAATTATCCTACACATGACCTAGAGCTAGCAGCAGTGATCTTTGCCATGAAAATCAGGAGGCACTACCTTTATGGTGAGAGATTCGAGGTGTTCTCGGATCATAAGAGTTTGAAATATCTGTTTACATAGAAAAACTTGAACTTAAGGCAGAGGAGGTGGATGGAATTTATTGAGGATTACGACTTCGAGTTACACTATCATCCGGGAAAGGCCAATGTTGTGGCCGATGCCCTTAGCAAGAAATCCATAGGTGATGCCGCTTGTATAGCCATCCGGGAGTGGGAGATGTTAGGTGTGCTTGGCGAGTTTGATTTGCTTCTAGGCGAATCCGTTGAGGCTGCGGCCTTGTTTTTTGTTGTTGCTCAGCCTACACTTGTGACTCGAGTGTTAGAGGCACAGAGGGGTGACCTTGAGGTAGAGTCCATTCGAGAGAAGATCTCCAGCGGGAAGGTTGAGAAGGATTTGTTTGAGTATCTCGACCAGAGTGTGAGATACCGAGACCGATTGTTTGGGCCGGAGTCCTACCGAGAGGAGGTACTCTGAGAGTTTCATCATTCACGTCCTGCGGTGCATTCAGGAGGCACCAAGATGTATCGTGATTTGGGGCGCCAGTTTTGGTAGAGGGGCATGAAGAGAGATGTGGCAGTTTTCGTATCGAAGTGCCTTACTTGTCAGCAAGTGAAGGCCGAACATCAGAGGCCAGCGGGTTTGTTACAACCCTTGCCTATTGCCGAGTGGAAGTGGGAGCATGTCACTATGGACTTCGTTGTAGGTTTTCCGAGGACTCAGCAGGGTAGTGATACTATTTGGGTGGTTGTAGACCGGTTGACTAAGTCGGCGCACTTCATTCCTATGCGCGTAAGAGATTCGGTAGATCATCTTGCCGACTTGTATATTCGGGACATAGTGAGGTCGCACGGGGTCCCAATGACTATCGTCTCAGATAAAGATCCTCGTTTTACTGCCAGGTTGTGGCAGAGTTTGCAGAGTGCCTTGGGTACTAAGTTGACCTTTAGCACGGCTTATCATCCTCAGACTGACGGGCAGTCCGAGTGTACTATTCAGATCCTTGAGGATATGCTTCGGGGTTGTGTCCTTGATTTTAGTGGGACGTGGGAGAGGCACTTGCCCTTGGTGGAGTTTGCCTATAACAACAGTTTCCAGTCTAGTATCGGTATGGTACCGTTTGAGGCCTTGTATGGCCGACCGTGTAGGTCTTCAGTTTGCTGGGCCGAGGTGGGTGATGCACCTTTGTTGGGTCCGAAGTAGGTGAGGGAAACGACGGAGAAGGTTGAGCTTATCCGTAGGAGGCTTGTTACAGCCCAGAGTCGTCAGAAATCCTATGCTGATCGTAGGAGGAGACCTTTGGTGTTCGAGGTGGGTGATCATGTCTTTCTAAAGATATCACCCAGGCAGGGATTGATGAGGTTTGGGAAGAGTGGGAAGTTGTCCCCTTGATTTATTAGCCCTTTTGAGATCCTTGAGAGGATTGGGGAGGTTGGCTATCGTTTAGCTTTGCCGCCGCAGTTGTCCGGAGTTCATGACGTGTTTCATGTGAGTATGCTTCGGAAGTATGAGCCGGATCCATCGCATGTATTGGATTGGACTGACTTGGAGGTAGATAAGGATGCCTCGTATGAGGAGAGACCGGTTCGAGTCTTGGATAGGCGGGATCAAGTCTTGCGAGGCAAGACTATTCCCTTGGTAAAGGTTTTGTGGAAACATCACGGAGTGGAGGAAGCCACTTGGGAATGTGAGTTGGAGGTCTGAGAGAAATATCCGGATCTATTTGTGGATGTTTGAGCATGTATTGTATATCTTGTTGTATTATTGAAACTTAAGAGCTCTATATATGTCTTAAGTTGTGAAGCATTAAAAATGTTTTGGTTTAATGAAAGAATTTTGAAACTTGCATCAAAATGGAAGTTAATGTAATCTGAAAAAGATAGAGGGTGTCTTGGGCATTGTTCTAATCTGAAAAACTTGGGATTTGGAGCACATTGGATTTTGGTCTTCATCTCCGTTTGAGCTCAAATTTCGAGGTAAGGATATCCTACTCCTTCTCATGAGCTTTGTCTTTGAATTTTAGCATTTCGATAAGTTAGGGATTGTTGGGTAATTTTGAGGAAGTTTGGGTCTTTTGTGTAATTTTACGAAAGATGGGGTTTTATTTATAATAAACCAATATGCATGTTTGACATAGAGGAATGAGTTAAATGATGGATTATAGATGAAAATGGAACCTTTGGGTTGTTATGTGACTTGTGGAAAAAAATGCCCTAATTACATAGTTAAATTAATTTGTATAATTAATTTGGAGAAATGAAGAATTGAACTGAGAATGTTGGAATTGGATGTGTATGGGATTAAACGGTGTAGTTAGATTCATTCATCGCTCACCTAGTTGAAATTTTGATTATATATCCATTTGGTGCATTTATTTTCTGTTTAGAAATAACTGCTTTGGGCTATCGGTGGAGGATAGTCTTGATTGTTGTAGACAATGCATGACGATTAGGCAAACTAAAACTAATCGAGTGAGTATGCTATCGAATATAGCGACTGGAATAATACATTAAATTTATGTATTGATTGATTGTATATGATCTATGTTTATATACATGTGTTATGTGGGAGGAGATAGGGGATGTACTCCACGGTTTAGGGGAAGATTGGGGATGGACCTCTAAACCGGATTATGTGTGACATTGATACAGCACTACAATGTGTATCAAGTGTTGATTATGGAAGTGTTCGAATTGATTTGATATAGCACTAAAATGTATATCGTTATAAATTGTGAAGTATAGAAGTGATTCTATGTTATGTTGATACAGCACCGAAATGGGTATCTATCATGAATTTTGAAAGTGTTTTAAAGATGAGTCTTAATCTCATTAAGTTATTTGGCTAGGTGTTGAGCCTTGTTTTGAAACTCAAAGATGAAAAAGAAATGAGAAATGAAATGTGACATGGACTTAATGTCATGAAACCGGAATGTGATATATGTGGATGTATCTGTGTTGACCATCTATCAACTGCTAATCTTTTAGTCATTGTTCGTAGCTGGTTTAGTGTATTTCTACTGGGCTGTGGCTCACCCTTTATGGGACATCATTTTCAGGTACAGGTAGCATGCCACCTCCAAGGACATAGCTTGGGAGGCTAGAGGCAGACAGACTTTTGTCGTTTAGTTATCTATTGGATGTATTACATGTAAATTCAAGCCAAGGACTTAATGTGTATTTGCGTTAGTACTCTCTTTTTGTAACCAAGTGTTAACTTGGAAAGCTGTAAGCCCGTAGGGCATTTGCTTTTGTTGTTAACATGTAATACTCAATGTAATGAACTACTCTGATGAATAGAAGAATATTTATCTTTTATATCAATGCATGTCTAAGTTGATGGGTTTTAATGTTATTATTTTGAGGGCGTTACAACTTGGTATCAGAGCGCACCAGGTTCGAATACTTTGGGTACGTGGGATGTGATTAGTATCACAATGGGTTTGTCTCGCTTGTTAGAGACTTAAGTGTAATGTAATGTGTTTATGTGATAACATGTTTACGTGACTATTTGGGTATGGGATTTAGTTTCTAGGATGTTGATTGGATCCTTGGGTTTCTGGGAGTCCTATTGGAAAAGCACTTGATCAATGCTGTTTCTAATTGGAACTCTAGCAACGCCTTGGGACTATCATTATCCAGAAATGAAATTCGTAAGTGCTTATGTGTTTATGTGCTTACGTGGAGTGAATTACAGTTGTCCATGTGTTAGGACGCGAGTGTTTAGCTTCGGCACATTTTTGAATGTGCTAATGTTCTTCGTTACCTTTATTAGGATGTCAGGACGAGGACGTGGTGGTAGGCGAGGTAGGCCTAGGAGGCAGGAGGTGCCTATACCGGATGACATTCCGGCGCAACAGGAGGGTGTTGGCCAGACCAATGTGGCTGAGCCAGCAAGTTAGCAGGCCACGGGCACCTTAGCCCGCGAGATGGCTGGAGCATTGAGAGCATCCATGGACATTCTCAGGGCCGAGAATCAAGTCCAGACCCAAGTTGTTGATGCAGGGCCTTCTTTTCTGAAGAGGGAGTTCTTCCAGTCAAATCTGGATGAGTTTTTGGGGGATCCGAAAGAGCCACTTAAGGCTGATGAGTGGCTGGAGCAGATGAGTAAGACGTTCGAGATGCTTGACATTAAGGACGGAGTATTGAAAGTGACCTTGGCATCTTTCTAGCTGAAAGGGGATGCGGGTCAATGGTGGAAATTCATGAAGGATCGTATTGGTGGTACTTGGGAGGCTTTTGTGGGTGCTTTCCAGGAGAAGTTCTTATCTCCAGCAATCAGGGAGAAGCTGAGAGACCAATTCTGCCAGCTTTTGCAGTTGAGTTCTTCAGTAGCCGAGTATGAGGCTGCTTTCACTAGCTTGTCCAGGTTCGCACCTGAACTTGTGGCATCTGAGGAACGCCGCTGTATTGAGTTTGAGAAGAGATTGAGGCGCGGCCTCAAGATGAGGGTTGGTGGTTCTATGATCCGAGACTATGGGCGCTTGGTTGATGCTGCAGCCCATATGGAGATCATGATGCAGGAAGAGGAGGGACAGAGAAGGTCCAAGAGGAGCTAGGATGGTCAGAGTGATGGCAGGAGACAGAGGGGTTCTAACCCTCAGTAGTCTCAAGGTGGTGTTGCTAGATCGACCTTTCCAGTGCCGAGTGCAGGCTCGGGGAGAGGCAATCAGGGAGAGTTCACTTGTTACAAGTGTGGCCAGCTAGGCCACAAGGCTTCGGTTTGCCCGCAGAGGGGAGGAGGTCAGAGAGCTGCTTCATCTTCAGCTAGACTGCAGAGCTAGAGTCAGGGCAGAGGCCAGCCCTTATCTTGTTATCAGTGTGGTCAGCCTGGGTACCTAAAGAGGTTTTGCCCATAGTTGAGTGCCACTTCGGGCGCGCCTGATTCTAGGCAGACGCAGGGTTTTCAGCCAGCTCAGTCTGTGCAGGCCTCGAGGGCCAATCCGAGAGTTTCGTCCCCCCCAATTGGCAAAGCATCAGATGCTCGAGAGGTGAGCAGTAGATCAGGGGCCATCGGGCGCTGCAGGTATGTCGTTATCACAGCAGATCTTGTACCGCTCCATCGGGCCAGAGAGGTAATTTTTGTTTTGCAACTCAGTTGCCAATGTGTTGATTGATACGGGTGCATCCCATTATTTTATATCTGCTGTATTTGCATCTGTTTTGGAGTTGGAGTTGGCACAGTTAGCATCTCCTCTATGTGTCGTATCACCTATTGGGGGCGAATTGATTTTGAAACAGGGGTGTAGAGGGTGCGATATAGAGCTCGCCGGTCACCGACTTCCATTTGCTTTTATGGTTATGCCTATGTCGGGTTTTGATGTTATTTTGGGTATGGGCTGGTTATCGTCATACCGGGCTGTTATTGATTGCTACCGTCAAAGGGTCACGGTGTGTACCTTGAGCGGGGAGTGTTTTCATTTCTTGGGAGATCGGGTTGGTAGTGTGTTTGCCACCGGTGTATGATCCGAGAGGGCGGAGTGAGCTTAGTGGTCTTCTTGCTAGTCTTTTGAGTAGTGAGTGTGATGAGACCTTGATTGTTTTACCGAGAGTGGTTTGTGAGTATTTGGATGTTTTTCCCGAGGACCTCGTTGGTTTGCCACCACACCGGGAGATTGAGTTCTCCATTGATTTAGTGCCTGGCACGGCGTCGATTTCTATGGCACCTTATCGTTTTGCCCCGACCAAGTTGAGTGAGTTGAAGATTCAGCTCCACGAGTTGCTGGATAAGGGCTTTGTTCGCCCTAGTGTTTCGCCGTGGGGAGCATCGGCCCTCTTTGCTAAAAAGAAGGATAGTGCCTTGAGACTTTGTGTTGACTACCGGATGTTGAATCAGGCTACGATTAAGAATAAGTACCCTATGCCCCGTATAGATGATTTGTTTGACTAGTTGAAGGGTTCCCGTTGTTTCTCTAAGATAGACTTGAGATCGGGTTACCATCAGTTGAGGGTCAGGGAGGTGGATATTCTGAAGACGGCATTCCGTACGCGGTATGGCCATTATGGGTTTCTGGTGATGCCATTCGGGCTCACCAATGCACCGGCAGTCTTTATGGATTTGATGAACCGGATCTTCCGGGAATTCCTAGATCGCTTTGTGGTCGTTTTTGTGGACGACATTCTCATCTATTCACCGTTAGAGGCGGAGCACGAGGAACACTTGAGAGTGGTGCTCGAGTTACTTAGAACCCATAGGCTGTATGCCAAGTTTGGGAAGTGTGAGTTTTGGCTAGGAGAAGTCAAGTTCTTAGGCCATGTGGTTTCCGGAGAAGGGGTGTCTGTTGATACGTCCAAGATTGAGGCAGTGCAAGATTGGGCACAACCTAAGAGTGTGTTTGAGATCCGCAGTTTTCTGGGATTAGCTGGGTATTACCGCTGGTTTGTGAAGGATTTCTCCAGGCTAGCTTCACCGTTGACTAGACTGACTCGGAAAGGAGTCAAATTTGTATGGAGTGAGACTTGTGAAAAGTCGTTCCAAGAGCTGAAAGTTAGATTGACCACCGCTGCAGTCTTGATTATTCCGGAGAGAGGGTTGGGTTATGCAGCCGATTGTGATGCCTCACGAGAGGGTCTGGGTTGTGTGCTGATGCAAGAGGGGAAAGTGGTTGCCTATGGCTCACGTCAGTTGAAAATACACGAGAAGAATTATCCTACACATGACCTAGAGCTAGCAGCAGTGATCTTTGCCTTGAAAATCTGGAGGCATTACCGAAAGAGAGATTCGAGGTGTTCTCGGATCATAAGAGTCTGAAATATCTGTTTACACAGAAAGACTTGAACTTGAGGCAGAGGAGGTGGATGGAGTTTGTTGAGGATTACGACTTCGAGTTACACTATCATCCGGGAAAGGCCAATGTTGTGGCCGATGCCCTTAGCAGGAAATCCATAGGTGATGCCGCTTGTATAGCCATCCGGGAGTGGGAGATGTTAGGTGTCCTTGGCGAGTTTGATTTGCTTCTGGGCGAATCCGTTGAGGCTGCGGCCTTGTTTTCTGTTGTTGCTCAGCCTACACTTGTGACTCGAGTGTTAGAGGCACAGAGGGGTGACCTTGAGGTAGAGTCCCTTCGAGAGAAGATCTCCAGCGGGAAGGTTGAGAAGGATTTGTTTGAGTATCTCGACCAGAGTGTGAGATACCGAGACCGATTGTTTGGGCCGGAGTCCTGCCGAGAGAAGGTACTCTGAGAGTTTCATCATTCACGTCTTGCGGTACATCCAGGAGGCACCAAGATGTACCGTGATTTGGGGCGCCAGTTTTGGTGGAGGGGCATGAAGAGAGATGTGGCAGTTTTCGTGTCGAAGTGCCTTACTTGTCAGCAAGTGAAGGCCGAACATCAGAGGCCAGCGGGTTTGTTACAACCCTTGCCTATTGCCAAGTGGAAGTGGGTGCATGTCACTATGGACTTCGTTGTAGGTCTTCCGAGGACTCAGCGGGGTAGTGATGCTATTTGGGTGGTTGTAGACCGGTTGACTAAGTCGGCGCACTTTATTCCTATGCACGTGAGAGATTCGGTAGATCATCTTGCTGACTTGTATATTCGGGACATAGTGAGGTCGCACGGGGTCCCAGTGATTATCGTCTCAGATAGAGATCCTCGTTTTACTGCCAGGTTGTGGCAGAGTTTACAGAGTGCCTTGGGTACTAAGTTGACCTTTAGCACGGCTTATCATCCTCAGACTGACGGGTAGTCCAAGCGTACTATTCAGATCCTTGAGGATATGCTTCGAGGTTGTGTCCTTGATTTTAGTGGGACGTAGGAGAGGCACTTGCCCTTGGTGGAGTTTGCCTACAACAACAGTTTCCAGTCTAGTATCGGTATGGTACCGTTTGAGGCCTTGTATGGCCGACCGTGTAGGTCTTAAGTTTGCTGGGCCGAGGTGGGTGATGCACCTTTGTTGGGTCCGGAGTAGGTGAAGGAAACGACGGAGAAGGTTGAGCTTATCCGTAGGAGGCTTGTTACAGCCCAGAGTCGTTAGAAATCCTATGCCGATCGTAGGAGGAGACCTTTGGTGTTCGAGGTGGGTGATCATGTCTTTCTAAAGATATCACTCAGGCAGGGATTGATGAGGTTTGGGAAGAGTGGGAAGTTGTCCCCTCGGTTTATTTGCCCTTTTGAGATCCTTGAGAGGATTGGCAAGGTTGCCTATCGTTTAGCTTTGCCGCCGCAGTTGTCCGGAGTTCATGACGTGTTTCATGTGAGTATGCTTCGGAAGTATGAGCCGGATCCATCGCATGTATTGGATTGGACCGATTTGGAGGTAGATGAGGATGCCTCGTATGGGGAGAGACCGGTTCGAGTCTTGGATAGGCGGGATCAAGTCTTGCGAGGCAAGACTATTCCCTTGGTAAAGGTTTTGTGGAAACATCACGGAGTGGAGGAAGCCACTTGGGAACGTGAGTTGGAGGTCCGAGAGAAATATCCGGATCTATTTGTGGATGTTTGAGCATGTATTGTATATCTTGTTGTATTATTGAAACTTAAGAGCTCTATATATGTCTTAAGTTGTGAAGCATTAAAAATGTTTTGGTTTAATGAAAGAATTTTGAAACTTGCCTCAAAATGGAAGTTAATGTAACATTGTATATGTTGAATGTATTGTAGAATTGGAAATGTATCATGAACATTAGTTATGATATGAAATTGTTGAAATTGGAAGGAAAATGCATAATGTTAATGCAGGTTGAAACGCATGTTGTTTTACGTATTGTGAAATGCCTCTTAATAAGAGATGGAATGACCGGTAACGGGTCGAGTTGTTAATATTAAAATGTAACATTGCTGGAAATGGAGAAAAAACTTGTTTTTGAAAACTTGTGCTTAATTTCGCGGACGAAATTCTTTAAGGGGGGGAGGTTATAGCGATCCCGGGTTTTACCCCTTGTTGTACAATGACCCAGACTTGTGTCCGTGGATGTTAGTAGTTGTTTAAATCTTGTTTGCATCCTTTCATACTTTGTATTTGAGTTATAGGATGTGTTGGGTAGGTTTGTTACAGGTTGGTTGTGTTTGGGAACAAAGGGTTGCTGCCCAGAATTTTGGTCCTTCGCACGAGCGAGCAGTTTGTCGCACGAGCGAGCTCTTTGTTTTGGATCCTTTGCTCGAACCAAGGTTTGGTCGCTCGAGCGAGAGTTGAGTTTTGTGTCTGGTGGATTGAGCGAGAAGTCTTCCGCTCGAGCGTGCGACTGCGTCTCATTTTGACCTGAGAGCTGTGTTTCTTGGCTCGAGCGAGTGAGGTGTATGTTTTCGAGTTCCTTGCTTGAGCGAGAATTCTGTCGCTCGAGCGTGCTTCTGGGTTGCAGACTTGAAGCTTTGACTTGTTGGCTCGAGCGAGTATTCCTTGTGTCTGGTCGCTCAAGCGACCAATCCTTCGCTCGAGTGAGCCTGTTATATATCAGATCGCAGCAACGATTTTAACTTCACTTTTTCATCCCTTTTTCTTTTTGAATCCCTAAATCCGAGACTCTCTCTCTCTCTCTAAACTTGCCTTCTCTCTAAGATTTGATCTACCTAGGGTGAGTTTCTACCCTTAGTCCTTTGTTAAAAAGATAAAGGGTGACTTGGGCATTGTTCTAATCTGAAAAACTTGGGATTTGCAGCACGTTGGATTTTGGTCTTCATCTCCGTTTGAGCTCAAATTTCGAGTAAGGATATCCTACTCCTTCTCATGAGCTTTGTCTTTGAATTTTAGCATTTCGATAAGTTGGGGATTGTTGGGTAATTTTAAGGAAGTTTGGGTCTTTTGTGTAATTTTACGAAAGATGGGGTTTTATTTATAATAAACCAATATGCATGTTTGACATAGAGGAATGAGTTAAATGATGGATTATGGATGAAAATGGAACCTTTGGGTTGTTATGTGACTTATGGAAAAAAATGCCCTAATTACATAGTTAAATTAATTTGGAGAAATGAAGAATTGAACTGAGAATGTTGGAATTGGATGTGTATGGGATTAAACGGTGTAGTTAGATTCATTCATCGCTCACCTAGTTGAAATGTTGATTATATATCCATTTGGTGCATTTATTTTCTGTTTAGAAATAACTGCTTTGGGCTATCAGTGGAGGATAGTCTTGATTGTTGTAGACAATGCATGACGATTAGGCAAACTAAAACTAATCGAGTGAGTATGCTATCGAATATAGCGACTGGAATAATACATTAAATTTATGTATTGATTGATTGTATGTGATCCATGTTTATATACATGTGTTGTGTAAGAGGAGATAGGGGATGTACTCCACAGTTTAGGGGAAGATAGGGGATGGACCTCTAAACCGGATTATGTGTGACATTGATACAGCACTACAATGTGTATCAAGTGTTGATTATGGAAGTGTTCGAATTGATTTGATATAGCACTAAAATGTATATCGTTATCAATTGTGAAGTATAGAAGTGATTCTATGTTATGTTGATACAGCACCGAAATGGGTATCCATCATGAATTTCGAAAGTGTTTTAAAGATGAGTCTTAATCTCATTAAGTTATTTGGCTAGGTGTTGAGCCTTGTTTTCAAACTCAAAGATGAAAAAGAAATGGGAAATGAAATCTAACATGGACTTAATGTCATGAAACCGGAATGTGATATATGTGGATGTATCTGTGTTGACCATCTATCAACTGCTAATCTTTTAGTCATTGTTCATAGCTGGTTTAGTGTATTTCTACTGGGCTGTGGCTCACCCTTTATGGGACATCATTTTCAGGTACAGGTAGCATGCCACCTCCAAGGACATAGCTTGGGAGGCTAGAGGCAGACAGACTTTTGTCGTTTAGTTACCTTTGAATGTATTACATGTAAATTCAAGCCAAGGGCTTAATGTGTATTTGAGTTAGTATTCTCTTTTTGTAACCAAGTGTTAACTTGGAAAGCTGTAAGCCCGTAGGGCATTTGTTTTTGTTGTTAACATGTAATACTCAATGTAATGAACTATTCTAATGAATAGAAGAATATTTATCTTTTATATCAATGCATGTCTAAGTTGATGGGTTTTAATGTTATTATTTTGAGGGCGTTACATCTATACTATATATTAAGCAAAATGGGGTTTTTAACTCCCAAGACTTGTGGGAGTTTCAATATCGCAATCTGAATTTTCTATATTTTTTATTTTTTATTTTAGAAAAAAAAACTCAGCATTTATTGATTTGGTCAAAATCCTCTGATCAGCATTTATTAACTTTTTTCAATTCACATGTCTTTCCACATGACTACATTTATTGATTTAGTGAAAATTCTCTGATCAGCATTTAAAATTCCCTCATACAAATAATTATAGATACAATCTGTGTATAGTTACTGCAGTACCTTTTTCAACTTCTCCCATAGACTATGGTTGGTGATAAGATTGTTAAATTATTTTTATAAAAAAATCTTAAAAAACATAATTTATATGTTAAAAAAAATCTAAAAACAAATATAAATATCTATAATTATCTCATGCATAGCACGTGTGATAGGCTAGCTATATATTAAGTAAAATGGGGTTTTTAACCCCAAGGCCTGTGGGAGCTCCAATCTCTTAATCCTAATTTTCTAATTTTTTGATTTAAAAAAAAAACTCAGCATTTATTGACTTCTCCCAACCCAACCTCAGCATTTATTGACTTTTCCCAACCCACAATCCATTTTGACTTCTCCCATAATTATTGCAACATCCTTTTCAATTTCTCCCATAAACTGTGGTTACACACAAAAATAAAAAATAAAAAAGATAAGAATTTAGCTATAGATCTCAAAAAGATATAACATCTAAATTTGAATTATGATTTAATAATATAATTATGTATTTTTTGTGTGTATATCTATCAAAATTTTAAATCACTTAATGGGACAAATTAATCAATTTTCCAAAATTATTGATTTTTAATTTACAAAATAGATTAAAAAAAACTATTGACTGATTTATTTATTTAATAACAAAAATATTTCGTAATCTCTCTCTCCTAATCTCTCTCACAAATTTTCAAAAAAAAAATATTAAAACTTGCATTCATTTTCTCTTCCCCCAAAAATCAGATAGGAGCACCAATCTCCTAATCCTAATCTTCTAATTTTTTGATTTAAAAAAAAAAAACCTCAGCATTTATTGACTTCTCCCAATCGAACCTCAGCATTTATTGACTTTTCCAAACCCACAATCCCTTTTGACTTCTCTCATAATTATTGCAACACCCCTTTCAATTTCTCCCATACACTATGGTTACACACAAAAATTAAAAAAAAATGGATAAAAATTTAGCTATAGATCTCAAAAAAATATAACATCGAAATTTGAATTACATTTATTGATTTTTCCCAACCCACAATCCTTTTTGACTTCTCTCATAATTAGTGCAACATCCTTTTCAATTTCTCCCGTAAACTATGGTTACACACAAAAATAAAAAATAAAAAAGAAAAGAATTTAGCTATAGATCTCAAAAAGATATAACATCTAAATTTAAATTATAATTTAATAATATAATTATGTATTTTTTTTATGTATATCTATCAAAATTTTAAATCACTTAATGGGACAAATTAATCAATTTTCCAAAATTATTGATTTTTAATTTACAAAATAGATTAAAAAAAACTATTATTTATTTATCTAATAACAAAAATATTTCATAATCTCTCTCCTAATCTCTCTCACAAATTTTCAAAAAAAATATTAAAACTTGCATTCATTTTCTCTTCCCCAAAAAATCAGATAGGAGCTCCAATCTCCTAATCCTAATTTTCTAATTTTTTTATTTAAAAAAAAAAATCTCAGCATTTATTGACTTCTCTCAACCCAACCTCAGCATTTATTGACTTTTCTCAACCCACAATCCCTTTTGACTTCTCTCATAATTATTGCAACACCCTTTTCAATTTCTCCCATACACTATGGCTACATACAAAAAAATTTTTAAAAAAAAATATAAGAATTTAGCTATAGATCTGAAAAAGATATAACATCTAAATTTGAATTGTGATTTAATAATATAATTATGTATTTTTGTTTATGTATATCTATCAAAATTTTAAATTACTTACTGGGACAAATTAATCAATTTTCCAAAATTATTGATTTTTAATTTACAAAATAGATTAAAAAAAACTATTGACTGATTTATTTATTTAATAACAAAAATATTTCATAATCTCTCCCTCCTAATCTCTTTCACAAATTTTCAAAAAAAAAAATATTAAAACTTGCATTCATTTTCTCTTCCCCTAAAAATCAGATAATATTTTCTATTAAAGTTGTAGATATCTACCTATATTTTATATATTATATTATAACATAACAAAAAAAAAAAACTAAAAAACTAAAAAAAAATCTTTAAAGTTTATCTAAATAAACTTTAAATCAATAAAACTTACATGTCTCTCACATATCTAACTCACATCATAACTTACCTAAATAATAATAATTAAAAACAAATGGAAACCACAGATAAATTAAATTTAAATAAAAAAGATACCCACAACTCAATCTTAAATAAATTGAAAAAAAATACCCGAATAGAAACCACACAAAAATAAAAATAAAAATAAAAAGATATATCTATCTATCTATCTATCTATATCTATACTATATATTAAGCAAAAGAGGGTTTTTTTAGCCCCCAAGGCCTATGGAAGCTTCAATATCCCAATCTGAATTTTTTAAATTTTTTATTTAAAAAAAAAAACTCAGCATTTATTGATTTGGTCAAAATCCCCTGATTAGCATTTATTAACCTTTTTCAATCCACATATCTTTCCACATGCCTGCAATTATTGATTTTGTCAAAATCCCCTGATCAGTATTTAAAATCCCCTTATACAAATAATTATAGATACAATTCGTGTATAGTTACTGCAGTACCTGTTTCAACTTCCCCCATACACTCTGGTTAGTGATAAGAAAAAAATCTTAAAAAAACATAATTTATATTTAAAAAAAAATCTAAAACAAATATAAATATCTATAATTATCCCGTGCATAGCACGGGTGATAGGCTAGTATTATATAAGGAAAATGAGGTTTCTAATCTACAAGCTTTGTGAGAGCTCCAATATCTTAATCCTAATTTTCTAATTTTTTGATTTAAAAAAAAAAAACTTAGCATTTATTGACTTCTCTCAACCCACAAACCTTATTGACTTCTCTCATAATTACTGCAGTACCATTTTCAATTTCTTTCATACACTATAGTTACACACAAAAATAAAGAAAATACGAATTTAGTTATGGATCTCAAAAAGATATAACAACGTCTAAATTTGAATTGTGATTTAGTAATATAATTATCTATTTTTTTATGTATATTTATCAAAATTTTAAATCACTTAATGGGATAAATTAATCAATTTTCTAAAATTATTAATTTTTTAATTTATAAAATACATTAAAAAAAACTATTGACTGATTTATTTATTTAATAACAAAAATATTTCATAATCTCTCCATCCTAATCTCCCTCACTGATTTCTAAAAAAAAAAAAAGAAAATATTAAAACTTGTTTCCTTCTCTTTTTCCAAAAAAATCAGATAATATTTTTCATGAAAGTTATAGATATCTATCTATATCTTATATAGCGATCCCGGTTTTTCCTTCATTGTTTAATTGTAGTTCGGACTCAGTTCCGTGGATGTGTGTTGTGTCTTTATCGCATCTCCGTTCTTTAATTCTTTATACTTGAGTTTGGGTTGTCTTGGGCAGGTTTGAAACAAGTTGGTTGTGTTTGGAAACCAAGAGTTGATGCCCAGATTTTGGCCTTTACGCTCGAGTGGGGCTTTTGACGCTCGAACGGGCCCTTTGCTTTTGTTCCTCCACTCGAGCGGGCAATTTTGCGCTTGAGCGGGATTATTCGATCCCAGATTTTTCCTCGCAGTCATCGGACGCCGAAAGGCCCACTTTCACGCTCGAGCGGGGAGCTTTGTCTGTAGAACTTCTGGAAGTATGCATTCGACGCTCGAACGGCGCTTTTGACGCTCGAGCATGAGTCTGTGTCTGACGCTCAAGTGGGGCGTTCCACGCTCGAGCGGACGGTGTATTATATCAGTCCGAGTTTTAGCATTTTGAATCACTTTTTCGGACCATTCTCTCTCTCTCTAACTTTCCAAAACCCTAATTTGAGAGTTCCTCTCTCTAGAACTCCCTCTCTCTCTACATTTTGATCTTGGTTTAGTGAGATCCAATCCTTGTGCCTTCATTAAAGTGATAGAGCTTTGCAAGATCTCCATTTGGATCCGAAAATCTTGGGGTTAGCAGCACTTCCGAGTTTGTTCATCATCTCCTTTGGGTTCCGAAATTTGAGGTAGGGATAACTACTCATATTTATGATCTTTGACATAAACTTGTGGTCATTTTGATTTAATGTTGTAGTTGGGAGATTTGGGGTGTTAGGGTTTCAAAATGTATAAAGAGGGGTTTTATTCTTTTAACCCATACATGTGTATTTTGGGTCTTGAAATAAGGTTATTGATGTTTATTGATGATATTTGGACCCTTGGGTCAATGTTAAGAAAAGGGAGAGAAAAGCCCTAATTTATGGTGATGAATTAATTTGTATAATTAATTTTGGAAAGTTATGAAAATATGAAATTGAGTTGGGAATAATGAAATTGGGTAATTATGAGGTTTAATGGTAGAGTTGGATTGATTAATCACTCACCCTTTGAAATTGTAGATAATTTATCTATTCGATAATTTATTATCTGTTTAGAAATAAATGTTTTGAGCTATCGGTGGAGGATAGTTTTGATTATTGTAGACATTGCATGATAATTAGGTGAATTAAAACTAATCATATGAGTATGTCATTGAATATGACGGATGGAATAACACATTGAATATGTGCTTTGCTTGATCATTGTATATGATAAGTGTTTAAATACATTGTATATGTATGTTGTTTGGAAGGAGATAGGGGATGAACTCCAGTGATAACTAAGTTGGCCGGAGTGTCCAGGGTGAAAGTCCCGAAATTTGAAATACGTTTGTATAACGTAGATGATTGAAGTATTGGAATGATGATAATTTGAGTTATAATCTCATTTGAAATGGAAGTGTTGATGTGTTCATTATGTGAGTTATAGTCTCATATTAATTGATCATAATCGAAGTATCGTTGATATGAGTTGTAGTCTCAATACGAACTGTCTGGATGAATAGAGAACCATATCTTTGAATTGGTTCGGATAATGAAATGGAAAGTGATGTATGTTTGTTTATACGAGTTAAACATTTATCAAATGCCCGTGTTTTAGTTATTGCTCATATTATGTTTAGCATATCTCTACTAGGCGTTGGCTCACCTTATATGGGACATCATTTTCAGGTTCAGGAGCTATGCCACCTCCAAGGACGTAGTTTGGATGGTTTTGGGAGTCGAAGACTCTTTTGATTATTTTTGTCATTTTGGTGTTACATGTAAATCAAAGCCAAGGGCTTATTTTTGTAAAAAGAGTTAGGACTCTTCTTTTGTTGTAACCAAGTGTTGGCTTGGAAAGTTGTAAGCCCGTGGGGTATTTACTTTTGTTGTCAACATTTAATACTTTTTGTATTAAATACTCTGATAAATGGAATTATGCTTTGTTTTCTTATGTCTATGAATATCGTAAATGTTGGGTTTATATGTATTATTTTGAGGGCGTTACATCTTATACATTATATTATAACATAACAAAAAAAAATAAAAATAAAAATAAAAATCAGATATACAAACAGATAAAATTAAAAAATTTGATTTTATTTATTCAATTAAAATCTTTCTTTCGTATCTCAATATCTAATTTTAAATTTCAAAATTTTTTAAAGTTTATCTAAACAAATCTAATTTGAAATATCTCCCACAATTATACTTTAAATCAATAAAACTCACATGTCTATCACATATCTTACTCACATCATAACTTACCTAAATAATAATAATTAAAAACAAATAGAAACCAAAGATAATGGGACAAATTAATCAATTTTCTAAAATTATTGATTTTTTAATTTATAAAATAGTTTAAAAAAAACTGTTGACTGATTTATTTATTTAATAGCCAAAATATTTCATAATCTCTTAATCCTCATAGCGATCCCGGTTTCTCTTCCTTTGATTGTTGTATTCTGGACTTAGGTTCCGTGGAGTTGGTGGTTGTATATCTTGTTGTTATCCTTTAATTCCGTGTGTTTGAGTTATAGGATGCATTGGGCGTGTTTCGAACAGGTTGGTTGAGCTTTAGTCCCATTCCTTGTTGCCTTGAATTTTGGTGGTACGCTCGAGCGGGTCCTTTTACGCTCAAGCGGAGTTTGATTTTTGGTTGTTCACTCGAGCGAGTATTCTTGCACTCGAATGGGGTTTACACACTCTCAGCATTTTGTGCCTCTGCAAAACTTCTGTAGGTGTGTTTTTCACGCTCGAGCGGATTTCCTTACGATCGAGCGGGTCGCACTCGAGTGGGTATCTTGGCGCTCGAGCGGGTAGTTCATTTTTTGTAAAAGTACTAGAAGGGGGAAATCTACGCTCGAGCGGCTTTCCCTTAGCGCTCGAGCGGGTGTGTTTTGCAGTTGTGTCTTGGAGCTCGAGCGGGTACCCTTCACGCTCGAGCGGGTCCAGTTGAAGCTTGACGCCGAAAGGCCCTATTTTCTCGCCGAGCGAATCGCTTGTATATCACTTCGGGACTTCACCTTTTTGGATCACTTTTTGATTTCCTTTCTCTCTCTTACTTTTTCAAAACTCCATTGGAGAGCTTCCCTCTCTAAAAACTCACATTCTCTCTAGGGATTGATCTAGTAGGGGTGATCCTTTACCTTTCGGCCTTTGTAAAAAGTGGGGATCATTGAGGGCTACATTTTGATTCGAAGATTTGGAGTTTGGAGCAATTTTGTTTTTCTTCATCTTCTTCCTTGGGTTCATCTCTTGAGGTAGTGATTCCTACTCATTCTTATGTGCTTTAACATAGATATTGAGCTTTTTGTATAAATGGTTTGATTTGGGAAGTTAGGGTTTGTAATGTATTATATTGAGAAGAGGGGTTTTGTCTCTTTGACTCATATATGTATATTTTGGGTCTTAAAAGGAGATTGTTAATGTTGTTGTTAATATTTGAGCCTTTGGGTCAATATTAAGAAAAAGGGAGAAAATGCCATGCTTGGGTATATTTGGGTCATGAGTGTAATTAATGACAATTGTTATGGAAATGTGGAATTGAGTTGGAAATAATGAAATTGGCTCATTATGAGATAGAATGGTAAAGTTGGAATTATTAATCACTCACCTTGGAAATTGTTGGTAATTTATCTGTTGGATGAAATTATTATTTGTTCAGAAATAATTGCTTTGGGCTACCGGTGGAGGGTAGTCTTGATTGTTGTAGACAATGCATGATGGTTAGGCAAACTAAAACTAATCAATTGAGTATGCCATCGAATATGGCGGTTGATATAATACATGAATTTTATATATTGATTTGGCTATGTATATAATATGTGTTTATATACATTGTGTTGTGTGGGAGGAGATATGGGATGTACTCCACGGTTTAGGGGAAGATAGGGGATGGACCTCTAAACCGGTTATTGTTTGGGAGAAGATAGGGGATGGACTCCATTGATACAACACTAAAATGTGTATCATTTGTGAAGTATGGAAGTGTTGTTACGTGTTATTGATATAGCACCAAAATGTGTATCTGTTATGAAGTGTGAAATGTTTAATATGAGTTATTATCTCATCTGAAATAGAAATACTGTTGATATGAGACGTGATCTCAATCAAATTGATTGGCCAGGTTCTGAGCTATAGTTAAGAATTGAGAATTGGATATGAAATGGAAAACGGAATGAAACATGGCCACCTTTGTCATGTAATTGAAATGGATTATGAATTGATTCGTGTGAATTAAACATTTATCGAATGCTAACATTTTAGTTATTGCTCATGTTATGTTTAGCATATCTCTACTGGGCGTTGGCTCACCCTATATGGGACATCATTTTCAGGTACAGGTAGCATGCCACCTCCAAGGACGTAACTTGAGAGGCTTAGTGGCTGGGACATCTTTTGTGATTTCATTTTTGTATTACATGTATATCAGGCCAAGGGCTTATTATCTGTTTTGAGTTAGTACTCACTCTTTTTGTAACCAAGTGTTGGGTTGGAAAGTTGTAAGCCCGTAGGGCATTTACTTTTGTTGTCAACATGTAATACATTTTGTAATGAATACTGTAATTATATGTAATTATGCTTTACTCCTTTATGTCTGAGCATGTCAAGAATGTATGATTTATGGGTTTATTTTGAGGGCGTTACAACTTGGTATCAGAGCGTACCGGGTTTGAATACTTGGGTACGTGGGAAGTGATTAGTATCACAATGGGTTTGTCTCGCTTGTTAGAGACTTATGTGTAATGTTATGTGCTTATGTGATAACATGTTTATGTGACTATATGGGTATGGGATTTGGTTTCTAGGATGTTGACTGGATCTTTGGGTTTCTGTGAGTCTTGTTGGAAAAGCACTTGATCAATGCTGTTTCTAATTGGAACTCTAGTAGCGCCATGGGACTATCATTATCCGGAAATGAAATTCGTAAGTGCTTATGTGATTATGTGCTTACGTGGAGTGAATTACAGTTGTCCGTGCATTAGGACGCGAGTGTTATAGCTTCGGCACATTTGTGAATGTGCTAATGTTCTTCGTTACCTTTATTAGGATGTTAGGACGAGGACGTGGTGGTGGGCGAGGTAGGCCTAGGAGGCAAGAGATGCCTTTACCGGATGATATTCCGCCGCAGCAGGAGGGTGTTGGTCAGGCCAATGTGGCCGAGCCAGTGGGCCAGCAGGCCATGGGTGCCTTAGCCCGTGAGATGGCAGGAGCTTTGAGGGAGTCCATGGGCATTCTCAGAGCTGAGAATCAGGTCTAGGCCCATGTTGCTGAGGCAGGGTCGTCATTTCTGAAGAGGGAGTTCTTCCGGTCTAATCCGGATGAGTTTGTTGGGGATCCTAAGGAGCCACTTAAGGCAGATGAGTGGTTGGAGCAGATGACTAAGACGTTTGAAATGCTTGGCATCGAAGACGGAGCATTGAAAGTGACCTTGGCATCTTTCCAGCTTAAGGGGGATGCGGGTCAGTGGTGGAAGTTCATCAGGGGCCGTATTGGTGGCACTTGGGAGGCCTTTGTAGATGCTTTCCAGGAGAAGTTCTTATCTCCAGCTGTTAGGGAGAAGTTGAGGGATCAGTTCTGCCAGCTTAAGCAGTTGAGTTCTTTAGTGGCCGAGTTTGAGGCCGCATTTACTAGTTTATCCAAGTTCATACATGAGCTTGTGGCGTCTGAGGAATGCCGCTGTCTTGAGTTTGAGAGGAAGTTGAGGCATGGCCTCAAGATGAGAGTTGGGGGTTCTATGACTCGAGAGTATGGGCGTCTTGTAGATGCTGCAGCCCATATGGATAGTATGATGCAGCAGGAGGAGGAGAGGCAGAGAGGCTCCAAGAGGAGTAAGGATGGCCAGGGTGATGGAAGGAGACAGAGGGGTTCTAACCCTCAGCAGTCTCAGGGTGGTTTTGCTAGATCGACCTTTCCAGTACCGAGTTCGGGTTCTGGGAGAGGCAGCCAGGGAGACATTACTTGCTTCAAATATGGTCTGCTAGGACACAAGTCTCCGGCTTGTTCAAGAAGGAGGAGGTCGAGAGCAGCACATCGGCTCGACCTCGGCGAGTCAAGGTGGGGTTGGCCACTGTCTTGCTATCAGTGTGGTTAGACGGGGCACTTGAAGAGGTACTGCCCGCAGTTGAGTGCCACATCGGGTGCGTCTGGTTCTAGACAGACGCAGAGTTTTCAGCTAGCTCAGTCTGTGCAGGCCTCGAGGGCCAATCTGGGAGCTTCGTCGTCCTAGTGTGTGCAAGAATGCTTGTCTCCCGAGGGGTGAGCAGTGGATCAGGCCTCTGAGGCGTGTGTATCTTGTTATCACAGACCTAGTACCGGCTCCATCTGTTGTGAGAGGTACCTTCTTGTTTTGCAACTCGGTTGCCAATGTGTTGATCGATACGGGTGCATCCCATTCTTTTATATCTGCTGCATTTGCATCTGTCTTGGGTTTGGAGTTGGCACAGTTAGCATCTCCTATTTGTGTTGTATCACCTGTTGGGGGTGAGTTGATTTTGAAACAAGGATGTAGAGGTTGTGATATAGAGATAGCAGATCGCCGACTTCCATTCCCTTTTTTAGTTATGCCTATGTCAGGCTTTGATGTTATCTTGGATATGGACTGGCTATCGTCATACCGGGCTATTATTGATTGTTACCGCCAGAGGGTCACAGTATGTACCTTGAGCGGGGATTGTTTCCATTTCTTGGGAGATCGGGTTGGTAGTGTGTTGCCACCGGTGTATGATCCGCGAGGGCGGAGTGAACTTAGTGGTCTTCTCGCTAGCTTTATGAGTAGTGAGTGTGATGAGACCAGGGTTGAGTTGCTGAGAGTGGTTTGTGAGTACTCGAATGTCTTTCCCGAAGATCTTGTTTGTTTGCCACCTCATCGAGAGATAGAGTTCTCCATTGATTTAGTGCCTGGCACAGCGCCGATTTCTATGGCACCTTATCGTTTTGCCCCAGCCGAGTTGAGTGAGTTGAAGATTCAACACCAGGAGTTGCTGGATAAGGGCTTCATTTGCCCGAGTGTTTCGCCGTAGGGAGCACCGGCCCTCTTTGCTAAAAAGAAAGATGGTGCCTTGAGACTTTTCATCAATTACCGAAAATTGAATCAGGCTACGGTTAAGAATAAATACTCTATGCCCCGTATAGATGATTTGTTTGACCAGTTGAAGGGGTCCCGTTATTTCTCTAAGATAGACTTGAGATCGGGTTACCACCAGTTGAGGGTCAGGGAGGAGGATATTCCGAAGATGGCATTCCGTACGCGGTATGGCCATTATGAGTTTCTGGTGATGCCATTTGGGCTCACCAATGCACCGGCAGTGTTTATGGATTTGATGAACCGGATATTCCGGGAATTCTTAGATCGTTTTGTAGTCATTTTTGTAGACGACATTCTGATTTATTCACCTTCGGAAAAGGAGCACGAGGAACACTTGAGAGTGGTGCTTGAGTTGCTTAGAGCACATAGGCTGCATGCCAAGTTTGGGAAGTGTGAGTTCTGGCTAAGAGAGGTTAAGTTCTTAGACCATGTGGTTTCCAGGGAAGGGGTGTCGGTTGATACATCCAAGATTGAGGCAGTGCAGGATTGGGCACAGCCTAAGAGTGTTTTTGAGATCCGCAGTTTTCTGGGGTTAGCTGGGTATTACCGCCGGTTTGTGAAAGATTTCTCCAGGCTAGCTTCACCGTTGACTAGATTGACACGGAAAGGGGTTAAGTTTGTATGGAGTGAGACTTGTGAAAAGTCATTCCAAGAGCTGAAGGTTAGATTGACCACCGCTTTGGTCTTGATTATTCTGGAGAGAGGTTTGGGTTATGCAGTTTATTTTGATGCCTCACGAGAGGGTTTGGGTTGTGTGTTGATGCAAGAGGGGAAAGTGGTAGCCTATGGCTCACGTCAGTTGAAAATACACGAGAGGAATTACCCTACCCATGACCTAGAGTTAGCAGCAATGATCTTTGCCCTAAAGATTTGGAGGCACTACCTTTATGGTGAGAGATTCGAGGTATTCTCGGATCATAAGAGTCTGAAGTATCTGTTTACATAGAGGGACTTGAATTTGAGGCAGAGAAGGTGGATAGAGTTCATTGAGGACTACGACTTCGAGTTGCACTATCACCCGGGAAAGGCCAATGTTGTGGCCGATGCCCTTAGTAGGAAATCCATTAGTGATGTTGCTTGTATAGCCATCCGGGAGTGGGAGACGTTGGGTGCACTTGGCGAGTCTGATTTGCTTCTGGGCGAATCCGTTGAGGTTGCGGCCTTGTTTTCTGTTGTTGCGCAGCCTACACTTGTGAATCGAGTATTAGAGGCACAGAGAGGTGACCTTGAGGTAGAATCCCTCCGAGAGAAGATCTCTAATGGGAAGGTTGAGAAGGGTTTGACGGTGTATCCCGACCAGAGTGCGAGATACTGAGACCGCTTGTTTGTACCGGAGTCTTGCCGAGAGGAGGTACTCCGAGAGTTTCACCATTCACGCCTTGCGGTGCACCCGGGAGGCACTAAGATGTATCATGATTCGGGTCGTCAGTTTTCGTGGCGGGGTATGAAGAAGGATGTGGCAGTTTTCGTGTCTAAGTGCCTTACTTGTCAGCAAGTGAAGGCCGAGCATCAGAGGCCAGCGGGTTTGTTGCAACCCTTGCCTATTGCCGAGTGGAAGTGGGAGCATGTCACTATGGACTTCGTTGTAGGTCTTTCGGGGACTCAGCGGGGTAATGATGCTATTTGGGTGGTTGTAGACCGGTTGACTAAGTAGGCGCACTTTATCCCTATGTACGTGAGAGATTCTGTGGATCATCTTGCCGACTTGTATATTCGGGACATAGTGAGGTTGCACGGGGTCCCAGTGTCGATCGTCTTTGATAGAGATCCCCGTTTTACTGCTAGGTTGTGGTAGAGTTTGCAGAGTGCCTTGGGTACTAGATTGACCTTTAGCACGGCTTATCATCCTCAGACTGACGGGCAGTCCGAGCATACTATTCAGATCCTTGAGGATATGCTTCGAGGTTGTGTCCTTGACTTTAGTGGGACGTGAGAGAGGCACTTGCCCTTGGTGGAGTTTGCCTACAACAACAGTTTTCAATCTAGTATCGGTATGGCACCGTTTGAGGCCTTGTATGGCCGACTGTGTAGGTCTCCAGTTTGTTGGGCTGAGGTGGGTAATGCACCTTTGTTGGGCCCGGAGTTGGTGAGGGACACGATGGAGAAAGTTGAGCTTATCCGTAGGAGGCTTGTTACAGCCCAGAGTCGCCAAAAGAATTATGCCGACCGTAGGAGGAGGCCTTTGGCATTTGAGATGGGTGATCATGTTTTTCTGAAAATATCACCTAAACGGGGTTTGATGAGGTTGGGGAAGAGTGGGAAGTTATCCCCTCGGTTTATCGGTCCCTTTGAGATCCTTGAGAGGATTGGTGAGGTTGCTTATCGTTTGGCCTTGCTGCCGCAGTTATCCGGAGTACATGACATGTTTCATGTTAGTATGCTTCGGAAGTACGAGCCGGACCCATCGCATGTGCTGGATTGGACCGACTTAGAGGTAGATGAGGATGCCTCATATGAGGAGAGACCGGTTCGGGTCTTGGATAGGCGGGAGCAAGTCTTGCAAGGCAAGACCATTCCCTTGGTAAAGGTTTTGTGGAAACATCACAGAGTGGAGGAAGCCACTTGGGAACGTGAGTTGGAGGTCCGTGAGAAATATCCGGACTTATTTGTTCATGTGTAATCATATTTTGAAAATTTTGTAATATTGATAATCTTTAAGAGCATTGATTGTGTCTTAAGTTGTAAAACATGGTGTATGTTTTGATTTATGGAAGAATTTTGAAACTTGCCTTAAAATGGAAGTTTAACGTAACCTTGCATATGTTGAAAGTATGGTATAAATGGAAATGTATCATGAACTTTGAATATGATATAGAATTGTGAAATATGTGTTGAAATAGGTAAATTTCAAGGGAAAACATGCTAATAATGCATATTGAGTATATATTGTGAAATACCTCTTGAAAAGAGATGGGATGACCGGTATTGGGTCAAGTTGATGAATGTTGAATTGTAACCTTGTTGAAAAATTGAGAAAAAACTTGTATTTAATTTTGGGGACGAAATTCTTTAAGGGGGGGAGGTTATAGCGATCCCAGTTTCTCTTCCTTTGATTGTTGTATTTCGGACTTAGGTTCCGTGGAGTTGGTGGTTGTATATCTTGTTGTTATCCTTTAATTCCGTGTGTTTGAGTTTTAGGATGCATTGGGCGTGTTTCGAACAGGTTGGTTGAGCTTTAGTCCCATTCCTTGTTGCCCAGAATTTTGGTGGTACGCTCGAGCGGGTCCCTTTGCGCTCAAGCGGAGTTTGATTTTTGGTTGTCCGCTTGAGCGGGTATTCTTGCGCTCGAGCGGGGTTTACACACTCTCAGCATTTCGTGCCCCTGCAAAACTTCTGTAGGTGTGTTTTTCACGCTCGAGCGGATTTCCTTACGCTCGAGCGGGTATCTTGGCGCTCGAGCGGTTTTCCCTTTGTGCTCAAGCGGGTGTGTTTTGCAGTTGTGTCTTGGAGCTCGAGCGGGTCCAGTTTTTGTGCTTGACGCTCGAGCGTCCTATTATCTGCTCGAGCGTACCTATTTGTATATCACTTCGGGACTTCACATTTTTGGATCACTTTTTTATTTCCTTTCTCTCTCTTACTTTTTCAAAACTCCATTGGAGAGCTTCCCTCTCTAAAAACTCACATTCTCTCTAGGGATTGATCTAGTAGGGGTGATCCTTTACCCTTCGGCCTTTGTAAAAAGTGTGGGGATCGTTGAGAGCTACATTTTGATCCGAAGATCTTGGAGTTTGGAGCAATTTCGTGTTTTTTCATCTTCTTCCTTGGGTTCATCTCTTGAGGTAGGGATTCCTACTCATTCTTATGTACTTTAACATAGATGTTGAGCTTTTTGTATAAATGGTTTGATTTGGGAAGTTAGGGTTTGTAATGTATTATATTGAGAAGAGGGGTTTTGTCTCTTTGACTCATATATGTATATTTTGGGTCTTAAAAGGAGATTGTTAATGTTGTTGTTAATATTTGAGCCTTTGGGTCAATATTGAGAAAAAGGGAGAAAATGCCATGTTTGGGTATATTTGGGTCATGAGTGTAATTAATGACAATTGTTATGGAAATGTGAAATTGAGTTGGAAATAATGAAATTGGCTCATTATGAGATAGAATGGTGAAGTTGGAATTATTAATCACTCACCTTGGAAATTGTTGGTAATTTATCTGTTGGATGAAATTATTATTTGTTTAGAAATAATTGCTTTGGGCTACCGGTGGAGGGTAGTCTTGATTGTTGTAGACAATGCATGATGATTAGGCAAACTAAAACTAATCAATTGAGTATGCCATCGAATATGGCGGTTGATATAATGCATGAATTTTATGTATTGATTTGGCTATGTATATGATATGTGTTTATATACATTGTGTTGTGTGGGAACAGATAGGGGATGGACCTCTAAACCGGTTATTGTTTGGGAGAAGATAGGGGATGGACTCCATTGATACAACACTAAAATGTGTATCATTTGTGAAGTATGGAAGTGTTGTTACGTGTTATTGATATAGCACCAAAATGTGTATCTGTTATGAAGTGTGAAATGTTTAATATGTGTTATTATCTCATCTGAAATAGAAATACTGTTGATATGAGACGTGATCTCAATCAAATTGATTGGCCAGGTTCTGAGCTATAGTTAAGAATTGAGAATTGGATATGAAATGGAAAACGGAATGAAACATGGCCACTTTTGTCATGTAATTGAAATGGATTATGAATTGATTCGTGTGAGTTAAACATTTATCGAATGCTAACGTTTTAGTTATTGCTCATGTTATGTTTAGCATATCTGTACTGGGCATTTGTAACGCCCCTAAAATATTATAATAAAGATAACTCATATGCAGAATAAATATGAGAAACAACATACTTTCATATATCAGCGTTACCTATTTAACAAGCAATTAAATGCCATATAGGCTATCATCTTTCCAACACATTGCTTGGTTACACAAATTGAGTCTCACTCATTACATCTTAAGCCCTTGGCTTATAAATAACAAACATTAACACATAAAGCATAAATAGGAAACTCTTGTTTCCCGAGAGTCCATCCATGCTATTGCCTTGGAGGTAACATCTCACCTGCACCTGAAAATGCTATTCCCGTATAGGGTGAGCTAATGTTCAAGAGAGATATGCTAAACATAATATGGGCAATAACTAAAACGTAAGCATTCGATAAATGTTTGACTCACATATATCCATTCATAATCCATTTCAATTACATGATAAATGTATCCATGTTTCATAATAATTACCATTTCTTAATTCATAATCCTGGCTCAAAACCTGGCCACCCTTTAAGTGAGATTATATCTCATATCAACAGTACTTCCATTTCAATTGAGATAAAGACTCAAATTAACATTTTCGGTTTCATGACATTAAGTCCATGTTATATTTCATTTCCCATTTCTTTTTCAACTTTGAGTTTGAAAACAAGGCTCAACACCTAGCCAAATAACTTAATGAGGTTAAGACTCATCTTTAAAACACTTTCGAAATTCATGATGGATACACATTTTAATGCTGTATCGATAACACATAAACTATTTCCACACTTTACGAAAGATACACATTTCGGTGCTGTATCAACATAACATAGAATCACTTCTATACTTCACAATTGATAATGATATACATTTTAGTGCTATATCAAATCAATTTAAACACTTCCATAATCAACACTTGATACACATTGTAGTGTTGTATCAATGTCACACAAAATTCGATTTAGAGGTCCATCCCCTATCTTCCCCTAAACCGTGGAGTACATCTCCTATCTCCTCCCACACAACACATGTATATAAACGTAGATCATATACAATCAATTAATACATAAAGTGAATGCATTATTCCAGTCGCTATATGTGATGACATAGTCAATTGATTAGTTTTAGTTTGCCTAATCATCATGCATTGTCTACAACAATCAAGACTATCCTCCACCGATAGCCCAAAGCAATTATTTCTAGACAGAAAATAAATGCTACAACAGATATATATATAATCTCAACATTTTCAAAGTGGGTGATTAAAGAATCCAACTCCACCATTCTACCTCATATTGAGTCGATTTTATTATTTCCAACTCAATTTCATATTTCCATATTAATTGTCATTAATTACAGTAATGACCCAAATATACCCAAACATGGCATTTTTTCCTTTTTCTCAATATTGACCCAAAGGCTCAAATATTATCAAAAACATCAATAATCTCCCTTTTTAAAACCAAAACACACAGGTATGAGTCAATTGAACAAAACCCATGTTTTCTGTTTTCAACATTATACAACTCCAACCTTAAGTTCCCAAATCAAACCATCTATACAAATAACTCAACATTTATGTTAAAACACATAAGAATGAGTAGGAATCCCTACCTCAAATTCGGAGCTCAAATGGAGAAGATGAAAAGAGATGAAACTCGATCTCCACCACACACCACAAAGCCCTCGAGAAATTTCACAACTTTGGCGAAGGAACTATGGCCAAAATCCCAATGGAACTATGGCCAAAATCTAGCTCGGCACAACTAAAATTTATAACTTGAGCTCGGCTCGTAATGTCACATTAAACCAAGAAAGAACCATAGAGGCTGATAAGCTAACCCTCTGCACTTACACTTATATAGAAATTTGTCCACCTTCAATTGTATCTTGTAATCGATGTGGGACTTCCAACAAACACACCAAACGAAGTCGTTTGGCACAACACTTTCGTCCACTCTTTGAGTCCCACATCGCTGAGAGAGGAAACATTTTCGTGTCCAAATGCTTATAAAGTGGTGAATTGCGGACATAGATCAAGTAACTTCGAATGCATTATGAATCCCGCCAGGGCGCTGCCCTTGGACCCGCCAAGGGGCGCTGCCCCCTCGACCCCCGACCGGCCCAGTCGAAGTGGCAAAACATAAAAAAAAAAAGATTGAAACAGGAATTGCTACAGCGTTGGCTCACCCTATATGGGACATAATTTTCAGGTACAGGTAGCATGCCACCTCCAAGGACGTAGCTTGAGAGGCTTAGTGGCTAGGACATCTTTTGTGTTTACATTTTTGTATTACATGTATATCAAGCCAAGGGCTTATTATCTGTTTTGAGTTAGTACTCACTCTTTTTGTAACCAAGTATTGGCTTGGAAAGTTGTAAGTCCGTAGGGCATTTACTTTTATTGTCAACATGTAATACATTTTGTAATGAATACTCTGATGATATGTAATTATGCTTTACTCCTTTATGTCTGAGCATGTCAAGAATGTATGATTTATGGGTTTATTTTGAGGGCGTTACAATCCTAATCTCTCTTACTAATTTCTTAAAAAAAAATATTAAAACTTGCCTTCCTTCTTTCTTCCCCAAAAAATCAGATAATATTTTTTATGAAAGTTGTAGATATCTATCTATATCTTATATATTATATTATAACATAACCAAAAAAAATAAAAATAAAAATCATATATACAAACAGATAAAATTAATAAATTTGATTTTATTTATTCAGTTAAAATCTTTCTTTTGTATCTCAATATCCAATTTTAAATTTTAAAAATCTTTAAAGTTTATCTAAACAAGTCTAATTTGAAAATATCTCACACCATTATATTTTAAATAAATAAAACTCACATGTCTGTCGCATATCTAACTCACATAATAACTTACCTAAATAATAATAATTAAAAACAAATAGAAACCGCACATAAATTAAATTTTAAAAAAAAATAGAACCCCACAACTCCATCTTAAATAAATTTAAAAAATAGAAACCACACAACAATAAAAAAAGATAAGAATTTAGATATGAATCTAAAAAAAATATGACAATATCTAAATTTGAATTATGATTTAGTAAAATAATCATCTATTTTTCTGATGTATATATGACAATTTTAAATCACTTAATGAGACAAATTAATCAATTTTCAAGACTTATGTAAAGAATAATCTGATTAATCATCTCAACTCGTAAACTTCACGAGCACTGGTAGAGGAGCTAACGGATTGGTTTAGGTGAGGTTTAAGTTGTTGGAGGTAACATTCTCCCACTCTATAAATTTATTTATTTTTAATTTTATGTTTTCCCTGTGTAATTACCGTTGGTTTGGTTTTGGTTTCGGTTTTAGTGAGGTTTACGTGTTTGTTTAAAGGTTTTTATGTTAGAGAATAATTATTGGTGATTATGGTTGTAATCGAAGTATTTATATCCGTTCCATACCAAAGATTTTGATCGGATTTTGTTTTTTTTCAGTGAAGACCATAAAATTGAAGTAAAAAAATGGGTATCAAATTTTTTATTTTTTATTGTCATTTTATTTTATAAAAAATGTGAAAATTTATGAAGAATTCAAGATTTTACTATAGATTTTTGTATAATTAGGTAAATTTAAAACTTTTAAATATCATTGTGTTCTTTATTTTTATCATCTTTCTATCCCATTAGACCATTATTGCTATTTGTTAGTTTGTTAATTATAATTCAATTAATTGAAAATGAAAGCTTAATATAACTTTTTTATATATATTATAGTTAATTTGTTACAACTATGGTTGTATATAATAGCATAATATATAGGAATAATCTCTAAATATATTTTCTATTTTTTTATGTGATTAAAATAGTCCATCTTAATAGTATATAAAAGAGTTAGATGGTTTCTTTTATCTCTAAAAAACCAAATCTTTTTTTTTTACTTTTTAATTTTTTAAATTGAAACATCAATTGTTTATGTCCATAAAACAAAAGTAATAAACACATATCAAAAAGTTACAATTTTTTCTTTTTCTTTTTTGTTAATTTTTTAATATGTAAGATATGTACAAATGGAAAATGTTTGACACCCCAAATTTTTTTTCCATAATCCAACTTACAATGATGTAGTCATAAGTGTCAATTTTTATACAAATATGATAAGAGAATTAATTAAATTGTACATTTCAATCAATTACATACTCAAACTTTGACTATTTCAAGATGTTATTTTACTATAATTCTAATTAAGAGAATTTTCAACCCTTAATATATTTTTTTATCAAATTATAATTTGATAAAAATTTAAAAATTATTGTTTTTCCATCAAAATTGGAGAAAAGAAAAAAAATTGGGATAAGAATGAAAGTTCTTTTAAAAATTGATAAAAATTTAATGAAAAAGTTAAAGTAATTCATATCAAATCAAATTTTTTATTCAAATTTAAAATTAAATTAGATAAAAAAAATTAAAAGAAAATAATGAAAGTTTGAAAATAAACCTTCTCATTCATAAAGACTAGAAATCTGTGTTTGTATTATATTCATATTGTATTTTTAGTTATGAAATTGAAATCAAAAGAAATGTAACTTAAATTATTGGATTAATAATAGAAATATCATATTAATTATTGTTAAATATCACTTCACTTCATATTTAATAATAAAATTATATATTTGTTTTAATTATAACTTTTAAATTTGTATATTTTCATAAGAAGAAGAGGTATGTCATAACTCAGTTAATCTCATTTAATCAGGTTTAACTTTTTTTTTAATATAAATTATTAAAATTGCACTAAATATATTTATATATATATATATATATTTTTTAATTTTTTAAAACTAATAATTTAAAAAATTATAAACGTAAAAGTTAACTTATAAATTTTATGTATATCGCAAGATAAAATATTAAATTACTTCAAGATAATTATAATAATTTTTTTTTATCTCTTTCTCTCTCTCTTTCTCTTTCTCCACTTCCCTGTTCTTCCCCATCATCTATTTGCAAACGAATACATGATTTAGGGCAATCCATTTGCAAAAATTGGGTTTGTGTACTGAAATTCTTCATTGGGAAATTGATGATAGCCACTGGGTATAAACCGTTGATGATTTTTGTTTATTGGTCTGTATTTTCTTGCTATTTTTGTATATTTAAAGCTGCATTTGATACATGTTTTTGGATAAAAAATCGGGTTTTGGGTTTTATATTCAGTGTTTATGCAATGTGCCTGGTAGATTGAGTGATTCACTTTTATATTTTGTTGTATTTGCTTTTATAGATTGCTTGATGATAGGTTTTTCAATGTGTAGAGGGTTTTCTCCAATGTCCTCAACATGTTCGATAAATTGCCTCAAAGAATTGACCCCACAACCCAAGAATCTATACATGTTTTAGGGCTTCCAATTTTTGTAAATCATGTTAATTATACATACACTTCCCAATTCATTTCTTTTCCCTTGTTGATCATGGGTGCTTTGTCTCTATTCTCCACGGTATTCTAATTGAATATCTTTGGCAGAACACATGTCATACCCTTAATTTTTTCTTTCTATTTTGTTTGTTTTCTTTTTCCATGAATTAATTATGATAAATTTTCATTGAATTGCAGTCTTTGAATCCATCAAATCGTTGGTGTAGTTATTTTTTGGCTTATGTTTTTTTTTTTATTATTATTTTTTATTATTTTATCTTTTTCTTCTTGATACAAAATGCGAAATTATTGTTGTCATTCATTTGTACATGTCGACTTTGTTTGGTTGTCTATGAATTTGGTGGGCACTCATTCATAGGGATCAAGGATGCTTGGAGATTTCATTACCAGAGGAATTGTGTATGTTATAAACTAGTCCTGTTTTTTTTCCCCACTGTTTTTATTCTTTGCCCTTTTTTCTATCTCAATTTGGCCTTTTCTAAAATTTTGGACTTGTTTACAAGTTGGTTTTTATGTGTTTGGGTAAGCAGGTTCGTTATTGGGGATGCATACATTGCATTTGAGTGTTTCAAAACTATCAATTAATTTTTTTTTAGTTGTTCTGTTACATTTGGGGCCATAGTGGCTGCTCTGGAGCTAAGTAAGAACAAAAAGATTAGATCAATATATTGTACACATTCAATTCCTTCAAGAACAATTATGGGCTTTTTAATGTGATTTAAACATCAGACTTAACTTAATACTCTCTTGTTCAAAAAACAAAAAGAAGAAATAAAAATAAAAAACTTAATTCTCTGATTTGTTACTGAGAAAATGAAAAAGCATTTAAGCGAAGTTGATTCATGGTCCTCAGTTTTGCCAATGATATGATGAATAAGTTATTTGGTCTATTTGATCTGGCTGGTTTTGTATAGGGAAAGTGAAATTGATTCACAAGCCAATTTTTTTTGTACGGATTTTTTACTAGAATCTAATTTGTCCCGCCAAACAGTATGGTTTTGAGTTTATTGTTTTTGCTGAATTGTACTATTAACTTTGTGTATAGATGTCTGCAATTAGTAAGTTAGCACTCACTCTTTAGTTCTTTTCTTTTTGTGTGGTATCTACAATTGTGCTTTAGATGGAATATCAAGGAAATGCGTATTTTAGCAACCTAATGAACGAGTTTGACGTTGACCATGATTTTACCACTGAATCTCCTCAACAAGAGAGTCAATCTTTATCATTCTCTCCTGAAATTATTACTCAAACTACAAAGATATCACAACGCAAAGGGAATTTCACCAAAGAGGAAGACATGATGTAACGCCCCCAAAATAATAACAGAAAACCCATCCATTCATACATACATTGCTACAAGGGATAAACATCTTTACATGTTAATCAACAGAATTAAACGCCCCATGGGCTTACATCTTTCCAAGCTAACACTTGGTTACAAACAGAAGAGTACTAACTCAAATACATGAAAAGCCCTTGGCTTGAAATTACATGTAATTAAAACAAAATACAGTCAAAACCACAATCATCTGCCTGCCTCTAGCCTCTCAAGCGATATCCTTGGAGGTGGCATGCTCCCTGTACCTGAAAATGGTGTCCCATATAGGGTGAGCCACAGCCCAGTAGAAATACACTAAACCAACTATGAACAATGCCTAAAACATTAGCAATCAACAGATGGCCTACACTTATACATTACGAGACAACACTTACATTCTTTTACCATTTCAAGACAACCCGGCTTAAGTACCAATTCACTTTCCATTTCTTCTTCAACAAGAGTTTGAAAACCTGCTCAAGATCTGGCCCAAACCTTTTCGCGTTATATCACTAACACATAAACCACTTTCATTCTTTACTTATGACACACATGTTGGTGTTGTATCAACTTAACATAGAAACATTTTCTATACTTCACAATTGATAACGATATACATTTTAGTGCTATATCAAATCAATCCATACACTTCCGTACTTCCCAAAACAATAATGATATACATTTTAGTGCTATATCATATCAACAAACAACACTTCAACACATCTCCATGGAAAAGCATATGAGCTATTTCCAATATTTCTCCATGGACAAGCATATAAGCTACATCCAATATTTTCCATGGACAAGCATATGAGCTACATCCAATATTTTCCATGGACAAGCATATGAGCTATATCCAATATTTTTCAATGGCCTAGAGGTACATCCCCATCTTCCCTAGCCATCGATTAACAGGTTTAGAGGTACATCCCCATCTTCCCTAAACCGTGGAGTACATCCCTATCTCCTCCCATACACAAACACAAACAATGCATATAAACACATAACCACATACGCATTCAATCAATACATAAAGTTAATGTATTCGATCACTCGTCATACTCTATGACATTTCCACTCGATTAGGTTTAGTTTGCCTAATCAGCATGCATTGTCTACAACAATCAACACTACCCTCCACCGGTAGCCAAAGCAGTTATTTCTAAACAGGAAATAAATGCACAAATGGATAATATAACCATATTTCAATCAGGTGAGTAATACACGATTCAACTACACCCTTTAACCCCGTACATTCTCAATTTCCACATATTCAATCCAATTCCTCATTCTCTTTAATTAATTATATACATTAATTAATTAAACCAATTAGGGCAAATTACCATAATTCACAAAACAACCCTAAGGCTCCATTTTCATTTACAATCCGTCATTTACTCCCTTTCCTATGCCAAACATGCATACAGGCTCATTTCTAAACAAAACCCCAACTTTTGTAAAATTGCACAAAAGGCCCCAATGTTTCTCAAAAATTACGCAACAACCCCCAACATATCCAAGTGCTAAAATTTAAAGACAAAGACCATAAGGAGGGGTAGGATATCCCTACCTCGAAATTCGAGCCCAAACGGAGATGAAGACCAAAACCCAAAGTGCTCCAAGTCCCAACTTTTTCAGATTAAAACGAAGATCTCACCACCCTCTATCTTATTAACAAAGGACTTAGGTTAGATCCACACTAAAGAGAGATGAAATCCTAGAGAGAATATATGTTTAGAGAGAGAGGGAGTCGGCTGCTAAGGTTCCAAAATGAAAGAAGAAGAAAAAGTGAAGTTCTCCCCGCTGCTGCCTACTGATATACACCAGGCTCGCTCGAGCGAAGACCCGGTCGCTCGAGCGACCAGACACAGAAAACACCCAACACCGCCTCAAAAGCTCCCCTCGCTCGAGCCAAGAAATCCTCGCTCGAGCCAACCACCGACCCAGAAGCTCGCTCGAGCGAAGAAAAGCTCGCTCGAGCCAGCAATGCAAGCCTTCAGGTTGCAACTGCAACTAGACGCACGCTCGAGCGACGGACAGCTCGCTCGAGCGAAGAAACAAAGCTCTCAGGTCTGACTTAGACGCAGTCGCTCGCTCGAGCGACGCCACCCTACTTCGACCCACGGACACAAGAAACCACGCCGCTCGGCGACCAACTCGCTCGGCGAAGGAGCAAAATTCTGGGCACCAACACTTAGCTCCAAACACAACCAAGCCAAAACGAACCCGCCCAACACGTCCTATAACCCAAATACAAAGTCTAAAAGGACGCAACCAAGGTTCAAACAACCTCTAACACCCACGGACATAAGTCCGAATCACTGTACACCAAGGGGTAAACCCGGGATCGCTATAACCTCCCCCCCTTAAAGGATTTCGTCCCCGAAATTAAGGTCACGCCAACACGAAGGCCAACCGACTACCAACCCTCAATACAAAGAAATCAATCCCTCAATCGAAGTTATATTCGTCCCTCACACTAGGAAAGGACAAAACGAGGACACATGCCCCACCAGAACACAACACCCAGGCATACGAAACTCCAACAAAACCCAATCTCTTCCGAGATAAACCACCAAAACAACCGACTAGCTCTCGAAGCTAAGTCACTACTCAACAACTCAACAACCACAATACTGAATGGAACAATTAACATATCGGTTTGTCTGAGCACATAAAAATTTCTCTGGTTCAAAAAGCATTTTCAGAAAAATAACCAAACTTTGAAATTTATATAAAAAAAATTTGAAATCTAGATTTTGCACTTCCCATGCAATTTCGAGTTTTGTAGACATTTTTCAAAAACATGATCTTTGCTCACAACCCAATCATTCTCATCTGATTTAGCCCATCAGGCCCACTACTGGTTACCCCGTCCCTATTCAAGAGACAAATCACATATATATATATGCCACCACACGCATCTATAACATGCATTTCTACCACACATTTAACATATACGATGCTAAATACAACTACATTCTCATGGTATAACCCACAGTATGACCATAAACCACAATACCTATAATATGCACACCACATTAAAGATATAATATATAATAAATGCCCATAATGGCTCCAGAGATTCCTCTCCCACCCCAGTGGCTTCGCTACCCCACTGTGTTTCACAACACCTCAACAAATGGAAAGGTCTAATCACATAGACCCAAGATCAACAACAATAGTAATGCACATACTATCACTACAGCGTTCTGAAACGTCCTCTACACCACGACTGCTAACCATATGCTAACCGGTGTCCAACACTTGACACTCCAAGCAAGTCATAATAAGGCCAATTCACGGAATGACGCGATATTCCCAACAACACATTCACAGAGAGACTCCCCTAACACTGGAAGTCCCAACCACGTAACATCCCAACGGATAATAGCACACACCCTCGTGCCTCGCCACGCACAAGTAGGAACCAAACAAACCGAACTGATTCTGACTGAGTGTCTCAATCACTCTTCACAACCTTACCACCTCACTTGTGTTACCACTATCTGACCTGGACGACGGACACCTATGTCCAACTCCTTTCTAGATTTATCCACCCAACCACAACATATCGACCACTCATCATCATGCATCACACCGTGCAAAGCTCCCTCATTTAGAGGTCTCACCCTCCACCTCGAGAGTACAACCCTGACACCCAATCTCCGTGCCAAACCACTAGCCAATGCTATCGCCCGACAACCACCATGGACTAACCCAGCCTTAACATACGCCGCCAACTCGGCTTTCACTATTCACCATTCTAACCTCTCGGAGGAGTACAAGTCCTCACCCCCCCCTCGTCATTAAGACATACCTGGGTCTGCCAATCTCACACCACTGTGACTCTATCCACGGGTCACACCTCAACTACGGGTTATACACCCAATCAACCCTTCTAACAATACCTCCTGACTTGGTCAAAACTAAGGTACAAATCTATCACCCTTGATTCACATAAAGAACTTAGGAAACTCTTATTTCCCACTGCCCAACACATAGCACCAGCTACTCACCACATACCACTCCTAGCATAACAGCTACCATTGAATACAGGGACTAACATCCCCTCACTCAAAACAACCATACTAGTGTACCTACAATCTCGGTAATGCTAACCGCCACGAAGGTACCGATCCAACCCTGACAAAATCATAAATGGGTTCCACACTTGGCAAGTGAAACAGCTCTCGCCCCACCAGTGCCTTGACTAACACACACACCCCTCGGTGGTTCACAACTTTTGAAAACATGGCTCCTTAGCCCCTACTTTGCCCAAATCAGGTTTCCTGCAAGGAAATGTATTAACTACCCACCCTTTCGGTCTCACCCCAACTCGTTACATTAATAACACTCTTGAGCTATAACACGTTCACATGCATCCAGTCCAGGGAAATCAACAAACAGAGCATACATACATATAGTTAAACAAATAGTTCAAGTGTTTCAACATTCCCAACCACTTGGGTTATACAACAAACCTCCAACACACGGGTTACACAACCAAACCCAAAGATTACAAAACGATAAACCACGGATTACAAAACGGATCAGTCAAAACAGAACCAATCCCTCGGTATTACCACCACTGTCGTCCCTCGCTGGACCGACAAAATTGGTCATCTCCAAACACAAGATAACCTACGAGTTTACAGGCCACGGACAGGTACTACCAACGTGCCCCCCTCTGGCCACACCGAGAACAACTATCAACCTCCCCAACTGGAACTTGGAAACTCGACTCTCCCGAGGCCCTCGGAATCTGGCCTGCTAGTCCCTCAAAACGACATCGCCTGCCTTAGTCGAAGAAATCGAGCCGACTAGGCTGCAAGGTCCCTAAGGAAGCCCCCTGCCGAGTACAAAGCCGTCGGAGATGGCCCGGCTGCTTACCCACCCAACAAGTAAACGGCTCCCGGGTACGAGCCTGATTCGAAGTCTGAGCTGACGAAGGCTCCAACAATTGCCTCCCATCGAACTTTCACCGGCGAAAACCCGCCGATTAGACAATCTGATGGTACAACTACTAGTTGGATCGCTAACCTTTCCCTCCTCTGTGGGCAAATCAAACCTTGTGGCCCCGCAGACCACATCTGAAACAAATAACACTCCTCTGTTCGCTTGCTCCCGAACCCAAATCCGTCACTGGAAGAGTAGTTCTAGCCCATCCTCCCTGCTGCAGGTCTGAACCCCTCTGCCTCTTCAAAGGCCTACCAACACCCCGAGTCACCGGAGTCGCCGAAATGGCTTCCTCCCCACTCTGCCCCATTGCTAACACCGCAACCTCTACATGGGCAGCCGCCCCAACAAGCACACTATAACTCCTATGCCAGGATCCCGCAATCCTCACCCGGATATCATCACACAACTTACTCTCAAACTCCGCACAACGCAACTCTTCCGTCTCAACCAACTCTGGAGCAAACCTCGACAGGTTAGCAAACCATCTCTCAAACTGCGCCAAAGGTGTAGTACCTTGGCGTAACGCCACAAATTGTTTCCGCAGCTCTTCCCGAGCGGAAGGAGGGAAATCACAACTGCCTCGCCTAGGCATCCTAGTAAAAGATAACAAAGGTATTAGCACATTCATAAATGCGCTAAACTAAACATTCGCGTCCTAATGCATGGACGAATGTAATTCACTCCACGTAAGCACATAAACATATAAGCACTTACGAATTTCATTTCCGGATAATGATAGTCCCAAGGCGTTACTAGAGTTCCAGTTAGAAACGGCATTGATCAGGTGCCTTTCCAACAGGACTCCCAGAAACCCAAGGATCCAATCAATATCCTAGAAATCAAATCCCATACCCAAATAGCCACATAAACATGTTATCAGACAGGCACATAACATTACATCTAAGTCTCTAACAAGCGAGACAAACCCATTGTGATCCTAATCACTTCCCACGTACCCAAAGTATTCAAACCCGGTACGCTCTGATACCAAGGTGTAACGCCCCCAAAATAATAACAGAAAACCCATCCATTCATACATACATTGCTACAAGGGATAAACATCTTTACATGTTAATCAACAGAATTAAACGCCCCATGGGCTTACATCTTTCCAAGCTAACACTTGGTTACAAACAGAAGAGTACTAACTCAAATACATGAAAAGCCCTTGGCTTGAAATTACATGTAATTAAAACAAAATACAGTCAAAACCACAATCATCTGCCTGCCTCTAGCCTCTCAAGCGATATCCTTGGAGGTGGCATGCTCCCTGTACCTGAAAATGGTGTCCCATATAGGGTGAGCCACAGCCCAGTAGAAATACACTAAACCAACTATGAACAATGCCTAAAACATTAGCAATCAACAGATGGCCTACACTTATACATTCTGAGACAACACTTACATTCTTTTACCATTTCAAGACAACCCAGCTTAAGTACCAATTCACTTTCCATTTCTTCTTCAACAAGAGTTTGAAAACCTGGCTCAGTATCCTGGCCCAAACCTTTTCGCGTTATATCACTAACACATAAACCACTTTCATTCTTTACTTATGACACACATGTTGGTGTTGTATCAACTTAACATAGAAACATTTTCTATACTTCACAATTGATAACGATATACATTTTAGTGCTATATCAAATCAATCCATACACTTCCGTACTTCCCAAAACAATAATGATATACATTTTAGTGCTATATCATATCAACAAACAACACTTCAACACATCTCCATGGAAAAGCATATGAGCTATTTCCAATATTTCTCCATGGACAAGCATATAAGCTACATCCAATATTTTCCATGGACAAGCATATGAGCTACATCCAATATTTTCCATGGACAAGCATATGAGCTATATCCAATATTTTTCAATGGCCTAGAGGTACATCCCCCATCTTCCCCTAGCCATCAGATTAACCGGTTTAGAGGTACATCCCCCATCTTCCCCTAAACCGTGGAGTACATCCCCTATCTCCTCCCATACACAAACACAAACAATGCATATAAACACATAACCACATACGCATTCAATCAATACATAAAGTTAATGTATTCGATCACTCGTCATACTCTATGACATTTCCACTCGATTAGGTTTAGTTTGCCTAATCAGCATGCATTGTCTACAACAATCAACACTACCCTCCACCCGTAGCCAAAGCAGTTATTTCTAAACAGGAAATAAATGCACAAATGGATAATATAACCATATTTCAATCAGGTGAGTAATACACGATTCAACTACACCCTTTAACCCCGTACATTCTCAATTTCCACATATTCAATCCAATTCCTCATTCTCTTTAATTAATTATATACATTAATTAATTAAACCAATTAGGGCAAATTACCATAATTCACAAAACAACCCTAAGGCTCCATTTTCATTTACAATCCGTCATTTACTCCCTTTCCTATGCCAAACATGCATACAGGCTCATTTCTAAACAAAACCCCAACTTTTGTAAAATTGCACAAAAGGCCCCAAAGTTTCTCAAAAATTACGCAACAACCCCCAACATATCCAAGTGCTAAAATTTAAAGACAAAGACCATAAGGAGGGGTAGGATATCCCTACCTCGAAATTCGAGCCCAAACGGAGATGAAGACCAAAACCCAAAGTGCTCCAAGTCCCAACTTTTTCAGATTAAAACGAAGATCTCACCACCCTCTATCTTATTAACAAAGGACTTAGGTTAGATCCACACTAAAGAGAGATGAAATCCTAGAGAGAATATATGTTTAGAGAGAGAGGGAGTCGGCTGCTAAGGTTCCAAAATGAAAGAAGAAGAAAAAGTGAAGTTCTCCCCGCTGCTGCCTACTGATATACACCAGGCTCGCTCGAGCGAAGACCCGGTCGCTCGAGCGACCAGACACAGAAAACACCCAACACCGCCTCAAAAGCTCCCCTCGCTCGAGCCAAGAAATCCTCGCTCGAGCCAACCACCGACCCAGAAGCTCGCTCGAGCGAAGAAAAGCTCGCTCGAGCCAGCAATGCAAGCCTTCAGGTTGCAACTGCAACTAGACGGACGCTTCGGCGACGGATTTCGCTCGAGCGAAGAAACAAAGCTCTCAGGTCTGACTTAGACGCAGTCGCTCGCTCGAGCGACGCCACCCTAGCTCGACCCACCAGACACAAGAAACCACGCTCGCTCGAGCGACCAACTCCTCGCTCGAGCGAAGGAGCAAAATTCTGGGCACCAACACTTAGCTCCAAACACAACCAAGCCAAAACGAACCCGCCCAACACGTCCTATAACCCAAATACAAAGTCTAAAAGGACGCAACCAAGGTTCAAACAACCTCTAACACCCACGGACATAAGTCCGAATCACTGTACACCAAGGGGTAAACCCGGGATCGCTATACATGATGCTTATATCTTCATGGCTTAATATTAGCTTAGATCCAATTAGAGGAAATGAACAAAAGTCAAAGGCATATTGGTTAAGAGTGTGGGAGAACTACAACAAGTACAAAACCTTCGATTCTGAAAGAACTCAAAGTTCTCTAATGAATCGGTGGTCGACGATTCAACTTGTCACAAATAAATTTTGTGGATGTTTTGCTCAAGTTGAACGGTTGAATCGAAGTGGTTCGACTGAAAAAGACAAGGTATTACTACAATTTAATTTTGTACCTATAATGAATATATATTATTCATTGCGTGATAGTGATTATTCTTTAATATATTTTTCAGATTCAAGAGGCGAAAAAATTGTACAGAGACTTGTATCACTCGAACTTTCCCTTTGAGCATTGTTGGAATGAATTGAGATCCCAACCAAAATGGATGGAAGATACAACAACAAAGAAGCAAAAAAGCACAAAAAATGCATCTCCGGCAACGTTTACACCAGATTTAGTAAACTTAGAGAACAATGACAACTATGATGTTGTGGAAAGACGAATAGGAAGGAATGCCACAAAGAAAAACAAAGCTAAAGATCTTGGAAATAATGTTACAGAGTCGCCTTTTGTGAAGCTCTTAGAAGAGATAAAGGTAAAGAATGACATAACAAATGAGAAGAAAATAGAGATATTTGAGAAATCTTATCTTCAAGAGGAACGGATGATTGAAAATGAGGAAAAGAGAGAGGAACGAAGGCTTGCATTGGAGGAAAGGAGAGAGGAAGAGAGAATCATGTCAATGGATACAAGTATTATGCCTCCATTGCAAGCACAATATATTCGCCACCGTCATATGCAAATCCTTGAAAAAAGGAATTAATTGTTTTTATTTAGCTTTGAAGCTATGTTTTTATTTAATTCAAGTTTGATTGGATTTTATTTTTGGGTTTGCTGGCACATCTGTTTTTGATCTTCAGAATTTTGGTGCTTTGACTTGTATTTGGAGTTGGGTTTGTTTCAAATTTTGCTGCTTGAAATCTGAAATGGAGACAGACTTGTTGGGTTTTAATTCTTATTGGATTTTAGTGCTTTGACTTGGATTTAGTGCTATTTATTTTTTTGCTCTTTATATTTTGGATGTCCATTCAAGTCCTGGATTTCAAAATCTCTCTCAAGTCAACTCCTTTGTAAACACTCAGCATTTGCTGCTGCTGCAAATAATCTGATTCTTTTTTACTAATTGTGGGAATCAAATCAAATTATTACTACATTTTTTTTTATCAATTTATAATTAATTGTTCAAATGGGTTCACTTTTATTTATGATTTTAATTTTTTTTTTCTTTGTTACATTTTCTATTTTTTATTTGTAACGCCCTCAAAATAATGACAATAAACCCATCAATCGAACATGCATCAACATAATAAAAGTCCACCTTCTTCTATTTAACTGAACTGTTCTGTACAAAAGTATTACATGTAAACAATAAAAGCGGATGCCTTAAAGGCTTACAATTTTCCAAGTTAACACTTGGTTACAATCAAGAGAGCTCTAGCTCAATACACGTAAAGCCCTTGGCTTGAAGTTACATGCAACACATCAAAAGTAAATAGAAGTCAAAAGGTCCATCCGCCACTAGCCTCCCAAGCTAAGTCCTTGGAGGTGGCATGCTGCCTGTACCTGAAAATGATGTTCCCATATAGGTTGAGCCACAGCCCAGTAGAAATATACTAAACCAGTTATGAATAATGACTAAAAGATTAACAGTTGATAGATGGTCAACACTTTTACATTCTTTCATAACACATTACAATTCCAAGACCTTCAAGTCTATATTCAATTCACTCTCCATTTTCATTAAATTCTCAGTTTATAACTCATGGCTCGAACACAGCCACACAACTCATATGAAACAACGGCTCATATTAACCACTTACAACTTCATTACTTCCACAGATATGCATACTAGCTATATCACATTCCCAAGACAAGCATATGAGCTTTATCTACGAGTCCATCCCTATCTTCTCCCAAACAACATCCGGTTTAGAGGTACATCCCCTATCTTCCCCTAAACCGCGGAGTACATCCCCTATCTTCTCCAACACAACACAATGCATATAAACAACAATTATACACATCACAAATCAATACATAAAGTTAATGTATTCTTCAACTGTCATTCTTAATGACACATTTCAATGATTGGTTTTAATTTACCTAATCATCATGCATTGTCTACAACAATCAAGACTATCCTCCACCGATAGGCCAAAGCAGATATTTCTAAACAGAAAATAAATGCACAATGGATATATAATCAACATCTCAATTCCACAATTAATTAAACAATATAATTATAGCATTTTCCATAATTAACATTCAACCCCTAAGGTTCCATTTTCATCAATGATTCCACATTAATCTCATTTCTATGTACCAACCGTACATATAGGTTTATTTAAAACAAAACCCCAAACTTTTATAAAATTGCATAAAAGCCCCAAACTTTCCCAAAATTACGCAACTATCCCCAACACATCAAAATGTCAAAATTTAAAGACAGAATCCATAAAGAGGAGTAGGATATCCCTACCTCAAAGTTTAAACCCAAAAAGGAGATGAAGACCCAAAGATCAAAATGCTCCAAACACCGACTTTTTCAGATTAAATCGAAGCCCTCGTCAACCTCTACCTTTTTAACAAAGCAAGATGGGAAGGAAATGATCCTAGATAGATCAAACCTTAGAGAGAATATAAAGTTAGAGAGAGAAGCTCTCAGATCTGGAGGATTGGATCAAAAGTTTATAAAAAATCTAACTTAAAATTCGCTGCTGTCGAACTGATATAAACAGGCTCGCTCGAGCGAAGACTTGGTCGCCGGCGACGGAACCTGAAACCGTAGCCCGAGCCAAGAAAGTCTCGCCCGAGCCAACATCCTAGAAGCTCGCTCGAGCGAAGAAAAGCTCGCTTCGAGCAGAGCTCGACCTTCAGGTCTGCAACTAGACGCACGCTCGGGCGGCGAACCGCTTCGCTTCGGCGAAGATCGAACCAGATCGCTCGGCGAAGAAACGGCTCGCTCGAGCGAAATCATGGTGTTGAGTCAGCCAGAGAGCGATCGCTCGCTCGAGCGAAGCCGCTCTGGCTCGACCCACCAGACACAAAACTCAACTCTCGCTCGAGCGACCAACTCCTCCCTCCGGCGAAGGACAAAAATTCTGGGCAGCAACCCTTGGCTCCCAAACACAACCAACCTGAAACAAACCTGCCCAACACATCCTATAACTCAAATACAATATATGAAAGGACGTAAACAGGACAACAATCCACTACCAACATCCACGGACACATGTCCGGATCACTATACAACAAGGGGTAAACCCGGGATCGCTATAACCTCCCCCCCTTAAAGAATTTCGTCCCCGAAATTAAAACAAGTTTTTGAAAAGCAAGTCTCTTTTTTCTCCATTTTAAACAATGTCATAACACAATATTTAACAATTAGGCCATTACGGTCATCCATCTCTTATCAAGAGGCATTTCATAATATACATTTTCAAGCGCATCTATAACATGCATTTCTTGTTCCACTTTCCAACCATTCTCAATATATATGGTTTCACAAATCATATCATAACAAAATTTCATGATACATCTCCAATTCTATAATATAGCCAACACATGCAACATTATAATCAATTCTCACATCAAGGCAAGTTTTACACTACTTCCTTAAATCAAAACATATACCATGTTTTACAACTCAAGACACATACAATGTTCTCAAAGTTCAACAAAATTACAAGTTCTCATTACATGACTACAAATCAACAAACAAGTCCGGATATTTCTCGCGGACTTCCAACTCACGTTCCCAAGTGGCTTCCTCCACTCCGTGATGCTTCCACAAAACCTTCACCAAAGGAATGGTCTTGCCACGCAGGACTTGGTCCCGCCTATCCAAGACCCGGACCGGTCTCTCCTCATACGAGGCATCCTCATCTACCTCTAAATCGGTCCAATCCAACACGTGTGATGGATCCGGCTCATACTTCCGAAGCATACTCACATGAAACACGTCATGAACTCCGGACAACTGTGGCGGCAAAGCTAAACGGTAAGCAACCTCGCCAATCCTCTCAAGGATCTCAAAAGGACCAATAAACCGAGGGGATAACTTTCCTCTCTTCCCAAACCTCATCAATCCCCGCCTAGGTGATATCTTCAAAAAGACATGATCACCTATCTCAAACACCAACGGTCTCCTCCTACGGTCAGCATAAGATTTCTGACGACTCTGGGCTGTAACAAGCCTCCTACGGATAAGCTCAACTTTCTCCGTCGTCTCCCTAACCAACTCCGGACCCAACAAAGGTGTGTCACCCACCTCGGCCCAACAAACTGGAGACCTACAAGGTCGGCCATACAAGGCCTCAAACGGTGCCATACCGATGCTAGACTGATAACTGTTGTTATAGGCAAACTCCACCAATGGTAGGTGCCTTTCCCACGTCCCACTGAAATCAAGGACACAACCCCGAAGCATATCCTCAAGGATCTGAATAGTACGCTCGGACTGCCCGTCAGTCTGAGGGTGATAAGCCGTACTAAAGGTCAACTTAGTGCCCAAAGCACTCTGCAAACTCTGCCACAACCTAGCAGTAAAACGAGGATCTCTATCTGAGACAATCGTCACTGGAACCCCGTGCAATCTCACTATGTCCCGGATATACAAGTCGGCAAGATGATCTACCGAATCTCTCACGCGCATAGGAATGAAGTGCGCCGACTTCGTCAACCGATCTACAACCACCCAAATAGCATCACTACCCCGCTGAGTCCTCGGAAGACCTACAACGAAGTCCATAGTGACATGCTCCCACTTCCACTCGGCAATAGGCAAGGGTTGCAACAAACCCGCTGGCCTCTGATGCTCGGCCTTCACTTGCTGACAAGTAAGGCACTTAGACACGAAGACTGCCACATCTCTCTTCATGCCCCGCCACCAAAACTGGCGACTCAAATCCTGATACATCTTAGTACCTCCCGGATGCACTGCAAGGCGCGAATGGTGAAACTCTCGGAGTACCTCCTCTCGGCAAGACTCCGGTACAAACAAGCGGTCTCGGTATCTCACACTCAAGTCGGGATACACCGCCAAACCCTTCTCAACTTTCCCACTGGAGATCTTCTCTCTGAGGGATTCCACCTCAAGGTCACCTCTCTGTGCCTCTAACACTCGAGTCACAAGTGTAGGCTGCGCAACAACAGAAAACAAGGTCATGACCTCACCGGATTCGCCCAGAAGCAAATCAAACTCGCCAAGTGCCCCCAACATTTCCCACTCTCGGATGGCTACACAAGCTACATCACTAATGGATTTCCTACTAAGAGCATCGGCCACAACATTGGCCTTCCCTGGGTGATAATGCAACTCGAAATCGTAATCCTCAATGAACTCCATCCACCTCCTCTGCCTCAAGTTCAAGTCTTTCTGTGAAAACAGATACTTCAGACTCTTATGATCCGAGAACACCTCGAATCTCTCACCATAAAGGTAGTGCCTCCAGATTTTCAAGGCAAAGATCACGACCGCTAACTCTAGGTCGTGTAGGGTAATTCTTCTCGTGTATTTTTAGCGGCGTGAGCCATAAGCTACCACTTTCCTCCACTGCATCAACACACAACCCAAACCCTCTCGTGAGGCATCACAATAGATCGCATAACCCAACCTCTCCGGAATAATCAAGGCTGGTGCGGTGGTCAATCTAACTTTCAACTCCTGAAACGACTTTTCACAAGTCTCACTCCATACACATTTGACTCCCTGTCGAGTCAACCTAGTCAACGGTGAAGCTACCCTGGAGAAATCTTTCACAAACCGGCGATAGTACCTAGCTAATCCCGAGCTGCGGATCTCAAACACACTCTTAGGTCAGTGCCCAATCTTGCCTCGGTCTTGGATGTATCAACAGACACCCTTCCCAAAACTACATGGCCTAAGAACTTGACTTCTTTTAGCCAGAACTCGCACTTCCCAAACTTGGCATACAGCCTATGGGCTCTAAGCAACTCAAGCACCACTCTCAAGTGTTCCTCGTGCTCTTTCTCTGAGGGTGAATAGATAAGAATGTCGTCCACAAAAACGACCACAAAACGATCCAAGAATTCCCGGAAGATCCGGTTCATCAAGTCCATAAAGACTGCCGGTGCATTGGTGAGCCCAAATGGCATCACCAGAAACTCATAATGGCCATACCGCGTACGGAATGCCGTCTTCGGAATATCCTCCTCTCTGACTCTCAACTGGTGGTAACCCGATCTCAAATCTATCTTAGAGAAACAACGGGAACCCTTCAACTGGTCAAACAAATCATCTATACGGGGCATAGGGTACTTATTCTTAACCGTAGCCCGATTCAACTTCCGGTAGTCGATACACAACCTCAAGGCACCGTCTTTCTTTTTAGCAAAGAGGGCCGGTGCTCCCCACGGCGATACACTAGGGCGAACGAAGCCCTTATCTAGCAATTCTTGGAGCTGGACTTTCAACTCAATCAACTCTGCCGGTGCAAAACGATAAGGTGCCATAGAAATCGGCGCCGTGCCGGGCACTAAATCAATAGAGAACTCTGTCTCTCGGTGGGGTGGCAAATCAATAAGATCCTCGGGAAAGACATCTGAGTATTCACAAACTACCCTTGGCAACTCAATCTGAGTCTCATCACACTCACCATTCTCAAAACTAGCAAGTAAACTACTAAGCTCATTCCGCCTTCGCGGACCGCACCCCTGTGGCACAACACTACCAACTCGGTCTCCTAAGAAATGGAAAAACTCCCCGCTCACTGTACAGCAAGTAACCCTCTGGCGGTAGCAATCAATAACCGCCCGGTATGACGATAACCAGTCCATACCCAAAATAACATCGAAGCCCTTCATGGGCATAACTACAAATGGAAAGGGAAGTCGATGATCGTCGACCTCTATATCACAACCTCTACATCCGTGCCTCAAAATTAACTCACCCCCAATAGGTGACACAACGCAAATAGGAGATGCTAAAAGTGCTAACTCGGTTCCAACACAGATGCAAATGTGAGATACAAAAGAATGAGATGCACCGTGTCAATCAACACTCTAGCAACCGAGTTGCAAAACAAAAAGTACCTCTCACTCTTGATGGAGTTGGTACCAAATCTGCTGCAACAAAGATACACGCATACCAGGACCTGGTCCACCTGCTCACCCACAGGAGCATAAGAGCTTTATCTTGGACTGGGATGACGAAGCTCCCGGGTTGGCCATCGAGGCCTGCACAGACTAGGCTGGCTGAAAACCCTGCGTCTGCCTAGAACCAGATGCTCCTGAAGTGGCACTCAACTGTGGACAGAACCTCTTCAGGTGCCCAGGCTGTCCTGCGATATCAGGACAAGGGCTGCCGCCCCAAACTCGACCTGTGGCTTTGGTGAAGAAGATGCACCCTCGACCTCCGCCTGCAGGCAAGCCTTGTGACCGTGGCCACACTTGTAACAAGTAAACTCTCCTGTTGCCCCTCCCGAGCTGCACTCATGCAGGGAAAGTCGACCTAGAAACTCCACCACGAGGCTGGCGGGGTTATAACCCCTCTGTCTCCTACTATCACTACGACCCTCCTGACTCCTCTTGGAGCCTTTCTGCCCTTCATCCTCTTCCTGCATCATAATCTCAGTATGAGCTGCAGCATCAACCAGTCGCCCATAATCCCGAAACATAGACCCCACAATTCTCAACTTGAGGCCGCGCCTCAACTTCTTCTCAAACTCAATGCAACGGCGTTCCTCGGACGCCACCAATTCAGGTGCAAACCTGGACAAACTAGTGAATGAGGCCTCAAACTCGGCCACTGATAAACTGTCCTGCTTGAGCTGGCAGAACTGACCTCTCAACTTCTCCTGAACAGCCGGAGACAAGAACTTCTCCTGAAAAGCGTCAACAAAAGCCTTCCAAGTGCCTCCAATACGACCCTTGGTGAACTTCCACCACTGACCCGCATCCCCTTTCAGCTGGAATGATGCCAAGGTCACCTTCAGTACTTCGTCTTCGATGCCTAGCATCTCAAACGTCTTCGTTGTCTGTTCGAGCCATTCATCAGCTTTAAGCGGCTCTTTTGGATCACCCACAAACTCATCCGGATTAGACCGGAAGAACTCCCTCTTCGAAAGAAGGTCTGCATCAGAATAACAACTCCGAGCACGATTCTCACCGAGAATACCCATCGACTCCTGAACGCCCTATCTCTCGGGCTAGAGCGCCCATAGCTTTAGCCTCTTGGCTCGGCCACATTGGCTGACCAACCCCTTCTGAAGCCGGAATCTCATCCGGTAAAGGCATATCCTGCCTCCTAGGCCTACCACGCCTTCCACCTCTTCCTCGTCCTGACATCCTAATAAAGGTAACACAGAACGTTAGCACATTTATAAACGTGCCATAACTAAACACTCGCGTCCTAAAACATGGACCACAATAATTCATTCCACGTAAGCACATAAACACATAAGCACTTACGAATTTCATTTCTTGATAATGATAGTCCTGAGGCGTTACCAGAGTTCCTGTGAGAAACGGTATTGATCAAGTGCCTTTCCAACAAGACTCCCAGAAACCCAAGGATCCAATCAACATCCTAAAAATTAAATCCCATACCTAAATAATCACATAAACATGTTATCAATCAAACACATAGCATATGACACTACACTAAGTCTCTATCAAGCGAGACAAACCCATTGTGATCCTAATCACTTCCCACGTACCCAAAGTATTCGAACCCGGTACGCTCTGATACCAAGTTGTAACGCCCTCAAAATAATGACAATAAACCCATCAATCGAACATGCATCAACATAATAAAAGTCCACCTTCTTCTATTTAACTGAACTGTTCTGTACAAAAGTATTACATGTAAACAATAAAAGCGGATGCCTTAAAGGCTTACAATTTTCCAAGTTAACACTTGGTTACAATCAAGAGAGCTCTAGCTCAATACACGTAAAGCCCTTGGCTTGAAGTTACATGCAACACATCAAAAGTAAATAGAAGTCAAAAGGTCCATCCGCCACTAGCCTCCCAAGCTAAGTCCTTGGAGGTGGCATGCTGCCTGTACCTGAAAATGATGTTCCCATATAGGGTGAGCCACAGCCCAGTAGAAATATACTAAACCAGTTATGAATAATGACTAAAAGATTAACAGTTGATAGATGGTCAACACTTTTACATTCTTTCATAACACATTACAATTCCAAGACCTTCAAGTCTATATTCAATTCACTCTCCATTTTCATTAAATTCTCAGTTTATAACTCATGGCTCGAACACAGCCACACAACTCATATGAAACAACGGCTCATATTAACCACTTACAACTTCATTACTTCCTGAGATATGCATACTAGCTATATCACATTCCCAAGACAAGCATATGAGCTTTATCTACGAGTCCATCCCTATCTTCTCCCAAACAACATCCGGTTTAGAGGTACATCCCTATCTTCCCTAAACCGAAGTACATCCCCTATCTTCTCCAACACAACACAATGCATATAAACAACAATTATACACATCACAAATCAATACATAAAGTTAATGTATTCTTCAACTGTCATTCTTAATGACACATTTCAATGATTGGTTTTAATTTACCTAATCATCATGCATTGTCTACAACAATCAAGACTATCCTCCACCGATAGGCCAAAGCAGATATTTCTAAACAGAAAATAAATGCACAATGGATATATAATCAACATCTCAATTCCACAATTAATTATCCCAATTAATTAAACAATATAATTATAGCATTTTCCATAATTAACATTCAACCCCTAAGGTTCCATTTTCATCAATGATTCCACATTAATCTCATTTCTATGTACCAACCGTACATATAGGTTTATTTAAAACAAAACCCCAAACTTTTATAAAATTGCATAAAAGCCCCAAACTTTCCCAAAATTACGAACTATCCCCAACACAACAAAGTGTGAAAATTTAAAAACAGAAACCATAAAGAGGAGTAGGATATCCCTACCCCGAGGTTGAAACCCAAAAAGGAGATGAAGTCCCAAAGAGCAAAATGCTCCACACACCGTCTTTTTAGGATTAAATCGAAGCCCTCGTCAACCTCTACCTTTTAACAAAGCAAGATGGGAAGGAAATGATCCTAGATAGATCAAACCTTAGAGAGAATATAAAGTTAGAGAGAAGCTCTCAGATCTGGAGGATTGGATCAAAAGTTTATAAAAAATCTAACTTAAAATTCGCTGCTGTCGAACTGATATAAACAGGCTCGCTCGAGCGAAGACTTGGTCGCTCGAGCGACCAGACACAGAAAACCGTAGCTCGAGCCAAAAAGGTCTCGCTCGAGCCAACATCCTAGAAGCTCGCTCGAGCGAAGAAAAGCTCGCTCGAGCCAGGAACTCGACCCTTCAGGTCTGCAACTAGACGCACGCTCGAGCGACGAACCGCTCGCTCGAGCGAAGACCGAACCAGATCGCTCGAGCGAAGAATCAGCTCGCTCGAGCCAGAAATCATGGTGTTCAGGTCCAGCCCAGACGCAGTCGCTCGCTCGAGCGAAGCCGCTCTGGCTCGACCCACCAGACACAAAACTCAACTCTCGCTCGAGCGACCAACTCCTCGCTCGAGCGAAGGACAAAAATTCTGGGCAGCAACCCTTGGCTCCCGAATACAACCAACCTGAAACAAACCTGCCCAACACATCCTATAACTCAAATACAATATATGAAAGGACGTAAACAGGACAACAATCCACTACCAACATCCACGGACACATGTCCGGATCACTATACAACAAGGGGTAAACCCGGGATCGCTATATTATTTGGTTGGAAGATGGCCAAGTCTGGAGCATTAGATCTGGCTACTGGTGTTGGTGGAAAGATTGAGAAGAAGGAAGTACTTTCAGCTGTTGAAAAGTACATATTATTTTCCTCAAACTACTTTATGCTCTCTAATCATGTTGTGTATTTTACCCATTCTCACTCTTCTTGAAATGGGTATTGTCTTGGTTTTGCATTGTTTACAAATTGCTGCTAATCCTGTTTTCAAAAGGTGAAATTTTATGTGATTCTCTCTCACTCTGTGTATGTATGTGTGTGTGTGTGTGTGTGTTTTTTTTTGTTTACTCAAGAAAGCAATAAAATGAGTTTCATATTGGTAAACAAAAAATTGCTAAATTAAAAATCTCCCCAATTTAAGTATCAAGTTAGTGAAAATATTGCTGAATCTGTAAATTATAAAATGTTAGTTCCACCTCTATGTTTTACATGTTTGCTTCTCAGTATGACTTGCTGTCAATGAGCACAATTTTTTTCATATCAATGATTATAATTTTTTTTTTCTAAAAATAAATTTGGGATTTATTAATTTTATTTATTTATTTATTTATTTATTTATGTCAATGAACATGTCATAAAAAGATTATTTATTTATTAATATTTATAATAGTTTTCTTTTAAAAATTAGTTAAGTTAGTTTGATTGGTTAGCTAAAATAAAGAGTATGGTTGGAGTGTACACTAGCTAAACTAGTTAGGCAAAATAAAGAAGGTAGTTTTTTGTGTACTTTGAAGAGGCATTTTAGAGAGCATGGTTGGAGATGCTTTAAAGTGGATGAAGTAGCAACGACAAAAAGATTAGTAAGGACGAAGTAGCAAAAAGATTAGTAAGGGAATGACAATAAATTTCCTAGAAGGACACTTAGTAAAAAAAAAAAAAAAATTGACTATTATAACAAAATAAATCCTTAGTTTCAAATTTTGGCAATTTAAACTCTAATCTTTAGATGTATTTTTAATCTAAATCATAATGTAGATTATGTGAAAATATAAGTATAAACACAATAAAAATTTGATAATACCATTTTTCATTCATATTCATATGATTAATGAATTACTTATAAAAAGAAAACTAAATATTATTTAAATTAAATTTTACGAAAGCCAAACTTATAAAGTTTACTGTATTTTTATGCTTGATTATTTATTGGCTTATAAATATCAGCCAAAAACTCATAAATAATGATAAATTCTTTTTCCTTTTAATTTTTATTTAAATTTTATTTTGATTCCTTATGTTTTAACTTTATTCAAGGCCTTTAGCTTAGTGATTGTGTAACACCTTTTGTGGTGTGAAGTTTCAGGTTCAATTCCTGGGAGAGGAGTTTGATACCCGTTGTGGTGGTGTTTAATCCTCCCCCGTTATGGTATGTGTGAGGTCTCCGGTTCTTCATTTGAGGTGATTGACTTTCTAGTTATTATTGGACTACTAGTCTATTTAATGTAATATTTTTTTCACATTTGTAATTACTCTTCTACTGATTGACCAAAAAAAAAAAATTTCAAATTTTAAAGTGTAAGTGTTGGAAGGACCATATTAAAGTAGGAGTTTAAATTTAAATTAAATTTGATTATATCAATAATATAAAGGACACTCGGTCCATAAATCTAAATTTAAATTTTATTTGTTCAAAAGTCCACATGTTAAAACATTCTAGCTTGAAATTAAATGCTGTTGCTTGGTAGCTTTATTCATCAATAAATTTGCTACTTCAAATCCACATAAATAGGAGAAGCAAATTATTTGTGAAACTCCAAAAATGGATTTTTATATCAAATCCTTTTGTTTGCTGACAAACATTGGTAAGTTGTGAAACTATTGTGACATTTGATTAGAACTGCATCTTCATTTTAAATTTTCAGAAACAACCAGCACGGTTTCAAAGGGATCAGATTTACAGGAACAATTATTCAGGAAGATCTTAACAATGCAAAAGAGAAGTTGGTTTTGGTTGAGAAAGAAAAAGCTCAAGTTATTGATAACAGATAGAGAGAGAAAAGAGCTATAAAGAGGGTTTGTTATTTTAACAGATAGATTTTTAAACAGATAAAAAATTCAACAGATAAAAAAATCATTTCAACAGATAAGAACAAAAATAAAATTTTAATAGATAAGAAAATATTTGAATAGATAGCCAAAAAATTTAAACAGATAAAACAATTAACAGATAGCCAAAAAAATTAAACAGATAAAATATTTGAACAGTTAGTTAAAAAAATTAAACAGATAAAAAAAATCAACAAATAAATTAAGAAGTAAAATTAAAAACAAAATATCCTCCAAAATAATAAAATGTACTTTTTCCCAGAATACGTCACAAAGAGTATACTTCTCACCAAAGAAAAATACTCATGAAACTTAACGCCTTATGCCCACTTTAAATTGGATTTTTTAACAATTTTTTCCAACATATACTACTTATACACCCAATTAAAAAGTGCAATTTATCTTTAATTAAAAATTCAAACCTTATCTTTCATCACTTTGTAGTAGTTGCCCAAGTCAAGTGCTGAAGCCTAAGCCTCACATTTTTATTCCTTGCCTCACCAAACCTCCAAATTATGGCACATATTGTTATTACTACTTTTATTTTATTTTTTTTAAAAATTAATTTTCTTTTTCCCAATGCAAGTTACCTAGTAAAAAATAGTGGATTTGAAATTGGTCCTCATGTGTTCAAGAACTTCTGAACAGGAGTCCTCCCCCCCCTCCAAAAAAAAAAAAAAAAAAAAACCAAGGCCTCATTTCACCACTCCCTGGATGGATCATTGAGTCCCTCAAACTAGTGAAATACATAGACTCAAAGCATTTCTATGTTCCCTCCAGACTCGCCACGATCGAACTGTTTGGAGGGAGAGAAAGTGCCATTGCCCAAGTCACAAGAACAATCCTTAACAAGTTCTACAACCTCACTTTTTCCATTGGAGATGCCAAGAATGGTTGCTATGGATCGATAATGATCGAAGCTTTCACTACAAAAGAAACCCTAAAATGTCCCTACGTATCTTATGGGAAGGGAGGGTTCAAGAATTCAAAATTCAAGTTCAAGTTCCAAGCAATTTCAGCTAGGACAAGGCTCACATTTTACAGTCCATTTTGTCACTCTGGTTCATGACTATGGTTCAAATATTGGCCTTGACTTGGACAATTTTAGGGTTGTGAGGGTATCTTAGTCATTTTGAGTGGATTTGTTAGCTAAAGTACTACCACTGAAATGGGTTATGAGTAATTTTGATTAGAAAGTTGAGTAATGATATAGATATAGAGGATTGTATGAAATGGCCTTATGGGTTAAAAAGAGGCCATGTGTGAGTCCTATTATAGATGTTTAAACTTTATACTTGTCATATGAACTTAATAATAAATACTATCTAAAGATATGATAGAAAATACTTTGTTATCTTTGCATCGTTAAAAGGTATTTCAATTTATACTTTCAAGATATTACTCTTCACTTTTTATCATCTCACCATTTTAAACCTCAAAGTATGTTAAAAATGCTAATCTAATAAATCAAAATCTTCAACCATATGCAACAAAATTTGACTAATCACAAAACCTCTTTGAGAATATTTCCCAAAAATCACTAACCTCACCTCAGAAACATTAGACAATGGGCACGAAAGATTTGAACATAAAGTAGCTACTACTAACTCTTGTTGCATAGTAAAACAAGTCCACATATAGGTAACCTAGTAAAAAACAGCGGATTTGAAATTGGTCCACATGTGTTCAAGAACTTCTCAACAGGAGTCCTTCTCCTCCTCTTCCTAAAAAAACTAGACCTAATTTCACCAGTCTCTGGATAGATCATTAAGTCACTCAAACCAATCAAATACATAGACTCAAGACACTTCTTTGTCCCCTTCAGACTCGCCATGATCAAACTAGTTGGAGGGAGAGAAAGTGCCATTGCCGAAGTCATAACAACAATCCCAAATAAGTTCTACAACCTCACTTTTTCCATTGGAGATGCCAAGAATGGTTGCCATGGATTGATGATGATCGAAGCTTTCGTTGCAAAAGAAACTCTAAAAGCTCCCTATGCATCTCATGGAAAGGGTGGGTTCAAGAATGCAAGTTTCAAGTTGCAAGCAATTTCAGCTAGGACAAGGCTCACATTTATAGTTCATTTTATCACACTAAGGTTCATGACTATGGTAAAATATGTTGCCCTATCTTGGACAATGTTAGGGTTGTGAGGGTATCTCAGGCATTTTGAGTGGATTTGTTAGCTATAGCACTGAAATGGGTTATAAGTAATTTTGGTAGAAGCTGAGTAATGGTCTAGATATAGGGGATTGTATGTAATGAATGGCCTTGTGGGTTAAAAAGGGGTCAGGTGTGAGTCATGTTATAGGCTGCTTTTTTTTTTTTTTGTAAGTTGGTGATTTTGAGAATGTCCTCTAATATGTAAGGATATGTTTGAACTTTCTCTTTATCATATGACCTTAATAATAAATATTATCTAAAGATATGATTAGAAAATACTATGTGATCTTTGCATCATTAAGAGTTATTTGAATCTATGCTTGCAAGACTCTTGAATTTTTCTATGGTGGTAGTTTTGGGGCACCATATCCTAATCATAATAATGAGAAAATTCATTCAATGGATAGGTAATGAGTAAAATCGGTTACAAAAAACGAGTAGAATATATATATATATATATTAGAGTTAAAATAGCAATACTTAGCATGATTTTAAATAACTAACTTTATATGATGATTTTAAATCCATCAAGATTAAGCTATTTAATTCAATTTTCAAATTCATTACTAAACTATTGTATCTAAATTTGAATTACTATCAGTACGGGGGAGCAATATTCGTCGTTCTCCGTACTCCTCGTGTCCAAGCTCTAAATAACGTCGCTCAACTTGAGAAGAAAACAACTATGAGCTACCCGGCGGGTGGAGATGCCAAGAATGGTTGCCATGGATCGATGATGATCGAAGCTTTCACTGCAAAAGAAACTCTAAAAGCTCCCTATGCATCTCATGGAAAGGGTGGGTTCAAGAAAGCAAGTTTCAAGTTCCAAGCAATTTTAGCTAGGACAAGGCTCACATTTTACTGTTGATTTTATCACACTAAGGTTCATGACTATGGTAAAATATGTGGCCCTGTCTTGGACAATGTTAGGGTTGTGAGGGTATCTTAGGCTTTTTGAGTGGATTTGTTAGCTATAGCACTGAAATGGGTTATGAGTAATTTTGGTTAGAAGCTAAGTAATGGTCTAGATATAGGGGATTGTATGTAATGAATGGCCTTGTGGGTTAAAATGGGGTCAGTTGTGAGTCATGTTATAGGCTTTTCTTTTCTTTTCTTTTTCTTTCTTTCTTTTTTTTTTTTTTTTTGTGTAAGTTGGTGATTTTGAGGATGTCCTCTAATATGTAAGGATATGTTTGAACTTTCTCTTTATCATATGATCTTAATAATAAATATTATCTAAAGATATGATAAGAAAATACTATGTGATCTTTGCATCATTACGAGGTATTTGAATATCTGCTTGCAAGACTCTTGAATTTTTCTATGGTGGTAGCTTTGGGGCACCATATCCTTATCATAATAATGAGAAAATTCATTCAATGGATAGGTAATGAGTAAAATCGGTTGCAAAAAACGAGTAAAATTGTTGGCTTATTTTTCCTACGAAGAAAAATATCATAAATGCGAGCATGCTAGTAAGGACTGAAAAATCCTTACAGATTAAATTCAAGCCAATTATCAAGCGATTGCGTTGACGATTCTTTTGCCTCAACAAAGAGGACTTCAAAATTGCCAAAGTGTAGAGAAAAGAAAAATTAAAAGAAGAATGAGTGAGATGGAGAAAAACGATTGAGTGAATAATCAAAGTAATAATTACTTACCTCTACTCCTATGCTTCGAAAAGGAAGTGCATAAAATGCCTTGAAAAGGAAATGCTGAAAATAAATGTTTCGAAATATAAATCTATGTCAAACTACTCCTAAGATAAGGAAAATGACAAGAAATATTGAAATCAATTGTCTTTGATTATGAATTATGGATCATTTACAATGTAGTTATGAATGACTATTTATAGGCAAATATTTGTAGCAAAAAACTTCCAGCAATAACTACCTAATAACCACCTAAAACTACCTACTCTTCCATCTTTATTCCCACAATGCCACATATCCCTCAATGTCTTCATAATTTCCTTTAACTTCCAATTCATGCTCCATGTTCTCCATTTTATTCTTCATCATCTTTTCACATTTCATAACTTCTCATAACCTCCAAATGAGTAGGATGATGCCACATGTCCTGCAATTATATAAATAATAAATAATAATAAAAATTACAGATTTATGGTACCAACATTACCCCTCGGGGCACTTAAAAATGATCTTTACTTGAATTTTTGAAGGGCCGAACCAAGCACATGACTAATCTAAGCAAAAAGTGCTTCGAATAATATTAACAAAGTGCTTCGAATAATATAATAGCACTAATAAAGTGCTTCGAATGAGCATGAAATTATGACTAGATGTTGCGAATTATATATATACGCATTGAAGGGATATTATTGTAGAAAAGCTTCGAAGGATAACCACATATTTTCAAGGAAAAGCCAATGATTCACCTTAGCAAACTGTTACACATGCTAAATAACAAGCTTCGAAGGTGGTATAGAGGACCAAAATCATCATTCGAAGGTCGAAAGTGCCGACAAAGGACAAATTACATTCTTGGAAATACTCGGCAAAGTTTTGAAGGTTCACAACCATCACTATTTTTTCTTCGAAGCTATTGTTGATGCAAAATGGAGTGCTTCAAAGCTTACAAAATTATGGCAAAAGGGCTTTCGAAACAACTTTTGGCCAACATTGTGGTTATTCAAATTTTGTATGTTTTGATTCACACATAATTAATGAAAATATTAATTTTATGCTTTAAACCAATTATTAATTCTCCGAAGACACCAAAACCTTGTTCTTCGAACCAACTTTTATAGAATACTAGTTACATTTTCATGTAACAAATGGCAATAAAAATGGTTATCAGTAAAGCCACTAATTATCATGCCAAAAATAGGCATTATTCGATAATTAATTAATTGTCATTTTACATATATTTGAAAGGAGGTACATATTTCGAAAGTTTTTTCGTCTCATGTTACATTTCGAAGGTGTTTATTGATGACAAAACCACCCTTCGAAAGTCTCATATGTTACTAAAGGATCAAAGTCATCCTTCGAAAGTGCTCACAACATTTCTTCGAACCGAATCCAAAGAGTTGGATTACTATGAAATTAGTTTGGAATTTTAACTAGTCATTAATGACTATAAAATGATATTTCAATTAATAATATGCTTTGAAGTGTCTTCAGACATGCCTCGAAGGTAACCACAAAACCAAATGGTGATGGTTTTATGGATCAACTAATAACAATATTTTTGACTCAATATATTGCAATAACGAAATATTATTTGTTAGCTATTCCATTAAAGTCAACGTTTGATGTGATCCACAAATCCAAAATGGATTTCGAACAACAAAAGTCATGGTATAGTGTGACCATGAAAATTCATACTTTTTGACACTTTGAAAAATGTCAAAAATTTTGAATTCATGAATAGTGGCTTGTTCATTATTCTTGACCATGTTTGTTTTAAAAACATGACTTTTGCCGAATCGATTTTCATAATTATTTGGCAAAGTGGATTGTTTTCCATGTTAGCCATTAATGGCTTATGAAAATCACCCATAGATATGTTATTTTCATAACTTGATTCTCTAAAAATTGGTTTTGAGACCCCTCGAGCCATGCATGGAACATCATTCTTAGCCAAATTTGGCTCAAGAACATGTTCTTTCGTTATGTTAATTTTATAATTTGGCTCTTTAAAAATAGACTCTTGAAACCCCCGAGCTATTGATGAAATCAACTCTTTGCTTTTGCTATTTTTAACCACGGAAAAATTCTGGAAAAATTCACCAATTCCGGCTATTAAAGCCTCAGTTAAAGACTTAGTAGTGAGAGTTGATAACTCATCATTCTATTGCCGAATTTCCATATCAAGTTGATGAATTTCTTCAATTAAATGGTGTCTTTTTTCTTCCACCAAATAATATTGTAAGGGATGAAAGTTTATTTCATCAAGAAAATAGATCTCTTCTTGAAGAATCAAAATTTCTTGTTTACGCCAATAAATTTCATCTAGGTTATTTGAAATGGACAAATCCAATTCATTTTTCATTTCTTACACTTGACGTCCCACCAGGCGTGCCAAAAATTATTGGCTTATTTTTCCTACGAAGAAAAATATCATAAATGCGAGCGTGCTAGCAAGGATTGAAAAATCCTTACAGATTAAATTCAAGGCAATTATCAAGCGATTGCGTTGACGGTTCTTTTGCCTTAACAAAGAGGACTTCAAAATTGCCAAAGTGTAGAGAAAAGAAAAATTAAAAGAAGAATGAGGGAGATGGAAAAAGATGATTGAGTGAACAATCAAAGTAATAATTACTTACCTCTACTCCTATGCTTCGAAAAGGAAGTGCATAAAATGCTTTGAAAAGGAAATCTTGAAAATAAATGCTTCGAAATATAAATCTATGTCAAACTACTCCTAAGATAAGGAAAATGACAAGAAATATTGAAATCAATTGTCTTTGATTATGAATTCTGGATCCTTTACAATGTAGCCATGAATGGCTATTTATAGACAAATATTTGTAGAAAAAAACTTCCAGCAATAACTACCCAATAACCACCTAAAACTACCCACTCTTCCATCTTCATTTCCACAATGCCACATATCCCTCTATGTCTTCATAACTTTCTTTAACCTCCAATTCATGCTCCATGTTCTCCACTTTATTCTCCATCATCTTTTCACATTTTATAACTTCTCATAACCTCTAAATGAGTAGGAGGATGCCACATGTCCTACAATTATATAAATAATAAATAATAATAATAATTGCAGATTTATGGTGTCAACAAGAATATATATATATATATATTAGAGTTAAAATAGCAATACTTAGCATGATTTTAAATAACTAACTTTATACGATGATTTTAAATCCATCAAGATTAAGCTATTTAATTCAATTTTCAAATTCATTACTAAACTATTGTAGCTAAATTTGAATTACTATCTGTACGGGGGAGAAATATTCGTCGTTCTCCGTACTCCTCGTGTCCAAGCTCTAAATAACATCGCTCAACCTGAGAACAAAACAATGGTGAGCTACCCGGCGGGTGGAGATGCCAAGAATGGTTGCCATGGATCGATGAAAGATTGATAAAAGATTGCTTTTTATTAGATTAATAAAACAACACTACTTTTTATTAGATTAATAAAAGATTTCTAAATTGCAGGTGAAACTACATGTCTTTAAAATAATGTGAATTGTGAAATTGTATAAAAATGAAATGGTTGATGGATGAGAGACTCACCTTTGATTTTGTGATTGCAATGATGATGAAAACATGAGTAGTGGTAGTAAGCTTGTCTACTTGTTTGGTTGGGTATGATGATCTCCTCTCCTCTGGTGACGATTTCCTCTTCTTTCTTATCTTTTGGTAGTCATTCCTTCGCTTGGTGATGAAGGTTGCTATTATGCGCAGGGGTGATGGAGGTTGCTATAGTTAATCTATGAACAGGGGTGATTTTTTTTTGTTTTTTTGTTTTTTGTGACCAAAGGAGTCGTTGAAAATTGCTATTTAGAAGGATTTTTTTTTTTGTCTTTGAACTAAGGGGCGGAGACACGTACACATGCCCCTCAACTTTTGAAAAATTATACTTTTATCTCTTGTAAAATTTTGTCTTTGAAATAAGTGGCGGAGACACCACCAGGGTTGGTGGCCTGGTGGAGGATGCTGTCCATTCCCCAGCATTGGCGCAGGTTCGATTCCTAGGGCGGGAGTGTTTGAAATCACTTCGGTGAACACGCTCTTTAAAGCCCCTCGTTCCTGCCCTGTGCTGTGGCGTGGGTCTGCCCTCCATTGGTGCCTTGGTGGTGGGTCCCCCACATGGTGGGGGTTAATTCCTAGCTGGCAACCGGTTACCCTGGGGTTAGGGCCCACGGGGGGCGTGACCTCCACCGTCGATCCCCTTTTTTTCCGATCAAAAAAAAAAAAAAAAAAAAAAAAAAAAGAAATAAGTGGCGGAGACACGTACACATGCTCTTCAACTCTTGAAAAATTATGCTTTTATCTCTTGTAAAATTTTTTGTCTTTGAACTAAGGGGTGGAGACACGTACACATGCCCCTTAACTTTTGAAAAATTATGCTTTTATCTCTTGTAAAAAAAAATTATTTTAATTTAAAATAATTAGTTCATTATGTTGTGAAATTTTTATATCACAATTTTTTTTTTTAAATCTTTTTTAACATATATATATATATGTTTAATTTGTCACTTTAAATGTTTAATTATGTTAAAATTTTCTTGTAAATTTTATATTAGAGAAATGTTATATGTCACTGATTTTCATAATTAATTCATTTGTTTATAAATAATTATTGCATAATTAGTCACAACTAATAGTATATTGTTATGTAATTTGGTGATTCAAAACGGTAAAAGAAATGATATATAACAGCCCCATATATTATTTATTCACTCTTTCTTTTATTTCTTTTGCTATCTCTCTCTATATCTCTTTTTGTATGTGTATCATTATATATTTAATTGGTAAACTTGAGCTTATATTTAAATATAACTTTTGCATTATACAAATTTTTAATTTTACCATCAAATAAAAATTAAATTAAATTGTATTGTAAATTTTATTTAGATTTTAATTTAGTACCTTTCTTAAAATGCTGTTACCACATCTGTTTATCGGTTAAAATGAATCACCAGCTTAGACCATTGTTGGTAGGTGAGCTGCGAACAGGAAAGAAAGCATTGTTTAACCTGCTATAACCGGTAGTTCAAAAAAAAAAAAAAACAAAAAAAACCTGCTATAATCGAGCAATTTTTGTGTGCAAAGAGGGTAGGTGCCATGTGGTACCTTCATTTTCTCTCATTGGTTGAGAGAGTAAAGGCTACATTTATGTGTTGGGTGATAGGGTGACAACATGGGGGGCCATGGTGTTTGTGATTGGTTGAAAGCACCATGTGGAATGCCACGTGGTACCCTCCTAGCACCCAAGGATTTTTCGCTATAATCGGATATTGTCGGTCAGCGAAAATTCGTTAACCTGCTATAGCCGGTCCTTTCAGCCAAAATCGACTCCCCTCAAACATGAGCTAAAATGGCCTCCCCAAGTTGTTAGAAAGAAATTGTTTTAAACAAGTTTAATTAAACAACTTATAATAATTTTTTAAAATAAAAATCTATAAGTTGACTTAAAAAAGTCACGCCAAACACTCCCAATATGAGAAAAGATATTCATTACTCTTGGGATATGTTGATGTGATGTTCCAATTTAGTTTTTATTGATTAAAATAGTAGGATTTATCATTTTTAACTCATGTATTTTTCTAAAGAATAATACTTCATAGCTCAAAAAACAATTGGCCCGAAGTGTCTTGAATACCCAAAACGACGTCATTTTGGGAATTCCTTTTTTTTTTTTTCTTTTCTTTTCTTTTCTTTCCCTTCCCTCGCTGAACTGAAACAGACAGAAGAAAGAGAGAAGAGGCAAGAGAGAGAAGGAGAATAGATGGAGAGAATGAGGAAGAGGAGTGAAGAAGAGGATGAAGAGAAGAAGAAGGAGAATACATACATAGATCTGTACACACACAGAGGAGATGGTGATGGCGGCGGGTGGCTCTCTCTCTCTCTCTCATATATATATATATATATATGTGTGTGTGTGAGTGTGTGTATAGATCTGTGCATATACATAGATCTGGTGTTGATGATGATGTGGTGGCTCTCTCTCTCTCTCTCTCTCTCTTATATATATATATAGATATGTGTGTATAGATCCGTGTATAAACATAGATCTGGTGTTGATGATGATATCTTGTTGTTTGTTGTTGTTGTTCAGATTCTACAATCTTCTTCTTCTTTTCTTTTTTTTTTTTTTTTTTGATTGTTGTTGATGATGATGTGTTGGTGTTGATGTTGATGCTCTCTCTCTCTCTCTCTCTCTCTCTCTCTCTCTCTCTCTCTCTCTCGTTTCCCCAGTTCCTTCTTCTCTCTTTCTTCTCTCTTTTTCATCTTCATCTCCTTCATCTTCGCCTTTGTTTCAAAGAGAAAAGAGAAAGAAAAAAAAAAAAAAATTCCAAAACGACGTCATTTTGGAATTCTAGCCAATCGAGCCAGCTACCTAGCATCAATTATGTAAATTTATGATAATTTACATAATTTTATGATATAAGATTGCATTCCGGTAGGTAACATTTACCAAATTATTAGGAAAATTCTAATATATACCCCTTTAAAAATGATGTACCATACTCATAATTATGTCATTTTCTTTTTTTTGTTATGATTAATTTCTTTCTTTAGTTATGACATATTAAGGAGTTTTCTTAGGTGTGCAACCCACAAAAGGTGTAAGTGGGTTGCACACCATGTGCCACTTACACAAAAGGTGTAAGTGTAAGGTGTAAGTGTAAGGTGTAAATGTAAGGTGTAAGGTGTAAGTGAGTTGCACACCATGTGCCACTTACACAAAATGTGTAAGGTGTAAGGTATAAAAGGTGTAAGTATAAGGTGTAAGTGTAAAGTATAAGGTGTAAGGTGTAAGTTGCACACCATAACCAAACCCATTCTTTAATTATGCCTTATGTTGTGTTTAGTTATGACATGTTTTTTTTTTTTTTTAGTTATTACTCAAAAAATTAAAGTTATATCATTTTATTTTTTTTTTAGCTATAAGGTGCATATAGTGTACACCATTTTAAGGGAAAAATTATTGGTTGGTCCAAAGACGCCATGTGGCCATGTCTTTCACCAATCACTATTCATCATACTCTCTCATATTCCCCAATCACCAAATAGAAATTTGTGAACCTCACCCCTCCACCAACTACAACACTGTCAAGACATTACGTAACGGTATCCAAGACCAACTAATAAATACTCCTTTAAAAGACGTGCAACATATGTTTTCCAATTATTAATATCCCACTCTCTCTTTCTTTTTTTTTTTAATTGTTTTTTTCTTTTTATACTAACTTTATCGAATAAATACAATAGCATTCAGTGTGTTTGATCTTAATTTTTTGAATTCAGTTTTCTAGAAATTGAGTTTTTTATTTTTTTCGTTTTTTTTTTTTGTTTTTAGTGAATATTTTTAAAATTTTAAGCAATTTTTTTTTAGATGCACATTACTTAGATGTATCTAAAAAGTAAAATATTTGTAAAAAAATATTTTAAAAAATCAATAAATATACAAGAATATGAAAAATGTACTGAATTCTCATATTTTTTTAATATTTTTTTTGTATTTAGTGAATTTTCTAAAGATTTTTTTTTCACAAATATTATACTTTTTAAGTGTATTTATGTTAGGTGTATCTAAAAATAAAAAAAAATATATTGCTTAAAATATTAAAGAAAAATAAATGAAAACAAAAAAATACGGAAAATAAAAAATTTCAATTTTCTAAAATATGAATCCTGAGAATTCAAACCAAACAAGCTTATTATCTTTTTGAGAAATTTTTTTTGAAGCTCTTTAGTACTAAGATTTTATAAAATAAAAAAACATATAATATTTGCATAATAGTTGAGGGCCTCAATATTTTCATAAAGAAAATTTGACTCAGAAAAATTTGTGTCAAAATTAGAAAAATTTTGGCCCGATTAAGAGAAATTTCGGTCCCGACACAGAGAAAATTTTAATTTTCACAGAGAAATTTTATCGAAAGACCTTAACTAATAAAGAAAATATCTTAAATCTCTCTTACTACACAAAGTTAAAAGAGATGTGCCACTAATTTTCTCTCTATATATGTATATATATATATATATATATTTATCTCTCCACACCGGAGGCCTTTTATTTATTTTTATTATATATAGCTCACTCTCATCTCTTTCCTCAATTCAATTCACAGCTAGCAACATTAGCAAATGCCAAATGGCTCTGTTTCTCTCTCTCTATGCTATGTGTTGTTCATCTTCTCTCTCTACAGCATCTCTGCTTCTGCAGCTCTTCCTCCTCTTCCACCACATCTTGATGGTAAGCACTCTCTCACTTCCTTCTACTTGCTTTATATACATCTCACATTACATCTCTGTTTCCCTTTTTGGAAGAAATTGCTTGGATGTGATTTGGTTTAGTTCTGATTGCTTCGTAAATCAACAATGTTTTTTACTTTTTAGAGTAACTCTAACACTGCATTTTACTTAACAAAAGTATATGTAAAATAATTTTATTTTTTAATTTTATCTCACAACTTTACCTAATATGTGTACTCCAACAACAATAGCTACTCATGAAATTAGTTTGCCTAGCTTTTAAAACTCTCTAAATGTAGTTATCCAAAGGAATGAGGCAAAATGCAAATCCATTCTTGGTGAGTTTGGGACTAGCAATTTTTTTAAAAAAAAAAAAAAAATTAGAGTCTTTTCCTTTTTAGTATTTTTTTTTTTTTAATTTGTGTTGAAAAAAATTTACTTTTCAAGTCAATCTACTAGATCTAAAAAAAATAAAAAAATAAAAAAAAATAAAAAAAAATAAAAAATTGTAAAAATCTTTTCAAAGGTTCATTACAAATAAACAAGTCTTTTTTTTTTTCCCTCCTCTTAGTAGAATATAAAAATGTAAAATTTTCTAAAAGGCAACCTATAATTTTTCCTTTTTTATTTTGAAAATTTATGATAGAGTATTTTGTTGCAATTTTTGCTTACAAAACATAAATAAATTAAATAAGTTTTAAAAAATTGAACACAAAAGTTGAAAGTTGAGAAATAAGTGCATTTACCTTTAGTGCCCATTTCACAACTTGTCTTTTTTTTTTTTTTTTGGGGGGGGGGGGGGGGGGGGATTATTTCTTGACTGTGTTATGACTTCTTGAAAAAAAAAATTAATATGTTTTGAATGATTTTTAAATTTTTTTGTGACAACCAACCTTTTTATCTAATTATTAACTTTTAATTTGGGTAGAAAAACACCAAACAAGTCCAAATTTTGACTACATTAGGTGTGATTAATTATGAAAACTCTCTCTTCACAGGACTTCTCAAATGGAAACTTTGAAATACCACCAAAGCCCTCAAACCTCGACAAAACAGTGATCAAAGGAAAACATTCATTACCCAATTGGGAAATCAATAGTTTAGTTGATTATATGTCAGGTGGGCCTCAGCTAGGCGGCTTCTACTTCTCCATTCCACGTGGCGCCCACACAGTGAGGCTGGGAAATGAAGCATCCATCTCTCAAAATGTGACTGTCAACACTATTGGTGCAATCTATTCTCTCACCTTTGAAGCGACAAGAACCTGTGCACTTGATGAGGTGTTGAGAGTCTCTGCCTCTGGTCTCTCTGCTGATCTTCCAATTCAGACCTTGTATAGCAGTGATGGTGGTGATACTTATGGGTGGGCTTTCATGGCTAGTTTTAAGGTTGTTACTTAGGACCCTACTTGTGGACCCCTTTTGGATGCCATTGCTATCAAAGAGCTTCCCCTCACTTATACTAGAGGTAACTCTTCATAATGTCCTTTCCTTTTTATAAAAAAAAAATTAATGTGTTGTGGGGTTAGAGATATGATTAATTTTCAATCTTAGGTATTTTGCATAAGGAAAGCAATTTATTAACACAATTTTTCTATATTAAAAAAAGATCATTCAGAGTCATTTAATTTTAAAAATTATGAGCTATGATGGTGAGCAGTGACTATTTCAGTTTGAAATAAAAGGATACTCATATCATTCTTTTTTATGAAAATTATACACCCAAAAAAATTTAAAAATTTCACCAATAGTTCTTTTAATTTACCTCAAATATCAAATTGACCCATGTAATTCTAATTGTATCAGTTTAGCTCTTTAATTTTTTATATTATATCAATTTAGTCTAATTGATAATATCTACTAAGAAATTGAACCAAAATCAAAGGGAAATTGGGGCATTCAAAAGTGACGAAACCATTCGAATTGGACGTTAATCCATTAATTGCTTTGAGGGGGTATACAAACTATTTTGTCCCCTTCATTGCAGCCAAATTTCTAATGTGATGTTATTAACTGGATTAAATTGATACAAGGTGAAAAACTTATTGATAAAATTGATGCAATTAGAATTACCCAACTGACACAACAAACAAACATTACCCTTTTTTCACTTCTTAATGTGGATTCACATAACAAAATGATATGTTATTTTCGACCCATTGGTATGCTAATGTAGAATGTTTGTTGTGTGAATCTATTAGGTACAAATATAATTTTCTTTTCACTAGTATTTACCAAAATTGTCCAAAACCCTCAAATTATGAGTTCACATATTTGGCCATATATATTTTTTCCCTAACAAGGCTGTACACGATTGTACTATTTTTAGTCCTTTAATTTATTTATTTTTATTTAGTTTCTTTTTTTTGGCCATGCAGGTAACCTAGTAAAAAAACAATGGATTTGAAATTGGTTCACATGTGTTCAAGAACTTCTAAACAGGAGTCCTCCTCCTCCCCAAAAAACAAGACCTTGTTTCACCAGTCCGTGGATGGATCATTGAGTCACTCATCAGTCAAATACACAGACTTAAAACACTTTTTTGTCCCCTCTGGACTTGGCGTGATCAAACTAGTTGGGGGGAGAGAAAGTGCCATTGCCCAAGTCATAAGAACAATCCCAAACAAGTTCTACAACCTCACTTTTTCCATTGGAGATGTCAAGAATGGTTGGCACGTATCGATGATGATCAAAGCTTTCGCTGCAAAAGAAACCCTGAATGCTCCCTATGCTTCTTTTGGAAAGGGTAGGTTCAAGTTTGCAAGTTTCAAGTTCCAAGCAATTTCAGCTAGAACAAGGCTCACATTTTATAGTTCATTTTATCATACCAAGGTTCATGACTATGGTCAAATATGTGGCCCTGTCTTGGATAATGTTAGGGTTTTGAGGGTATCTTAGTCATTGTTAGTGAATTTGTTAGCTAAAGAAGTATTACCACTCAAAAGGGTAATGAGTGATTTTGATTAGAAGCTGAGTAATGATCTAGATATAGGGGATTGTATGCAATGGCCTTGTGGATTAAAAAGGGGTCATGTGTGAGTCATATTATAGTTTTTATTTTATTTTTTTATTTTAAGTTAGTGGTTTTGAGGCTGTCCTCTAATATGTAAGGACATGTTTGAACTTTCTACTTATCATATGAACTTAATAATAAATACCATCTAAAGATATGATTAGAAAATCCTATGTATCTTTGCATCATTAAGAGGTATTTCAATTTATGCTTGCAAGACTCCTATGGTGGTAGTTTTGAAGTCCAGATCCTCTCCTTGGACAATCTCTACTTGGCTCCCTACTTGGTGGGCCATTGGGCCCATTTTTGGGTCCAATTTTGATGATCCGAACTGTTCACATTTTAAAATTTGTCAAGTATATAATACCTGTAAAAAATCAAGTCGATTGGGTATCGGAATCCACATGTTCGGATTATCGAACTAAAAACTGTTTTATTCAAAAATAAAACTGTTTATTAAATTTTTTTAATAAACAATTTTTAGTTTGATGATCAGAACACATGATTTTCGATATCCAATCAACTTGATTTTTTACAAGTATGATATACTATAAATCCTAAAATGTGAATGATTCGAATTATCAAAATTGGACCAAAAAATGGACCCAATTGCCCACCAGGTAAAGAGTCAAGTAGAGACCCTCGAAAAAAGAGGATCTGGACTTGTAGTTTTGGGGCACCATGTCCTAATCATATCTCATCCATTAGTTCTTAATAATGAGAAAATTCTTTCAATTGATAGGTAATGAATAAAATCAATTGCAAAAATGAGTAGAACATATATATATTAGAGTTAAAATTGCAATACTTATCATGATTTTAAATAATAAATTTTATATGGTCATTTTAACTCTATCAAGATTAAGCTATTTAATTCAATTTTCAAATTCATTAGTAAATTATTGTATCTAAATTTGAATTACTATCTTATTCACGGTCAAATGGGTCCTCTGTTCCAGTTCCTTGTCCCTCTCTCCCCTTCCCCTCTCTCTCTTCTAATTTAAATCCAAATCACACTAAAGAAAATATAAACCCCAACTCAAACAAACAAACAAACAAAATTCAGATCTTGTAACTAAAGACATGACTGCAAGTCTGCAATCTCAAATATGGATTCAGTCAATAAAATGAAAATGAAAAGCACTCAAACCCAAAACAGAGCAAAGAATTAAACTCAAATAAAGACCAGATCAAATAATTTCTTCTAATTTCTTTTTCGTAATTGTCACTTTGCCACAATCAATGCAGTTGGTGCACCCTAACACCTCTGTTGGACACCACGGTTGTTTGTGTGTATTTCCACCCACCTTCCATTTTCTTCTCTCCTTATTGCTTAGTCAAAAAGGTCCATTTTATTTTCCACAAGTTTTCGATGGAATAATTACTTTGTGAAACACTAAAAAGCAAGGCTTGCTTCCTTTATTAAAGGTAAATTACACGAATCTTCTTTGAAGTTTAAAAATATATGTATTAAAATTTGACTTTTTTTACATAATACAAAAAAAAAAGAAAAAGAAAAAAAGAATTCAGGGTGCTTTATAGTGACGCTCCTAAATTTGAAAAAAATATAACAAATTTCATAATTTTAGTATAATTAAAATATCATATTTTTAGGAAGGCTAAAATAACTGAGACAAATGCATATTATGTGAAAATATAAAAATAAACACAGTGAAATTATATATTTAAATGTAAAAAATTTAATAATACCATTTTTTATTTATATGACTAATGAATTAGTCATGAAAAAAAAAAAATTCTATAAATTAAATTTTAAGGGAAACAAACTTGTATCGTCTATTGTATTTTTATGGTTAATTTATTTATTGGCTTATAAATTAGCCAAAAAAAAAAAAGCTCATAAATAATGATAAACACTTTTTAGTTTTAACTTTTATTCAAATTTTATTTTAATTTCTTATTTTTTAACTTTATGCAAATTTTAAAGTATAAGCGTTGGGAGGGACCATATTAAAATAGGAGTTTATTTTTTAGATATTGTAATTAGGTAGGTAGGTAATCAAAGTAAGGGAAATTCTAATATACACCCAACCAATAAGATAGGTAATTTGATTAAATCAATAATGTATGCTACAAACACACCCAATTAAAAAGTGCTGAAGCTGAATCGAAAAAGAAAAAAAAAGTGCTGAAGCCTAAGCCTTACATTTACATTCCTTGCCTCAACTTCAACCAGTTACTTCTCTCTCTCTCTCTCTCTCTCTCTCTCTCTCTCTCTCTCTCATACTAGGTATAATCTACTTCTGGGTTTCATTGCTTGAATCTGCTTCTGGGTTTCATTTCTCTCGGTGGAGAATTTGTTTCAGTAGTAAAAGATCGGCGGAGCGGTGGTGCAGTGGTTGTTCTCTGGTGGTGCAGTATCCTTTGCTGAAGTCTCATTAGCTTCTTGTTAATAAGGTTTTCTTTTTTTAGTGCTTTTTAGTCAGCTCCACAAGCTATGGATTGTGTTCTTCTAGATTCCTAGACACACAGATATTACTAAATAATGGTTTAATTGAAATAGTACTTCAAGATATTCACTTATAGTTCAGAGATTTTCATGTAATTAATCCTTGAAATTTTTATGTAATACTGAGAAAAATCATATTAACTGAAAGTTTAGAATATTTTATTCCTTTTGCAGCTCAAATGAAGTTAATAGTACTTCCAAGATTTTCACACATACAAATCAATCAAGTAGCAACCCACAACAATATTATTATTAGTATTTTCTTTTTTAGTATAACGGAGGAGAGGGGTTGTTTGAATTTGGTTTGTAGCAACTTACCAATTGGTGCAAAAAAAAAAAAAAAAAAAAAAAATTCTCTTACTAAATTTGAGCTACATATATATATATATATATATTATTTCAGGTAAGTCTAACTTGAGAACCTTATTATCCATAACATTTTTCTTCTTCCACCAAACAGAATAAAATAAAATAAAAATTATTTTATAACAATTATACAACAATATATATCATGATAGTGTCTCACACATATATAAGAAGTGTTTGATGAAAACTATCAAACACATCTCACTTTCCTGTCCACATGTCAAGTATCTGACACGGATATAGGTTGCACCAAACAATCAAATGCCTAGACAGGACAGGATGCAGCGAGAAGAGATGGCTGGTCCATTAGGTTCCTCATTACAGAGTTGAACTTGTCCTGCACCCATACAATTGAATTTGAAATTCTCTGCTTAATGCTCAGATAAGTTGCACCAAACATGTCTGGGCAACAAAAGATGACTTGCTTAAGCAAAATGCCTGCCAGAATTATGGGCAATAATACCCATAAAACAAGCTTCCCTGGCAAATCTGGGAGAAAAATCGAAACCAGGGAGACACAAGAAACAGTTCCGGAGATGATTGCAAGATAGCCCAACATTTGAGAGTAAATTGTAGAGTCAATTTTCATTTCCTAGATGAGTCCCAGTGCTAGGCAGTAGATGCATATGGCTATGAAGAAAGTCCACATGTTTGCAGGGTGGACCTCAAATGGGTTCTCTGTTTTGGCATTATACTTCACTGCGAGGAGGGCGACTAGGGTTGGTATGAGGTATTTGAAGATGGCCTGGCATAGAGGAGAGGATTTGAACTCTTTCCCACTTTGTACAATCATATGCAATCACAAACGAAAATAAACAACACTGAGATTTAGATTAAAACATTTTTTAAGTTGCTGGGCATCCATGTCTTTATATTAAAACATTTGTTGTAAAAATGGGGGGAAATTTTATAGTAGACACCTCAAAAAAGTGTGTGTACAATGTGGTCCAGTTATAATTTTTGTGATCTTTGATCACGATATATTGTGATATTAGTTATAATTCATTGTAATGTTAGTTATAATTTAGTTATGACCGAATATATTTTTAGTTTTATCTCAAATGATATTTGGTTATAACTCATGGTGATATTAGTTATGACATATTATAGTTGATAAATTTTTAATTATGCTTTAATTGGTGTCTAGTTATAATCCATTGTGATAGTTTTAGTTATGATTGAAATTAATTTGATTATTGTGGTATCAAATCTAACACTACATAGTATCATAAACTTACATGTAGTACACATCTTTTGATGTTTGTATGGTAAAATGATATATATATATATACACTAGTGCATGTGTGCCCACTCAATGAGTATGCTATTAAATCTATAAAATATATATTTTAATTTTAATTTAAAAATATGTATATATATTCTATGTTGCTCAAGTGATAAAAATGTTTCTTAGATCAAAAGTCTTAGGTTCAACACTAATCACCTCACTATACATAGTTTTGTGTTTTAAATACGAGAGAGACACCATTATATATAAGGATATTTTGAGAAAACTCAAAATATGAGACGTAGACACCCTAAGAAGTTTTTACTTTATAGATAGATAGATAGATGCTTGTGTCTTAAATACTGCCATGCGTCCAATTGTGGTTGACCAGTCATCCGAGAATAGTTTGGTCCAAGCTATCTCGCCTGAGAACCACTGGAAGATAACCAAACTAACCCAACCTTGGCCCACATCCGAGGTCCAACAACACTTAGCTCAACCCAAACCCAGGGGTCCATGAAACCCTAGCTTGGCCCATTTGTGTGGTTGGACAGCGTAAATTACCCTCTCATTGACTTAGATATTCTAATAAGTTGTCACATTATTCGGTTTGAAAAACACATCTAATTTTTGAATTAGAGTAGCATATTACTATTTCAAAATTTAATTTGGCAAACATAATAATAAATTATCTAGGTTTTTTAAAATTTCATTTTTGTGTGTTTATGTTTGTCTAATTAATTTTTAATTTTTCAAAAAAAAAAAAATTCATAAAAGACAATAATACCCTCTCTTTTTTTCTCTCCAGTTTTCATCTCAATGCCACCACCACCATCACTTTCTCTCTCCAGTTCTAAATTGCCAATTTTCATCCCAATACTGCCACCATCACTTTCTCTCTCCAGTTCAATATTGCAGGTGAAACATGTCTTTAAAATGTGAATTGTGAAGTGAATAAAAATGAAATGGTAGAAATTAAAGGGTTGATGGGAAAGACAGAGGAGAGGAGTGAGACTAACCTCTGATTTTGTGATTGCAATGAAAATGATGACATTGAGTACGGATAGTACGTAAGCCTCTCCGTTTGTTTGGCGTGTTTGGCCGGGGGACGACGATCTCGTCTCCTCTGATAGAGCATGAATGAAAGCTGCCATCATTTACTCTTTTTTTTTGGTTCAATAATAAGGAGTGTACGGGTCAATTTACGTGCATCTCGATTAACCATTTTTTCAATCTGGTCGAAAGCAGACCATCCATGCCGAGACTAAGAATTGACAAAAAAATTTCTTTCTTCCTAAACAATTGTGTAAAGTGCATACCACTCATCCACCCTCAAGGTTGTATTTTAGTATTTTTTTTGTTGTAATGTGGTCGCCCACATCTTAGTGTTATCCCATTGGTTTGTGATAGATTTGTTATGATAATCACTAATATTATATTTAAGCATTTGTTATAACTGGTTGTAGAGAGTGGTCTTCCCATTGGTCTGTGATAGATTTGTTGTGGAATTCAGATTGCCCTCCTCTCTTTTCCCCCTCTCTCTCCTCTTCTAATTTAAATCCAAATCACACCAAAAAAATATAAACCCAAATTCAAACCTAAAAAAATAAAAAGGTAATAATTAACGTTATGAATTTGTGATTAAGAGCTCTAAACCAAAAGGCACCTCTATATTGGAGGTGTCTTATACTACCATATACGTCCATCTTGAATATAGTTTAATTATTATGATTTGTACAAGAAAAAAAGAAGCATTTAATACAAAAATACATATATTATTATGCAATAGGTGTAAGGCATTCTTTAAAACATACAAATCAAGAGACAGTTATTACAGTTGTTGAATTATTATTTGCAAGTCCAAATTATTTAAAATCACACATTGTCACAATCCACCTATCATTCTTAGCTATACTAGTGTAGAGCAACACTAAAGCATCCATGTAAGTAGACTAATAATTTCGACAGAATAGTCTCCATTTGAATAGCAACACTCAAAAAACAAATAGATGGATTAATCTTTGTTATTTGATATGGTCTCATTTAGAACCATGTTTAGTACCTACAGCCCATAAGTTATTCAAAAAACAGAAAAAACAGAAAGCTAAAATTATATAAATAAAAGTGAAATGAAGAAAATAGAGAGGTAAAAAGAGGATTATCTCTAGGAGTAGTGCAATTTATTATTATTATTATTATTATTATTATTATTATTATTATTTTCTCTTCTAGGCATTTCATCAATTATCCAACACAATATTCCACCTATCCATATTCTCCACCAATCACAATACTAAGGAGAACCATGTGTCCATACTCTCAGACTACTGAATAATCACTCGAGATCTAAGAGAGAAAAGAAAAGAGAGGGAGAAGGAAAGAAAAAAAATATATGTACAACGACATTGTTTTAGAACCATATCAGGAATAACTGCATAATACTATTCACAATAGCAATACTATGGCAGAGGATCCAGACTCCTTTCTCATTGGCACAATAAAATCATGTAGCTATCTCTAAAATAAAAATAAAACAACACTGTTCTTTATTAGATTAATAAAACCTTTCTAAATTGCGGGTGAAACATGTCTTTATGGACATATTTGATTAGTGGGATTATAGCATAAGGTTTGGATTGTTGGTCCATGAACTCACTGTCACGACCCCAACCCGCCCCTAGTAGGATGGTGCCGTGATGGCCAGTAATCCGTGATTACCGAAGGCCAACTTACCAAAATCCACACACAACAGAGTACACATAGGGGGCTTACAAAAAAATGCGGAAGCAATAAATCAAAATACAAGTGGTCCATAAGAGCTGTGCATAAATCAGATGAAAGGACGTTTTCAATATAGTCTTACAACCAGTCCAAGTTATCAAAATACAAGTCAAATCTTGATCAAAAGGCTTCTAAGCCGACAAGTACAAAATACAATGAATATGAGCCAAGAAGCATGATTTTCAAGATCTGCCGAGATAAATACAAAATGCCGACGTAAACACAAAACGCCGGAGTAGAAACAGCATTGCCGACAATAATACAAAACAAGGCCGACGAAATCAAGAATCCAAAATAAGCTTGCAAACACATCTAGGCGTCACCGCCGTCCTGCTCATCACCTACATATATATATATATAGAGGGTGAGTATGGAAACTCAGTGAATGATACTAATAATAAAGGTTTGCATGAATATAGCCGGAGTCTGTTCAAAACAAAACATATCAAAACCATCAAAACGTTAGCCGAGGTTCTATCAAGCAAAGCACATCAAAACTGTACCGAATCAAGGGATGAACCGTATTCATCTGTTAAGGCTTACAAATTTCGGGGGATGCTCACTGACATCGGCAAAACATAATCAAAAGCTGTTCGAACAAACAATACGTGTAGTAACCCATTAGTGGCAAAACAAGATTTGTACGATCCGTAATCGTTTTATACAAGATGGTGCTGCGAAAGTTTAAAGTCCTCCAGCCCAAGGGACTTATGTTACTTGGGCCCGTAGCCCTTTTTAACCCAATAACTTTTCCAGGAAAGGACCGTATCCTTTTATCCATAATACTGCGAAAGTTTAGAGTCCTCCAGCTAAGGGACTTTGGTTTCAAGAAAGGACCGTATCCTTTTAATACAAAGCTGGCGTCACTCAGGCCCGTAGCCCTTTTTAACAAGTGGTGCTGCGAAAGTTTAGAGTCCTCCAGCCCAAGGGACTTATGTTACTTAGGCCCGTAGCCCTTTTTAACAAGTGGTGCTGCGAAAGTTTAGAGTCCTCCAGCCCAAGGGACTTATGTTACTTAGGCCCGTAGCCCTTTTTAACAAGTGGTGCTGCGAAAGTTTAGAGTCCTCCAGCCCAAGGGACTTTTACACTTAGTACTGCGAAAGTTTATAGTCCTCCAGTACAAGGGACTTTCAAGATACATCAAAACAAAGCTCTTACTTGATACATCGAAGGAGGCTAACCATTCATGCTTAACAAAATACTTTCATCAAAAACAAGACAAAACAAGATTTAGCAAAACGGTATAACATAGCTTTACTAGAAGCACCACTCACCTAGCTCTTCAGGTGTAGGCTCAAAGCAAGATCAAAGTCCTGACAATCACATAGCAAATCACATTTTCAAAACAAGCTTTACTTACACATAATGATCTCGGTACTACCACGAATCCAAATCAATAACGAAACGAAACATGCTAAGTCAAAATTTGGAGTCTTGCTTGGTCATGCCGAGGTCCCGCACCTCCTAGCCGAGGTGTGGTCCTGCTGGCCACATACAAACGAAGTCGGGAAACCTGAGTTTCCCTCTAAAGAATGCAAGGAACAAGAGCATCAAGAATCATCAAAACATGCATGCTAGAATCACAACTGAGACACCATGCTAAGTGTTCAAAATATGGACCTGAGTACCCTTACAAGAAGACCATGCAAAAACAATCATTGAAAACGTGATGTTGGTTTCAAACTTTCGGATCAAATCAAGGTTTTCCTTCCAAGAACATTTAAACACCATTTTCTCTTTCAAGACCAACTTCAAATCAATGCATGGCATGCAAAAGCAGATTCGATCAAGCAATGCAGCTAGATGTTTGATACGAACAATCAAAGTAAAGCAAGAATCTAACCTCAAAACTCAAATCCAACGGTTCGATCTTCCACGATCAAGCTCGGAACTCAACTTCTCTCTCTAAAACTCTTACACCTTGTTCTAGAGCTTCTCTCTCTAAAGGAACAAAGATTGAGACCAAATGACGCCAAAAAGGATACAAAATGATGTGTTATAGGCACGTACCGACTTAGCCTCGGCCCGGACAGCTGGCAACACCGGGTTGGTTCAGTTCAAAAAGGTGACTGATTGACAAGACGAGTCTCTGACAAAGCGTATACAACAAGCTAGATGGCAAAACACATCGGCAAGCAAGGACATCGGCTAAAGTCAAAGCTTCTGCAAGGATAACAAGGACATCGGCTAGGGAGGTCGGCACTTGACTAAGTGGTGCCACACCTACCCAAGGACAGAAATCACAAAGCACAAAACATCTCGGCCTCGGCTCTAAGCACATCGGCCCAAAGAGTGACATCTCGGCAAACATGCCGAGGTGAAGATAGAGGTCAACCAGGGTTCCAAAACGATTCCAAGTGCAAAGGTTTAAAGGCGAGCTAAGCTAAGCTGACCTCGGCTATACATCAAGCAAGGTACAAGATCAAGCAAGCAAACAATACTTAACAAGCAAGACAGAGCAAAATAACAAGGTTTATAATCATGGCAAGAGAAGGTCATACAAAGATGTACGTAAGCATGACTAAATCAAGATGAGGGTTGTTACATCCTCCCCCCCTTAAAGAAGTTTGGTCCCCAAACTTAAGGTACCTTGTTCCAAGAACAACTCTGGATGTCGAATTCTCATTTCTTCTTCCATTTCCCATGTGGCATCCTTGCCGTAATGCTCTTTCCATTCCACTTTTATCATTGGTATGGATTTGTTTCTTAATTGCCTAACTTGTCTATCCACAATAGACGTCGGCTTTTCTTCATAGCCCAAATTCTCATTCACTTTGATTCCAGAATATTCAATTACATGCAGTGGATCCCGGATATACTTCCTTAACATTGAAATATGAAATACATTATGGACTTGGCTCAGTTCTGGTGGCAAAGCAAGTCTGTAGGCAACGGGGTTAACCTTGTCAAGAACTTCAAATGGACCAATATAACGGGGTGCTAACTTACCTTTCTTCCCAAATCTGGTAACTCCTTTCATTGGCGAAACTTTCAGGAATACATGATCCCCAACTTCAAATTCTAACTCATTTCTTCTCTGGTCGGCGTAGTTCTTTTGTCGGCTCTGGGCAGTTTTGATCCTCTGTTGGATAAGTTTAATCTTCTCTGTTGTTACTTGAATCAGTTCGGGACCAAGCAGAGCTCTGTCTCCAACTTCGGTCCAACATATCGGCGATCTGCATTTCCTCCCATACAAAGCCTCATACGGTGCCATGCCAATGCTAGCTTGATAACTGTTATTGTAAGCGAATTCTACTAAGGGTAGATGCACTCCCCAATTTCCCTGGAAGTCCAATACACAAAGTCTAAGCATATCTTCAAGTGTCTGAATCGTTCTCTCTGTTTGCCCATCTGTCTGGGGATGAAAAGCTGTACTAAATCTCAGTTCGGCTCCAAACGCTTTCTGTAGACTCTGCCAAAATCTGGAAACAAATTTAGGATCTCTGTCTGACACTATTGACATCGGTACTCCATGGAGTCTAACAATCTCGTTCACATATAATAGGGCAAGTTGATCGGCATTGAAAGTAGTCTTAACAGGCAAAAAGTGTGCTGACTTGGTTAGTCTATCTACCACAACCCAAATCGAATCCATACCTTTCTGTGTCTTCGGCAACCCAACTACGAAATCCATGGAGATGTGTTCCCATTTCCACTCAGGGATCGGCAAAGGTTGTAGGAGTCCTGCTGGTCTCTGATGTTCTGCTTTTACTTGCTGACAATGCAAACACTGAGACACGAATTCGGCTATTTCTCTTTTCATGTTCGGCCACCAAAATGTCTGTTTCACGTCTTGGTACATCTTAGTGTTCCCTGGATGAACAGCAAACTTGGAATTATGAGCTTCCAGCAAAATTTTCCTTTTTAACTCTGGAACATCGGCCACACACAATCTCCCTTCAAACTTGAGTACTTGATTCTCAAAAGTGTACCCTGACCTCGGCTTATTAACAATCTCATCGGCTACCTTTCTGAAGAACTCATCATCCATTTGTCTTGTCTTTACTTCTTCAACGATGGTTGGTTCTGCTGAAATCAAGGTTAGACACGCCAAATTTCCAACTGACTTTCTGCTCAGGGCGTCGGCTATGCTGTTAGCTTTCCCTGGGTGATACTGAATTTGCATATCATAGTCTTTTAACAGTTCAAGCCATCTCCTCTGCCTCAAATTCAATTCCTTCTGAGTGAATAGGTACTTCAAGCTCTGATGATCTGTAAAAACCTGACAAGAAGCTCCATACAAGTAATGACGCCAAATCTTTAAAGCGAATACCACGGCTGCTAGTTCCAAATCATGGGTAGGATAGTTCTTCTCATGTGGCTTCAGTTGACGAGATGCATATGCTATGACTTTACCCCCTTGCATTAATACACAACCCAAACCCTTATGCGACGCATCACTATAAACATGAAATTCTTCATTACTTGATGGAAGTACCAGTACTGGTGCTGTAATCAACCTCGTCTTTAGTTCCTGAAAAGCTGACTCTCGGTCTTCAGTCCATTCATACGGTGCTCCTTTCTTAGTCAATTGTGTCAATGGAATTGCAATCCTGGAGAAATCTTTCACAAACTTCCTGTAGTAACCTGCCAACCCAAGAAAACTTCGAACCTCGGACACATTGGTCGGCCTCGGCCAATTCACTACGGCTTCAACTTTGCTAGGATCAACTGAGATACCCTCTTCATTTATCACATGACCCAGAAATGAGATAGTAGAAAGCCAAAACTCACACTTGTTAAACTTAGCATATAGTTTCCGGTCTCTTAAAATCTGCAAAGCAAGTCTCAAATGGTTTTCATGTTCAGCTTCGCTCTTGGAATAAATTAATATATCATCGATGAAAACGACTACAAACTCATCTAGGTGGGGCTTGAAGACTCTATTCATTAAATCCATGAATGCAGCAGGGGCATTGGTTAGTCCAAAAGGCATCACTAGAAATTCGTAGTGGCCATATCTAGTCCGGAAAGCAGTCTTCTCAACATCCTCGGCTTTAACCTTAAGCTGATGGTAGCCCGACCTAAGGTCAATCTTAGAAAAGACTCGCGCTCCTTGTAGCTGATCGAGTAAATCATCAATCCTAGGTAATGGATACTTATTCTTAATGGTGACCTTATTGAGTTCCCTATAATCGATACAAAGGCGGAGTGAACCATCCTTCTTCTTAACAAATAACACGGGTGCTCCCCATGGTGAAGTGCTCGGCCTAATAAATCCTTTGTCCAACAATTCTTGCAGCTGTAGTTTCAATTCTCTAAGTTCGGCTGGGGCCATTCTATATGGTGTTTTGGAGATCGGCTGTGTTCCCGATATGACATCAACAGTAAACTCTATTTCTCTATCAACTAATTGGCCAGGCAGGTCATCAGGAAAAACATCGGCGAATTCATTAACAACTGGAACGTCGGCTAAAATAGCATTTCCATTCTGATTACTCAGTATACTACACAGATAACCCTTACACCCTTTTTGGATCAACTTATAGGCCTTCATGGATGATATTAAGTAAGGTGGGGGCACTACTCCCTTACCCTGAAAAATAATCTCGGCTAGATTTGGGGGTTTCAGTGTGACACTCTTCGAAACACAATTTATAGATGCGTAATTCGCTACTAACCAATCCATTCCCAGTATAATATCAAAATGAGCTATATCCAATGGCATTAAGTCAACTAACAATTCAACATTCTCAATCATGACAACACACGCCCTATAAATGGATGCAACAATCATAGGCTTCCCAGATGGAGTAGACACAGATAATACATGTTCAAGGGGTTCTAGTTTTCTATTAATCTTCTCGGCAAACTTAGTAGATACAAACGAATGTGTAGAACCTGAATCAATCAACACATAAGCATCTTGAGAGCAAATAGAGAGTGTACCTGACACCACAGCTTCAGCATTCTGAGTGTCTCCGGGTACTAGTGCAAATACTCTGCCCTGTCTCATCTGTCCTTTCCCCGTATTACCTTTCGAGCGGTACCTGAGGTGTTCTCACTTTTCTTACTGGCTTCGGCCTTTGTCTTAGGGCAATCTCTCACGAAATGACCCATTTCTCCACATTCATAGCAAGCTCCAGTCGTCCGACGACAAACCCCGAAATGTTGCTTCCCACAATCTGAACACATCGGCTTAGTATTGCCTTCCTGCCTTGGATATCCAGTACTGCCCTTGTTCATCCTCTTCTTGGTGCCCAACTGTGCTCGATGACTATCATGGTTCTGCCTCTTTCGCTGATTCTCTCCTGAGTTCTGGTATCTGTTCAAGTTAGCTTCAGCCAAAACAGCCTTGTCCAGCACTTCGGCATAGGTCGGCATATTGAGTAGGCTAACCCGGTCTTGAACCGGTCCGCGAAGCCCACTTTCAAACTTTCTAGCCTTCATGTAATCATCGTTGATCATGTGAGGTACAAACCTTACCAATTCAGTAAAAACACGATCATATTCCGCCACTGTTCGGCTGCCTTGTGTCAAAATCTGGAATTCGGTAGCCTTGCGATTCCGGACACTGAGGGGAAAATGCTTGTTGTAAAACAGTTCCAAAAACTTTGCCCAAGTTAAACCAGGATTAGTTTCTCTGATCATCATCCACCATCTCCGAGCATCGTCGTCCAAGGTAAATGCAGCTAAAGTCACTTTCTGAACATCGGTGCTGGGGAAAATCTCAAACAGTTTCTCCATTTCTAATACCCACGCCTCGGCCTTCATTGGCTCAATACCTCCAGAGAACCTCGGTGGTCTCATCTTCTTAAATTCCCTGATCAAAGCTATCGTGCCATCTCCATATAAGGCTGGTTGTGGAGGAACCTGTGGCACTGTAGGAGGTGGAGGAGGGACTACATTTCGGCCATTTGTCTGCTCGGCCTGGGTCGATGTAGCACTAGTGTACTGCTGTCTTATTTGTCTCAACTCACGGGTCAATCCTTCCATTAATCTCTCCATTCTGTCCAATCTGTCTTCAGACTGATCTCGGCCCAGTGGAGGTCTACCTCTCCTCATGATACTATGATTATACAAAGTGTGACTCTTAAGCAATTAACAAATAACCATGCAGGCAAATAACAAATAAGCAAGTCAAGACAATGCGCACCTTGTTCAAATAGCAAGCAATATGATGCAACCCTAGCATCTTTCTAAGGGAAGTCCTATGCTCTTTAGGACTCAAGTGTGTGAATAACGTATACTAAGGAAACCTGGCTCTGATACCATTCTGTCACGACCCCAACCCGCCCCTAGTAGGATGGTGCCGTGATGGCCAGTAATCCGTGATTACCGAAGGCCAACTTACCAAAATCCACACACAACAGAGTACACATAGGGGGCTTACAAAAAAATGCGGAAGCAATAAATCAAAATACAAGTGGTCCATAAGAGCTGTGCATAAATCAGATGAAAGGACGTTTTCAATATAGTCTTACAACCAGTCCAAGTTATCAAAATACAAGTCAAATCTTGATCAAAAGGCTTCTAAGCCGACAAGTACAAAATACAATGAATATGAGCCAAGAAGCATGATTTTCAAGATCTGCCGAGATAAATACAAAATGCCGACGTAAACACAAAACGCCGGAGTAGAAACAGCATTGCCGACAATAATACAAAACAAGGCCGACGAAATCAAGAATCCAAAATAAGCTTGCAAACACATCTAGGCGTCACCGCCGTCCTGCTCATCACCTACATATATATATATATAGAGGGTGAGTATGGAAACTCAGTGAATGATACTAATAATAAAGGTTTGCATGAATATAGCCGGAGTCTGTTCAAAACAAAACATATCAAAACCATCAAAACGTTAGCCGAGGTTCTATCAAGCAAAGCACATCAAAAGCATGCGAATCAAGGGATGAACCGTATTCATCTGTTAAGGCTTACAAATTTCGGGGATGCTCGCGACATCGGCAAAACATAATCAAAAGTCGTCAACAAACAATACGTAGTAACCCATTAGTGGCAAAACAAGATTTGTACGATCCGTGTCGTTTTATACAAGATGGTCTTTGCGAAAGTTTAAAGTCCTCGGCCAAGGACTTATGTTACTTGGGCCCGTTTAACCCAATAACTTTTCGAGAAAGGACCGTATCCTTTTATCCATAATACTGCGAAAGTTTAGAGTCCTCCAGCTAAGGGACTTTGGTTTCAAGAAAGGACCGTATCCTTTTAATACAAAGCTGGCGTCACTCAGGCCCGTAGCCCTTTTTAACAAGTGGTGCTGCGAAAGTTTAGAGTCCTCCAGCCCAAGGGACTTATGTTACTTAGGCCCGTAGCCCTTTTTAACAAGTGGTGCTGCGAAAGTTTAGAGTCCTCCAGCCCAAGGGACTTATGTTACTTAGGCCCGTAGCCCTTTTTAACAAGTGGTGCTGCGAAAGTTTAGAGTCCTCCAGCCCAAGGGACTTTTACACTTAGTACTGCGAAAGTTTATAGTCCTCCAGTACAAGGGACTTTCAAGATACATCAAAACAAAGCTCTTACTTGATACATCGAAGGAGGCTAACCATTCATGCTTAACAAAATACTTTCATCAAAAACAAGACAAAACAAGATTTAGCAAAACGGTATAACATAGCTTTACTAGAAGCACCACTCACCTAGCTCTTCAGGTGTAGGCTCAAAGCAAGATCAAAGTCCTGACAATCACATAGCAAATCACATTTTCAAAACAAGCTTTACTTACACATAATGATCTCGGTACTACCACCGAATCCAAATCAATAACGAAACGAAACATGCTAAGTCAAAATTTGAGTCTTGCCCAGTCATGCCGAGGTCCCGCACCTCCTAGCCGAGGTGTGGTCCTGTAACCACATACAAGCAAGTCGGGAAACCTGAGTTTCCCTCTAAAGAATGCAAGGAACAAGAGCATCAAGAATCATCAAAACATGCATGCTAGAATCACAACTGAGACACCATGCTAAGTGTTCAAAATATGGACCTGAGTACCCTTACAAGAAGACCATGCAAAAACAATCATGAAAACGTGATGTTGGTTTCAAACTTTCGGATCAAATCAAGGTTTTCCTTCCAAGAACATTTAAACACCATTTTCTCTTTCAAGACCAACTTCAAATCAATGCATGGCATGCAAAACAGATTCGATCAAGCAATGCAGCTAGATGTTTGATACGAACAATCAAAGTAAAGCAAGAATCTAACCTCAAAACTCAAATCCAACGGTTCGATCTTCCACGATCAAGCTCGGAACTCAACTTCTCTCTCTAAAACTCTTACACCTTGTTCTAGAGCTTCTCTCTCTAAAGGAACAAAGATTGAGACCAAATGACGCCAAAAAGGATACAAAATGATGTGTTATAGGCCTGTCGGTTGACTTAGCCTCCGGCTCGGACACGTGGCATCATCGGGTTGGTTCAGTTCAAAAAGGTGACTGATTGACAAGACGAGTCTCTGACAAAGCGTATACAACAAGCTAGATGGCAAAACACATCGGCAAGCAAGGACATCGGCTAAAGTCAAAGCTTCTGCAAGGATAACAAGGACATCGGCTAGGGAGGTCGGCACTTGACTAAGTGGTGCCACACCTACCCAAGGACAGAAATCACAAAGCACAAAACATCTCGGCCTCGGCTCTAAGCACATCGGCCCAAAGAGTGACATCTCGGCAAACATGCCGAGGTGAAGATAGAGGTCAACCAGGGTTCCAAAACGATTCCAAGTGCAAAGGTTTAAAGGCGAGCTAAGCTAAGCTGACCTCGGCTATACATCAAGCAAGGTACAAGATCAAGCAAGCAAGCAATACTTAACAAGCAAGACAGAGCAAAATAACAAGGTTTATAATCATGGCAAGAGAAGGTCATACAAAGATGTACGTAAGCATGACTAAATCAAGATGAGGGTTGTTACACTCACAATCTTATATTTGATTGTAAATTTTATTAAACGGATTATATGTATAAAATTAACGAATTTTTAATATTGAGATGGACTGAAAATCACATTTTTTTAAAGTATAAATAAAAAAAATTAAATAAATACATAATAACTGATTATCTCACTAATTTAATTAGATAACTAATCCTATAGAATTATTAATCCTTACTAACCTCTGGTTTTGTGATTGCAATGAAAATGATGATGACATTAGTACGGGTAGTATGTCTCTCTGCTTGTTTGGCCGGGGATGAATATCTCCTCTACTTTACTTCTCCTTCCCTTTGGAAATGAAGAATGCAGCTAGAACTACAGGGCAAGACTTATAGCAGGGCTTTTATAATCAAGACAGAGGTCAAAGCATCATTCCTCTTTTTGCTTTAGCGTAAATAGATCCTCCCTCCTTTTGCAAGGCGCAAATAGATGTATAAAGAAAACATTTTAATTATTAATATATACATACATTTCATTCTTTTGTCAAATACTTTTTTTAATAAATCCAACCCACCACTAGAACAACACTGGCTCCTCTGGTGGAGGAGCTCCTCTGGTTGAGGAGCCAATAAAAACAAAAAAAACTAAATCCAACCTACCGCTAGAACAACACTGGTTGAGGAGTCAATCAAAAAAAATTAAAAAAACAAAATCCAGCCCACCACTAGAACAACAATGGTAAAAGCAGAATGCAACCAGCATCCCTTTTCTAATTTGCTCAAGGGTTCAACTTAAACATTATTGTACAGATAAAAAGAATGAGAAATTACACGCACGCACGCGCCAAAAAATAAAAAATAAAAAATTAATAATAATAATAATAATAATAATAATAATAATAATAATAATAATAATAATAATAATAATAAACTGAATTTTTAATTTTATTCATTTAAATTCAAAATTTTAAATTTATTTTCAATTTAAACCATTTACTTATTTTTGTAAAGTACAGCTGATGGAAAATGGGTATTAAATGGACCAAAAATAATGCAAATCATGCAAAAACACAAATATAAACACTGTAAAATTTGATAATATTTCATATAACTAATGAATTACTCATGAAAAGATAACTAAATATTATTTAAATTAAATTTTATGGGAGCTAAACTTACTGTATTTTTATGATTGATTGATTTATTTGTTGGCATATAAATATCAGCCAAAAAACTCATAAATAATGATAAACATTTTTTTCTTTTAATTTTATTGAAATTTTATTTTGATTCCTTATCTCTTAACTTTTATTCAAATAGGGCTTTTCGCCTACTGGTTATGTATATAGCACCTTTTGTGGTGTGAGAGTTCGGGTTCAGCTTTTATGGAAATTAAGTGAAATATAAGTATATTTTATTAACATTTTATCTACATTTTCCATTTCTCTTTCCAAAATCACTCCTCAAATCTCCCAACCAAACACAACATAAAAAGAAAATCAAATTCAACTCTAAACTAGTATTTTTTTTTTTTGGTGAATATTAGATGCAGCTCGACTCCCACTTAAAAATATTGTTTGTTACAGAGCCCAACTCAGTAGTAAACTTTATAGGTTTGTGATTTAGAGTTTTAACTCAAAAGGCGCCTCCATGTCGAAGGTGTCCTATAAATCCATCTTTAAGATAAGTTAACAACCGATTTGAAAAGTGAGCATTGCTTTAGTTACTATGATTTGTATAAGAAGTATTTAATAAGAAACTATGTATTATGCATTAAGGCAATCAATTTTAAAACTTTTTTTTATCAATAAAAAAGAGCACTCATGAATACTAAAGAAATATTACTCCTATGTAAATAATGCAACCAATCAATAAAGAAAAGGAAAGTGCAAAACTTATTAAAACTAAACAATCTCATCCCAACTAAGCTGGCACAGAACATGAAGCACAATCATTTGCGAGCACAATCCAAAAAACAGATCTGTTGGAGAGGATCCAACCAGGGCAACAACATAAAAACACAAAAACAATCATATAAACACCATAACAATCAATCTTAAAACATACCAACCAATAAAAAGTTATTACAACTGTACGTAAGTATTTGTAAAGTTCAAAATTTATTCTTGGCTACTAGTGTAGAGGAACACAACAATCAAAAATACCTAGATTATTGATGTAGGACAAGATTATAAGAAATTTTATATTTTTAGTTTTAATATTTTTGATATATTATTAGGATTCTTGTAATTTAGTATAAATATTTTATAATTATTAGGTTCTTAATTTTATTATTTTGGAATTAGATTTTGACTAGGATTTTAAATAGTTTAGAATTTTAGTTTCCTATTATCTTAGGTTTCCTAGTTTGTGTTGATTTAAGTTTTCTAGTTTATTTTAGAATTACTTTTCCTACAAGTATTAGGTTTAGTTTATTATAAATAGCTATGTAAGCCTCATGGCAAAGACAACTTTATTCAACTTTTATTCATTCAATTAATAATATTAAGATATTTTCTCTTCCTTGTGGACTCAAGGTTCTATTTTTTTTCGTGGATTCGAGAGCCGCTTTCGTCTACTAGAACGATATCTAGTCCCCGTGTATTCCACTGTGTCAAGTGGTATCAGAGCAAGGTTTCTCCTGGCTCGATGTCATTTATCGAAAGAGGAAATACAGGCTCTATTGACGATGATCATAGAGAAAGATCTAATAGGATTCGAGTCAAGGGATTTGCCCAAGGCCAACCTGTTAGTCACAATGTTAATAGGAACCGCACTGTGGGATTTGCCCAAGGCCACCCTATTAACCACAACGTCTTCAGATGATCTTCTTGTTATCAATACGATAGTGATGACGAATCTGAAGATGAGTTATTCGAGGATTATGGTAAATACCAGTCGGTAAGGAGACAACGAAGATTTAGTGATGTGTTCAATAGCAATAATTACATCAATCACAACTTTTCAGATTATCAAGTACAAATTTCCTATTTTAATACTTCTTGTCATGCCGAGGATTTTATTTATTGGTTTCGCAAAGTTGACAAATTCTTTGAGTGTATGGAAATCTCTGAAGAAAAGCAAGCCAAATATGTCGCACATAAGTTACAAGGTTATGTTTCTACATGGTGGAAACAATTACAGTATGATCAAAGGCGACAATACAAACAACCTATTAGGACGTGGCATAAGATGAAGAAGTTGATGAGTTCTAGATTCCTTCAAACAAATCATGGGCAAATATTGTGTCTACAATATCAAAGAAAGCTTGAATCAAAAAAATTGTTCCAAGGTAATTTTGATTCACAATATTCTTCGCAATTCAATAATTATTATGGAATTGTGGATACAGATTATTCGAGGAACATGACTATGGTTCTGCCAAGTTTGGGTCAATCAAGTCTTGTAGGTCAACAAATTTGTCACGCTCAACCACACATTGAAGAAGAAAAGATTTTGAGTACCTCAATGCTTCAAAATTTTGAAGACCCAAATAGACATTCAATTGAAGTAGAAAATCAAGTTGATTTCAACAATGGTGAGAACGTTAAAATTGATGACAGAGAGGTCACTGAAATTACTTTGATCACGAAATTTGAAGAAGACAATGAAGAGGTGAAGTAAGAGAAAAACGTTGAAGTTTGCCAAGAGCTTTTAATGACGAAACTATCATCTCTTGATTATTATGATAGTTATGAGATCGTAAAACAAGAAGATCTACTTGAACTCAATGGAAAAGAAGAAATAAAAGATGAGGTAATAAAGTTGACATGTGCACCGAAGAAGTTGATTGAGAATGCAATTGATATTCCAAGATTGATAATTGAATGTCCAACTGAATCTAAGACAGAGTAGAGTCCAGAGAGTATCCAACATAAGACAGAGCAAATTCTAGAGAGTATCTAACATCAACATAAAGTACACTTCATTGATTTTCTTGGTGTGGAGCAATTTAATTTGACTTTCAATGCTTGTCTAATTAATCTTGTCAACCAGTTGAAGCATATAGAGAATAACTTTAAAAAAGTAGACTTCTTTGCATATAATTTATGGAAGAGAGACAAACATCCAAAGTATTCCAAGTATTTTTTTATTTGGCGTGGACGATGGCAGATCTCTAATATGAACTCGAGGACGAGTTCTTTCAAAGAAGAGGAGTCTGATGTAGGACAAGATTATAAAAAAATTTATATTTTTAGTTTTAATATTTTTGATATATTATTAGGATTCTTGTAATTTAGTATAAATATTTTATAATTATTAGGTTCTTAATTTTATTATTTTGGAATTAGATTTTGACTAGGATTTTAAATAGTTTAGAATTTTAGTTTCCTATTCTCTTAGGTTTCCTAGTTTGTGTTGATTTAAGTTTTCTAGTTTATTTTAGAATTACTTTTTCTACAAGTATTAGGTTTAGTTTATTATAAATAGCTATGTAAGCTTCATGGCAAAGACAACTTTATTCAACTTTTATTCATTCAATTAATAATATTAAGATATTTTCTTTTCCTTGTGGACTCAAGGTTCTATTTTTCTCGTGGATTCGAGAGCCCCTTTCGTCTACTAGAACAATATCTAGTCCCCGTGTATTCTGCTGCGTCAATTATACCAGAGAGGATGCAGTAGGAAGAGATGGCTGCTATAACATTTGTATTTGGTCCCTTCTTGCAGAGTTGAACTTGCTTTGAACCCAATTAAATGAATTTGCGATTGTATGTGAGTTGAAATCGTCTTGCACCCAAACAATTGCATTTTCAAGTAACCGATCAACAAAGCGGACGATGAATCCATTAGACAAAATGTTTGCTAGAATCATTGGCAAGAATAGTACCCATAAAATAAGTTGGCTGAGAAAACTCGTGAGATAAAATGAAACCAGGGAAATACAAGAAATAGCTCCGGAGATAGAAGTAACATAGCCCTCCATTTGAGGGCAAGTTTCACAGGTGATTTTCATTTGGTTAAAAAGTCCTGGTGCCAGACAGTAGATGCATATGGTTATGAGGAAAGTCCATATGTTTGCAGTGTGTGCCTTAAATAGATACACTGCCTTGCCATTATACATCAATTGGAGGGGAGCGATTAGAAATGGAAGGTATTTGTATATGGTGTAGACACTCTATTTTTGACTGCCCTTAAGACTTGGGCGCTATTGATGTTTTACTTGGTGGTAAAAGTTGTGCAGTGCAAGGGTTGATTTCTTCGGCAAGGAGAGAGTCAAATCCCAACTTCATACCCCTTTTGGACTAAAACGATCTTGATCAAAAGATTTTGAGACCTTGAAACCCTCTCTTTCAAAATATTTTTGAAAATTCTTCTGCGATGTTCCGACGCTCGCATTTCGTTAAATGTCGCGCTTTTCGGTAAATCGAGCAAGGACAAAGTGGAAATGAATGAAAGAGAGATGAAATCTTTGAAAAATCTTTCAAAACACCTTGTTTAGGGGTTTGGAGTTGAAGAAAAGAGGAGAAGAGGGAAGAAACCAAGTTGGAGAAGAAGATGGGCATGAACCGTTAAGAGAGAGTCGAGCATCCCTCGCTAAATCAGGCCTATCCTTTTGAATACTTGGATTTCAGCTATAAGGCCACCACCGTTGGAAAGAAAACTTCTGGGGCTTCATTTTGCACTTAAGAATCTCCTAAATCCATGTCCGGATGAGGGAGATATGGCTGATTGGAGTTGGGCATCAATCCGATTGAGCTGAAACTGAGCAGTCTTCACTAAAAGAGGAATTTCTCTTAGCATAGTTGGAATTTTGATATGAGGCTGCCACCACTGGAAAGCTTACTTTTGGGGCTTCAATTTTCACACAAGAATGACTTGAAAAGGCATCCAGATGAAGGAGTTAGGCTTGCTTCAAGTTGGGGACCAGGACTGATTTTTGCTGCAGACCACTAAGGGAGTGTGCCGACCACAAATGAAGCATGCCGACCATATGCCGACCAGAAATGATCCTTTCCGACCATAAAAAGTGGTCGATCGACCAGTTGAGGTGGTCGGTCGGCCAGAAATTTCCAAAAAGCCCAGAATCTGCAGATATTTTGCTCCAGCTTGTTCCAGCTGTCCCTTGGAGATATTTCGACCAAAGTTGATATTTTGCTATATATGAGAGCCTTATATCTCATATTCAAGGGGTTAGAACATTAGAGAACACTTTGGGAGTGAAAAAATTGGGAGCCTCTCTCTCCACACCTCTCTCTCTACATTTTTCCTCTTAAGAACCCTTGTGCATAAGAGCTCATAAGTGTGGATACACTTCTCCTTTGCCTTTGAACCCTTAACAAGAGTTGTTGATCATTGGGTTGAGGTCCCTTGGAACTTGGTTTGAGCTCCAAAAGGTGGTTTTGGCTCAAGAAAAGTGGTTGTTTTTGCTGCTGTGCTCCAAAGGTAATCACTCACCCCTTTTAGCTTGTTTTGCATACTAGCTTTGCCATAGTTTTCAACTACTTTGGGGCTGTTTTTGGGGTGATGTTGAACTACAAAAACCTCTGTTTTTTCTCTGTTTTTCATTCCTAAAAGTGTTGGTCTGTGCCTTGTTTGGCTAAGGGGTTTTCCTTCCTTTTGCTCCTTGGCTTGTAAAGCCTTTTGAGCCATCTTTCACCACCTTTCAAACCAAATTTTTTTGGCCTATGAAACACTGAATTCCAGAGGAATTTCAGTGGTGAAAAGGTGGTTTTGAGGTCCCAAATGAGTGGGGGTTGTCCCCCCTCCTCTTCTCTTGTTTACTTGTGTTGATGGCCCATTAAAAGAGCATGTATTTCTATCTTCTTGAGGCTTTGTTTGAGCACTTTTTTGTGACTTTTTAGACCCGCCATAACTCTGTTTTGGGTTGGTTTAGTCACCTCTTGCATGGTTTATGCACTTGTAGTGCAATTCCACTGACTAGCCTTAACATGCATCATGCTTTGGACCATCATTTTAGCATGTTTTTGGCTCCACTCCAGCATGCTTTTTGCCATGATTTCACATGCTCTAGGTCTGATTTTGGTGTTTTTGATCATGCATGCCTTGCTTTGTATAGCCATAGTGTAAAGCCCCTTCACTAGCTTTGTGTTTTGAGTCCACTAGCATGCATTGCTTGGGCTATTTGCATGATTTAACGTCATTTGATATATGATTTCATAGCATGTTTCATTGTCATGCTCTCCCATGCTTCACCCTTTCAATGCTTTTGGAGGGTTATGCTTTATGCCTCAATCATGAGCCAATACGTATGCATGTTTGCCTAAGCTTTTAGGCTACCATCTCAGCATGTTTTTGGTGTTATTTTTGCCATATTACAACTCTAATTTTTGTTGGTGAAGTCACCTCATGCTTGGTTTTGGTACGTGTAGTGTAATCCCACTCTTTGGCCTTGCATGCGCCATGCTTTATGCCTCCCATTCTAGCATGTGTTAGCTGTACTCCATGCATGTTTTGGCATTGTTTTGACCTACCTTGGGACTATTTTGAGTCACCTTGGCCCTTTGGGACTTGCTTGATATGGCTATGGTATAAGTACCTTAGTTAGTCATGAGCTTTGAGCCTCCTAGCATGCTTCATTTGTGATGTGTGCATGATTTGGCATCATTTGGAATGCAATTTCAGAGCTTTTGTCTTTGCTATACTCCCATGTTTATCACTCTTTCATTGCTCTTTTGGGTTATGCCTTTTACCTTGTTTGTGAGCCAATGAATGAGCATACTTTGCTTGCCTTTTGAGCCTATGTTTTAGCATGTTTTTGGCCTTGATTTAGCATGCCTCAACTCTGTTTTGAGTAGTTTGGGTCATATGGGATTTGTTAACCATGGTTGTAATGCAATAGCTTTGACTAGCCTAATGATTCAAGGTCCTTAGGATGCTATGCTTGTTTGTTTGGATGATTTGGCATCATTTCTTACATGATTTTGGAGCATATTTCATTGCCACACTCTCACATTTTCCACTCCTTCAATGTGTTTGAGAGTTGTGTCTTCATGCCTTGTTTGTGAGCCAATGTGTATGCATGCTTGTATAAGCTTTTGGACTCCTTTTTCAACATGTTTTGGCCTTGGTTTTGGCATGGTTTAGGTCTGTCCATAGTTGGTTTAAGTCCATTGAGCATAGTATTGCATGCCTCTTGTATGATGCTCTTTGCTTGCCTTGATGCCTTAGCTCCTAAACATGCCATGCATGCATTGTTCATATGTTAGAACCTTGTGCATGCCATACTAACAATGTTAGATAAGCATGTTGTTTGCATGTGTGTTGCATTGCATTGTGTTTGGATCGGATGTTGATCCAAACACGAGAAACAAGGGGCGTTTCATACTTGAATTGATGAAACGCGCCTCATTTCTCGGTCGTCAACCCCCTTGATCATGCATGATAGAGGCAAAGGCCCTTATGTGTTACATGTGCATTCATTGACATTGAATTGTGCAAACTTGGCTTCTCAGCCATCGTGCATTGCGATGCTCGGTTGGTGGCCCGAGAGTCGAGTACCGCACTTCCTTGAGCTTGAGAAATGATAGGGAGGGTGGTTGAGCACACATATCTTGCAAATACACTGCTATGCCCATTCTTGTTCTCTGCTGCAGCAAAACTGGAGTCTGGCAGAATTTCTAGTCGGTAGACCAGAAAAAGTAGCTGACTGACCACTTTTTTTGGTCTACAACAAGTTTTTCTGGTCTACAAGTGGTCTACAGCCACCTTTTCTGGTCAGCAGCCCACCAGGAGGTCCTTGTGTTAGAGAAAAAGCATTCTAGAGATTGTGCAATTTTCAAAGATCAAACCAAATGCAAACAGAGGCAATTGGGGCCATGGTAATGGATTTCCGAGCGAAGTCGACCGAGCATGCATCATTCATTATTTCGAGGCAGAGCTGTGGCAGCCTAATTTAGCTTCTTTTTCTTACTTAGTTGGTTTTGTAACTTAATTAATTTGATTAATTAGTTAAAGTATTGTAATAATTAGTTGTAGCTAGTTATTCAATTTGTGTAATAATTAGTCTAATTAGATTATTAGATTAGTTAAGTAGCTTAGCTTAGTGTAGCTAGCTTAGCTTATTCTTTTGGACCCTCCGCCGAGAGGGCACAATGTTGTAATAAGTGTGTGTGTGTGTATGAATGTTTTCCAACCCCACGTCTTTCTCCCTTTTATTTACCAGCTTTTGATGGTTAGTTTTAGGGCATATTTCAATTAGCATCCTTATGCTTTGCATGCGTGCATCATTCATTCGCATTGCGTGCACCGGGCTCGGCGTATCATTCAAACTGCATTGTATTTCAATACACTTTCTTGAAAACGTGTTTCAAAGCATGTTATCAAGTGTTGCATTCATATGCCATCTTAGATAGCCGAGCCTACTTTAGTTGCATTTTTGCATGTGTTGCATTAGACATCTTAACATAACTAGGATCATTTATTGATTACTAACTAGTTTCCTGTTTTGGCTCGGAGTACACTGTAAGTATTTATGCTTTAGCATCCTTGCATGTGTGTAAGTGACTGCCATGACAACATGCTTGCCATGAGGCTACTTGCTTAACTACTATAACTGTTTGAATGCCTATGGGTGGAGGCTTGATTGCCTGAATTGGAACAACTTGGTGATTGTGAGTTTTAAGCCCACTTGAAGTGGCAAAATCATGTTTTTCTAAGCCCACTTGAGGGTGGCAAATCAGAACTTTAGCCTACTTGCGAGTAGCACTTTCAAACCACTTTCAAAAACAAACATGAGTTGTTTTGTTCCAATCCGCGGGATTGAGTCTATACTTGTATGTTGTGCGTATCACATAGTAATTCTAGATTAACAACCGAAATAAGAATGCATGTGTTTTCAAACACACCATATCATGTTAGTAGAGGCCGATCTTTGATCGGGCAAGCGAGGGTGCTCATTTCAGGACCTTCCTCTCTCGTACCCAAGTTCCCAAGCTGAGGCAACTTTGGTGATGACGGACACGTGTCCTTAGGCACGAGTCAGGGTTTCCTAAATTTTCCAAAAATAAAATATTTAGGTGGCGACTCTAAAATCTGGCAAAGCAGTTCATGTTTGGCACTTCTTGATTAAAATCAATTTTCCAAAACGATTTGCCGGATTTGGACTCTTTGGTGATTTATCAGTCTTACATTGCACTTTGTGAGATTAGATTCAGAACCGTGACAGAAGTCCGAACTGTAGTAGTTAGAACCCAATTCACGCCCTCGCGCGCGGAGCGGAGTTCGGGCGGTCTACATATGGCATCGCATAGTGGAGAAGAATTCCCACTTTGTACAATCATTTGCAATCACAAACAAAAATCAACAATTAGATTAAAACATTTTATGGAAAAAAAAAAGGGAGGGGGGTGTTATCGAATCAAATTGAAAGAAAATTATAAATTCATAGCCAAACTAAAACAATATCCATCCATGTAATTTTCCTTAGTGTTTTTTTGTTTTTTGTTTTTTTTTTTGTTTTTTGTTTTGAATTAGTATTCAAAATGAGTTAGTTAAAAATAGGAGTACAAAACAGAGTAGTAGTGCACGATGTTCCTACGTACAATTAGGTCTTAGAAAAATAGAGGTAGCTAGTCTTCTCGTAGTTGTTCAAGAATTATATCTATTTTCTATATTATTATAAAAGGATTAATAATTCCAGGACTAATAGTCCTATAAATGTTAATCTCATCTAATCAATTTTGTCCAAATAACTATAACCTATAACTCTTATCCTATGTTTGTTTAGACAATATAACTTTGAAATTAGACTAATAATTCAACAAAGTATATAATTTTACATTTGGTGAAAAAAATTGAGGTTCAAACTAAGGTCACGTTTGTTTGGCTTTATAAGATGAAAAGGATTAAGAGCATGGTAGGATTGAGTGAGGAGATTATTAGTGTGGTAATATTATGCTGGAGATGTAAAATAAAAAGTGTTTGTTTGTACACTACCGGATTAGTACTGCTATAGATAGTATTAATATATAAAATTAAGATTTTTTAATTTTTAGTAATTTTTAATGTTATAATTATTATTTTTTTGTTCTAAAAAATATAAATTTTGCTTAAAAATCATTTAAAATTCACTAAATATAAGCAAAATCATATTTTTTTTAGTATTTATTAAAAAATTTAAATATTTCTTTTACTAATAAATTTTTTAAAACACAATGACCTTGCTTGTTTTCACTTTTCAAAAAATACTTTTCAGAAAATTTTACTTTCTTATTTTTCGTATTTTTTTTTATTTTTACTGAACTTTTTTAATATTTTAAGTAATTTTTTTATTTTTTAGACACTCCTAACATAAATACACCAAAAAATAAAAAAATTGTAAAAAAAATCTTTTAAAAATTCATTAAATACCAAAAATACAAAAAAAAAAAACAAGAATTCAGTACATTTTTTATATTTTTATGTATTTATGAATTTTTAAAAATATTTTTTCACAATTTTTTTTACTTTTTAGATACATCTAAGTAAGGTGCATCTAAAAAAGTAAAAAAAATGTTTAAAATTTTAGAAATATTCACTAAAAACAAAAAAACACGAAAACCAAAAAAATCAGTTTTCAAAAAACTTAATTCAGAAAACTCAAACCAAACACACTGATTCAATAATATTAAAAATGGTTTTGATGAGCCTCACGGATTGCTAATCAAATCCCCTCTTCTAAGAGACCAAACAAACATGGCCTAATAGTCCATCCGGATATGGAATTCTCATATGGAGAACTATTGAATCTCAAGAGGGAATAAAATACAAAATGGGAGATTAAGAAAAAGCTCAGACAAGTTAACTGGATATGAATTGATAGAATTCTATTAATCCCTCTTCATAACCCATAGTTAATCCAAACTTGAAATAAAATACACAATTCAAATGAATTACTAATCTAAAGAATAATTGTCCTAAGAATGCTATTATCATCTAATTCAATCAACTCAAACAAGAAAGTACAGTAGTCTAGTAGACCACTATATTTCACCAACTTAGCTTGACCTTTTATTTTTGGACGTGATCGTAATATCAAAATGAATTTCCAGACAAAGGTATATGGAGCAATCACAGCTCCAATCTTAGATGCCTCGAGGGTAAATGAGGAATATAGGGAAATGGGACTTTTGTAGGAGTGGTCAAGCTATTCACACGTTAAATATATATATATATATAAATCTAAGTACACATTATTTGTGTTATTGAAATGTGAACTTCTAAATAAAAAAAAGCAAATTATTTAGATATACATTTTGTTCATATATAAATTTCAGAATATATATATATATATATTGTTCTAAAGTTTATATCGGGATTTTGTCCAAAAATTTATATTTAATGGCATAAATGGTGTATACTGAAATTTTCTGTGATGTGCAAAAAGAATTTTCCTTATGGAATTATATTTGAAAAGTATGACTAAATTCTTCTAATGCAAAACTAATAAGACTTAATGTTATTTCTTTAAAATAGTAGGATTAGTTGGTTATTTTCTAATTACACCATTTTCTAAATTTTAAAATTATCATTTTATCTCACTACACTTTTCATAATTTCAACTATATCATCATACACTTAATCCCTCATCTTCTTTTTATACCCATTAACATTTCAATCCCTAAAGCCTTGTTTGTTTTGAGTGATAGAGGAGGGGATTGGATTAGTAGTGAGGTAGAGTCCATAAGAATCATATTTGTTTAGAGAAATGACCATGGGCAAATCATCCATAAAAGCAACTCTCATGCAAGGTTGTTTGGTAAAATTTATTTGTGATTTATGCTTTGTTTGTCTGAGCGGAAAATATTTTCTGACGGGAGAAATATTTTTCACTGAAAATATTTTTCTATATTTGGTAGTGGTGGTAGTAGGACAAAGGTGGAGGTAGAGGTGATGGCATGGTAGTGGGGTGGTGATGGCAACACTGATGGTTACAGTGGTGTGGTAGTGGAGGTTAGAATGGCTATGGTTAAGGTGGAGGTGAGAATGGTGAATTATTTTTCATAGAAAGAGTAGTGAGACACTTGTTCGGGACACCAACTAAAACATTTGGTTTATATTATAGATAATATAGATGTTTGAAAAAACTGGGGATGGTAAAGGTACCTTCGTGGTTCCATTGAAGATGACACCACCGACGCGGGCAAGTCTGTGTTTTATGTACTTACCCCAAAAAAAAGTCTGTGTGTTATGTGTTCTCTGTGTACAAGCTAAAGCGAATAATATGTATTGGGCCTCTATGTGCTATGGTGAAGGGGGGTATATAGTGGGGGAAGATAGGGCATGGGGGAAATGGACGGGAGAGGGAGGGGGGTTATTCCCTATCTACGTGGGCCGTGTGAGAAAAGTCTCTTGAATGGGATATCAATAATGCTACGTTTACTTATATTCTTACTAACAAGTCTACAAAAACCTTACATGGCATTCCACATCACTTTCTTGGGCCCACTGCCATAAACAAAAGAATTAAAAAAAAAAAAAAGGAAATAAGAATTTGCAGAGTCATCCAAAAAGTTACGGAATCTTCGACTTCCTTTCTTCGCGTCGTTTTGGTGAACTAAGTATTCATTCATCTCTCAAGTTCTCTTTCTTCATGGGTTTGACTATGTCTCTTTCACATCTGCGGTAATTGATTGAATCAATGATAAATTAAACCCAAGAGAAAAATCGAACGAAGGCTCTTTCCCTGGCCTCTCTCTTGCCTACGGATTTCAGTAAATCATTCACTGTTGCTTCCTGTTTTATTTAAAATATGAAGGCTATTAGTGCTTAATTTTTGTTCAACTAGATGTGTCAATATGGCTGGTCCTCTTGTTTATTATTTTTGTCCTGATGGTTTCAATTCAAAGTGTATGTGGGGATGATCTTCAAAAAATATATATACGAGATGCCCATATGCTTTTATTGCTTTTAAATTAGGATTGGGCATAATTCTGTTGCATACATAATTTGTAAACAAGAAGTTTAAAATATGGGTAATACTATATAATATATATATATATATATCCCTCAAAAAGAGTGTATCATATTATGATCAAATAACTTTTTGTCATAATTTAATGGATCAAAACCAAACACCTTTAAAACATAATTAAAGACCTCTCATAACTCAATTATAACCAATACCACTAGGGGCGGAACGATGGATTTTGTTCGGGAGGGGCTAATGTATATGCATAAAAAATATTGAATTGGTGTTGATACATTAGTAATTGAATATAATTTTTTATACAAGTGTTGCTAAAGAAGTATTTCCATATTCTAGTTAATAGTTACATGTATGAATATGTTACTTTTTAATTGAAGAAGACTGGTTTAACAAAGTAGACTTTCTAATTTATGTTGTTTTTGTTTTGTTCATTGATTATTCTATATATTATAATACAGACACATGGAGGAAGTATCAAGTGGTTCTGAAAGTGTTGGCTTAAATGAAGGTCATAATGAGATTGAAATAGAGAAGGCAAAAAGTGTAGAAGATCCTAAAGTAGGAATGTTGTTTGATTCCATTGATGACCTTGTTCAATTCTATCAAAGGTATGCAAAGGAAAAAGGTTTTGGCATGTGTATAAGAAGCTCTAAAAAAGTAGGAGGTGAGGTGAGGTATGTGACAGTTGCTTGTACTCATAGTGGAAAGCCAAAGATTAAATCAAGCAAACTCCATCAATTGCATCCACAATAAAAAACGGATTGCAAAGCTAAGATTTGTGCAAATCTATTAGGTGATGGAAAGCGGATTTTGAGATCTATGGTTCTTGACCATAATCATGGGGTGAGTCTAGGAAAAGCTCGATTTTATAGATGCCATAGGGTTCTCAATTCAGCTGTGAAAAGGAGGCTTGAATTACATGCTAAAGCCGGTATTAGAATGAACAAGAGTTTTGATTCATTAATGGTTCAGGCAGGAGGGCATGAGAAATTGACATATTTAGAGAAGGATTGCAGGAATCATATGGATAGGGTCAGACGTATAGAGCTTGGAGAAGGAGATGCTACAGCAATGCATAATTACTTTTTGAAAATGCAAGCTGACAATTCTGAATTCTTTCAGATGATGGATTTAGATGAAGAAGGCCGATTAAGGAATGTATTTTGGGCAGATGCAAAGAGTAGAGCTGCATTTAAAGAGTTTGGTGATGTAGTTACCTTTGACACAACATACTTAGTTAACAAATATGCAATGCCATTCGCTCCTTTCGTAGGAGTGAACCATCATGGCCAATCAACATTACTTGGGTGTGGATTGATCTCAGGTGAAGACACAGAGACCTTTACATGGCTATTTCAGTCATGGCTTACATGCATGTCTAGATGTCCTCTTTCTGCAATCATTATGGATCAAGATCAAGCAATGAAAAATGCTATAGAGGTTGTTTTTCCTAATGCACGACATCGGTGGTGTTTGTGGCATATCATGAAAAAGCTACCTGAGAAATTGAGAGGTTACAATCAATATGAAGGAATCAAGTTTTCAATGAAAAATGTTGTTTATGATTCCTTAACTATAGGAGAATTTGAAGAAAGTTGGGGCAAATTCATTGAGAAGTATAAACTTCAAAGCAATAAATGGTTATTTAACTTGTATGATGAAAGGCATCGTTGGGTGCCTGCCTTTGTGAAAGATACTTTTTGGGTAGGAATGTCAACCGCACAGCGTAGTGAAAGCATGCATGCATTTTTGGATGGGTATATTAATTCCAAGACCACATTGAAACAATTTGTAGAACAATATGAAAATGCTTTGGCAAAAAAGGTAGAAAATGAGAACAATGAAGAATTTAATTCTTTCAACTCTTGCATCCCATGTATGGTTGGTTATGAAATGGATAATCAATTTCAAAGTGCTTATACAACGGCAAAATTTAAAGAGTTCCAGCGAGAGCTAATGGGGAATATTTCTTGTGATTTATTTTCATATAAGAAAGATTCTTACATTTTAGAATACGAAGTGGCTGAAGATATATTATTTGGAGAAAGTCGTCGTCGTGTATCTTTTAATGTGTACTTTGATGAAGATACTAATGAGGTTTATTGTAATTGTCGGTTATTTGAATATAGGGGAATATTGTGTAGGCATCAAATTGTGGTGTTCATTCACAGGAAGGTTGATCAAATACCGGATAAGGACATTTTGAAAGATGGTCCAAAAATGTTAAAAGGAGCCATACAAAAGTGCGAATCAGTTATGACAACTGGGCTCACAAACCTGAAGCACGCTGATTTGATAAAATGTGTAATGTTTTCTACGAGGTTACGGATTTGGCTATAGTGTTCGAAGATTGGAGTGAGAAGTTCATAGAAAGAATATGTGAGTTTCGCGTATGTATGAAGCAAGATAGTTGCCAAAGCGATAAACAAATTTCTGTACGTACTCGAAATGGGTCTATGTCATGTGGAGATGGCATTGGAATTTCAAAAGAGTGCACAAACATACTTGATCCCTTGGTAGCTCATTCAAAAGGGCGCCCGCCATTTAAAAGAAAGCAATCTATGGTTGAAAAAGTTACTAAGAAAAAAAAAGAAGGAAAAAAAAAAGATTCATAGCCAAACTTGCAAGGAAAATGTACACAAACATATTGTGGGAAATCTGGAGAAGGTTGTGGTGTTAATGAATTTTATTGATTACTTATAATGGTTATACTATTGCTCATAATAATTGCTAACTTTGATTAATTTACATTTGTGTAGGGGCTGTAGGACAATGGGAATATGCATGGTGCAAGAGTTGTTGAACTTGTGACAGAGAAAAATATTCACTTACATGTAAGTAAAATGTTTGTATCATAAATAGTTGGTAGTAACTTTAAAATATGACTTTAACCATTAGGAAGAGTGAGTTATGGCTTTAAATTTTGGGTTGTAGAATTCTGAAATGCAACAGTCACTGCATGTCGGACAAGAAAGCTATGACTATAATAGGGGATTGGGCATGTGGCCAAACATGACTAGTCATCCAAGTATCATTGGGATGAGTCCATATTTCAGTCAGCCAAATCTACTACAAGGAGGAAGTTCGTCATTTCAAGCAAGTATGTTCAGACAAGGGGTTGGCATGTATCCATTCGAGGTATGCACTAATTTAATTCTACTAGTAAACCACAGCTTAGTTTAGTGTATTCTTTAATAAGAGTAACACTTTTTATTTTATTTTATTTATTATTAGGGTCATCATCATCCATCTCCATCTTGGAGGCCAGACTTAGAGATGGGAGGAGTTATGCATCCCAACAATTTCAATGGAATGTTGACCATGAATGATATGGCACAAGCTAAAACTCCAACATTGCACAAAGATGACAAAAGTGAAGAGCATTGACATCACAGTTGTATTTTTTTAATTTCATTACACATTGTGACTACTATTTGAACTCAAGTGATACTGTTGAATCTCTATTTGAAGTTAATGAAGATTGTTGTTTTGTTTTGTTTGATATATGTTTAACCATTTCGACAGCATTTTAATACCATTTCAGCAACTTGTGAACAAAAAAATAGCACATTTTGACATCATTTCGACAATATTCTGACAATATTGATCTATTCTGACAATATTTCAACAGTATTTCGACTTTTTTTGTGAACAATAAACAATAAAATCACAACCACCATAGCACATTTCATTTATTCAAAACTACAACACACAACAAAACCATCTTAGCCACTAAGAACAATATTTATTACAATACGAAGCATTCATTACAATCTCATAGCTGTTTCATTACAATATAAGAAGGCAAAATAATTTCATTATAAAATATACAAAAAAATGCAGCCTTCATCTCACAAACAAAAATAGCTACTTCATTGAGAGTACAAACAAAAAATTTACATCGTTCTGCAAAAAAGAGCACCAAAAAAAAAAAAAAAAAAGCATTCCTTCATCTCAAAAGCAAAATCTAGCCTCCCTTAGCTTGTCTTCTCCAAATCTACAATTGTAATTACTACTCTTACATGAAAACATGATTTCATTATTGATAGCTGATATCAAACTAGTCACCACCTTCACCTATACAACCTGTAAAAATAATGTAATTAGATAAAAGCAATATCCAAATATGCTTGCCTAAAAGAGGGACATAAAAAAAATAAAAATAAATAAAAAGATAAAACTTAGCTATGAACAATCTTAGAGCTACCATTGCACCAAAATAGTAAATTTGGAGCTTTCCTTGAACAATCTTGCATTTTTTTTTTTTTTAAATTTATAATTTGGATTGGCAAAAGATGAAATCTTATTCAAGAAAAATAATAAATGGTAACATGTAAAAAGCTTGACTATGGAAATGGAGACAGACTACCATATAACAAATGTTAACAACAAAGCTTCCAAGTAATGAGCAAAACAGAGCATGAGACATGGTAAAATTCATCTAAAAAGACGAATAAAAAAAGAATTCATAACCACAAACTCCCACCAAAATAATACTCCTCCACCAAACATAAGAACATTTCCTATCCATCCAAAATTCAATTAGCAGTAAACACATTGATTTAATTGTGTGCTCCTATTTGTGGTGGTAAGCTCATGTTCTTGAACAAACCATTTGAACTATCTGACAAATAACATGGCAGACAAAGAGAAACTTTTGTTACTAGTATTCTTCTTGCCTTTTAACTTCATTGCATCAATACTAAAAGATAACCCTTGAATGTTGCAATCGAGTCTCAACAAAATACAAGGAATTCAAACTAGACAATACCAAAACGAATCATAAATTTTAGTTGGATGAAGTATGGATTTCAACAAACTTTGAACTCTTAGCCAAAATCCAAATCAAACGGAATTTTAGTTGGATTTCAAATCAGAACATTTTGAAGTCCAATATTTGATGATTTTTAGTAATATAATGAATTAAATTTGTGAACTCCCAAATCAAAATTTTGAAATTTCTACTCCAAAAATTATTCAATCAAAACAAGAAATCCATAAAATTGTTAAATTACCTATCTTTTTTATTCTCCTTCCTCTCCTCTTTGTCAGATATCAGTCGATTTCACCGGAATATTGGCGTTGATCATCAGTTGAGACAAAGGAGGGTGAAAGATTGTGTGTCGGCCGAATCGTTTTCTTCAGGCGAGAAAGAGGTGTGTAATGGAGAAAAGTTGCAGAACTCTCAATTTTGTTCTTCAATGTAATTGTCATGAAGGAATTGTGGAGCCCACGAAGTTGAGGCAATGGATTCCGTGTGATTCGTATTTTTTTTTATTTAATTCTTTTGTTTATGACAGTGGGCCCAAAAAGTGATGTGGAATGCCACGTAAAATTTTTGTAAACTTGTTAGTAAGACTATAAGTAACTGTAGCATTATTGATGGGATGTTAAGAATTTGCTTGGGAGTTTTCTTGGGTAAATTTTCCTGGGAATTTGGCTCCTCTCAATCCAATTGCAAGTTAGAGGATGTTGTTGGTCCGGTAAGTCTTGTTTCGGATTTATTTTGATGATCTAAATCAATTAATGTATAAAATTCATTAAGTATATTATTATTATAAAAAATTATATTACTCAAATATTAATAATTACTTGATCAGATCATATTTATATCACTAATAAATATAATTTTTAAAATAAACTATTAATATAAATGTAATCTAATTATTAATATTCAACTAACATAATTTTTTACAAAATTGATATAAACAACAGACCTTATAAACAACGGACAAGGTTGATGTGGTTTTTTTTCCTTTGATGTTGGTGCGTATCATGTTATTTTTGTATGGACCATGGTTTTAAAACCCGGACCGGACCGGCCGGTTGAACCGGTGACCGGATGGGGTTCCGGTCCAGTTAGCCCTCTTAAACCGGCCATTTGCACAAACCAGCCTATTTTTTGAAAACCGGTGAACCCACCGGTTAAATCGGTGAACCGGTTGACCCGGTCACGGGTTGATTGAACTGGTCCGGCTCTTTTTTTTTTTTTTTCCTTTCTTTTCTTTCTTTCTTATTATATATATATATTATAAAATATAAGAATATAAGAAAATTTTAATTTGAAACTCTTTTTTAAGGGTCTCCTCTTGTGAGAAATCCCATTAAGAGTTTTGATGAAATTATTGTGAAAGTTTTCACTTATTTCTAAGAAAAAAATTCTTTCAAAAAGACTCAAGAAATCCATGTGGGATTCAATCAAATGTATTGGAGGGAATATTGAAATTTTGATATCCCTCCAAAATTTTTGCTTTCCTTTCAATCAAATTATTTGAATTAAAATCATATGGAGGGAATATTAAATATTTGATTTCATCTTCCAAAATTGAAATTAATAATATTTCAAAATATATTATTATATTTTTCAGTAAAAAAAATATTAGGACAAATATTTAAGATAATTTAATATTTTTAATATTTTTAATTTATAATTTTATTACTTATATTTTTATTTAAATATAATTTTAATATATTTATTACGTCACGGTTCGATTTCGGTTCTGGTATCACTAACGACATGGCAGTGGGCTCCACCATGAATGATTTGATGTTTTGACCTTGGTGTTGTATTTTTTTTCTTTTTTTATTAAGTGCCATATCATTAGTGATCTTTTTAGAGCTTCAAAATTAGTGGTCTCTATCATTGTTGTTTTGAAAATTCAAATATAATTAATGACGGCTGGTACTTTTTCTTCATCGTTATTTTTTTTTTCTTATGCTTTTTCTTTTCTTTTTTTTTTTTTTTGGCACTCTTCATCCGTTTGTTTGTATTTTCGAATGAAATTTGAAATTTTATTTTCAAAATTGCATTGAAGGAGTTGATCTCCTATAGGGTTGATTTAGAATTTCACCTTCAAAATTGATCAAATGAAATTCAAAACTTTATTTTCAAAATTGAATAGAAGGAGTTGATCTCCTATAAAGTTTATGTAAACTTCATCTTTAAAATTGATTTGACAGAATTGATCATGCATGGAAGTCCAATGACAATTTGCCCAATAAAATTAAGGTTTCTCCTTTCTCTTCAGATGTCGTGCATAATTTATTTTTTTGTTTACGTTTTATTGTGTGAAAAAAGGGTTTTTGTTTTTCTAGCTTGTCCAGCAAATAGAAGCCATTAGTTAAAAAAAATAATAAAAATAAAAACAACATTGCTGATATTTTTGGGTGGATTATCATGTGTGGTTGATTCTTAATTTTTTATTTTAGGGTGCATGAATTTGAGTTCTGAGTATAAAAAAATTGTGTGACTTGTAATTATTTTCCTTGCCTCATATTAAGGGTTGTTTTGAGAATTAAATTTTTTTTATAAAAAATGTGTAAAAAAGTAAGAAGAAAAATTAATTTTTTTTTAAAGTAGTTCTTATGTTTTGTGAAGTGGGCCTACCAACAGTTCTATAATTTTTTTTATTATTGACTTTAGCTCTTTGATTGAATTGAAAAATATAGCATTGGGTATGAAAAAAGTTCAATAAACCTCGACAATTTTTTAAGATCAAATTCTAAAGGTCCATTTGAACTTTTAAAGGTCCAATCTCTTCTTTTTATTGGATTTATTTGTGTATTTTTTTATATATATTTTTTAATAGATTGGGTTTTATTTGGGTTGGAAATGACTTTTTGAATAGCAACGAACATCTAGGCTTGGGTATCCATTTCTTCCTGCTCTGCTTATGAGTGCATGAATCTAGGTAGTGGTTGATTTTTTTGTAGACTTTCCCTATTTATATTTCACTGAAATAATGGGTTTTGTAAATTGACTTGGGTAGTTAGTTGAAAATCATAAGATCAACAAGATCAAGGTGATTACATAATAATTTTTAACTTTCAAAATTATTGGACTAACAAATTAAAGGTAATTAAATAATTAGCACAAATATTATAAATAAAATTAAAAAACAATATGATATGAGCATAAAATAAATTAGAGTAAAAAACAATAGATATGAGAGTTTAGAAGTCGCGTTGTCACTATCTTAAAAATATTTTTCCTCCTCTCGTGAAAATAAAACCAGTTTGTTCAAAACGTCTTTTATTTAGTGTTCACAACCACCAGGAGACTTGAATCAAGTCACGAACACAATCGGATTGGGTCGGGTGGTCTTTCATCCGACATCCGTCCGCTTAATTAGTGGATGCAAATGTTGAAAAAATAATGGTTTTTTTGGTGATTTTAATGCAATATTAAAGTGGGTGTCAATTCTCAATTAAGATGGAGTAAAGTGAGTTTAACTTCTTTGTAGTGAAATCTTTACACCCCAAAAAAAAAAAACCAAAAATCATTAAGATTTGATTAAGAAATTGACTCATTAAGTTGGCCTCATGAAAGAGGTGTTGGAAAAAGTGTAAAACCTTGTATCCCACATTGATTGTAGAGGAAAGCGTTGATGGGTATTTGAATCCCATTTTTTTTTTAAGCGTGTGAGCCTTTGGGGCATCCAAATTTTCTGAAGAAAAGGAGCTATGGATTCTTCAAGAAAGGACTTAGGCCATGACTATAGTCCAAGTTGGTTATGCAAAAATTGGCACGCTCGCACAGCCCACTTGCCCGGACCAGGCTTGGCCCGTGGTCCGTGATCTGTAGGCCGTGGATCGTGTCACGCCCCACTTTTTATTACTCGAAATATTACCAAATTCATTAACTTAATTCCGTTTCAGAGATAACATGCGGAAACAAACTCATATATTCAACTCGTAGAAGTGAATAACAGTTCTCTCATTCGTATGCAAGATAAATACAACATGAGCATATTCAAATACATTGCCCTTAGGCTTATATCATTTATAATTCAAGAAGAAGGGTGCAACCCTTTTACACATATGGCATTCCGCCAATACAAGAGAGGCCCCGTGGCCAACAAATAAGAAGATCCAAATCTTGTAGCACATCCTGCTCAATACCTGAAAAGATTCAACAACGTGGGATGAACATATAGTCCAGTAGGGGTCTCAACATGATCCTCAACAATAACAATTTACAGATAGCTATGATCATGAATGCTCATTCTCATACTAGAATAGTAAGGTGACAGTTTATACAAATATATATATATGTATGAACTTTCCTCGAAAACAACTATTTCATTCGACGCTATAAACGATTCATCTTTCCTTTCCTTAAACCCCATTCCCACTCTTTCATACATTAACAATTACTTAGGAAATAAATTCACTAAGATCACTACTCTCTCTCTCCTATTTCCCAAACATACAACATATGTACCTTTTTCAAAACATATTTTCAAAATATTCGATTCCCTTCAATTCCCAAAAAACAAAAAGACATTTTGGTTTCTTTAAAACACAATCATATCTATACATGCAAACCCTAAATAAAAAGGGAGATAACAAATCATCAACATGTATAAAATCAACAAATGAGGCAACCGGGCCTTCCAAAACTGTAATGAACACAATCCATGATGTTCCTAGATATGCAGAAACAACAACCACAAAACTTCGCTCTACTAGCTATGAGCGTAGTAAGCCAAAGAGACACCTTTCACAACAACAAGCCAGTTTAACAGCCGCTAGCTAGAAGGGTATGGTGCCTTCAATTCTCAGTGCAGTTAGTTCTCTAGGCGCTAGCTGGAAGGTCACAATACCTCTGATTATAAGCGCGGGGTATAACACCAATAACCACAATACAACAGGGTATAACCAACATGTATAACACATATACATAAACCATCAAGATACAAGCAATGTGTTAAAGTATATGAACACATAATTAATTCCCCTCGAGCAAGTATACATATATAATGTATCTCAGCACTTCCTCACACACAATGTTCAATCAACAATGGTATAATGCATACACGACAACCCAACACAACCATGTCATCCTCCACCGATGACCAAAGACAAAACCTCTAGATGCAAGTATTTAGTACATCTATTAAAAGATCCAATTATCATGAGATCACAAACCCAACAACAACATTAACATGGTAGTTAAAGATACAACCCCCACATGTGTGTATTCAAAACTCAAGAAACAACAATCCAATTTTCATACTTATATCAAAGATACTTTTCTCATTTCACAAAACAAATTCCATTTCCTTTTGTCTTCACAAAACCAACTCCATCCCTTTTGTTTCTACAAAACCAATTCCATTCCTTTTGTTTTACAAAACCAATTTCGTTGATAATAAAGCCATAACTCACATTAGTCCACTACATTCATTTTGAAACCATTCCAAAGCCAACGTTAACCCTTTAGGCATTAACACCTTCACCCAACTCACATTAACAATAGAGATTTACAACATAGGTTAACTACCCTCCATTTTAATTTACCAAATCAAAATATAGCTTACGGCTTTTTCTTCTTTCAACTATAACATGCTAGTTTACACTCCAATTAGCCAAAGCAATCATCAATGATAAGATAACCATTTTCAAACAACCAACCCTAGGTTCCTTCTCATGATTTCAAACAAATCCAACATGGATATGATTTTCATGCAATACAAAACTACCACATGTCTATCTATAGACGAAGCATTGAAAAAGGACAAGGAAATCCCTACCTCAAATGTAGAACCCAAGGAGAAGAAGAGCAAAACTCGGGAGTGCTCCAAATCCTAAATTTCTTGGATCAAAACGAAGCCCTCGACGATCAACACACTTTTTACAAAGGCCCAAGGTGAGGAAAACACTCATACTAGATCAAACCCTAGAGAGAAGTTAAGTTTTAGAGTGAGGAGCTCTCAAAAATCGGTTTGGGGAAAGTAAGAGAGAGAAAAGAAAAGTGAAAAGTGATTTCAAAATGCCCAGCTGCCAACTGATATACGACATTCCCGCTCGAGCAAAAAATAGAATGCTCGAGCATCAAGCACAAAAATCTGGACACGCTCCAGCGCAAGAAGGCCCACTCGAGCGCCAAGACACAAGACTAAAGTACACCCGCTCGAGCGCAAAAACCAGTCCGCTCGAGCGTAGATTCCCCCCTCCCAGAACTTTCACAGACAAAACACTACCCGCTCGAGCGCCAACAAACCCACTCGATCGTAAAGAAACCCGCTCGAGCATGAAAAACACACCTGCAGAAGTGTTGCAGAGGCACGAAATACTGGAAGTGTGTAAACCCCGCTCGAGCGCAAGAAGGCCCACTCGAGCGGACAACTAAAAACCAAACTCCGCTCGAGCGCAGAATAACCCGCTCGAGCGTAACACCAAAAACCTGAGCAACTAGATTTGAGACTTAGGCTCAACCAACCTGTAACACACCTGCCCAAACCATCCCAAAACTCAAACATACGGAATTAAAGGATGACAACAAGATAAGCAATCACCAACTCCACGAAACCAAAGTCCGGAACACGACAACTACAGAAAGGGAAAACCGGGATCGCTATAACCTCCCCCCCCCTTAAAGAATTTCGTCCCCGAAATTAAGGATACGCCAAAACATAAGGCCAACTGATCACACAACACCAACACCCGAGTACTAGGAGAGGAACTATTCTCCCTACAAACTTTCGATTCACTCTTACCAAGGAAGAGACTAACCAAGGGAACATGTTCCAAGAGACAACACTCAGGCACAAAAGCTACCACGAAACCAAACCTTTCCGAAACAATTTACCAACATCTGACTAGCGCTTCAAGCTAAGTCACTGCTCAACAACCATAATTTCCAATGAAAGGGTAATCAAAGCAAATCTTTTGCATTAATATAAGGAAAACATTTTCTTGTTCATGAGACATTTCACAAAGATAGTCAAATTTTCAATGTCGACATTGCGAAATAAACCTTTCATTTTCCATGCGAAACTCAAAAGTTTTGTAAACATTTTTCACAAACACGGTGTTATCCAAAACACATAATCATCCACAGCTAATTTGCCAAAAAGATTCATTTGAAATTCCTCAAAATCTTTGAATTAAATCAATTTCTCAACAACGCCCTTTGATGGCCAATACACTAGGAAAATTTTGTTTTCCATTTCTTTTCAAAATAACACTATCAACAACCATCACTCACACAGTGATGCCACAACCAACACAAGACATAACATTTCTATAATGATAGTTAATAGAAATAACAACGGTACTATCAGCACATAAGGCATAAGAAATTCATGGTTTTGCAATTTCATTCCGCCTCCCTTAACTTAACCAATTTAATAACATACACCTGGCTCAGAACCTGGCCAAACAATTTAAATGAGATAGCAATTCATATAAAACATTTTTCACTTCACAATAGATAAGCATATGAGCTATATCAATCTTTCAATAGATACACATTTTGGTGCTGTATCATCGGAGTCCATCCCCCTATCTCCTCCCAAACAATATACATACATAATGTATAAAAGAAAAAAAATCCAATCATTCACAGTAATCATTCAATACACATATTTGCTGTATTATTATAGCCGTCATATTCAATGACACAACCCGGATGATTAGTTTCAGTTTTCCCTAATCAACACACAAAGTCTACAACAAACGAGACTAACCCCAAGGTGACCAATGTCAACCCAAAACCCCGATACCAACGAGCTGACTAATCAACTCAATAAACTCCACACTCAGTAATCCACACACTGATGTGCCACTAAAACCACCAACTCCAAACACGGAGTTCCCTACACAAAACCCCAAATTTTGGAATCTCAACGGATCTCCTAAAATCGAACCACATCAACACTGTGTCTAAGGGAATCACTATTTCCCCCCCCCCCCCCCGTGGCTACCTAGCAAGCCTACTCATCTCCTCGACTCAAGACCGACATGGTCAACCTCAATCATACCAACCCAATCACGAAGGACAATTTTGACCAACGCTATTATCATTACTCTAGAATTCAAACTGTTCTACCTCCAAAGAATGCTGCCAGCATCCACCCACAAACCATACCCAAAAACCAATAACACCACTAACTCATTTCACTCACACCCGGTCACCAACCAACAACAAGTCACAATATGAATATTACCCATAAACATCACTGATGGGGTCACAACAGATTCAATAACAAGCAAAAACCCGAAACATCAAGCAACACCCTGGTACAATTTCCTGCTAACCCGAGATACAAAACTCACATACCCCTGCCAAGACCGCACAACTCTCGACACCATCAAACCAATCACATTCACTTACAGATTTCCCATTCTCAACAAACAACATTAAAACTGAACAAGGCCCACAGGCTGACACATAACTAATTCATAATTCAGTACCAAGCAAGCAATAACACTAGGATCATTGATCCCATCAACAACTTCTCAAATATATAAGAGAGGGTTCAAAATTTCATACATACTCCCCAATACGTGAGGATTAAACAAACAACACTATGCATACATATGCGATACATAAACATGGTGCCTCAGCATCCAACAGTACACCGGTCAACAACAAAATCATTCACATGATACACCACCAGCCAAAGACACAAAAATCCCCTCCAGGGTAACACCATAGGGCTAGCTAACAAGTCGCCCCTCGCGAAGCCTCGGCTTTGGCTGCCGTTCTGGTACCAATATCTTGTCTGCAGATCGATTGAGTCTGACTAGGTTTTGAAACACTTGCAGAATTCACACGCAAAGGGCAAAAACGCCTACCATGGCCCAGCTAACCACAAACGAAACAACCACCAGACCCCCTACTCTGAGACTGGTCTGAAACCTGCACCTCCTCGGACCTCCCAACAGAAGAGTCCGAAAACCCTGGCGAAGAAAAGGAATTAGCCCCTGGCTGAGCATGTTTCTGCCTCCACCACTTACTGAGCCTAGAGCGCTTAGGAACCGTAGGACTTACCGAGATGGTCTCTTCCCCATCCCGACCATCACTCACAACCATGGCCTCCACATGGGCCGCTGCCTCGACTAAATTATAATAATCCTTCCAAAAGGATCCAGCTACCTTCTCCCGAATATCGAAACACAACCACCTTTCAAACTCATAACAACGATGCTCCTCTGTTGCCACCAACTTTGGAGTAAACCTCGACAAACTAGTAAACCGCATCTCAAACTCTGCCACAGGAGTATCATCCTGACGCAACTCCAAAAACTGATCCCACAACCTTTCCCGAGCAGAAGGAAGGAAATACTTGGCCCAAAAGGCCTCGGTAAAAGCAACCCACGTGCTACCTACGGTATTCTTACCATACTTCCACCAATAACTCGCATCGCCCTTCAGTTGAAAAGTCGCCAAAGAAACCCTCAACTCCTCCTCTTTGACTCTAAGCATATTAAGAGTCTTGGTAATATGCTCCAACCAACTCTCTGCCTCCAACGGTTTAGCCTCCCCCATGAACTCTGGTGGGCCGGAGCGGAAAAACTCCTTAGTAAGCTTGAGAGCATGCCCGCTGCCGCCCTCAGTGCGAGCTAGGGCGTCTTGCACTGCTCTCACAATCTCACATGCGACATCCTCGCCGACAAGGAATCTTTGCTGGTGCTACCGACACTCCTACTACTCAACCGTCCTCTACTTCCTCGTGTAGACATCCTATAAAGCACAAAAGCAAATACCACACTTAGTGCACAACACAATAGCCTTTTCCAAGGCGCACACCACTACTATTAAGTCACGAGACTCACTTAGTCACAAAACATAGATCTCTATTGCTTATAATCATCTAAACATGTAAACACATAATCGAATCAAGTCCACAAAGATAGCCACTCATCCCGGAACTCTCAAGGAATTCCTATCAGAAACCACGTTGATCAGGAATGTTTCCGAAAAGACCTCAAAGCAAGTTCACCGGCTATGAATACTATCCAGGAGACTGAATCCCATGCTCACATAAATGCAACACACAAGTCCTAATGATATCCATATGCAACGTCCTCACTATACGTAGTAAACCCACTGTGGTAAAAACCACTTCCCACGAGCCCAAAGTATTCAAACCCGGCTCGCTCTGATACCAAGTTGTCACGCCCCACTTTTTATTACTCGAAATATTACCAAATTCATTAACTTAATTCCGTTTCAGAGATAACATGTGGAAACAAACTCATATATTTAACTCGTAGAAGTGAATAACAGTTCTCTCATTCGTATGCAAGATAAATACAACATGAGCATATTCAAATAAATTGCCCTTGGGCTTACATCATTTATAATTCAAGAAGAAGGGTGCAACCCTTTTACACATATGGCATTCCGCCAATACAAGAGAGGCCCCGTGGCCAACAAATAAGAAGATCCAAATCTTGTAGCACATCCTGCTCAATACCTGAAAAGATTCAACAACGTGGGATGAACATATAGTCCAGTAGGGGTCTCAACATGATCCTCAACAATAACAACTTACAGATAGCTATGATCATGAACGCTCATTCTCATACTAGAATAGTAAGGTGACAGTTTATACAAATATATATATATATATATATGTATGTATGAACTTTCCTCGAAAACAACTATTTCATTCGACGCTATAAACGATTCATCTTTCCTTTCCTTAAACCCCATTCCCACTCTTTCATACATTAACAATTACTTAGGAAATAAATTCACTAAGATCACTACTCTCTCTCTCCCATTTCCCAAACATGCAACATATGTACCTTTTTCAAAACATATTTTCAAAATATTCGATTCCCTTCAATTCCCAAAAGACAAAAAGACATTTTGGTTTCTTTAAAACACAATCATATCTATACATGCAAACCCTAAATAAAAAGGGAGATAACAAATCATCAACATGTATAAAATCAACAAATGAGGCAACCGGGCCTTCCAAAACTGTAATGAACACAATCCATGATGTTCCTAGATATGCAGAAACAACAACCACAAAACTTCGCTCTACTAGCTATGTGCGTAGTAAGCCAAAGATACACCTTTCACAACAACAAACCAGTTTACCAAGCGCTAACTGAAAGGGTATGGTGCATTCGATTCTCAGTGCAGTCAGTTCTCCAAGTGCTAGCTGGATGGTCACAGTACCTCTGATTATAAGCGCGGGATGTAACACCAATAACCACAATACAACAGAGCATAACCAACATGTATAACACATATACATAAACCATCAAGATAAAAGCAATGTGTTAAAGTATATGAACAAATAATTAATTCCCCTCGAGCAAGTATACATATATAATGTATCTCAGCACTTCCTCACACACAATGTTCAATCAACAATGGTATAATGCATACACGACAACCCAACACATAACTCCTCCCACCATTTCGTCACCACGGCCTGACCAAGCCTCAACATCTGACCTAGCAGAGCAACCATCAACATCCGCTCCTTAACTAATTCCTCCAACCCAACGTCAACACCGACGTCGAGCTCCCGCCAACACTCATGCTGGTAGAACTCGTAGTCGAAAACGCCGAAGTACTAAGGCGTCGGCTTATGATCCAACAAACCCTCCTACTACACTTCCAGCGATCCACTTCGGCACTAGAGTCATTGTTGCCGTCCCCGTCGACGAGATGGGGCGAAAAAAGGCTGTTGCTGAAGACCTTCTAGCCGACATCCTGGGCGTCGTGATAGTCCGATCTTCTCCATCACAATCCCAGCCAAAGGCCAAGCCAAAGAGGCTGAAGAAGGCCCAAGCAAAGGCAACAGTGACTCAGATCAATTCTGAGGACACCTTACCGATTTCAAAATTGGCCAAGGCCGAGAAAAGTTCCTCCGCCGCCGAGAAGAGACTCGCCGAGGCTACCCCGTCCGAATCCACCCAATCAAAGAAGACGAAGTCGGACTCTGCAGCCACCTCGGGTTCTCTTAAATCTGATGACCCCTGGACTCCCTCCATTACCATTAAGGAAAAGTCAGTCAGAGCTGGCGACAGCGCTGTTGATATTGAGGTCGGCGTTGCCCTCTCCACCACATTACTTCTCCCCAATGACCTCAACCCTATGGCCGAGGTCAGCAAATATGAAAATTTAGCTCTGATGGTGTAGCACTCTGTATTGGTAAATTCCTAACACTTGGTATTCTCCATTATTTATTTCCATACTAAAAAAGTTCACTAACTTTGTTCTTTCCGTTTTTCCTAGGCAATCCAGCACGCCCACTCTTTTGCGATGCAGGCTAAGGATATGAAGAAGGAGTTGGTCCGCAAGACCAAAGAGGCCGCTGGCTTGCACAAGTCGTTAAACAACGCCGAGGCCAAAATGAAAGTGCTAATAGATCAGGCCAAGGCAACCAAACAAGCCCAAGACGGGGCCGATGAGAAGGCTGATGCTGCAGAGGCTGTGGCTGAGGTTCTCAAGGCTGAGAAAAAAGAGGCCAAAGAAAAAAATGCTGAAGCCCAAGCTGAACTTCAAAATGCCTTGGCCACAAAAGATACTGAAATCAAAGTGGCGGACGAGAAGGCCTACGCCGAAGGAGCGACCGACGTCCGTGAGGAATACAAGAAACAAGTCAGACAGGCATGCAACAAGGGTTACACCCTTGGTTTGATGGCTGCTCTGAAGGAGTTGGCTGTCCCCGAGGACTCTCCCCTTCATGATGAAGGCTGACTTGCTCTGCCATTCCCCCACGCTTCAAGCCATTCTGAGGCTAAGACTAGAGAGGAAGAAGGAGACGAAGATGGAGAGGAAGATGAAGATGAAGAGGCCGAGGTGGCAGCTGATGTTGAAGTTCCTGCTAGGGCCAAGTCCCCAACTTTGAATGAGCAAGTCCTAGACTTGACTCAAGACAAGGAAGATGAGGTCTCAAAAGGTGCCTTCCCCAAGAAGACTACATCTGAGGTGCCTATCGCCGAGAAGAACCTCGATCAGACTTTACAAGAGATCGACACTGAGCTCGAGGCTAAGAAGGCTACCCAGAAGATTTCCCAGTTGTCTTCTGGGGCCGAGACACAGCCTGCCACCGACGCCGAGTAGCCTGACTATAAGCTTTTTTCTTGTACTTAGCATTTTTTACATTCTGAACAATGTTCTTATTTTTCATATTTGGCCGACGTGCCGCTTTTGTAATCTGAACAAGTAATCCCTCTAAATGCAAGTATAACTTCTTTTTTCAAGTGTTTATATGTTTTGTACGCTTCACTGCTTCCATACTTGAATATTTTGCATGTCTTCAGTTTATTCCTTTAGCTGTAAAGTCTCCTCGGGGTGAAATACCTCGGTCATAACTTCCAATTTGTTCATCTCAGCTTTGTCTTAATACTTGAAAACTTTGTAAAAATATTTTCACAAGTGTTATCTAAAACTTGCCACTTTACTTATTGTCTTCTATCAAGACTTTAGTCTCCCATGCTTTCCAAGCTTGGCAACCTGGTAATCTCGGCAAGTACGTAGATACTTCTTTCAATATCACCTCGGCTTAACTTCAACTTATAAATTTTTCTGAAAATTTCAACAAGTGTTAAGCCAACTTTTGCTTGTAAATTCCAACTCCCAAGCATCATTCTCCAGCTCTTTGCCCCCTAATGTGAACTTAAGTTTCAGTTATGTTCACATTAAGCATGTGCCTATGATTTTGTTGCCAAAGTTAGATTCAAACAAAGACTAGCCGAGGTCATTAACCTTGGTTTCTCTGTTAATCTTACTGAAATGCACTTAATTTCAATCTAGGTTTAATTCTGCCGAGATGGCAAATCTGGGTTAATCTAATTTAGTTCAACTCCATTATATGCAAGTATAATTGCAACTCTGCCATATAATGAGTCTAAGTTATTCGTCGTGTTTCAATCAGAAACATCGCTAACTTAATTCAACTCTATTATATCCAAGTATAATTCAACTCTGCCATATAATAAGTCTAAGTTATTCGTCATGTTTCAATCAGAAACATCACCAGTTTAGTTCAACTCTATTATATGCAAGTATAATTCAATTCTCCCATATAATAAGTCTAAGTTATTCGTCATGTTTCAATCAAAAACATCGCCGAGTGACTGGTCAGTCATACTACACAAGTTTGAAAGAAAAATCAAGCTAAAATTTAATTAGTACTTCAGCTAATAACAAAAAATTTTAAAAAAACTAAAAATCTAATGATAAAAAAATTTCAAGTTGCAAGTATTCCATGGCCTTGGAAACTCTTTGCCTTCACTGTCTTCAAGCCGATATGTCCCATTGCCGGTGATTGAGATGATTCTATAAGGTCCCTCTCAATTTGGGCCAAGCTTGCCCTCTCTGGGATCCTTCTTGTTGCCGACGACCTTTCTCAGGATGAGATCCCCAACTTGGAACTCTCGTGGGTTGACCTTTTTATTGTAAGCCCTAACAAGTTGCTGCTAGTATGCCTCCAGCCGAATTATTGCTCTCTCCCTTCTTTCTTCCAACATGTCCAGATCTCAGGCCAAACATGCTTTATTAGTCCCATTCTCTACTTCTTAGGTTCTGATCCCTAGGATGCCGACTTCTAATAGGATTACTGCCTCTATGTTATAGCCATGGCAAATGGGGATTCCCCAGTTGATCTTCTCGGGGTATTCTGATATGCCCAGAGTACATTGGGTAGCTCATCTACCCACTTTCCTTTCGTTGCTTGCAGCCTCTTCTTGATCCCATCTAATATAGTTTTGTTGGATGCTTCTGCTTGACCATTACTTTGAGGGAAGCTTGGAGTGGAATAGTAGTTCTTGATTTTGTATTTGGCATAGAAGCTTTTGATTAGCTTACTATCAAACTGTGTGCCATTGTCTGCTATTATTGCCCTTGGAATCCCAAATCTGGTAGTGATGTTCTTCCATATGAAGTTCTTCACATCAACATCTCGAATCTTAGCAAGGGGTTCTGCTTCTACCCATTTAGTGAAGTAGTCTGTTGCTACCAGTAGGAATTTTCTCTGTCCAGTTGCTTGGGGTAGTTGCCCAACTAGATCCATGCCCCATTGGACAAATGGCCAAGGATTGGATACTGGATTTAAATCTGTTACTGGTTGATGTATCAAGGGTGCGAACCTTTGACACTTCTCGCACTTTCTGACATAGGCTTCAGCATCTTTCTACATGTAGGGCCATCAATACCCCTGAGTAATGGCCCTATGAGCAAGTGACCTGCCCCCAGCGTGGCTTCCACATACTCTTTCATGTATTTCATACAAGAAGTCTTCGACTTGTGAAGGATGCACACATCTTAAAAGGGGACCGGTAAAAGACTTTCTGTAGAGATGTCCCTCTACTATTAGAGTGAACCTTGCCGACTTTAGTTTGGTTTGGTGTGCCTCTTTTTTGTCCTCTAGCAACTTCCCATCTCTAAGAAACATTACTATTGCATCCATCCAATTTGGTCCCATCTCCATACACATTGCTTCACACTTTGTGATTAGTGGTTCCACACTTGGGCCTGACAAGTAGTCAACCATTATTGTCCTTGCTTCCCCTGATTTCATTGCACTAGCCAGGTTAGCCAAGGCATCGGCATGGCTATTGTCATTTCGGCTTACCTGCTGTAGTCAACAGTCTTGAAACAAGGCCAGTAGTTTAACAACCTCTTTAACGTAGGCTATCATTCTTTCATCTCGGGCTGCATTTCACCTGTTGCTTGGTTTACAATTAGCTGGGAGTCACAAAAGACCATAACCTCGTCGGCTTCCATTGCTGCTGCCAGCTTCAATTCTGCGATCAATGCTTCATACTCTGCTTCATTGTTGGAGGCTTTGAACCCTAAACAAATTGATTGCTCTAACATTCGTCCACTTGGAGATACTAGTACTACTCTTGCCCTCACTCCCTGTCGGTTTGAACTCCCATCAACAAATAGGCGGAAGAAGTCGTCGATGTAAATATCACAGGGCTTGAGTTTCTTTTCTTTCTTTTGCTTTACTGTGGGGTTTTTCATTCCCAGTTGGGTCTTTTCTTGTTCTCTTGGACATCCTAAGTCGCGGCTTATCGGAGCCGGAAGTGGTATGGCTCCAGGTGTGAACTCCGCTACGAAGTCGGCCAAAACCTGGCCTTTGATTGCTGTTCTGGGCCTAAATTCCAAGTCGTATTGGCCCAATACTCGCCCATCCGCTATATCGCTGTCGATCTCCTTGTCAGAATAGGGACTTCAAAGGATGCTCAGTTAATACCACAATCTTGTGGGCTTGAAAGTAATGATTCAGTTTCTTGGAAGCCATTACTAAGGTCAGTGTTAGTTTCTCCAAGGGTAAGTATTTGCTCTCTGCATCTGCTAGGGTTTTACTCACATAGTAAACTGCCCTCTATTCTCCCTTTTCTTCTCTGATTACCACTGCGCTTACTGTATGCTCTGAAACCGCCAAGTATAAAAACAACTCCTCTCCAAGTACTGGATTTGAGAGAACTAGAGCTGTCATGTTCAAGATGGCCTTGATCTGATCTGGGCTCGCCTCAATGCCTCTTATGGTAACCAAGTATTCCAGGAACTTTCCTGACCCAACTCCAAACGCGCACTTAGACGCATTGAGTCAAAGCCGAAATGTCCTCAGGATATCAAAGACTGCTTTCAGGTCGGCCAAATGATCCTCAAGTTCTTTGGTCTTTACGACCATGTCATCAATGTATACCTCCATTGTTTTGCCTATTAGATGTCTGAACATCCTAGTCACCAATCTCTAGTAAGTTGCTCCTACATTTTTCAACCCGAAAGGCATCACTCTGTAGCAATATAGCCCCTTTGGGGTGATAAATGCAGTTTTCTCCTCATCGGGGGGGAGGGGGTACATGGCTATCTGATGGTACCCCCTGTAAGCGTCCAGGAAGCTCATCATTCCATGCCCTAAAGTGGCATCCACCAATTGGTCAATCTTGGGGAGTGGGAAACTGTCTTTGGGACAAGCCTTGTTCAAGCTGGTGAAGTCCATGCAGACCCTCTACTTCCCATTCTTCTTCTTCAGAACAACTGTGTTTGATAACCATGTTGGGTGGTTTACCTCTCGAATGACTCTGGCCTCTAGGAGCTTATCCACTTCCTCTTCTACTGCCTCAACATGCATCAACGTAGGTTTCCTTGCTTGCTGGATGACAGGTTTGGCCGACCTGTCCACATTCAGTGTATGGCAAGTGACCTCAGGGTCAATGCCAGGCATCTCGTATGGTGCCTAGGCAAACACCTCAATGTTTGCTCTCAAGAATGCCTTTAACTCCTTTTCCTTTTCCTCGGCCAAGCCTGAGCCGAGAAGGAAGAAATGCTCTTCATCCCCTTGCTGGACTAGGATCTTCTTCAAGGCTTCCTCACTTTTCTCTGCTGGTTCTTTGCCAACGTCGTCAAGGATCTCCATGTCCTCATCATCCATCTCTACTGTTTCTACTTCTCGTATGTTGCAGGTGGATTTCATTGCTGCCATGGAGAAATTCTTTGCCTGCACCTGGTCCCCTCTGACCTCTTCAATTCCATGTTCTGTTGGGAACCGCAACAACTGGTGCAGTGTTGAGGGAACTGCCCCCATTGCATGCAGCCATGGCCTTCCCAGGATAACGTTGTAAGGTGAGGGCGTGTCAATGATCGTGAATTTTGTGCCTACTTTCCTAGTGCTTGCCTGTACCTCCAACTTTATTGCCCCTAAGGGCCATGTTGGTGTTCTATTGAACCTGATCATTGGATTGTTGGACTGTTCCAGATCGTCTTGGTAAAGGCCGAGCTTCTTGTAGCATCTAACATACATGATGTCACAAGAGCTGCCTTGGTCAACTAGAATGCTCCTTACCTGGCACTCTCCAATCTTCAAGGATATCACGAGAGCATCATTGTGTGGATATTGCACTATGTCTAGGTCAGCTTCAGTAAAAGATACCATTGGTCCCTGGCACTCGCCTGCCCTAGGCCTTTTTTGCTGGACCTGACACACGTGCTGTAAGTGTCTTACCCTTTGAGTCTCCCCATGTATTTTGTTCTCCTTGACCCTCGAGTGAATCACATTGATCACTCGAGGTCCTTCTACTTGTAGTTACGGTGCTGGTGGGGGTGGTGCTGCCGGTGCCTGGGGCAATCTTGCTTGTTTTTCCCTTGTTCTGGCCTCATCCACCAGGTCCCTTAAGTGGCCTTGTCTAACCAGGTCTTCTAAGTGTGTTTTTAGGGCTCTGCACCCCTGAGTCAGGTGCCCATTCTCATTGTGGTAGGTACAATACTTCCCCAGGCTCCTATCCAAAAACTAGCCAGGGATCTTCTCTGGTGCTCTGTAGTAAGGCTGGTTCCTGATTCTCTCCAGGACTTTATAAATCGGAATTCGAAATACGATAGTGACTGCCTGTGCAGCCCTCAGTCCTGTCTCTTGCTTGTTGTATCTAGTATTACCCCGGCTTCGCTTCGGCAAGCCATTTCTTTTATTTTGTTTTGACGTCTTTGTCCCTTGTATATCTTCTTTGACTCTTCCATATTTCTCGATCCTGGCCATGAGTTCCTCCATACTTTTTGGTAGTGTCTTTGCCAATGATTTTCGAAGGAGACAGTCATCGTTCAGGCCATTCTTAAAAGGCACAACTGCCAACTCTTGATTGCACCTGGTATTCGGTTAAATACCTCATAATACCTCTTGGCATAAGCCCTGAGGCTTTCATCCTTGCCAATTCTCAGCGCCATTAGGGAGTCCACCCTTAATGGCTGTAGTTTGTTTGTCACAAACCTGGCCACGAACATCTTAGTCAGGCCTTCCCAACTCTTCACAGTTCCTTTCGGCAACTTGTGAAACTAGTCTGATGCGATTTCCCCAAAGGACGGGAGAAATACCTTACATAGCAGTGGCTCGTTCCCGGTGTACAGTGTCATTGAGTTCAGGTACAAGTCGACGTGGAAGTTAGGATCAGACTTGCCGTCGTATATCTAGAATCTCGGCATGTGGAATCTTTTCGGGGCCTTAAACTTGTCAAGCTCTACCGAGAACGGTGTTCTCGGCTTAACTGGAGATGTGACCTTAGCATCTTGTCGCTTCCTTCGTAGGTAGTCTCTCAAATCCTCCTTAGTCTGTCCAAGAGCTCAGCTGTCGACGGACTTCAGCCTTTTGGGTGCACTGCTCCCGGTGTCATTGTAAGTCCTCTTGGACCTCCCTCCATTTGTTGTGTCAAAGCAAAACTCCTTTCCTTGAACATGCGGATGTTCCTTGGCATAGGCTTCTTTGGTACGATGTGTCTTCTGAGACTCTCCTCTCATCAATTCTCCTCGCCCGACCTCCCGTGAAGGCCGATGAGAATGCTCCATCACCCTATCATGCTGGGGGACTGGAGGGATTACTTTCTACCCCCTTTTCTGGGCATCGTTCTTGGCCGCTGGGATCGACGTGTCCTCCAATGGGAACGGTGGTTGCATGACGTTGTTCTGCATCATGAAATTGACAACCGATTGTAGGTCCACCAATTTGTTTGCCATCCCATTCATCTCGCCGTCCTTCCTTAGGCATCTATCTTTCCATACTTGGAGGTCACTTTCATTGTAATACTCACCTCTATGTGCTTTCTTTGGCATGTCTCCCTCTTTGCCGACGTATTTTTCCTTGGGATTCTGCTCCTGGGGTTCTTCATTGTAGTTCTCCTCCTCTACGTTAGGGTCAAAGTGTTTACCGCTTCCAGTGGGGATGTCGTCCCCAATCTTCTCTTTCTATCCGTTGTTGGCCATCTATTCTTCTTTCTTTTTTTTTTTTTTTCCACAAACGGTGCCAAATTATGTGTGTTGATTTCTGACCACACTGCCAAATTGGTACTCAGCTGGAGAACACCGGCAGAATAGATTGCGCCCGAACGACCTGTCATAGAAAGATAAGACTCCGGCGGTGGTTCGTCCATCCGGGGGCACTCCGATGATCAAGTCAGTACTCAATTATCTCTCAAAGATAGGAAATAGTGCTCTAACTCACTAGTTAGAATACAAAAAATGTACCTTAGATCCACGAGGGTGCCTTACTTTTATAGCCAACACTAATCTGATTCCTCTGGAAGTCTAGCTTCTCTTGGACTCTGGCTCAATGATCATCCTGGACTCTCCAATAGATAAAGATAAACTCCCTAAGATCTTTGTCCTTATGCAGGCTGAGGTCCTCCCCTATTCTAGGACTATTATAGCTTATCCACTCATCTCGGATTTCTGGTATCTCCGCAGATAACCTCGGCCTAGCCAAGATCACCTCGGCGCCATGACCAGGACATGTGGCACCTCGACTGGCACCTCGGTGCCACCTTGGCCACGTGTTGTCATTCACAAAAATATGCCCCTATAGTTTCATAACATAATTTGCATGTTTAAAATTTTCTAGATTTTAATTTTTGTTACATGCTTATTGTTTCTAAAGTTATGTGTATGATCTTATTTATATGTTAATTTCTAGAAACATTCACATGTGTATTACATGGTTATTGTTTTGTATAAATTCATATGTAACTCTTACATATTAATTTAATTTAATTATTTCGTATTATTAGTTTACATATTTATTGTGTTTTAAATTCATATGTAACTCATGGCTAGGATTTTAATTATTTAGAAGGTAGAAGGCTTCGTAATTTGTGTAATAATTATATATATATATATAACTCTTGACTATTGATTTTTAATTTAATTCCTAGAGTTATAGATTGATTTTTGTAACTCATCTAGCATTTTAATTGATTGGTTAATTTTATTATTAAATAGTTTGCTAGATAGTTTCAAGTAATTTATTATATTTGCAGTTTCTTTAGATTGGTTGGTGTAGTTTCTTGTGTTTTTCTGCTAACTTTCTTTACAAGAATACCTATGCGAAAGGGATTGGAAAAACAAATACAAAATCAAATGAATAGTATTTAGGATGTCAAAACAAAAATGTTTGGACTACTAACCTTTGTGTTGAATAGGAATACCCAAGCGTAGAAATAAATTTTTGGACTAATTGAAATCCTTATGGATTGGTTACTATCTTTATCATTTAAGCAATTTTATTTTTTTATTTTTTTATTTTTTTGCTTGAGATTTAGTAGTGGTTACTTGCCATTTTTTTTAAGCAAGGTTGTTTGCTTGGCATGTTAGAAGCAATTTGTTTGCTTTTTATTGTTGTAGCAATTTTTTACATTGCTTGTAATTTGGTTGGCAATTTTTAAATTGCATACAAGTTTGGAACTTGGTTTGGTTTTAACCTAGTTCATCCCCTGGAAAACTTAATTCGAAAAATTGTTTCCCATGGACTAGGAGTCAACATCCTCTTAAAAGTTTTGTCAAAAGGTTAATTGGGTTTTAAGTGGGACTGATGTGACCTCTCCAGTCTTCCTAGGAACATTCCTGACCATGTTCGGTTCTAGGTTAAGTGGTGAGACTAGTTTTAAATTAAATTTCCAACTGTGGGATTTTCTAGTGTTAAGTTTAATTTTTAGAAACACAGAAAGTGAAATTCTGTTATATTTTTCAAAAATAGCAACTGTCACCGATGCTGTTGTTGCTGCTAATGTTGGTGGAGATCAGAACCCCGGGATAACTGGCTTGCCAACCCTTACTGTTGTGACCTCTGTGGTCAACCCGGTTGCTGTGACCTCTGTGGTCAACCCTGTTGTTGCTCCTGCTGTTCCGAGAGGCCCGCTCAACAATCACGAGCACCCAAAGAAGTCCACGGGAGTGAATTTCAAGAGATGGCAGCAGAAAATGCTGTTCTACCTGACTACTCTAAGCCTTGCGAGGTTTTTGAGTGAGGATCCACCAGCCGTGGAGGAGAATAAGCAAGACAAACAGAAGCTCATGGCTCTAGATGCTTGGAAGCAGTAAGACTTCCTTTGTCGGAACTATATTTTGAATGGCTTGGAAGATTCACTTTTCAACGTGTTTTATGCCAAGAAATCGACAAAGGAGCTATGGGATACTTTGGACAAGAAGTACAAGACCAAGGATGCTCGGGCAAAGAATTTTTTTGTTGGCCGGTTTCTGGACTTTAAGATGGTGGACTCAGAAACCGTCACCAATCAAGTCCAAGAGTTCCAAGTAATTCTGCACGAGATTCATGCAGAATGAATGTTTCTGAGTGAATCATTCCAGGTGGCTGCATTGATTGAGAAACTGCATAACGGCTAGAAAGACTTCAAGAACTACTTGAAGCACAAACGAAATGAGATGACAATCAAAGAGCTCGTTGTCAGGCCCTGAATTGAGGAAGACAACATGAGGAAATGAGGGAATACCTCCACTGTGCATGTGACGCCCCAAAATTTGAGGACGAGGACATCAATATAAGGTTTAAAACTCAAAATCAATTTTCTTAATTAAGAACTTCTAATCATTGTTAGCGCCAAGTTTACTATCATCCATTATTTAATAACATAGAAATTAAAAGTATCAACTTAAAACTCCAATCAAACTTAAAGCTTAGTCTTAGTACATGAAAAAAAAAAGAAAGAAAGAAAACTAGAGAAAAACTAGAAAACTCAGAAAAATGGTTCATGGAACTCGGACACACTTCAAGCTAACCAAGGCTGAATGTCGCCTTCCAAGACCTCGGTGTTTCCTTCGGTTTCTTTGGTACCTGGCATAAAACGCCAGGGCAACGGGAATGCCAATGAGCGACGAGCTCAATAAGATACTACAACCTGAAAATACCCACTCCGATAATAATACCCACAATTAATGAATACTGTGTAGTAACAGAATAACAAACAACATTTAATAAGCATAACAGGAATGCTATTAGTTGAAATAATAACAATAGATAATAAGAACAATGGCAAGCGGAAGCAGTATTTCATCATAAGGAAAAATGCCAACTTTTTTTTTAAAATTCACATAGATTTAGTTTATCAGGTAAGTTTAAGTAACTCCCCGCGGAGCACTATTTCCACTCAACCGCTAAATAATGGCCGCTGGCAATTCTGACTCCTCCTTAGTCAAATATTTAAATGTTACTTGCTATAACTACCAATGATGCCCACGCACCAAAGTTATCGCCTATACCGATAAGAGCCGAAATACCATTCCGTGCCATGTTAGGGTTCGCAACTCACTTGCGCAAGACTCTAAACTGGGCTTACCCCATCACTTTTAAACTTTAATGCATTTGTTCAATTTTGTGTTTCTTTACTTTGTCGAATTCACATTTTGATGCGTGTGCGAGTTTTAGTTTGAAAACCACAGTGACATAAGATTTATATAGCACAACACAATCATGTATGGCAACCAAAATAAATATTATAGAATGTCTTAGGAGTCATCACAAAATTTCTTAGAAATTCACACACTTCTTCTTTTCAGCATTGTGTGGTCAGACTAAAAAATACGAAACCCATACCAAACGAAGTTCAATCATTACAATATTTTAACTGGTGCTAGTTCATTGAGCTAGGAAAATATTTTGAGAAGAATACCAGTGCTAAAAATGATTTTGAAATGAAGAAATAAAATTTGGAAGAAATCTGGTTTTTGGGACAGTGAGTTATGGTAACTTCCAGCACAGGTGATCTGTGTTTGAAAAATAAAAAGGGGCCTCAAACGGTGTCAAAAAGAGATATGGTCAAAATGGCTTACTAGATATTTGAGTTTAGAACATATTTCTAGAAGAGTTTGAAGACTAAAAATCAATGGAAGATGGTCAAATAATTTTTCTAAGAAAATTGGACAAATTCTGTCGCATTTTAGTAAAACTACAATTTCTCTTTTTAGACTTATCCATTTTTTTGTGAAATTGGTGGCAAATGAGAGATAACTCTTATATCTAACTATCCCAAGTGGTCGTGTGGAAAAATACCATTTGCAGAGAAAAAGGGACCTGCTTGAAGTCACTATTTCTGCTGTGTTGTGAACAATACTTAGGACAAATATTTATTTCAGTAAGAAAATGGTGTCTGATGATTTTATAAAAATTTAAATGTGTATAGAACACCTATATATACTGCCAGTACCAACATATTTTTGATACAAGTTATTTTCAATTTATTAAAGCATTTTACCTCTGATAAAATCTGAAATAGTGAAGAAAATATAAGTTTCGAGTAAAAATGAACCAACCTTATCTCATTTTACCCCATGCAAGATTATTTCAAACAATGGAGAATATTTGAACACATAAGAAGATAAAATCAGTAGCTAAACCGTCTAATCTATGCTTGCAAGAAGGAATAGAAATCACATAATCAAGAAATTATTATTCTATCAAAATGTAAACATGCATTGAGCTATTCTTGTTATGCGTGTATTAATAATGCACACTCTTGCATATTTTTAATATATAGATTCAGTTTTTTAAAATAAAAAAAAAAAATCTAAGGGAGGATAGAGGTTGAGTATTCCTACCTCAAGAGCTTTTACAAACTATTCTTAAGATTAGTTTTGACATGGTGACCAGTAACCACTCTCTCCTCTTCCTCTCTTTTTCTCATCTCTTTTTGTTTTTCCTCAGCCGTGTGAATATAAATGAAAGGGTTGAAGTAGTGTTCTATTTGTAGGAGTTTGGAAACAATTTTTTTTTCTTTTCTTTTCTTCTTGACTTGGGAACATTACCTACAATGTATAGGCCTAAGGTGTGGTTGTGTGCATGCCTTAGCATGCTTGCTCTCAGTAGCCTCCTTCCTTAGGAAGGAAAGGTGGCCGAATTCCTCTGCCCAAAAAAAAAAAAGAAATCTGATTTCATTTCTTTTTTCTTTTTTTGGTGTGTGTACAAAAATAAAAATCAATGAATATATAACCTAGTCACTAGATATTTTTCTACCTACTATCCTATGATTAATTTAGTTACTATTTATTTAACTCATTTAGTTTCCACAACTGTATTTAGATACATAAATTTAATTACAAAAAGATAAATAATTTAATTTAAAGCATTTTAATATTGGTATTAATTATGATGCTATTAACATTATAATTTAATAATTTAATAATCACTATTAATTGACTTAATATTGTTACTAACAAACTAATTAGTTGTCCAAAAATTCAGGTTCTTACAATGAAAGCAAACGTGGTTGAGCTTGGCCAGTCTTCAAGGGTAAAGAAAAAGCCATCGATAGGAAAAAACTCAAAGCTGGGGGCAAGAGGCGGTGTCTCCAAAAGGCCAATCTACAAGTCGCAGGAACCTACTTTTAAGTTCAATGGAAAGTACTTCAGTTGTGGAAGCAATGGGCATCGGGTGGTTGATTGTCGCAAAAAAAAAGAAGCCTTGCAACAAGAACCCTCCACAGAATAAGAATCGTGCCCACATGGCTGAAATAGAGGATCTATCACAAGATGTAGACGACATGCATCTAGCAGCTGTCATCTTTGAAGTGAACATGGTGGGGTCCAACCTGAAGGAGTGGTGGGTGGACACTAGGGCCACTCGCCATATCTGTGCGAAGAAGAAGATGTTCACAACTTTCGAACTGGTTTCAAACAGTGAGAAGTTGTTCATGGGAAATTCTGCGACCTTAACTATTGAGGGTAAAGGCAAGGTGGTCCTGAAGATGACTTCAGGAAAAGAGCTGACTTTGAATGATATCTTTTTTGTGCCAGACATTCGTAAGAACCTTGTCTCGGGGTCGCTCTTAAGTAAGAATGGCTTCCGCATGGTGTTTGAGTCAAATAAAGTCATGTTGACCAAGAGCGGGGTCTATGTGGGAAAGTGATATATGTCGGGCAGTATGTTTAAGCTCAATGTAATGACTCTTGTCCCTAAAATTAATGAGAAAGCTTCTTCTTCTGCTTATATGCTTGAGTCCCCTAATTTATAACATGGTAGACGGGGTCATGTAAATTTTGACTCTTTACGTAGATTAAATTTTGGCTGTAAGGCCTTGGGGAGTAAGTGGATCTTTATAAGAACGATGAAAGCAGATGGGTCAATTGATAAGTATAAAGCTAGGCTAGTTATCAAAGGATACAAGCAACGAGAAGACCTGGATTACTTTGATATGTATTCACATGTGACCAGGATTACATCCATTCGCACGATGATTGCGATAGCCACTTTACGTGTCTAGAGATACATCAAATGGATGTAAAGACAATCTTAAATGGAGATTTAGATAAAGAAATCTACATGGAACAACCCGAAGGGGTTTTCAGCGTTAGGGTAAAATAAGAAAGTCTGTAAGCTTGTCAAGTGATTATATGGTTTGAAACAAGCTTCTAAATAATGGCATGAGAAGTTTGACAACGCTATGTTGTCAAATGGATTTAGAATCAATGAGTGTGACAAGTGCGTATATGTTACAGACACTGACAGTGGTTATGTCATTTTGCGTCTATACGTAGATGACATACTCATTGTTGGTAGTAATGATGATATGATTAGAACTACCAAGAGATTGTTAAACTCTAAGTTTGACATTAAAGATATGGGCCTTGCAGATGTCATTCTAGATATTAAGATTACTAGAATATCCAATGGTATTGTACTTTCTCAATTTCACTATATTGAGAAAATACTTGAGAAATTTGGTAAATCGGATATAAGTGTGTTTAGGACACCGGTAGACTTGAGTCTACATTTGACCAAGAATAATAGTGAGAGTGTCTCTTAGCCAGAATATTCTCGAGTAATTGGAAGTTTGATGTATCTGATGAGTTGTACAAGGCCGAATATAGCCTACTCGGTTAGCAGGCTTAGTACATACACGAGTAATCCGAATGCTACTCATTGGAGGGGCATTATGTGGGTGTTAGGTTATCTACGCTACACCCGAGGTTATAGGCTACATTATACTAGATACCCAGAGGCACTAGAAGGGTATAGTGATGCTAATTGGATATTTGATATAAAGGACTCCAAATCCACTAGTGGTTATGTGTTTACACTCGGAGGGGCAACCATGACTTGGAAATCTTCCAAGCAAACGTGTATATCGAGATCAACAATGGAATCTAAGTTTATTGCTTACTGAAGAAGATGAATGGCTTCGCCAGTTTGTTGAGGATATTCCATATTGGTCGAAACCTGTGCCAACCATCTATATTCATTGTAACAGCCAATCGACTATTAGACAGGCACAGAGTAATATGTATAATGGAAAGTCTAGACATATTTGTCGTAGATATAATTCCATACGACAATTACTCTCGAACAGAGTTATCATTTTAGACTATGTAAAGTCTAAGAACAACATTGTGGATCCACTAACCAAAGGGTTAAATCTAGTGTTAGTAGAGAAGTCGACAGAAGGAATAGGGTTAAGGCCTTTAGTGTAAGGTGTTACCAAAATGGAAACCCAACTTAGTTGACTGGAGATCCTAAGATCTAGATTTAATGGGACAACCGATTTGCGTGTAACGATGGTATGTCACTGAAGAGGTTAAACCTCCAGCCAAGTGCAGAGATTAAGCTGAGTTTTTAATGACTCTAGTGTGTTGAGCTGTTGAGCTGAGTATAGCAAGATACTCAAGTAGAGTCACTTGTGTAAGTGTGAAATGGGGCCGCTTCTATAAGAATTAACAGGGCCTAATTCTTTAAACCACTCACTAAACTAGGCTAGTGTTTCAAAGCCAAACCAAACACAACAGTAAGAACATAACGATGGTTGGAGTAATTCCTGTGTGAGGTCTGTTGTCTTGGTTTACATAAATGGAAAAATAGTTCAAGACGCCACATTCATTGGACCACTAGTAAATCAGATAGACTTCACTAGGAGGTTCTAAGCCAAAAGCTACCCTTTCCGGTGCTGGGGTTATTCTGTTGCACTCTCTCCGAGTCTTTGTTGTTAAGTGTTGTCCATTTGTTGTTATTCAGTCAATTTTTATTTATGTAGAGCATTGTTGGAAAAATAATGATTTTTTGATGACTTTAATGCAATATTAAAGTGGGTGTCAATCTTCAATTGAGGTGGAATAAAATGGGTTTAGATTCTTTGTAGTGAGATCTTTACACCACAAAAAGAATTACCAAAAACCATTAAGATTTGAATGAGAAATTGACTCATTAAGTTGGCCTTATGAAAGAGGTGTTGGGAAAAATGTAAAATCTTATATCCCACATTGATTGTACAGGAGAGCATTGATGAGTATTTGAATCAAATTTTTTTTCTAAAGGTGTGAGCCCTTTTGGGTATCCAAATTTTCCAAAGGAAGGGAGTTATGGATGCTTCAAGGATGGACTTGGGCCAAGACTATGGTCCAAGTTGGTGTGGACTCGCCTTTTTTCCGCGGCCTGCCTTTCGGAAGGTTTGAAAGAAAGGCCTCACAGTTCGGACTCCCGTGGTTCTGAATCTAATCTCACAAGTGCAATATGAAACTGATAAATACCAAAGAGTTCAAATCCAGCAAATCATTTTGGAAAATCGATTTTAAATCAAATAATGTCAAAATTGGACTGCTTTGCCAGATACAAAGTCGCCACCTAAATATTTTTTATTTTGGGAAAATTTAGGAAACCCTGACTCATGCCAAAAGCCACGTGTTTGTCATCACCAAAGTTGCATTGGCTCGAGAACTTAGGTACGAAGGGCGAAGGTCATGAATTGAGCACCGCCGCTCGCCCGATTGAAGATCGGTCTCTACTAATCATGATATGATCTTTTATAAACATTATGTGTTCTTATTCCGGTTATTAAGCTAGCTTTACTATGTGACACGCACAATCAAGTATAGACTAGTTTGCTCAATTTAGAACAATTCAACTCATGTTTGTTTGCAAAAATGGTTTGAAATTGCCACCTCAAGTGGGTTTAAGATGCGGTTTTGCCACTAAACATAGTGGGCTTAAAACATGATTTGCCACTCAACAAAGTGGGCTGAAAATGCACATTTGTTTAATCATTCCAATTCAAACAACAAGCCTTCATCCACAGGCATTCAAGCAGTTTAGCATTTAAGCACATAGCCTCATGGCAAGCATGCTAATCATGGCACCATTCACATTCATGCAAGTATGCTAAAGCATAAAAAAACTCACCTAGTACTCCAAGCTAGGAAGATATGAGTTAGAAAATATGCATGGTTCCTAACTATATAAGATGTCGAATGCAACACGTGTAATAATGCAATTAATAGGCTCGGCTATTAATATGGCATATGGATCGATTTAAACAACATGCAGTTAAACACGTATTCAAAGAATTATTGAAATGGTAATGCAATTTGAATTATGCGCCGAGCCTCGGTGCATGTAGTACAAATGAATGAATGTAAGCATGCGATATGCTAATCAAAACATGACCCTAATCTAACCATAAAAAACGGTTAAATAAAAAGGAGAAAGACGTGGGGTTGGAAGACATACACACACGCACACACACTTATTATAACATTACACCCTCGCGAAGTAAGCTCCAAATGAATAAGAGCTAACTAGCTAACTAGGCTAATTAAGCTAACTAATTATTACAAACCAAAACTAATTAAATATTCTAGTTAACTAATTATTACAAACCGAAAACAAATAACTAGTTAAGCTAACTAATTACTTACAACACTTAATTAGCTACAACTAATTAATTACAACATGCATCTAAGCTAGATATTTAAGCGATAACTAAACTTGGAACGCAAGGGAGGTTCATGCACGTGCTCAATTTCCATCCGAAAAGCCGTTGTTTTGCTTCTACAAGCCTCTGCTTGCACATTTGATCACTGAAAATTCTGCCAACTTCCAGAACACCTTTGCTTCATCTTACCATCACATTGTGCAAAAATCATTGATGGCCGACAAGAGGGATAAGGGGCCAGTCGGCTACCAATGATGGTCGGTCGGCTACCATTAGTGGCTGTCAGCCACTGCTGGTTTACACTTCCATGCTATAACAGAGAACAAAACAGAGCAAAATAGTGTATTCTCACAGGTTGTTTGTACTGTTTAACCTCCTTATCACCACACAAGCTCAAAGGAGAGAAACTCTTGGCCCTCTAACCATCAATCAAGCAATTTCCTTGCATGATGGCTAAGGGACCAAGTTTGTACAAGTTCAATAAAGGCACAAACATGACCAAAATGACCACCACCCTATCATGCATGATCAAGGGTAATGGTGACCTAGGAAAATGACACATTTCATCACTTTGAGTATGAAATGTCTCATTTTCCTTGTGTTCAAATTAACGTCCGATTTGAACATATGCAATGCAACACAAAGAATGCTTATCTTGCACACTTTTACTTGCCAATTTTGTTTACTCATTTTAATTACCAAAACATTCCTTAACCAATTAAGTCCATTGGTGATTGTCCTCTAATGAAAAGAGGGCTCAAACCACAACTTGCTTTGGGAATGAAAGAGGCATTACACTGTTGGTAATGAACCCCCTAAGGGATTAAATCATTAGGTGTAGCACCTCCATTTCACACTTAGGCAAACAAGTGGTTTGAAACCACTTTCAAAGCAAATCAAAAGTGAAGAATTGAAGGGGGGGAGGGGTTGCAGAGATTGTAAGTGCTGAAAATGAGGTGGAAAAAGCACCAAAACATGCAACCAACTCACACCAATGCTAGTTAAAGCCTTAAAACACTAAGCTAGTGAAGGAATTAACACTACAACCATGCCATGCAAAGCTCAAATGAAGCAAACAACCAAAAACAGAGGCAAAACAGCCCTAATTATAGTCTAAAACATATTGAACTTAAGCCACAAAAAGCTAAAACATGAAGCTAATACATGGAGTTAATTAGGCATGCAAACAAGACACAAGGAGGGAAGGCTAACCCCTCCACTTTTGGACTTTAAAATGATATTTTTACCACTGAAAATCCTCTGAAATTCAGTGGTTAAAAGGCCCAAAAAAGTTGATTTGAAAGTGATGAATAAAGGCACAAAAGCTTAGCAAACTAGTAAGCAAGAAGGGTGAACCACCCCCCACTTAAAAATGGCCTCAAACCAACATTTTTAGGTCATAAAAAATAGAGGTTTTTTTGGTTCAAACCAGCCTCAAAACAATTAAAAAAGATGAGAAAACAAGTATACTAAACAAGTGAACAAAGCAAGTAAACTACCTCTTGAAGCAAAAAGCAACTCTAGGCACAAATCCAAGCTAAAACCACTTGCTAGAGCTCAAAACAAGTCTCAAGGAACCTTAGCTCAAAGATAAGTAACTTTGATCAAGGTAGTGTATGTAAAAGTATAGAGAAAACTAGATACAAAGCATAAAATTGTAAGAGAGAGAGAGAGAGAGAGAGAGAGAGAATTTTGTTTCGAAATTGCTAACCTCCCAAAATGGGGGAGGACCCCCCTATATATAGAAAAAACACTCCTTGAGCATAAAAAACATTCCACCATACACGTGTAGGCAGATGCAGCTCATTGTGCTAACAGTTGGCACAACTGTCAACAAATATCTGGAAAAGCACACTGGTGGCCGACCGGCCACACCCTTGGACGACAACCATTATCCATGGCCGACAGCCAATGGTGGTGGCTGACAGGTCACCAAAAGTTCCAGGTAAGAAATAACAAGGTTTTGGTCCAAAACAAGGCACAAAACAAAAAAGGTTTAAAGGCTCAAAAGACAGGATGCTCCGCCGAGGACTTCGGGTACTCAAAATGAACACATGCAATCACAATCACCATATGCACAAGTGATGATGTCCAAGTCTTGAGGACAGTCAAAAATGGGGTGTCTACAGTTGGTTATGCAAAAAAATGCCACGCGCGTGCGGCTCGCCCGCCCGAACAGGGCTGGGGCGGGGTCCGTGGTCCATGATCTGTGGATCTTGAATCTTGGGGCTTGGGCTTGGGGCTTGAGGCTTGAGACTAGCTAGAATGGATTGAGTGTGGGCGTTGGGCTTGGCCCACCCATCTTAATCTTTTTGGGTCAAGCCAAATCTGTGGGCTGTAGGAATATACACACAAAACCTATGTGTATAATAGAGCTGGTAACTCCTCTATTCATGATGGATTTTAGTCCATTAGTTTTGCAGGTTAATACAGAATTGATTTCTGCATTTGTGATGGGCCTTGATGGCTAGAGCCTCTTCCTCTCTCCCTCTATGTGTATAAAAGGAGACCATTCTCATTCATTCTGATTACCAAAAAATTTGCTCTCTTTGCCTTCCAGAAATTTTCCTCCAGTTTTATATTCTTCCTAGTAAGAGAGTGCTTCCATAGTTCTGTTTGCCAAAGCTACTCAGTCGGTGCATTGTTGTAGTTGGTCCAACCGTTGTATCTTGGGAGACAAACGGTGAACAACCTCCAGCACCCAACCGGTAAGGCAACGAATCTATTTGAAGGATATTGTCTAGTGCAAGTTTTGGTTTGTTTTCCTTTTGCCATTTTAATTTATCATATATTTCTGTTCAACTTGTAATTTGCAGCATGGTTTTTGTTCTGAATTGTTAATTATGGATCTATTTGTTTTAATTAATCACACAATTTATACAACAACAAATTGAGTGGACCGTACGAGTTGGCGGATGAATGTGGATTGATTTAGCAATTTAGACTTTACTGTTTTAAGTTTTTTTTTGAATTATTTTAGAGTAGTTTTTTATAATTTTGGACCAATTTGAGTCTAAATTTTTTTTTATAATTAAAATAAAGGTTAAACTTTCATATTTCATAAGTAGTTAATATTATAACCAAATAAATTTTCATTTTTTTAGCAGACAAAGCATGAAAATATAACTTCATTTTCTTAAAGGGGTTGGTAGATCGAGTCAGGTAGTTTCTTATCTGTCATCTGTCCAACCATAGGCGAATTTGAAAAATTTTCACCTGTATCTATCTGCCCATGCTATCAACATTGCTTAAAAGGTGGTGGATTGGGTCAAGTCGGTTTGTTTTGGCAGATCAGTCAGGTCCATGAACACCCCTAATAATTACCCAAAACAATATATAAAAATAAAGAGAACTCTCTCTAGAAACCTTTTGGTTTGCCTTTGGAATCATGATTCTAAATGTAAAATTTTCAAATCACTTTTTAAAATTCATAACCAAACACACAACTCAAAATTATTCAAAACTCAATTCAAAAATTAATTTCAAAACTTATAACCAAGCACACAACTCAAAACTTAATTCAAATTTTTTTTCAAAACTCAAAATCAAACTCTTTTCAAAACTCTATTTTAAAAGAAAAAAATTCAAAAAAAAAAAAATTTATTTTGTTTTTTAAAATTATTTTTAGAATCATGATTTGAGTGTTAAATCATGTTTTGGGTAATGAGTTTTGAAAAGAGAAAATTTATTTGGTTATGAGTTTTGAAACGAGTTTTAAATTGTATTTTAAAATTTTTGGATTTATTTATTTTAAATATTTAAAAATTTTCTTAATTTTATTTTTTTAGGGTAAATATTTTATACTTTAAATATTTATTTATTTATTTTAATGTGCACTATATTTCATACATTTATGTGTTGTATTTTTTTTTAATATTAAAAAATTTTAAAATTTTTTTTTATTTTAAATATATAATTTTATTTTAAATATTTTATTTTATTTTTTTTGTTATGTGGTTATTATGATTTGAGTGTATAGTTTTCAAAGTAGTGTGGAGTTTTGAGTTATGTGTTTGGTTATGAGTTTTGAAAATAATTTTTTAATTAAGTTTTGAGTTATGTGTTTAGTTACGATTTGAGTGTGAAGTTGTGCTTTGAGTTTAAAATATTAAAATTAAAAATTAAAATATTTAAAAAATAAAATAAAATGGTTAAAATAAAAATTATATATTTAAAATTAAAAAAAAATTCTTAAACATTTTTTAATATTTTAAAAAAATAAACCCAAAAAAGTTCAAAATACAACTCAAAACTCTTTTCAAAATTCAAAATTGAAAAACTCTTTTCAAAACTCATAACCAAACAAATTTTCTTTTTTCAAAACTTACATCACAATTCCACACTCAACTCCAAAAAGAGAATCACAATTCCAAAACTAAACCAAATGCAACCTTTATCTTTCAAATCACTTTTCTTGTATCTCTCGGTATGTATTTTGGTGAAACAGTATTCCTTTTATATATGATTAATGATTCATCCACCGAATTTGTTCAGTTTAAATTCGCCTGAGAGGAGTCTTTCGCAAGTTTCTAAAATGGGAAACTCTTATCGAGAAGAGTTTTATTCGGGCAAATTTGGACTGAATAAATTCGGTGAATGTAAATGCTCCTCTCATAAAATGGTAAACTACCAATAAGTTTTAATAATTGGACTTAATTCCCATAAAATCCTATTAAAAATAAGTCTGGGTAAAATTGTCACTAAAAGTAATTTTTTTATGACAATTTTTTTATATATGTCGCTAAAATTGACAATTAGTAGCTTTTTTTTGTCATGATTTTTATAAATTGTCTCTAAAACTTATAATTAGTGACTTTTTTTATGAAATTTTTTTCGTATAGGACCTATTAGACAATAAATCTACTTATTAGGACCTACACGTAAGTACCCCCTCATAAAAAGGATAATGCTATCATATGCCAATTATGTTATTTGTGAATTTGATTATCATCAATATCATTTGTGAGTCATTACTCAAAAAAAAAAAAAATAAATAAATAAATAAATAAAAATTAAGACAATCAACAAAAAACTTACAATTTTATTTTTATTTTTTATTCGAAATTCTTTTAATAAAAAATGTACTAATATTATCATAAAAATATATAATTTTATTTTGAAATCTATATTTATACTATATATTAAGCAAAATGGGGTTTTTAACCCCAAGCCTTGTGGAAGCTCCAATCTCCCAATCTAAATTTCCTGATTTTTTGATTTAAAAAAAAAAAATCTTAGCATTTATTAACTTCTCCCAACTCCCAAGTCTTACCCTCATAATAACACTTTAATGCATTAAGAACAAGCATAAAAAAAATTGTTTGAAATCCATTAATTTCTTGAAAAGTCTCAACACATATGATTATTATCCCTCATAATAACACTTTAATGTATTAAGAACAAGTATAAAAAAAAATTTCTTAAAAAGTCCAACACATATGATTATTATCAAAATATTAAGCTTTAATATAATATAATAAAAAAAAAAAAAGACATTTAGGCCAAGTTTGGCAAGTCCATAAAAAGCCAAAAAACTAAAAAGTTACTCAAAAAGTTAAAAAGTTAACACTATTCACCAAAAGTAAAAAATTATGGCTACACAACTCCCAATCCTAATTTTCTCCTACATACTAATTTATACAATTTTTTAATACATATTTTTTCATAAAAAGTCAAAAAGTTAACCCAAACATCCATATTTTTTTTCCTCAATTTTTTAGTCTAAAAAGACAAAAAGTGCTATTTAGAACATCCTAAAAGACAAAAAGTACACTTTTTCCTTAATTCCTTGAAAAGTCCAACACATATGATTATTATCAAAATATTAAACTTTAATATAATATAAAAAAGGAAAAAAAGAAGACATTTAAAAAAAAATATTTAAAAATCACAATTTACATATATAGATAATTGTAAATACAATCCGTGCATAGCACGGGTGATATGCTAGTATCTATACTATATATTAAGCAAAAGGGGGTTTTTAACCCCAAGCCTTGTGAGAGCTCCAATCTCCCAATCTAAATTTCCTGATTTTTTGATTTAAAATAAAAAAAAAAACCTTAGCAAAGGGGGTTTTTAACCCACAAGCTTTGTGGGAGCTCCAATATCCCAATCATAATTTTCTAATCTTTTGATTTAAAAAAATAAATAACCTCAACATTTATTGACTTCTCCCAATCCATAAACATTTTTGACTTCTCTCAAAGTTACTGCAGCACCCTATTCAACTTCTCCTATACACTATAGTTAGTGATGAGATTGTCAAATTATTTTTATAAAAAATCTAAAAAAATAATTTGTATATTAAAAAATATCTAAAACAAATATAAATATTTATATCTATATATTATATAAGAAAAATGGGGTTTCTAATGAGAAGCCTCCTAAGAGTTCCAAACTCTCATTCTAAAATTATTGAGCTTTCAATTTATAAAATAGATTAAATAAACCTATTGGCTGATTTATTAATTTAATTATTTTAGAAATAATAATGGGAAGATAACAAAATATTTCATAATCTCTCTCACCAATTTTCAAAAAATAAATAAATAAATAAAACTTGAATTCCTTTTCTCTCATCAATTAGATAATATTTTTCATGAAAATTGTGGGTATCTATCTATATCTTATATATTATATTATAGCACAACAAAAATAAAAATAAAAATTAGATATACAAACAGATAAAATTAATAAATTAGATTTTTATTTATTCAGTTAAAATACTTCTTTTGCCTCTCAATATCCAATTTTAAATTCTAAAAATATATAAAGTCTATCTAAACATATCTGATTTGAAAATATCTTCCACTATCATACTTTAAATCAATAAAACTCACATGTATATCACATATTTAATTCACATCATAACTTACCTATATAATAATAATTATAAAAAAAATAGAAATCACAGATAAATGAAATTTAAAACATAAAATAAAAACTCCCAACTCCATCTAAAATAAATTGAAAAAAAAAAAAAAATAGAAATCACACAAAAATAAGGAAGATAACAATTTAGATATGAATCTAAAAAAGATATAATAATATCTAAATTTGAATTATGATTTAATAATATAATTATCTATTTTTTTTTTATGTATGTCTATCAAAATTTTAAATCACTTAATAGGATAAATTAATTAATTTTTTAAAATTATTGATTTTTCAATTTATAAAATAGATTTTTAAAAAAAGCTATTGACTAATTTATTTATTTCATTATTTTAGAAACAATAATTATCCTTTAATTTATGAATTTTAAATGGAAAGATATCAAAAATATTTCATAATCTCTCCATCCTAATCTCTCTCACAGATTTCCAGAAAAAATATTAAAACTTACCTGCCTTCTCTCTTCTCCAAAAAATCAGATAATACTTTTCATGAAAGTTGTGAATATCTATCTATGTCTTATATATTATATTATAACATAACAAAAAAAAAAAAAAAAAAAAACTAAAAATCAGATATAAAACAGATAAAATTAATAAATTTGATTTTTATTTATTCAGTTAAAATCTTTCTTTTGCATCTTAATATCCAATTTTAAATTTTAAAAATCATTAAATTTTATCTAAACAAATCTAATTTGATAATATCTCCCACCATCATACTTTAAATCAATAAAACTCACATGTCTATCACATATCTAACTCACATCAAAACTTACCTAAATAATAAGAATTAAAAATAAATGGAAAACATAGATAAATTAAACTAGAAAAAAATAAAAATAAAAACCCACAGCTCCATCTTAAACAAATTGGAAAAAAAATAAAAATAAATAAAACAAACCAAATAGAAACCACACAAAAATAAAAAATAAAAAGATAAGATTTTAGATATAGATAAAAAAAATATATGAAAATATCTAAATTTGAATTATGATTTAGTAATATAATTATCTATTTTTTTTATGTATATCTATCAAAATTTTAAATCACTTAATAGGATAAATAGTCCATCTTAAATAGTATATAGAAGAGTTAGATGGTTTCTTTTATCTCTAGAAAACACAAATTTTTTTTTTTTACTTTGTAATTTTTAAATTCAAACATCAATTTTTTATATCCATAGAACAAAACTGATAAACACATATCCAAAAGTTACACATATTTTTTTTCTTTCTTTTTTTTTTTTAATGTGTAGGATATTTACAAATGGAAAATGTTTGACACCTCAATTTTTTTTTTCTCCATAATCTGACTTATAATGATGTAATCATAAGTGTCAATTTTTAAAAAAATATGGGAAGAGATTTAATTAAATTATATATTTTAACCAACTATATACTCAAATTTTGACTATTTGAAGATGTTGTTTCACTATAATTCCAATTAAGAGAATCTTCAACTCTTAATATTTTTTTAATCAAATTATAATTTGATAAAAATTTAAAAAGATGAAATGTTGAAAATTATTGTTTCTTTCAGTCAAAATTGGTGAAAAGAAAAAAAAATTGGGATAAGAATGAAATTCTTTTAAAAATTGATAAAATTTAATGAAAAAGTTAAAGTAATTCATATAAAATCAAAAATTTATTCAAATTGAAAATCAAATTAGATAAAATAAATAAATAAAGAAAATAATGAAAGTTTGAAAATATTTTGAAACCGTATTATTATTAAAGACTAGAAATCCGTGTGTATTATATTCATATTATATTTTTAGTTATGAAATTGAAATCAAAAGAAATGTAACTTAAATTATTGGATTAATAATAAAAACATCGTATCATTTATTGTTAAATATCACTTCACTTCACATTTAATGATAAAATCGTATATTTATTTTAATTATAACTTTTAAATTTGTATATTTTCAAAACAAGAAAAGATATATCATAACTAATTTAATCAGATTTAACTTTTTTTTAATACAAATTATTAAAATTGCACTAATTAAACTTATATATATATGTTTTTTTAATTTTTTTAAACTAATAATTTAAAAAATTATAAATATAAAAATTAATTTATAAATTTTATATATATCATAAGATAAAATATTAAATTATTTAAAAATAATTACAATAATTTTTTTAATTTATAAAATCTCGTGTATAGTGCGAATTACACTATTTACAAATTATTCAAAAGAATCTTATGTAGTTATTACATAATGACACAATCACCAACTGAGAGAGAGAGAGAAAGAGAGAGAGTACGTTCTGCTTCCTATCCTGTTCTTGGAGTGAATAGGTGAGAGAGCTACTGTGGGTTGGATTCAATGTTGCTCTAACATCATTCTGTTGAATAATCTTCATTGTAATTAAAATAATTAATTTTGTTTATGTACTTAATAATAAACAGAATATAAAAGAAATAAAGAAAAAGAGAGAAAAATATTTGATTACAAAAATCAAACTAGAAACAAAATTAAATAAATAAAAACAGATTTTATTTTGTTACCAAAACAAAATTAAAATCTGATTTAAATAAATAATAATAAAACAGAAAATAAATAATTAACTTACTTGATTAATATCTTGAATATTATTCTGATCAAGTCCAGTGTTTGACACTGTGTCCTTTAGACAGATTCGTCTTCCCCTCGGTGCTTTCAGAATAGGGACGTCTATCTTCCAAGATGAAATGATCAACAACAAATAAAAATAGAAGGACCTGTTTGGATGTACAGTAAAACCGGACCAGTTTATTTCCAGAATTAAATTTGAATTCTGGATTTTATTTTGCCAAAAAAAAAAATTAAATTCAAATATTTTTGGCCCAAAAAGATAGGTATTGGGCTGGACAAGTCCAACCTAACCTCACACCACGCACCCGTGCCCAAGCCTAGCCAGCCCGACCAACTGACCGGACAGACGGCGGCACGCGTGTGTGGTGATTTTTGGGTCTAATGGGTCTAGCCTCTTTTGCCCATAACCTCCTGTAGACGCGCCCTTGGGCCTTATGTTACTACAGTTCGAACTCAAATGTCACGGTTCTGAATCTAATCCCGCAAAGTGCAATGCGAGACCGATAAATTACCAAAGAGTCCAAATCCGGCAAATCGTTTTGGAAAACTGATTTTTAAGAAAGAAGTGCTAAACATGGACTGCTTTGCCAGATATAGAGTCGCCACCTAAATATTTTGTTTTGGGAGAATTTAGGAAACCTTGACTCGTGCCGAAGGCCACGTGTCCGTCATCACCAAAGTTGCCTCGGCTCGGGAACTTGGGTACGATTGGGAAAGATCATCTATGAGCACCCCCGCTCGCCCGATCCAAAGATCGGCCTGTACTAAGCATGATATCTTGTTTTTGAAAACACATGCGTTCTTATTCCGGTTAATTAGCTAGAATTACTATGTGATGCGTATAGCAAAACAAGTATAGACTAGATCGCCTAATTTGGAACAAAGTATCGCATATCCGTTTGTTTGGAAAGTGGTTTGAAATTTGCTACCCGTAAGTAGGCTAAAATGCGGATTTCAATGAATTATCCCAATTCAAGTAATCCAACATTCACCCACAGGCATTCAGGCAGTTATATCACATAAACAATTAGCCTCATGGCAAGCATGCTATCATGTTAACACTTACACACATACAAGATGCTAAAGCATAAACACTCACAGTGTACTCCGAGCCAAAACAAGAAACTAGTTAGAAATCATGCATGATCCCAGTTCATGTTAAAATGGCTAATGTATCGCATGCAAAATGCAACTTATAGCGATCCCGATTTTTCCTCTCATGTTTACTGTATTCCGGACTCGTTTCCATTGATGGTTGTTGTTGTCTGTATTTCATTTCCGTCCTTTAACTCTTTGTATTTGAGTTTAGAATTGTCGTGGGGGGGGGGGGGGGGTGGGTTCCGAACAGGTTGGTTGAGCTTTTGTCCCAATTCTTGTTGCCCAAATTTTTAGTGATCCGCTCGAGCGGGTCTTCTTGCACTCGAGCGGAGTTTGCACACTTTCAGCACCTTGTGCGTCTGCAAAAGTACTGCAGGTTTGTTTTTCACGCTCGAGTGGGTGGTGTCTTGTTTTGTGCCTTGGCGCTCGAGCAAGTATTTTTGCGCTCGAGCGGGTTAAGTTTTTGTATTTGACGCTCGGGCGTCCTATTATCCGCTCGAGCAGGTCATACGTATATTAGTTGGCAGCTGGGTCATTTTAGATCACTTTTTCAACTCTCACTCTCTCTCCTACTTTTCAAAATCTATTTTGAGAGCTCCCCTCACTACATTTCACCTTCTCTCTAAGGTTTGATCTAGTTCTAGTGTGTTTCTAGCCTTGTCCCTTTGTAAAAAAATGTGGGGTTTGGCTTGCTCTTCATTTTGATCCGAAAATCTTGAAGTTTGGAGCACTTTGGAAATTCTCCATCATCACATTCGGTCTTATCTTTTGAGGTAGGGATAACTACTCACTTTTATGATCTTTGACATAAACTTTTGGTCATTTTGACATAATGTTGAAGTTGGGTGATTTTGGGTGTTAGGGTTTCAACTTGAATAAAGAGGGGTTTTGTTCCTTTGGCCAATACATGTGTATTTGAGCCTTAAAATGAGATCGTGGATATTTAATGATAATATTTGGACTTTTGGGTCAACATTGGAAAAAGGGGGAAAATGTCATATTTGGGTTTTATTGGGTCATTAGTGTAATTAATGACTTTCATTGTGAAACAGTGGGATTGGGAAGTTATGAGAATGAATGGTGGAGTTGGATTGATTAATCACTCACTTTTGAAAATATTGATAATTTATCTATTGATGCATTTATTATCTGTCTAGAAATAATTGCTTTGCGCTATCGGTGGAGGATAGTCGTGATTGTTGTAGACACTGTATGTTGATTAGGGAAAACTGAAACTAATTACGTTGAATATGTCATTGAATATGACAGATGGAATAATACAGCAAATCTGTGTATTGATTGATCGTGTATATGATAATTGTTTATATAAATTGCTTTGTGTGGGAGGAGATAGGGGATGTACTCCTGTAGACACCCCATTTTTGACCGACCTTAAGACTCAGACGTCACCGATTGAGCGCTCGGTGATGTTGCATGCTGTGCTCGTTCAGAAGTCTCAGAGTCGCGGCCGTGCGCCCTGCCTCCGGACTCCCGAACTCTCTTCTGTGCCTTGTTTCGGTTTGCGAACCAGACTCGATTTTCTCTGTTTTCTTTCCTGAAGGGAGGGAGAGGTCCTGTAGACTATCTCTCAGTGGCCGTGGGCTACATTTCGTGCCCGTAGGCCATTTTGCCCATTTCGGAGCCCGGTTCCCGGTTTTCGGAGCCGTCAGGCCGTGTGCCTCGGTTCAGGACCACCCAATCATCTCTGATTTCACCAATTTCTGGCATACATCTCATTTACTCCCTAACGACAGACACTGGGGTCTTAGATACCCACTTCGTGGCCAAACACCACTTTCGGTGCTTAACGGCCGATTTTCAGGATCCCGAACTGCGTGTTTTGGCCCCCGAGCATTCGTTTTGCATCGGTTTTTGTTCATTTTTGGCAGGTACCTCTGTTTTATCATAAGGAAGGTCACTGGAGGGTGGGAGGACAGCAATTGTCTCAGTAACCAGTTATGCTCCTCCGGCGCCCCCGGCGCCTGTTTTTCTCACTTCCGGGCTAATGTTGAACACCCTAGGGCCATTTTCTTCGAGCCAAAACCACATATTTGTGTTGTACACACATGGGAGGACCCTAAAAACACATGGCCGGACAGTAATTCCTCTTTTCATTTTTGACCCTCTCCTAAAGGTGGCATGTTGTCTCTCCTGTTTCAGAGTTGCCAGATTCCAACCACAGGGCCTTGTTGTGCACACTTGGGAGGACACCAACCTTTGGTGGCCGGACAGAAACTCCCACTTTCCATTTTTTCCCTTGGTCGGCCGGCCATGGGGGGTAGCCGGCCGGCCACCTCCAGTAAAAGCACATGGCAGGCCATGCTCCCCTTAGTGCACACTTTACAGCTGTATAGCTGTTTCTCCAAAATATCTTTGCATCCGGGGGATATTTTAGGAGGGAAAGCTTGGGTGCATTTCCCTCCTCTTTTACACCCCCTTTTTAGCCTTTATAAGTGGCTGGCCAGCTCCTTCATTAGGGTTAGAAAAACTCCCCTTAAGAGCTCATATACATTGGCTTACATCTTCCTCTCCAAAAACCTCCAAAATCCCTAAGTTTGGTGCCATTTCTTCATCATCTTCAAGCACTACCTTCACCACTTCCATTCCAGCAGCAAGGGAAGGTTTTTCAGAGGCTAAGAAGCAACAAACTCAAGCCAAGAAGCAACCAAAGTGTAGTCTTCAAGGGTAAGTCTCAAATTCCATCTTTTGTAGCACTTTCTTGCCTCATTTCTTAAGCCTACTTGCTTACTGTTTTGGGCTCCGACCTTAACTGAAACTAGGTCTATTTTGAGCTATTCTTCATGTTTTTTTCAAGGTCTCAACCCTGTTTAAGCCCTCCATCTTGCACTTGTTTCAATATCCTCTTATATGCCATTATTTTGCATTGAATATTTGGCCTATGTGTGATCTGATTTGGAGCATCTCATGAAATGATATTGTGCTTATTTTGAGGCCCTATTCAACATTGAAGAAGGGCTCAACCTTTTTTTCATGCTCTATATGCCACTTGCTTTGAATCCATGTTTTACCCTTGTTTTCGCATGCTTTTTCTAGCCTATGAGTAATCTGTTTTTGAGCATAATGTAAACTATTAGTGGGCCTATTTTGAGCCCCTCTTAAACATTAAAGAAGGGCTCAACCCTGTTTGGGTCCTTTATCTTCCACTTGCTTCATAATCTCTCCTATTTACCGTAAACTTGCATGATTTGTTTGGCCTGTATGAAAATTGTTTTGGAGCATGTCATGAACTGTGAATAATCTTATTTTGTGTCCCTCTACAATATTGTAGAAGAGATCAACCTTGTTGGGGGTCTCCATGTTATACTTGCCATTATACCCCTCTTTGACCCCCATTTTTGCATGCTTTCTTAAGCTTATCTAGCTTCTGTTTTCGGCCATCATCAGAGCTGGAAAGAGTCATATTTTGATCTTCTTGATATATTTCATTAAGGGTCTTTGCTGGTTTGATGAATGTTTGGGGTACCTCATGTTATAGCCTTATGTATCCTAGTTCTTGCATGGCATTTTTAACATGTTTTCATACTGAGTTGGGGGATTTCATCTACTGTAAATGTGCATATTTTTAGTCCCTCATCAGTGTTTTAGAAGGGTATTTTTCCATTTGGACATCGTATGTATCACTTGCTTCAATACCCCTCTTGGGGAGCCGTTTTTGCATTCTTGCTTAATCCTATGTGTGCTTACTGTTTAGCCCTTTTTATGACTGAAAAATGCTTTTCTTGGGGTTTCCTAGCTTCTGTTTTCATATTCCATGTCCATATTGTGCATGTTTGGTATAGCTATAGGCCATTTCGGGTGCCTAAATTCATGTTTCGGGGCCATTCCATGCTTCGGGTGCACTTTGGCCATCTTTCGGGACTGTTTTCCCCCATATTTCAGTGCTGAAATTCCATTGGCATGTTTGCATATCATTTCCATGTCATTTCATGCCTTAGGGCCATTGTCTCGGTTTGCGTGCCTGTGTGCACGCATTTCGAGGCATCTCATTTTCATCCGACGGCTTCTTATATGAGTGTGGCTGAGGCTCATTCATGTTAGTGTAAGTCCATTTTTCATTCTGTATGTCATTTTAGCATCATTGCATTCCGTATGCCATTGCCTCGGTTTGCGTACCCGTGTGCACGCATTTCGAGGCATCTCATTTTCATCCGACGGCTTCTTATGTGAGTGTGGCTGAGGCTCTCTCATGTTGGTGTAAGTCCATTTTGCATTCTGTATGATTTTTTTAGTCCTGTTGCGTTCCGCATGCCATTGCCTCGGTTTGCGTGCCCGTGTGCACGCATTTCGAGGCATCTCATTTTCATCCGACAGCTTCTTATGTGAGTGTGACTGAGGCTCTCTCATGTTGGTGTAAGTCCATTTTGCATTATGTATGATTTTTTTTAGTCCTGTTGCATTCCGCATGCCATTGCCTCAGTTTGCGTGCCCGTGTACACGCATTTCGAGGCACTTCATTTTCATCCATCGGCCTCCTGTGTGAGTGTGGTTGAGGCTCTCTTATGTTGGTGTAAGCCCATATTCCATCGCATATCTCATTTTAGTCCTGTTGCATTCCGTATGCCATTTTCTCGATTTGCGTGCCCGTGGGCACGCATTTCGAGACATCTTATTTTAATCTCATTGTATATCATATTTCAGGCCGTTTCATGTCTTTATGTCATCGCCTCGGTTTGCGTGCCCGTGTGCACGCATTTCGAGGCACTTCATTTTCATCTGCCGACCTCTTATGTGAGTGTGGCTGAGGTCCACTCATGTTAGTGTTAGTTCAATTTGCATTGCGTATGCCATTCTATGCCTTAGGATCATTTCCTCGGTTTGCGTGCCCGTGTGCACGTATTTCGAGGCATCTCATTTTCATAGCATTGTGCATGCTAGGATTGTATTTTAGTTGCATTCATGCATATCATGCATATTGCATCGTATTCGGGATAGGAGTTAGCCCGGGCACGGGAAACGAGGCACGTTTCGTACTCCGAGTGACGGAACGGGTCTCAATTCCCAAGTCACCGACACTCCGGATCACCCATGATGGAGTTAGGTTTTTGTTGTAGCATTCATGTGCATTCATCCTATATTGAGTTGTGCAATTCGGTTCCTCGGCCATCATGCATCGATATGCGTGATTGGTGGCACGAGAATTGAGGCATGCATATATTTGTGAAATACGTTGCCATGCCCCTTTTCTGCTCTCTGTTGCAGCAAAATGAAGAATCAGTAACTTTTCGGGACTTGGCACGCATTTCGAGAAACATTACAAACAGAGGCTAATCGGGGCATCGCCGTGGATTTCCACGCAAAGCAGCCCAAACATGCATCATCTCATTATCCGGAGCGGAGTCAAGGCAGTCCCTGGGTTGCATGCCAGTTTACAGCTTTCTTTGTTAATTTGTTAATTAATTATGAATTTGTATTATTCGGACTGTATTATTCTTTTATTCGGACTGTATTATTTATTCGGACCCTCTGCGCGAGGGCATAATTGTAATAAGTGTGGGTGAGTGTGATGTATGTCCTCCAACCCCACGTCTTTCTTCCCTTTTATTTACCTGCTTACGATGGTTAGATATAGGGCATATTTCAATTAGCATACAGTATGACAGCATGTTTGCATCATTCATCTGTTTTGCACGCACCGGGCTCGGCGCATCATACAAACTGCATTTGTATTTTGACTCCAAATTGAATACGTGTTAGTTGTAGCATTCCATATGCCATGTTTAGAATAGCCGAGCCTGCTATAGTTGCATTTTTGCATGTGTTGCATTAGGCATCTCTGTATATTTAGGAACCATGCATGATTTCTAATAAGTTTCTGTTTTGGCTTGGAGTACTCGGTGAGTTTTATGCTTTAGCATCCTTGCATGCGTGTGAGTGTTGCCATGAATAGCATGCTTACCATGAGGCTAAATGCTTATGTGATATAACTGCCTTGAGTGCCTGTGGGTGGAGGTTGAGTTACTTGAATTGGGACAATTCATCGAATGCTTGTTTTAAGCCCACTGGATAGTGGCAAAATCATGTTTTCTAAGCCCACCCGAGGGTGGCAAATCCACGTCTTAGCCTACCTGCGGGTAGCACCATCAAACCATTTTGAAACAAACAAACATGAAATGTTTTGTTCCAACTCAGGCGATTCAGTCTATACTTGTATGCTGTGCGCATCACATAGTAACCTAGGCTAATAACCGGAATAAGAACTCACAATGTTTTCAAAATCAGATATCATGGTTAGTAGAGGCCGGTCTTCGACCAGGCGAAAGGGTGCTCACGGCAGTGACCTTCCCCAATCGTACCCAAGTTCGAGCCGAGGTAACTTTTGGTGATGACGGACCGCGTGGCCTTTGGCACCGAGTCGGGGTTTCCTAAATTTCCCATTTTAAAATATTTAGGTAGCGACTACGTATCTGCGGCGATCCATGTTTGGCACTTCTTTCAAAAATCATTTTAAAAGCGATTTGCCGGATTTGGACTCTTCGGTTCAAGATTAAGAACCGTGACATTTGAGTCCTTCGAACTGTAGTAGACCCAATATCGAACCAGAACGGGGGGGACTCGCACTCCCTTCCCCCGGGATGCGTTTGGGGCGTCTCTGATTTGGCGACTCATTGGGATCTAGACAACTTGACTCGAACTCATGATATCTGGTTTTGACTACACTTGTGTGTTTCTTTGCATTGCATTTGCATTGGTGCGCCTAGGACACCGTGTTTGCCATATGCCATTCCCGACGATTTGCGGAGGCTTGTCTTGTCAAGTCATGACCATAAGGCCGATCGGCTCTGGCTCGACAACATAGGAACACAAACCCGGTTTCTGGGCACCCTTTGACCATTTGACCTAGTGCATATTCGGATCCATAGTGACCATTCCAAACTAGGACAAAGTTGCTTACCCGTTTATAGGTTGTTTGAAGCATTGCGTGCGTGGTGAAACCCTAGCTCGACAAAATAGGACAGGGAAACCAAACCCCAATATAGGGTGTTTTGGTTCTCATTTATCTGTTATGTGCTTGTTAGAGTCGTCTCTCTGAGAATGCATGTATCGGTTTATGAGTTCAGTATCGAACTGCGGGCATCGATTTTTGAGATAAGGCATCACGCTGCGGTATCGGCCGATTATTTGAGAATCGATTGTCTGCGGATATCGATTGATTTTGGGAAACGAGTCTGATACAGAAGTGATCGATTATGGAGGATGATGTATTTTACTTATTAATGCGTGTTGTATGCTGATCGTGTGTTGTGTGTATTTAATTTAAGCTGTTATGCTGCCCGTTTTTCTGGTCATTTATTTCCTTTTTGCTTTATTATCTTTTTGCTAGGGCAGTTTTTAGCACGATTGCTTCCGAACCAGCAGATACTCTCCAAGCACTTTGGACACGAGGTCGTCGACTCAATCGATCCGAGGATCTCGTTGACGGACATCCAGTGTTCCACTCTCTACCCCCAGTTATCAAAAGAAGGCCGAGGAGGCGCAGTGTGTCAGAACAGGGATTACCGGGACAGAGGGTCGCTGACAAGAAAAAGATCGTTGAAATTTACGTATGCCGTAGAGGTACATTTATCGGCCATTCAGATGGAATAGCAGAATACATCAGGGATGGAGGCGATGATGTGCCAGATGCACGAGAGCATGAAACAGATGCAAGAAGATGCCACTCGCCAAGCGAAATTTTCTAAACAACAAGTCGCAGTCATGGCCCAAAGAGTGATTACATTAGGCTACAACAAGAGAATCGCTTCACATCAGATTCCTCCTCCACCAGCGGCTCCACTACCTGAGCAGGCATCTACTGGTCAGAACACCCTGCTAAATCCTCAGAATATCCTCCCGAACACCCAGAATACCTTACCCAATGTCCAGAACACTCAAGAGGACACAGGTCTCCCAACGGGGCTGGCTCCACCCCCACTTCTGCCGCAACTATCCAAGAATCTTACACCCAACCACCCGGACTCTCCATTTGAGTTCGAGGTAGATCATACAGCTCTGAAGCTGAGTAAGCTGGAAAAGCTTTTCAAGAAATCGCAGGGGGTGAAGGCCATTCCAGACATCGAAGATGGGTACACTGATGTGGCCGTAACACTGCCAGACAGATTTAAGATGCCACAGATTGACCGTTTTGATGGGTCCGGAGACCCCATGGTCCATCTTCGGTTATGTTCAGATATCTTGAGGCCAATGGGCCTAACGGACTCTGAAACTCATTTGTTTGGCGAACCTCGTCAGAGTGGTCGCCAACCGGTATGCAAAGTTGGATAATGATGTCAAGAGGAACGGGATGAGGCCGAGGCCTTCGTTGCCTGATACTCATATAATACACAGATCGAGATTACAACACGTGATCTCGAAACGAGGCGAAACGAAGAGACTTTCTCTGATTTTGTAACCCAGTGGAGAGCAAAGGCATCGATGATGACCTTGAGGCCAACAGATAAAGATCAAATTCGGATGATTGTACGCAATCTCCAACCGAAGTTAATGCAGAAGATGATTGTGGTTCCCTTCCCTACCTTCGCAGATCTACACGATATAGGGGTGCAAATCGAAGATGCGATGAAGCAAGGTCTGATCGACCAGGACCGAGAGCAGCCCCGAAAGACATTCAACCGCAGTAATAACGCAGGCTCGAGTGGCGCTGCCAACACAAGGACTTCAGAGGTCGGTATGGTCACCACCACTCCCCCTCCCCATCCAAGGCCTGCGGCGGCCACACCCTTTTCCAGCACATCCGGAAGTAACACCCAAAACAACAGATTCCAACCCTGGGGCCAAAGAACCTTTACTCCACTATACATGCCTCTGTCCAAGGCTCTGGGGGTGTTAATCAAGAAGAAACATCTGACGCCCCTAGAACTGAGGCCATTACCGAATCCACTCCCTCCTTTCCACAACCCAGCCAAGTACTGTGCGTACCACCAGCAGCATGGCCATGACACAGATCAATGCTTCCGGCTGCGTCATGAGATTCAAGACCTCATCGACAAGAATATCATTGTGCCTCCCGAAAGACCCAACGTCACGACTAACCCACTCCCCGCACATAACCAAGATCCACCACCCAAAAGAGTCAACTTCATCCAAACAGGGGTCGTGTCCTACGATCCTAGTATCTATATTACCTCCTCTCACCTACCCAAGCCGGAGGTGATCCTTCCTGATTGCACTGACTTGTGCATGTTGGACACCTTCACAACCCAATCTGAGCCCGAGGTGGTGACCTCCGAAGATGGAACGGGGCATGTTTTTTTTGAGAGCAGAATTGGTGAGTCAGGGATGGAACAGTCTGGAAATGTAGCTGGGAGAGCCTATGATCCGAGCAGATACATCCTATCAGTGGGCCGGTCTGAGCCGAGTGTGGGACTGCCAGAAAAAGCTGAACTGTGCATGATTCAGGGAGACGGACTTGAACAAGGGGCAGATGATCTGACAACGATGGAAGAAGATTTTGCCAATTTTCAGTTCTTCAACGACCAAGAAGCAGGGGATGCAGCAATTAATTAGTTTGAATATGGGGAGTCGGCAGAGGTTGCCGGATGGTTAGATGATCAGCCAGATGTTGTGGAAATTCAGCTAGAGCAAGGCCCGGCAGGGGCAGGGGTATCAATGATGGCCGGAAGGGCCGAGAGTCAGAATGAACTGCCGGAGAGCGCCGGTGCAAAGAATTTCGCCCGGGACCAAGATATTGTGAAAACTGAGCAACAAACCTTACTAACACAGGAGGAGCAAGAGAAGAAGTGGGATTCTGAGAGAATCTGGAAAGCCAAGAACCATGAAGAGGTTGGAAGTGCTGCGAGCACAAGAGCAGGACATGCTGTGAGCATGTGGGATGAAAGTACCGAGAGTACGAACTTGCCAGAACCAGATAGATGTTTGTTGAATATCAGTGGGATGTGGTGGGAAGACGATGACTTGTGTCTTGCCCACACAGATGAAGATTGGGCAGGTGCCCAACCGGATGATACTTGGTACTTCGACGAGGTGGACCACATGACCAGGAGTGGGCGGTACTTCAAGCCCCCGCACCTTGACCAACCTGAAGCATCTGGGAAAGATAAAGAGGCCGAGAAACAGAAAGAGAAGCAGATTGAAGAAGAAGCTGTGCTCAAGCAGTTAAAAAAAATACAGGCAGACATCTCCATCTGGGGACTGCTTATGGCTTCAAGGGTGCACAGACAGGCTATCCTATCTGCTATGGACAAGGCCAAACTCTCCATCGAAACTACGCCAGAGCAGCTGGTTGGGCTGGTTTTTCCGGGAGGAGGTTCCCCAGTATTAACCTTTTCAGACAAGGAATTGCCGCCCGAGGGCGTGAATCATAACAAACCCCTCTACATCTCCGTAGAGTGTAGAGATAAGTGGATACCGGTGGTACTTGTCGATACCGGGTCTGCTATCAATGTCTGCCCAGTCAGAACGGCATATGCAATCGGGTTAAAACCCGCAGACTTCATACCCACCACTCAGGTGATCAGAGCTTATGATAATACCAGTAGGGAAGTGATGGGGGCATTGAGTTCGCACCAAGTTGGTCCGGGACAACACAACATTGAATTTCATGTCTTGGACGTTCCCGCAACCTTCAACTTGCTCTTGGGGCGGCCGTGGTTGCACCAAGTGAAAGCAGTCTCTTCCACTCTGCACCAGATGTTGAAATACCCTCACGGGAAGGGGGTTGCAATTGTTTTCGGAAACTCTTCCATCCATCCGCCGCCAGAAGTATCTATGCCAGTTTTAGAAATCGAGCACGGCACGGAGGATGTGCTCTTATCGGGGTTCACTTTGGCAGAGGCTCGGGTAGTGCAGAATATTACGGCTGTGAATGAAGGTGTATACGTCAGTGCTCAATCCGTTTACCTCATGAACAAGCTACAACATATTCCCGGGATGGGATTAGGAAGGAGCTGCAGGAAAGGAGTCGCAGCATTGGCCGAAGTGCCGCACAACCCGCATACCTTTGGACTGGGTTATCTGCCCACCAAAGAGGACTGGGTGAGCAGAGGAAAAGAAATGGCCGGCAGAGCCAGAGCGAAGCAGGCTGGGAAGCCTTTTGATTTAATGCACAGGCCCATCCAGGGTACCCTGAACGGACGCTTCATCCGGGAGGGGGAGGACTTTCCATTTTACGGCTTCCCAAAGCCATGGTCAAACGCGGAGAAGAAGCGCGTACCAGGTTTCGAAATCTTCTTCGACCTGCAACTATCTGGGGATGACGTTGCCACAGAGCAGACAGACCCAACAACTGAGGTTGAGCAGAATAAGGCAGTGGATCCTGAGGGCACAGAATTGGAAATGGAGGTAGCACTGGCATGTCTCCTCTCTGATCCTCCGATCGACCAAGAATGCTTGGGGGATAACTTTGTGGTTTCCATGATTGGGGATGAAACGGCCGCGAGCCGACCAGCAGCTATCTTGGATGCATCAATCGCACCCTCTCTCACTTGGCAGTACGAGGAGGGATTTTTGTCCAGCAGCACCGGGTCAGGTAGTGAGCCGGAATCTGATTCCACCGAGTCTTTTGAGTCGAAATCAGGTTCCAGCTCGACTGAGTCTGAGTCTGGTACTCCTGGGAATGTTAACCCGGATGCCACAGTCCTGTCTAGGTCGTCTTTTTCCTTTTCATTTGAGTCTGTTGTAACCGATGAATTGGACGATTTGGATGTACCTAATGAGAATGAACTATCTGTGGTTTCTGAGTACTTTTCTGTGCCCCTAAATTATTGCATCAATTCAGACTTTCAAAATTTTGATCAAAACGATGAGGACGAAGTTCCTCCGGTTTACAACGTTTAATTGAGCAAGAGCAAGAGAGATTTCTTAAACCATTAATGGATGAAATCATTACCATGAACATTGGTACTGAGGAGGACCCGCGGCTGGTCCAGATCGGGTCCACGTTGTCTTCGGAGGAACGCGAGCGCTTAGTCGCTTTATTAAAAGATTTCAAAGATGTTTTCGCGTGGTCCTACGAAGACTGTAGACACCCCATTTTTGACCGTCCTCAAGACTTGGACGTCACCGCTTGAACACTCGGTGATTATCCATGTTTGTGTTCGTTTGGAGTTCCCGAAGTTCTCGGCTACGCGCCTTGCCTCAGGACCTCCGAACTTGACCGTTTTGTGTCTGGTTTTGCACCAAACACTTGTGTTTTGCCTTGGAGGGGCAGGGAATGCTTTGTGAGGCATCCCCACACACCACCGGCAGTGGCTAGGGGCCACCGGCTGGTTGTTGTTGCCATCGGCACTATATTGTGCCGGTCGGCACCTTTTTGTGCCGGTCGGCAGTCAATTTTGTCAAAATGACAATTTTACCCTGCCGACTACTGTGCAGTTGCTTTATGAGATATTTTAAGGCAGCTGTCTTGCATTTGTTTCCCCTCCATACACGTGTATGGAGCGATGCCCTCCTTGTAAGCTTGTTTGACAAGCTTCACAAGATGGTTGCCTATAAGAGAAGGTCTTCTCTCTTGGCATTAGGGTTAGAAAAGTTTTGGTTAGAAAGGTGAGAGGAAGCTATGGTTTTAGGTTAGAAATCCTATATCTGTTCTATCTCTCTTTTTCTCTCTTGTTTGTGTGACTAGGTGTTTGTGTCTTACTATTGCACATCAACACCTAGTGTTTCACCTTCCCTTGGCTACTGAGGTCCCAAGTGGTTGTTCTTGGTGTTCTTGACTGGTTTTGAGCTCAAGGAAGCAACAAAGTCAACATTTGTGAAGAGGGTCAACAAGGGTGAGAAACTTACTTTATTTACCCCATTCTTGCACTCCATTTTGACCTATCCTTGAACTGTTTTTGTGCTTGGTGTTCAATACAAAAAAGTTCTATTTTTTAGTCCTCTTGATAGTTTATTAAGGGTACTTTGTGCTTTGGGGAGGTTTGGCCCCTTTTAGGCCTTGAAAGGCCCCATTTTTGTGCTATTTTGTTGAGATCCGAGACTTTGGTGCTTGGGCCTCTTCACCACTGAAATCTTGAGGGATTTCAGTGGTGAAGATGGTGCCTTGAAGTCCTGAGAAGGAGAGGGCCACCCCCTCTCCTTGATGTCCTTAAAAAGGGTAAAATTTGGCCTCTTAAGGGAGCACAGTTTTGAATGTTTGAAGAGCATGTCTTGGCTGCATTTTATGTTTATTATGCCCTAATATGACATTTCTTAGTGTTGGTTTTAGTACTCCTTGCATGTTTTGCATGGTTGCTTTGTAATGCCTCTTTGGTCCCTTAACATGCCTAGGTTGTTAGCCCTAGTTTGAGCATGCTTTAGGCTTAGACTTATGAATGTTTTATGCTTATTTTGACATGTTTTAGCTTTGTCCATAGTCATTTGGGTTGGTCTTAGCATGTATCTTGTAGCCCCTTTGCATTTTAGGCTTGCTAGCCTTTGAGTATGCATGTATAGCATGTGTTGCTTACCTCATTTTGATGGTTTGGAACCATTTGGCATGTCATTTCAGTCCCTTTGGTGTGCTTGTATGCTTGCCTTAGTTGCCTCTTTAATGCTTTAAAAGCATGTGTTGTATGCCTCATGTTTTAGCATTTGTGCATGCCTTTGGATTCATGCCATTTAGATGCCATCTAAGTGGTCTTTTGGGCTTAGTTTTATGTGTTAAAACTCCGTTTTTAATTGGTTAAGTGTTACCATGTGTGGTTGTAATATGTGTGGTTCAATGCCTCATTGGTTTGCCTTAAGTACTTGGGCCACTTATTGCATGCTTAGCCTACTTTATTGCTTGGTTTAGCATCATATTTTGCATGATTTTCAGAGCTTTATATGCATGCTAGTAGTCCATGTTTAACTCATTTCAAGTGTGCTTGAATGTTGTTTATTATGCTTAAGTGTTGGTGCCTTAACTTGTGCATGTGTGCATGTGTGTTTGGCCCTCATGATTTAGCATTTTGGCCAATGGTTTTAGGCCTATTTGGAGCTGCCTAATCCATGTTTGAGTTCACCCCCTTGCTTAGTTCGTATGCTTCCTTGCTTAGGTTGTGCACCTAGCATGTTTTGCTTGCTTGCATTGCCCATTTTGCATACTAGTTGACATGTCTAGGATTGCATCATATTGGCATGCATGCTAAGCCTCTTGAAGTGAAGTATGATGGAGGTTTGGCACCCTTGTTTGCTTGTTTGCATTGCATGCATTTGAAATCAAAGTTGCATTCTTGGTTCTTTGGGCCATCATGCATGGAAATGCGTGATTGGTGGTCCGAGAATCGAGGCACATCTTCCTTTGAGTCATTAATATGATAAGGAGTGTGTTTAGTGCATATATGCCTTGAATTGCATTGCCATGCAAGTTGTTGCCCTCTGCTGCTGTGAGTTGCAGGTTCTGCAGGCATTCAGTGCCGGCCGGCAGTGTTTAGTGCCGACCGGCAGTCAATTTGCAGCCGATGGACCAATTCAGTGCCGATGAGCTCAATCCACTGCCGGTGGAAGCTTTGTGCAGCCGGTAGTGATATTCAGAACCTAAGGAAGTATTCCTAGGACTGTGGCAGTCTTCTGAGATGCAAGGCAGGGAAAACAGAGGCAATCTAAGCATGGCAGTGCAATTCCGAGCGGAATCTGAGCACGCGTGTATTGAGCCCTCGCCCCGAGGCGGTTTACAGTTTTTCCTTAGATTAATTATTTTGTTAATTTAATTAATTTGTAATATTTAATTAGCTTGCGTAGTTAATTATTTGTATTATTCTTTTGGTCCCTCCGAGCGAGGGCATAATTGTAATAAGTGTGCGTGCGTGTGTGCATGTCTTCCAACCCCCACTTCTTTCTTCCCTTTTACTTATTTGCTTTTAATGGTTAGTATTAGGGCACGTTTATTTTAGCATACCTTATGCTATGCATGCGTGCATCCATGCATTTGTTGACATGCATCGGGCTCGGTACATCATACAAACTGCATCTCATTTTCAATTCCAAATTGAATACGTGCATCGAATAAAGTGCATTCCACATGCCATCTTTAGAGTTAGCCGAGCCTACTCTAAGTTGCATCTTGCCTGTGTTGCATTAGCCACTTAACATGACCTAGGGACATGCATGTCTGCTAACTAGTTTATTGTTTTGGCGCAGAGTACGATGTAAGTATTTTACGCTTTAGCATACCACATGCGTGTGAATGTTGCCATGACAGTATGCTTACCATGTGGCTAAATGCTTATGTGAGATAAACTGTTTGAATGCCTGTGGGTGAAGGTTGGATTGCTTGAGTTGGAAAACTCATTGAAATCCGTGTTTTAGCCTACTTGCAAGTAGCAAATTCCAAAGCATTTCCAAAACGAACGGATATGCAATGTTTATTTCCAAATTAGGCAATCTAGTCTGTACTTGTTTGCTGCGCGGATAACATAGTAATTCTAGGCTAATAATTGGAATAAGAGCATGTAATGTTTTCAAAATCGGATATCACGGTTAGTAGAGGCCGGTCTTCGGACCGGGCGAAAGGGGGTGCTCATAGCTGACCTTCCACGATCATACCCAAGCTCCCGAGCGAAGACCACTTTGGTGATGACGGACACGTGGCCTTCGGCACTGAGTCAGGGTTTCCTAAATTTTCCATTTTAAAATATTTAGGTGGCGACTCTGTAATCTGGCAAAGCAGTCCATGTTTGGCACTACTTTTCAAAAAATCTGTTTTTCTTCAAAACGATTTGCCAGAGTTGGACTCTTTGGTTCAGATTTAGAACCGCAACAAACAAACAGGGAGTCCGAACTGTAGCGAGGTCCCTCCACGGACGTGTTACAGTTTCTGGTGACTCTGCTGGGGATTTTAGAGAGCTTGACTCGAACTCGTGATATCCTGTTTTGACTACACTTTTGTGTTTCTTTGCATTGCATGTGCATTGGTGTGCCTAGGACACCGTGTTGGCCATCTGCTATTCCTGAGCGGTTTGCTGGAGGCTTGTCTTGTCAAGGCATGACCATAAGGCTGACCGGTTGCGGGCTCTGCCAGTATGGGAACACAAACCCCGGTTTTACCGGGGCACCCTTTTTGACCATTCGACCTAGTGCATATCGAAATCCATAGTGACCATTCCAAACTAGGACAGGTTGCTTACCCGATATGGGTTGTTTGAAACCGTTGTGTGCATAGTGAAACCCTAGCTCCTGACAAAATAGGACAGGGAAACCCTACCCCAACATAGGGGTGTATTGGCTCTCTTTTACCTGTTATGTGCTTTTAGAGTGTATCTCTGCAGGGAACGCATATATCAGTTTGCAAGATTGGGTATCAGGCCCGAGGGCACCGGTATCAGTGTTGTTGAGAATCAGTTGTGTCTGCGGGTATCAGTTCAGTTTTGAACAGTGGTTCTGGGGAACAGTGATCAGTGGTAGAGTGCAGTTGATCGGCTACACCCGTGTTTGATCTGTTTGGGGCTGAAATGCTGCTTGTTTTTCGTTTCAGTTCAGAAATTCAGAGAGTTGATCCGGAACAGCTAGTGTCTTCTCCTTCTTTGGCGGGGTGAACATAACATGAGAACTTCGGAAGAGATTGTGGTCATGACGGCCGCGCTGAGTCAAGGGATTACCCCACAGGATGAGACTACTGTTGATATGCCGCACCCACCTAGGCCGCCTTCCGCACATCCAATTTGGACTCCTCAACTATATCAGGCTCGCGAGCCCACCACATTTTAATTAATGGGAATGATAGGTGATCTTCAAAGATCCATGGCAGATCTCGCCTATGGAATATCTGTTTCGCCACCAGCCACACCATATGCCGGAGGCTTTATACCCCAAGAGCCCCCGCTGCTGGGACGAATTGTAATTAAACTCAGCCAACCGGAGATGGCCTCCAACTATGGCAACGACGCAGCAAACCAAGTTCTAGACCAGGCTGAGGCTGGAGACAAAGGTAAAATGAAGGCGGATGCCGACCCTATCGAACAACTGCTGTGGGCAGTAGAGGCTTTGAAAGCCGGGGGAATGAACAAACAACAGATATCCGCAGTCATGTCAAAAGCTGTGGAGGATGCTTTCCCTACTCACTTTGAGGCGATTCGATCAATCAGAGAATCGGGATAGGCCCCGTCATGCCAAAACGGTTCTTCCCTCTCCCAGCCTTGCATCCGGAAAGGATCAGAAACCCAAGGCTGCACCCGCTGATCCGTTCGCTAGTACATCTAGCAAGAGTGCTCAGGCCCCAAAATACCTGCCCCGGGGGCGCAGGGTCTTCCATGCTCTCTACATGCCATTGTCCAAGGCACTTCAGATCCTTGCCGAGAAGGGACACCTTAAACCTCTGGAGCCTCGGCCTCTCCCAAAGAATCTCCCCGCCACGCATGATGCTTCCTTATACTGTGCGTACCATCAGCAGACTGGCCATGCCACTGATAATTGCTTCCGCCTCCGTCATGAGGTACAAGACTTGATTGACAACGAGGTTATCCTCCCGCCCACCTCAGCGAAGTCCGTCACCACTCAGTTGTTGGATTTCGAGGACACAGATACTGCAAGTATGTAATCGGAAGGTGAACCGCCTGCGGGCAGTGTCTGGTACATTTTTGGATGTGGCGTTTGGCACGCATTTTTGAGCACCTGCCAATGCTAGTTTTGTAAATCCTGACTTGGGTGTCGAGTCAGTCTTTTGTTTTGTTTTTGAGTCTGTCTCTCTGTATTGAGTCAGTCTTTTGCTTACAGAGTCTGTCTTGCTGTAACAAGTCAGTCCCTTTTGTATAGTATACCAGGTAATTTCGGGGTTGTTGCCTTAAACACCGTTTTGTTTTTCAAATAGTTGTTTTTACTTTTTGAGTTTGTTTCTACCGAGGAGTCGGTTATGCCAGCAAATCTGAATGAAACAGCTGCGGCTATCATAGGCCGAATTTGTTGCTGTTCGAACCAACCGTGCCAGAGAATGTGAATGGAACGACAGTGCATTTCGCCTACACTCTTGTGCCTTAACACATCATCACAATGACCTAAGCTTTTCAGAAAAACCTTTTTCAAACACTGCGGTGATAAAAACAAAGAGGAAGGAACTCCTCGGGTTTTGCAAAGCTTTGATCATTTTTTAGAGAAAGAGAGGCTTGCTAAGCTTTTAATGAATGAAATCATGTTTGTCGGCGTGAGTACTGAGAAGGACCCTGGCCTGATCCAAACTGGTTCCACACTATCTTCAACACAAGCGATTTGTCGCTTTCTTAAAAACTTTCAAAAACAAAATATTTTGCGCAGTCTGGCGAAGACAGGTGTGGAACCGCTCTTGAGATTGTGCAGCCCAGGATTGCTCTCGGTCTCAAGTTTCAATTCATCTGTTACAAATTGGATCCGTTCAAAACATTCAGTGCCATGAAACGCCTATGTGGCCCATTTCGAGGCAGCCCTCGAGCAAGAGGCGTCAAAGTTAGATCAGGAAGATCAAATCCCACCAAGCAAAGCTCGAGAAGCAACCGTGATGGACTTTTCCTGCAAATCAATACAACAGTCGCTCTCCTGGATACGGAGGGACTTCAATCTCAAAACCATTTGGCATGGACTTGCTACACTTTTACCCTTTGAGAGGCTCGTTGGGCCGAAAACCCGGAAGGGCGGCCCAGGCAAAAGTTAGAGCAAAGGAAAAAGAAAAGAAAAGAAAAATACAAAAGAAACAAAAAGTGAAAAAGAAAAGAAAAATACAAAAAACAATAGCAAAAGAAAAGAAAGAAAAGAAAAGAAAAAGAAAAGAGAAAAAAGAATGAAAAAGAAAAACATAGCTCGCAAGGTCGAAAACCTGCAACAGGCGCCTTGGCAAAAATTAGAGCCTAAAAAGTGAAGGTTAAAATACCCGAGTGTACCTTAACCGGAACTACGTAAGGCTTGATTCCCATGTTTGGGATACGTAGGCAACTTCATCCTGAAGTCCAGCCCCCAACGCTTCCATAGCGTCTCAGTCCATGTCATGGTTTTGATCACTTTTTGCCTTCCCCGAATCCGATGTCTCGATTGCAGCAACTTACGGCTACGTGATCAGCTTTCTCTTGAGATCCAATCATCAACGCCTTCCAGGTGACTGTGTCCATATATTGATTCAAACCGTCTTCGCCTCCTCCGCGCCCGAGGGTCCGATCGTCGTCAACAAAGACTGGCTTACAACGTGCCGAGGCATCATCCAAACAAGGGGCAACTTTCCGTTGCCATCCATTGCCATGAGTTGCCCCGAGTTACCGTCCAAACCAGGGGCAACTTTCCGTTGCCTTACCCCCCCTTAAGCCAGGGGCAATTTTCCATCGTCCCTGATCCGAGGTTGCATATCTCGAAGGTAAGTTCCGCGCTCGTTGAGCGTTGATTATTTGCAAAAATAGTTTTTGAAAATTTTCACTGAGGTTGACTTATTTTCTCGAAAACTGTTTCATTTTCAAAATTGGACCATGTTTGGACCCAAAAAGGAGAATTTTCAGTGCTCACAGCCTGATTCGCATGATTTTCAAATCAAAATTGAATAAGTGTGCTCATCTGACTCTCATCTTTGATCAAAACTGTTTTAGAAAAACAACAAAAAATGGTCAAAATGACGAACTAGGGGCACAATTGAGTCAGGTCCTCTGTCTTTCCCCCGTTAATATGCTTGCCAGCAAGGCACCCTATCCACCAGAAGGAATAGCCGTGAGCTAACAATGTTGGGTGTGAACCCGCGACTTCCTATTCATCTGTCATTCACCCCGGGGAGGGATGAAAAATGAGAGAATAAAGAATAGAGAGGTGTAAGCTGAGAGAAAAGTAAGGAGAAGGGTTTTGTGAGAAAAACTGAGCTTGAGGGACGAGTGATGTGAGTATCATAAATCATAAAGGGTGGGAATAATACCCGGAGGAACTGGCTTCTCGAGATCTGAGGTCTTTTTGTAAACATGTCTGTGTGTCGTGTCTTTTGATTTGTTGACCTTGATTTTGGCTTTGAGTCTTTTCCGAGCATGTCTCATTAGCTCAGGTCGTGTGCCTTTTGTTTCTTTGTTTGAGTCTGTCTCGTCGTATTCTGTGGTAGGCTCGATACCCCGGTTGAAAACCCATCCTCTTCCAAAAAGTAATCGCTTGTGCTCAGAATACTGTGCCATTCTCTACATCCGTGCAAAGCAAGAGAAGGAAAGGGAAAATTTGGGACATCTGAGTGTGTTTCAACTGCAACCGTGCCAGCTTTGTGATCCGTCTCGTCAGATCGGGGCTATTTGTTCAGGGTTTGCTGTGTGCAGAATGAACCGAATACTGTGTTATGGGCTGTATGCAAATCGATCCCCAGTAGAGTATGGGCTATCTATTCAGTTTGAGCAGTGGTTTGTATGAGTTGTTTTATTGTTAATTGGTTGGTTATCCGATTATCACAGTGCAATTGCTCAATTTTCAGACAACAGATCAATATCATTTACATTTGAAGTGTAACATGACGCAATGCAGTGCAAAGTATGAAAGATGCAGATATGTACAGATATAACACTCTTTTTTAGACAAAAAGTTTGTTTCATTTCATATAATCTCTTCAAGTACAAAGTTTAAGGGAAACAAAAATCTGCATGCGGCAGTACAAAGTACTCTATCTACCAAAAGAGAGAAAAGTACAAGAAAAGAAATAAAAGAAATAGCAAAGGTCTGGGTCATCAACATCATCACTGGCCTCGCGCCGGGGGATCTGTCCTCGCCCTCTTCCTGGGCAGAAGCCCAGGAGCATCACCAGAAGTGTCACTGTCTGAGCCCGAGCCGGCCTCCTCCTCGGATGCCTCCGCCTCCTCCTCAGACTCGTCATCCGGAACTGGAGCCCGCGAGCTGCTCCCGGCGTAAGTACGCCCTCCTCTGGTGCGGGGGAATATCCTGCCATCCCGAGTAGAAATGGAAGGTCCAGGTGGAGCGCCACCACCCACAGGAGGAATCGGGAAGGGAGGCTGAAAAGTACAAAAGCAAATGCATTAGTACACATGAAGCGGTTTATCAGTGCAGAATGCAGTGTATGAGTACAGAGTATGAGTGTCGTGAGTAGTTTATCAGTGCAGAATGCAGTGTATGAGTACAGTGTTTGAATGCCGTGAGTAGTGTATCAGTACAAAATGTAGTGTATGAGTACAGTGTATGAATGCCGTGGGCAGTTTATCAGTGCAGAGTGCAGTATATGAATACAGTGTGTCAAGTGCCGTGAGCAGTTTATCAGATGTTGTGTTGTGCATCAGATTATGCGAAGCAGCTTGTATATGGTTTGAAGCTATGTCAGAGAGAACATATCGGAAGGCCATAAAAGGCTAGGAACTCGAAGGTCCGCTGTAACATCCCCGCCATGGAGGCATTCATCTCCAATGACTGCCGGGTGCACTCGGAGGAAGCCTGCAAAAATATCAGATGCATCAATATTCTGTGGAATATCAAATAAACTAAAATGAAATAAGCATGCAATCACGATAATACATACCGGAGGCAAGTCGGGGATACCGACAAACTCGTGATCAGCCGGCGGAGGGGCGAAGGGAATCTGATAGGTCACCCCATCTAACCCCCGGAAAGACAGTGAAGAAGGCAAAGTGGGCCAACTGGCCTCCCGTCCTCTCTGGACTCCGCCCCTGCCGCGGACTCGGGCCCTCCTCGGCGCTCCCCCTCCTACTCCTGCTCCGGCCGCCGGCGCCGCAGGTCTCTCTCTCTCAGCTCGGCGACCACCACTCAGCGGCTGTATGATGAAGGTCCGGACGTACTCTGAGTAATCCCCCTCGCCTCTGAAACCGTCCGCCTCCCAGCCGATGGTGTAGTCCGCCATCTGCTCAGCGGTGAAACGCTCGGTGTCCCTCATATGTTCAGGAGGATGCACCGGGACTATCTGCTCAGGTAACCCTGAGGTCACGCATAAGCTTCGCCAGGTACCAAGCCCGACAGACCGGGCCCTCCAGCAAAATCCGGTAACGCGAGGTCTCGATCGCGCCGGCAAATCGATCCTGCACCATCGCTGGCAGAGGAGCCCACGGCTGCTAGTTGATCTGAAATTGAAATACAGTTTGTCACCTACTGGTATTGCAAATATACAGTGGAAAAGTGAAGCTTAAATAAACTGCAAGTAAAACATACCTCGGCAGGAGTAATGGTGTCGAAGTAGTGACGGAAGAAGCTGAAAGTCTCCCGTGGCCGCCGGGCGCACCTCCCGTCATAGCGGCGTGAGAAGGGAATGACTAGAGGAGTCTCTGTCTTGACGCGGCTCCACAGGAAAGTAGCGTAAACCCACAAGCGCAAGGCGGATGTCGAACATTTATCGAGATAAAGTAGAATCTGAGAATAAAGCAAAAATAGCGAGCGTGTGTTGTGCGATGTATTGAGCGAGTGTCTGATATGAGCGATTGTACAATCGATGTAAGCGAGAATATGTGTGTGCCGTGTATGCGATTATCTGATAAGTGTAAAGCAGGACTACGATGTGTGCGGTGTGCGAGTCTGAAAACGAGCGAAATGTAAAGCGAGAGGAAGACATTCCTCCCAAGCTTGCGGTAACCCCCAAACAGCCCTTGCCATGGAAACCGAGCTCATGTACCCATAAAGAGTGGCGAGCCGCACCACCCAGTCGAAAGCATAAGACGTCGGGACGTCCACCGGTCTGTTGAGTAAGCGGCCGCAGTGTTTGCCGGTCGGCGAAGAGGGTCGTCCCTAGCAAAAACATCGAAGCAGCGCGCATATCGCTCTCTGACGCCTCGGTCGCCAGGCTGCGTCAACAAGAGGAAATTTGCACCTGATCGCACCTCAAACCAGGAATAGCAGACAAAGCCTGGACGACCAAGAGGTGGCGCCGCGCCAAGTAAATGGATCTGAGTGGCGGTCCACTCATCCATGTCGGTGTCGAAGGGGATCGGATCACCCCCTACCCCGATGCCGGTGAGCACCGAGAAGTCGTAGGGAGTCATCGTCATGTCTCCCGCCGCGGATAGGTGGAACGAGTCGGTGGTGTCCCACCACCTCTCTGCCAGGCGACTAGAAGAGGCTGCGAGCGATGGCCAGTCGGACCCTGCAGAAAGAACCAAAGCCCGCCTCGTCCACGATGTGTCGAACCGCCTCGGGAAGCTCCAAGTACCAATCTCGAGCCGCAACATTCCCATACCCGCGGATGGTATGGGAGTTTCCCTGTTTACAAACAAATGGTTGCAAAGCAATATGAAATGTACAGTTCTGAGGAAACATGTTAAAGTCGATACAAACCTAGCATGCGTGCAAGTTTTTCAGATTCCAAGCAGACACCGGGTTTCAGTATACTACGGTGGACTACTGGGTTTGATGCGTCGACGTGTTTTGAGTAAGTGCAATGTGAACATGGTGCACGTGTGCACATTTTTGAATCAGCGGATCGAGGTTTTGATGTACTATGGTGGACTACGGCTGTGATGTGTCGATGTGTTTGTAAGATCAAGATCTGAGATATTGTGCATGTGTGCACGTTTTTTAGATTCAAGCAGATATCGGGTTATAGTGTGCCAGTAGGTGAACTACAACGTGTGATGCGCCAGCGTGTTTTGTGTGGTTCAGTTTAAATACAGCATACAATATGTTTTCAGATTCAAATAAGTGCCGGGCGTCGGTAGGTTTGCAGTGAAGAACGGTGTGTGCCGTGTGTTTGGGTGATTGAGGCTAGTGCAGTGTGTGTGCATGTGTCCATCCTAAACAGATATCAGTTGTAAACATGATTGCGGTCAACTACAGTCTACAGCGTATTAGAGCTAAGCAGTTAAAGAACAGATTCAGCTATGGCAGTTAACAGTTCTACATTGCAGAAATTTAAAGCAGAGAAAAAATGTTACCTCGGAAGTGCCGAAGGATAGGTGAGAGGTCGGCTCGCGCAGGAGAAACTCCGGGTCCAGCGCTCGGTTGAAGCCGCGGAAATGGCGAAGACCATCCGGAGGTAGGACATGGATCGCCGGGCGGTAGGTCGCCGGATCGAAGGGACGCTCGCTCAATGGGAGGAGCTCGACCCCGGGATCCATCTCGTGATCCGGGGGAGTCCCGACGTGTGGAACATCGTCAGCCATGGCAATGGTAGTGAGAAAATGGTCGGAAGAGCCGGAATGTGAAGAGTCAACCGAAAAAGTCAACCCCGAGCGGGCCGAAAATGACCGGGAAGGCCGGAAGATGGAAAGACACGGAAACGAAGAGGAAATCGAGGGGAACAAGTCCCGAAAAAGAGGAAATAGCAAAAGAGGCGCCGAAACAAAATTTCGATCGGTTCAAAATGTGCGAAACGCGATGGAAATCGCGAATCGGACGACGAAAATGGCGCGAAAACTCAAAGAAATGAGCGAAAGAGGAGAGAAAGAGGCTCTAGAGAGAGAGGGGGAGGTTTTTCGGTGGCAAGGAAATAAGAAAATAGGGTTTAGAAACCCTATTTTAAAAGACCCGAGGCAAATTGTCAAAACTGCCCCCGATCAGTAATTTTTGGCCAGTCGGCACTATTTTGTGCCGGTCGGCACAATATTGTGCCGGTGGAACTTTTCTGCAGCCGGTGGCCAGCCGGTGGCCACCTAGTCCAGCCGGTGATGTTCCCAAAGCCTTGTTTAGGCCATATGAGTAGTTTCTGGTCTTCATAGCTCAAAAAAGTGCAAGAAAGTGCATCCCCGATGCTTAACCGGCCTCCGTTTTGACCTCGGTCCGTGTCTCCTGTGCGTGGCACTCAGATTCAAGCAAAGATTGTATCCTTTTGTATCCTTTGGTCTTTTACGAGATTCAAAAGTTGCCCCGTGTGCGTTGCATGCATCCATCACGTTGTCCGGTGCGTCGCATCGCGCCATCTTGCACGTCCCTTGCGACTTGTACCGTTTTGCATTTTCATGTGGCATGCGTGTCCTATTTGCATTTCATTTTCCATTCAATGAGGTACGTGTGCCTCATTTTTGCATTTCCATTGTGTCTCGAGGTACGTGTGCCTCGTTTTGCATTTCATTTTCCATTCAATGAGGTACGTGTGCCTCATTTTTGCATTTCCATTGCGTCTCGAGGTACGTGTGCCTCGTTTTGCATTTCTTTTTCCATTCAATGAGGTACGTGTGCTTCATTTCGCATTTCCATTGCATCCTCGAGGTACGTGTGCCTCGTTTTTGCATTTCATTGACTATTCAATGAGGTACGTGTGCCTCATTTTGCAGTCTTGCATCTTGAGGTACGCGTGCCTCACTTTGCATTTCATTTGCATTTCGTTTTGCATTCTGCATTCCATCGCGTTATTTCGCGCACCTCATTGTTTTCCATTCCGGTCTAGCGAGACCTTAAACACGTACGGTCTAGGAGACCTTAAATCCTTCGAAGGTGCAAAAACTTTGGCGCATGCATTGTCGTGTATCATCATCTCGACAGCCGCGCATTGCCGCGCATTTTGAAACCATGCACCCACCGGGTCTGGCGAGACTTTAAACACGCACGGTCTAGGAGACCTTAAATCCTCGGGAGGTGCAAAACCTTCGGTGCATTAAGGTGTGCACCTTATCGCATTTGGCATGCATTCAATCGCACTGTTTTGTGCACTCGCGTTGTCTAACGCATCGCGCTATTTTGCGCATCGTGCCGTTTGGCGCACCCTCATTGCACTTCATTTTCCATCCTTTGAGGCACGCGTACCTCATTGCATTTCATTTTCTATCCTTTGAGGCACGCGTACCTCATTGCACGCACGTCTCATTTGCCCCATTTGCATCCGCATGCGTGTTTCATTTGCATCGCATTCACTTGAAGTGTTGTGTAATCGTTGCGCCAACCGGGTCTGGCGAGACCTTAAACACGCACGGTCTAGGAGACCTTAAATCCTTAGGAGGTGGAAGACCTTCGGTGCATTAAGGTGCACACCTCATTGCATTTGGCATGCATCGCATTGCGCTATCTTGCGCATCGCACTATCTTGTGCATCACATCTCAGTCGCGCTATCTTGCGCACCCCAATCGTGTTGTTTCGCGCACCTCATCAGTTGCCCCCCGGGTCTGGTGAGACCTTAAACACGCACGGTCTAGGAGACCTTAAATCCTCGGAGGGTGCAAGACCTTCACTGCTTTGGCACACCCAATTCATACATTGTCATGCATTCATAAAGCCGCGTGTTGCCGCACATTTCAAGTTCATGCATTGTCATGCATTCAAAAATCGCGCGTTGGCGCGCATTACAAACATCATGCATTGTCATGCATTGCATACGGTCTAGGAGACCTTAAATCCTCTGAGGGTGCAACTCCTTCGGTGTTTGTCGTGTCCGAATGACTTTTCCGTGGTCTGGTAAAGCCACCTGTCTGTGTTTGCGGTGAGTTCCTAGAAGACCAATGGGGATGGTAAAAACTAGAGTTTGAACGGCTTATGCCTAGAACGCAAAGGTTCGAGATTTCCGAGACTAAAGTCTGGTTTAAATACCCAAGGGGTGTACCCTCGACTTGAAATCTGTATGGAAGCCCCATAGGTTGAGGCGGCATGTTTACGCCTCAATCCTGGATACCGAACCAACCTAGTATATCGCCTTGTTGGTAAGATAGGGAAAACTGCAATTGTAGCCATTGCATCATACTGCATTGTCATGCATCATTAATACTATTGCATATGTCATGCATTTCAAAAAAAAAAAAACAAACAACAACCATCATATCGCATATGTCATGCATCATTGTAAATATTGCATATGTCATGCATTTAAAAAAAAAAAAAAAAAAAAAAAGAACAACAACAACAACCATCATATTGCATGTCATGCATTTCAAAAAAAAAAAAAAACAAAAAAAAAAAAACGTGCATTGTCATGCATCATTGTAAATATTGCATATGTCATGCATCATGGTAAATATTGCATATGTCATGCATTTCAAAAATCCAAAAAAAAAAAAACATGCATACGTCATGCAGCATCATTGTAGTATAGTGCATATGTCATGCATTTTCTGTAAATATCCATTTCTATTGCATTGTAGTTGCATGCATCCACTGCATCATCTTCCATCTTTGGCTTACGCCTTTCCTTGTTGAGCTTGGTCTGGTATGTGCCCTTACTTTTCACGTCAAAGCATGGTTCATGTGCATCGCGCCTATTCCTTGATGAACTTGGTCTGAGGTTGCGGCACCTTTTCTGTGTTAGACATGGCTTGTATGTGTGCATGCCTTTCCTAAGCGAGATACGGTTTGGCCCGCGCGCAATAATCACAGATTACATTGTAGTGTAATTGTTGCATCCGGCATTAGGATCATTGTTCTTTCCTTAGCGGGTCGTCACCCCACTTATGTCAATCCACCCAATACTTGTCCTTGCGTCCGTCTACATCACTCATAGTTCAGACATCGTTCTATGGTAGACGGACTCGTTACTTCCATCAATCTACTTGACATTTGTGTGGTTTCGAACCGCTCCTGATTGAATCATGATTCAATTGCTCTGCATGTAGTTTGCATTGTTTCAATTGCACTACATATCATTTGCATTATTCATACATCATTTTGTATATATTGCATACCATTTTGCATTTTGCATTGCCATGCATATGGCTAACAATATTGTACCTGTTAAGTTTACTTTCTTTGCAGGCACGATATTGTATGTACGGCTCATTCGAGGCCGGCGCAACCAGACGAGCCGCACAGGTATTGTATCCTCCGCGTGAGACGTTTTGAGAATTACATAATTCTCTTACATCCTTTATGCATTGTAGTGTAGATGGGCATATGCTAGCTTATAACTGTTGCATGCGTGCTTCATTACAGCTTTCTTTGCATGATCGTAAGTTATGCTCGGCTTCTTGCATCGTCTTGCATTTTGCCCCTGCCTTCGGGCGCATACCTTGTTTTGTCTCGCATGTTTGTCCAAGTCTTCGGCCTTGTCAAAAATGGGTCGTCTCTGGGCTTTGACATTCACTCCCGTCATCGTTATGACTTCCGAATTCTGTCAAAGAGGGGCAACTGAAGACACCCCATTTTTGACCGTTCTCAAGACTTGGACGTCACCGCTTGAACACTCGGTGATTATCCATGTTTGTGTTCGTTTGGAGTTCCCGAAGTTCTCGGCTACGCGCCTTGCCTCAGGACCTTCGAACTTGACCGTTTTGTGTCTGGTTTTGCACCAAACACTTGTGTTTTGCCTTGGAGGGGCAGGGAATGCTTTGTGAGGCATCCCCACACACCACCGGCAGTGGCTAGAGGCCACCGGCTGGTTGTTGTTGCCATCGGCACTATATTGTGCCGGTCGGCAGTCAATTTTGTCAAAATGACAATTTTACCCTGCCGACTACTGTGCAGTTGCTTTATGAGATATTTTAAGGCAGCTGTCTTGCATTTGTTTCCCCTCCATACACGTGTATGGAGCGATGCCCTCCTTGTAAGCTTGTTTGACAAGCTTCACAAGATGGTTGCCTATAAGAGAAGGTCTTCTCTCTTGGCATTAGGGTTAGAAAAGTTTTGGTTAGAAAGGTGAGAAGAAGCTCTGGTTTTAGGTTAGAAATCCTATATCTATTCTATCTCTCTTTTTCTCTCTTGTTTGTGTGACTAGGTGTTTGTGTCTTACTATTACACATCAACACCTAGTGTTTCACCTTCCCTTGGCTACTGAGGTCCCGAGTGGTTGTTCTTGGTGTTCTTGACTGGTTTTGAGCTCAAGGAAGCAACAAAGTCAACATTTGTGAAGAGGGTCAACAAGGGTGAGAAACTTACTTTATTTACCCCATTCTTGCACTCCATTTTGACCTATCCTTGAACTGTTTTTCTGCTTGGTGTTCAATACAAAAAAATTCTGTTTTTTAGTCCTGTTGATAGTTTATTAAGGGTACTTTGTGCTTTGGGGAGGTTTGGCCCCTTTTAGGCCTTGAAAGGCCCCATTTTTGTGCTATTTTGTTGAGATCCGAGACTTTCGTGCTTGGGCCTCTTCACCACTGAAATCTTGAGGGATTTCAGTGGTGAAGATGGTGCCTTGAAGTCCCGAGAAGGAGAGGGCCACCCCCTCTCCTTGATGTCCTTGAAAAGGGTAAAATTTGGCCTCTTAAGGGAGCATAGTTTTGAATGTTTGAAGAGCATGTCTTGGCTGCATTTTATGTTTATTATGCCCTAATATGACATTGCTAAGTGTTGGTTTTAGTACTCCTTGCATGTTTTGCATGGTTGTTTTGTAATGCCTCTTTGGTCCCTTAACATGCCTAGGTTGTTAGCCCTAGTTTGAGCATGCTTTAGGCTTAGACTTATGAATGTTTTATGCTTATTTTGACATGTTTTAGCTCTGTCCATAGTCATTTGGGTTGGTCTTAGCATGTATCTTGTAGCCCCTTTGCATTTTAGGCTTGCTAGCCTTTGAGTATGCATGTGTAGCATGTGTTGCTTACCTCATTTTGATGGTTTGGAACCATTTGGCATGTCATTTCAGTCCCTTTGGTGTGCTTGTATGCTTGCCTTAGTTGCCTCTTTAATGCTTTAAAAGCATGTGTTGTATGCCTCATGTTTTAGCATTTGTGCATGCCTTTGGATTCATGCCATTTAGATGCCATCTAAGTGGTCTTTTGGGCTTAGTTTTATGTGTTAAAACTCCATTTTTAATTGGTTAAGTGTTACCATGTGTGGTTGTAATATGTGTGGTTCAATGCCTCATTGGTTTGCCTTAAGTACTTGAGCCACTTATTGCATGCTTAGCCTACTTTATTGCTTGGTTTAGCATCATATTTTGCATGATTTTCAGAGCTTTATATGCATGCTAGTAGTCCATGTTTAACTCATTTCAAGTGTGCTTGAATATTGTTTATTATGCTTAAGTGTTGGTGCCTTAACTTGTGCATGTGTGCATGTGTGTTTGGCCCTCATGATTTAGCATTTTGGCCAATGGTTTTAGGCCTATTTGGAGCTACCTAATCCATGTTTGATTTCACCCCCTTGCTTAGTTCGTATGCTTCCTTGCTTAGGTTGTGCACCTAGCATGTTTTGCTTGCTTGCATTGCCCATTTTGCATACTAGTTGACATGTCTAGGATTGCATCATATTGGCATGCATGCTAAGCCTCTTGAAGTGAAGTATGATGGAGGTTTGGCACCCTTGTTTGCTTGTTTGCATTGCATGCATTTGAAATCAAAGTTGCATTCTTGGTTCTTTGGGCCATCATGCATGGAAATGCGTGATTGGTGGTCCGAGAATCGAGGCACATCTTCCTTTGAGTCATTAATATGATAAGGAGTGTGTTTAGTGCATATATGCCTTGAATTGCATTGCCATGCAAGTTGTTGCCCTCTGCTGCTGTGAGTTGCAGGTTCTGCAGGCATTCAGTGCCGGCCGGCAGTGTTTAGTGCTGACCGGCAGTCAATTTGCAGCCGATGGACCAATTCAGTGCCGATGAGCTCAATCCACTGCCGGTGGAAGCTTTGTGCAGTCGGTAGTGTTCTTTAGAACCTAAGGAAGTATTCCTAGGACTGTGGCAGTCTTCTGAGATGCAAGGTAGGGAAAACAGAGGCAATCTACGCATGGCAGTGCAATTCCGAGCGGAATCCGAGCACGCGTGTATTGAGCCCTCGCCCCGAGGCGGTTTACTGTTTTTCCTTATATTAATTATTTTGTTAATTTAATTAATTTGTAATATTTAATTAGCTTGCGTAGTTAATTATTTGTATTATTCTTTTGGTCCCTCCGAGCGAGGGCATAATTGTAATAAGTGTGCGTGCGTGTGTGCATGTCTTCCAACCCCCACTTCTTTTTTCCTTTTTACTTACTTGCTTTTAATGGTTAGTATTAGGGCACGTTTATTTTAGCATACCTTATGCTATGCATGCGTGCATCCATGCATTTGTTGACATGCATCGGGCTCGGTACATTATACAAACTGCATCTCATTTTCAATTCCAAATTGAATACGTGCATCGAATAAAGTGCATTCCACATGCCATCTTTAGAGTTAGCCGAGCCTACTCTAAGTTGCATCTTGCCTGTGTTGCATTAGCCACTTAACATGACCTAGGGACATGCATGTCTGCTAACTAGTTTATTGTTTTGGCGCGGAGTACGATGTAAGTATTTTACGCTTTAGCATACCACATGCGTGTGAATGTTGCCATGACAGTATGCTTACCATGTGGCTAAATGCTTATGTGAGATAAACTGTTTGAATGCCTGTGGGTGAAGGTTGGATTGCTTGAGTTGGAAAACTCATTGAAATCCGTGTTTTAGCCTACTTGCGAGTAGCAAATTCCAAAGCATTTCCAAAACGAACGGATATGCAATGTTTATTTCCAAATTAGGCAATCTAGTCTATACTTGTTTGCTGCGCGCATAACATAGTAATTCTAGGCTAATAATTGGAATAAGAGCATGTAATGTTTTCAAAATCGGATATCACGGTTAGTAGAGGCCGGTCTTCGGACCGGGCGAAAGGGGGTGCTCATAGCTGACCTTCCCCGATCGTACCCAAGCTCCCGAGCCAAGACCACTTTGGTGATGACGGACACGTGGCCTTCGGCACCGAGTCAGGGTTTCCTAAATTTCCCATTTTAAAATATTTAGGTGGCGACTCTGTAATCTGGCAAAGCAGTCCATGTTTGGCACTACTTTTCAAAAAATCTGTTTTTCTTCAAAAAGATTTGCCAGAGTTGGACTCTTTGGTTCAGATTTAGAACCGCAACAAACAAACAGGGAGTCCGAACTATAGCGAGGTCCCTCCGCGGACGTGTTACAAAGACATGCCTGGAATCGATCCTGAGATTGTACAGCATCGGATCCCGCTTGACCCCGAGGCCCGACATGTCAAGTAGAAACTTAGAAGGATCCGCCCGGATTGGGCTCTTAAGATTAAGGAAGAGGTCACCAAACAAATCGACGCAGGCTACCTGCTGGTATCTGAATATCCGACTTGGTTGGCCAACATTGTTTCGGTGCCAAAGAAAGATGGCAGGATCTGGGTGTGTGTAGACTTCAGGGATTTGAATAGAGCTAGTCCGAAGGACGACTTTCCCTTACCGCACATCGATGAGTTGGTAGATTTCACAGCAGGGCATGCATTGCTCTCATTCATGGATGGCTTCTCAGGATACAACCAGATAGTGATGGCGCCAGAAGATAGAGAAAAGACTGCATTCACCACCCCGTGGGGAACATACTGCTACCGGGTAATGCCGTTTGGGTTGAAGAACGCTGGAGCTACTTATCAACGGGCCGCGACCACAATACTACATGATATGATCCACAAAGAGGTTGAGGTGTATGTGGACGACATGATTGTCAAGTCCAAAGAAAGAGAGGGCCACTACACCGCCTTGCACAAGTTTTTTCAAAGGATCAGGGAATTCCGGTTGCGGCTAAACCCTCAGAAATGTACGTTTGGTGTTACAGCGGGGAAAATGTTGGGGTTTCTGATTACACAAAGGGGCATCGAGGTCGACCCTTCCAAGATCAAGGCCATCCTAGAAATGCCACTACCAAGGACTGAAAAGGAGGTGCAAGGCTTTCTGGGTAAAGTGCAATTCATAAGACGGTTTATTTCAAAACTAACCTTGACTTGTGAACCACTTTTTGGCCTCCTCAAGAAAGGAAAGAAGTTCCAATGGGACGGCCGATGCCAAGCTGCATTTGAACAGATTAAAGAATATCTACAGAACCCACCCGTTTTATCGCCACCAGAACCGGGGAAACCGTTGATTTTGTATCTGTCAGTAACTGAAACTACAATGGGCTGCATGCTTGCACAAGAATCAGAAGACAAGGCAGAAAGAGCCATCTACTATCTCAGCAAGAAGATGCTGGAGTATGAGACCCGGTATACACCGCTGGAAAAGGCTTGCTTGGCTCTGGTATGGGCTACCAGGAAGCTGCGACACTACTGGTTAGCTCACTCTGTAATGTTGGTTTCGCGACTTGATCCCATCAAATATCTCTTCGAGAAACCAGCGCTTACGGGTAGGCTAGCTCGTTGGTTGCTTTTGCTTTCTGAATTTGATCTCACGTATGTGACACGCAAGTCAGTGAAAGGAAGAGTAGTGGCAGAGTTCCTTGCCAACCACCCGGTTGAGGGGGATGAAGCAGTTGAATATTTGTTCCCGGATGAATCAATCTTGCATATCGACGATAAAACTTGGATGATGTACTTTGACGGAGCGTCAAATCAACATGGGTATGGGATAGGAGTGTTGTTGATAGCACCCGATGATTCCCGTTTCCCTCTAGCCTTCAAACTCCGGTTCAAAGTCTTGAACAATGAAGCAGAATACGAGGCGTGTATCGCTGGTCTAGAAGCAGCCCTAGAACTAGGGGCAAAACGACTGGACGTCATTGGGGATTCGAACCTCGTTGTGTCTCAAGCTAAAGGAGACTGGAAAGTAAAAGAGGAAAAGATGATGATGTACCACCAAACCTTGGATTTGCTGATTCCTCGGTTTGAAAAGCTAAGTTTTACTCATCTACTAAGAGAGAACAATAGGTTCGCAGATTCATTAGCAACTCTATCATCTATGATAGACATCCTGTGTGGAGTCCAAATGCGTCCAGTTATCATCGACCAGAAATTTGCACCTGCCTATGAGTCGATTGCAGCCATAGATGAAGTTCAGGACGAACACCCCTGGTATTACGACATCTGGAACTTCTTGGAGAAAGAAGCATACCCGCCAGGGGTAAATGCCAAAGACAAGAGGGCAATCAGAAGAATGGCAATCCAGTTCATCATCTGCGGGGGTAAACTGTATAAACGGGGTCATCTGGGAATGCATAAACTATGCGTTGATGCTGAAGAGTCAAAGCGTCTGATGGAAGCCATCCACGGGGGTGAATGTGGTACACACATGAATGGGGTAATGTTGGCACGGAAGATCCTTAGACAAGGCTATTACTGGTCCACCATGGAGGAGGATTGTATTGGCTTTGTCCGGCGATGTCACAAGTGTCAAATTCATGCAAATCGCATGAACATCCCGCCGTCAAAGCTGTACAACATGACTTCGCCATGGCCGTTTTCTGTCTGGGGAATTGATGTAATCGGAGCTGTTACGCCAAAGGGGTCGAATGGGCATGAGTTCATCTTGGTAGCGATAGATTATTTCACAAAGTGGGTTGAGGCCCAATCTTATGCAGTGTTGAAGGCTTCGCATGTAGCAAAATTTATCAGAAACAACATTATCTGTCGCTACGGGGTCCCAAATGAAATCGTTTCAGACAATGGTTCCCACTTCAAAAAGGAGGTGATCGATTTGTTGGAGAAATACAATGTGGCTTTTCATAAGTTATCTACCTACCGACCGCAAACCAATGGAGCAGTTGAGGCCGCCAACAAGAACATCAAGCGCATACTACAGAAGATGGTGGAAACCTATCGGGACTGGCCAGACAAGCTGCCGTTCGCTCTGTGGGGCTACCGGACTTCAATCAGAACTTCTACCGGGGCGACTCCGTACTCATTGGTTTATGGGATGGAGGCCGTTCTGCCTATTGAGATTGAGGTCTCGTCATTACGAGTATTGGCCGAGTGCCAGATAGCCGAAGCGAATTGGCAACAAAACAGATTTGAGAAACTCATGCTTTTCGATGAAAGAAGGCTGAAAGCATTGTACCATATCCAAGGTTATCAACGCAGAATCGCCCGGGCTTTTAACAAGAAGGTTAAGTCCAGGAATTTGAAAGAAGGAGATTTGGTACTCAAAGACAACCGAGCTCCCATCCATGACCCAAGGGGCAAGTTCAAACCCAATTGGACCGGTCCCTACATCATCAAGTCAAGCTGGTCAGGTGGAGTTGTAGTTCTGATGGATCTAGATGGTTTAGAGTTTTCCCAACCGATCAACATGGACAAGTTGAAGAAATATTACCCCTGAGAGGCTCGCTAGGCCGAAAACTCGAAAGGGCGACCTAGGCAAAATCCAGAGCATAGAAAATTTGAAATTATAAAAACTGAGCTCGCAAGGTTGAAAACCCGCAAAGGGCGGCCTTGGCAAAAGTTAGAGTGCAAAAGGAGAGTAAAAATACCCGAGTGAACCCAAGCTTGAACTACGTAAGGCTTGATTCCCATCTATGGGATACGTAGGCAGCTTCATCCTGAAGTTCAGCCCCAATCTTTTCCCCGATCAACTTTGTCTATTTGATCATCTCAGTCATCTCTATTCATCAGCATTTATCGTGATCTCCGGTACAGTGCTATTCAGACTAGGGGTAACTTTCCGTTGCAATAAAGTGTTGCGGCACCATCCAGACTAGGGGCAACTTTTTATTGCTACGAATTGCCGAGGCACTTTTCAGACTAGGGGCAACTTTCCAGTTGCTAGGATCCGGGGTTGTGCATTTCAGTGACAGATCTCAGGCGTGTCCAGTTCTGATCCATATCGAAAATAGTTTTGAAAAGTTTTAATAAAAGTTGACTTTACTCAAAATTAATCTTTTCACAACTAAGACCATTTTTGGACCAAAACGGAGAATTTTCAGTACCACAACCTTCAATTTCATTTGATTTCAAAACAGAGTTCTCTCGCTCTTGCATACAATTGAAGTTGCTTTTTATTACACTCATAATGAAAACTTGAAAGTTCTAATAAAGCAATAAATCTGGGGCATAGTCAAGTCAGATGTCCCTGCGCCCCCTGCCAGAGCTAGTCGAAGCCTCTAATGCCAGGCTGGGCCCAGTCTGTGCCTCTTCATTAAGCCAATCCCAGCACTCGTCAGACAAAGTGCAACTAAAAGTGGGAGCAGGGGCCAGGAGCTCTCTATTTCCCCACGCCGCGGCTTGCCGAGCCAGCTGTGCGCCTCGAACTGGAAATGTAGCCGGATACTCTATCCCCTCTGGTGGGCAAGTCTGATCATGGCCGAACTGGCGCAGAATACGGAATGGGAAATAGAATACACAGTGAGTCAAGCCGATCAGTCGAATCCCGACCTGCCGGGACATGCTGTAGCTCATTACCGGGAGATTGAGCCAAGGACAGCGCCACGCAATGCGATCTGCCGACAAATTGCACATCCATTCAAACCACCATCCCTCATCAAGGGCGTCGACTAGGCGTGGTCGAAAGAAATAGCCGCGGGCTGAGTAAGCAAGGCATGAGTCCACGACTTGCAATTTATCCATCAACCATATCTGGGAAGGGATGAAAAATGAGAGAATAAAGAATAGAGAGATGTACGATGAGAGAAAAGTAAGATAAGGGTTTTGTGAGAAAAACTGAGCCCGAGGGCTGAGTGATGTGAGCAAATACATATGTGAGCTTGGGTGGGAAACATTACGTGCAGCAGTAGTGGACTCCCTGCAAACCTGGTTGTTTCCCGACAGTGGAAAGCATCCATGCCCGTCAGTGTCTCGGCCAGAGTCATGGCAATGCAACTCTTCCCCTCTTTCAAGCCTTGAACAACTTCGATCAGACGGGCGCTGGATCCTCCGAAGCTTGAGGCAAACAGAAAGTGAGATAACAGGCACAAACAAAGAGCATGTTGTCGGAAGCCTTGCCAATGATGGTCGCTGCGGTCACCAGCATCGGAGAATCGGTAAATCAAGCTTGGGATATCCAATATTCCGTTACCAATCAGGGATCGAGCATCATGCGCGTTGAGTCCGCACATCCACCCTAGGCATAGCCAAAATTGAGTTGGGGCAAGATCTCCTCACCTCGCTCCGATTCTATCAAAACTTTAAAATCTTCAAAAGTGGGACATACCTCTTGCCCTCCGAAACTGAAGACGTGCGTCACTGGGTTCCAAAATCTCATCGCGGCATGGAGGAAAGGAAGGTGCAGTGAAGTCCGGCCCAGCCTGAATAGTGCATTCAAGCCGAAACCACGGAAGTTCAACTTTTCCGAGCCGTCCAGAGAAGAGATCCAAGATGTGAGATTTTCTGCGAGAAATGCCTCCATTTTTGTGCAAAACGGTGATGAAATGAATAAGTTCCAAGGTTGGGGCTTTTATAGGGGGGTAAAACACTATTCAAAGGACACGTGTCAAAATTCTGGGGGTTGCAGGGGAGGTGGCCGGCCGGCCATCTATTCTAGTAGGCCGGCCACCCTCTAGTTTCCAAAAGCAAAATGTGGTCGGCCAGGCATTGGTCCCGTTTTACCCTCTGGAAGGAAGTTTGAGGCACTTTCGCGCATCGGGAACGCCGAAGGCCTCCATTTCTCTCAAGTTTCGGATACGTTCCATCATCCAGATCGTCCGTCCGAAGTATGCTTGGTTGTATTTTTGCTTATCGAGTTGTTGTTTTGTTTATCGAGTTGTAAGTTTTGTCGAGCTGTCGCATTTTGTGTTTTGAGTTATTACTTTTTGATTACGCGATTTTGTTGAGTCTTGTTTGTTGAGTCGTTAACATTGTTGTACTTTGCTTATCGAGTTGTAAACGTGCTCAGATTCTGTTATTTCTTGGTAAGTCGTTTTTTGATTTGATACGTCGGTTCATTGCCTGACCCGGTAAATACACAAGGCACATTTTCATTCAATTCCATTTTGTGCAAAATGATGCGATGCGATGCTAAGAACTTCAAATACAAACATCTTTTCAAAAAGCTGTTTCATTCCATCATGTTTTACAGCAAAATAAAGGTACAAGTTTTACGAAAAATAAAACTGCCTAACAAAATGCAAAGTGCTACAAACTACTAGCAAAAAGTAAAATAAAGCAGGAAATAGCATCAATATCCTCTGGAACGGGAATGAGGAGGCCCTCTCATCCTCTTCTGCGGGATAACTTCTGCACCATCATCACCATCCGGGTCAGAGCTATCATCCTCCGGATCCCCCTCAGCCTCGTCTCCACTCCCGGAACCAAGACCGGAGCCTCCCTCCCCAGCAGATGTCTCTGACTCACGGTCTGCGACCCCCTCCTCCTCCTCTTCAATAATGGGTGGCCTGCGTCTGCGAGACGACCCTGCTCCTCAAGCTCCTCGAGAAGGTCTAGATGGCCCAGCTCCCTGAGAAGGCCTGGATGGCCCAGCTCCTCAAAAAGGCCCAGATGGCCCAGTACCATGAATGGGTCCAGTACCTCGACCTCCCTGAGAAGGCCCGGGTGGCCCGGCCCGCGACGGAGCATACACGGGAGGCATCTGAAAATGAAGAGTTCAATACATCAGTTCAAATATGAAAAGCAGATACAAGTACAATATGCGAGTGGGGTGTGTGCCAGATGTGCTCTACACAGCCTATCAATACAGCAAGATGTTCAAAACTAGCGTGTCATCAGAAATATGCTAAATACAAGAAAGATGGGTAATACCTGCACACCCATGATGGCCATCTGTGCCTCCCTCCGTAGGATCATGCCCTCGAATGTGGCCAGCATCCCGAGCAGCTCTTCTGTGTATTCAACTGAGGGCTGCAAATACAAATACAAAACTATCAGTGAGGGAATGAATGTCCGAGTAATCTGATTGATAAATCAAAGCTGTAAAACATACCGGGGGTGAATCAGGATCTCAGACATATCTGTGGTCAGGAAGAGGAGGCTCTAGCGGGACCTGGTAAGGAGTCCCGAACCGCCAACTCGTCAACTCGGTCGGCATGTCTGGCCACCCAGGATGATGATGAAGAGACGGAGGGATCGGAGGAATCGAACTACCTCTACCCCTAGATGCACCAGCCCTGCTAGAGGAGGGGATATCCGTAGCACTGGCATGACTCAAAGATGGTACATCAGTAGACCTCCGTGGCGGAGCACGCACTCCCGTCAAGGGGGGCATCAGATATATATGACGATAGGTGGCGTAGTCCCCCTCCATGAGATGTAACAAAGCATCAGTGCCCTGCATATCACTAATGACCTCCTGGGCAGAAAGTCTATCGGCAGTCCGCATAGTGGCTGGAGGTACAGCAGGAGGGTCCTGAGAATCGTACCCCCACACCTGACGCAGGAAGCGTTCCCCCCAGGAACCATGCCCTACCAACAGGTCCTTCGAGCAGGAACCTATACTGGGAAGTGCCCGACCCTCCGGGATACTGATGTCGGAGATCGTCACCAAAGATCACCTGTACGCCAAGTAATCATGGATAACCAAAGGCATAAATCAATCAGAAATCAGGAATATACAGGGCAGACCAAAGATGAAAATGAAATGAACCGAGAGTTCTGAAATACCTCTGTCGTCCGCACAGTATCAAAATACTGTCGCAGGTAGAAGAGAGTCTCTCGAGGTCTCGTTCGGTGCTCGCCCTCGAACACTAATGAAAACGGAGTCATAAGGAGTCCTGCCACCTCCATCTCCGGGGCTAATGTGGGAAAGTATACATACACCCATAGCTGAGAAAAACAGTGCAGAATATGAATACAAAGTGCTAAAGGCAGAATACGGAGTGCAAAGTGCGCCGTGTGTGCAATGAACAAGTAATAAGGAGCAGAAATGTAAATCAAGAGGACAGAACATACCTCCCAGGCTCTCCAGTAGCCGCCAAGTAAGTCTCCCTCATGAGAGGTGCAGACTCATGTAACAATAGAGGGTAGCTGTGCCACCTCACCATATCGACTGACCTGTGATAGGTCCACCAGGGCATTCAGAAGATACAAGCCGACAGTGTTCCCCCTATCGGCAAACAGAGTGGTGCCAAAGAGGAACATAAGGAAGCCACGGGCGTACTGCTCGACCTCCTCGGGAGACTCAGGCTCCATCTCCGGCCTCCAAAAACGGGAAGAGAACCAGGTGTACCAGACTCTCCCGGAAGCTCTGTCTACAGGTGGGCGAGCTCCCAATAGATGTGTCCAAGCGGCCTCCCATTCTCCCATATCCTCATCATAAGGTATGGGCTAACCACCTCTGTCTAGGCCGGTGAGTACGGCGAAGTCCAGCGGAGTCATGGTCATATCTCCAGTGGCAGAAAAGTGGAAGGAATTGGTGGTGTCCCACCATCTCTCCACCAAAGCAGCTAACAAACTCCTGCTGGCAGGACAACGTGATAATCCCACGCAGAATGCTCCGAACCCTGCTCGATCGACCAGATCCCGGATAGCCTCAGGAAGCTCAGCATACCAGTCCCTCGCACGTTGCGGTAGAGCCGTACCCTCGCACGTTGCGAGAGCCACCCTGCATTCAGAATGAATACATGTGTTCAGTGAAAATGAAATGAAATAGATGTGTGCAAATGAAATAAAATAGCTGTGTGCAAATGAAGTAAAATAGCTGTATGCGAATGAAATCCTAATTAGTGGGCTGCGTGTTCACATCAAATCTGGGCTGCGTGTTCAGTAAATCTGTGTTTTGGGCTGCGTGTTCAAATCCTAATCAGTGGGCTGCGTGTTCACATCAAATCTGGGCTGCGTGTTCAGTAAATCTGTGTTTTGGGCTGCGTGTTCAAATCTCAATCAGTGGTCATGGTTCACATCAAATCTGGGTCATGGTTTAGAAAATTTGGTGTTTTAGGCTGCGTGTTCAAATCTCAATCAAGGTCATGTGTTCACATCAAATCTGGGTCGTGTTCGTAAAATTTGGTATTTGGGTCATGGTTCAAACTTCTAAAAATCGATTCATGCGTGTTCACTTCAAATCTGGGCTGCGTGTTCAGAAAATTTGGTATTTGGGCTGCGTGTTCAAACTTCAGAAAAATCATTGGGCTGCGTGTTCACTCAAATTTGGGCTGCGTGTTCAGAAAATTTGGTATTTGGGCTGCGTGTTCAAATTTTAGAAAAATTAGTGGGCTGTGTGTTCACTCAAATCTGGGCTGCGTGTTCAGTAAATTTGGTATTTGGGCTGCATGTTCAAATTTCAGAAAAATTAGTGGGCTGTGTGTTCACTCAAATCTGGGCTGCGTGTTTAGTAAATTTGGTATTTGGGCTGCGTGTTCAAACCTTAATCAGTGGGCTGTGTGTTCACTTCAAATCTGGGCTGCGTGTTTAGTAAATTTGGTATTTGGGCTGCGTGTTCAAATTTCAGAAAAATTAGTGGGCTACATGTTCACTTCAAAATCTAGGCTGCGTGTTCAGAAAATCAGAGTTTGGGACTGTGTGTTCTACTCTTAAGTAGTGTGGGCTGTGTGTTCACCATCAACTTGAACTGTGTGTTCAGAAAACCAGAGTTTGGGGCTGTGTGTTCTACTCTTAATTAGTGTGTGCGGTGTGTTCACCTTCAAATTCGGGCTGTGTGTTCGACAAATCAGTGTTTGAGCCGTGTGTTCATTTCTTAACTAATGTGTACCGTGCGTTCACAATCAATCAGTCAATGAGCCTAGTGTTCAGAAGTTCAAGTGTTTAACTAACACGTTCAGGATACAGGCGAAGTACTATGTCATAAGCTAAAACTGTGTGTTCAAGCATGGCACAGCTACAAAATGCACGAAAATGCAGAAAATAAAGTAAAATACCTCTTGTGCGTCGTGAGAGAGGTGCTGCTCCGGCTCTCGCAAAAGTAAATCCTCGGGTGCCCGGTCATTGAACCCAGTGAAACGACGAAAAACGGCCCGCGGAAGCGTATGTACCGGTGGGGCGTATCTCCCCGGAATAAAAGGGCGGACTCTCGGGGGCAGTGTCATAATGTCAAAGTCATCCCCGGCACCTGGAGGACCTCCACCGTGAGGAAAATCACCCGCCATTTCAGGAAATCTGCAAAAAGGAGCAAAAATGAGCAAAATGAGCCAAAATTGGAAAAAGTCAACAAAAGTCAACTCCCGGGAAATGAAAAAGTCAACAAAAGTCAACTCCCGAGAAAATCTTCCAAATATTGAGACAAACTTACCTCAAGTGGTGAAAATGAGAAGAGAAGCCCCGAAATCAAAATTTAATCGGCTCAAAGTGTTTAAAACTGAAAGATTTCGCAAAAACAACTTGCGTGGAAGGCCGAAAAGTGCGTATAAAATGCAGATCTGAAGAAAAAATTGGTTTGGGGAGCAAGGGAAGGAGTTTTTGCAGCTATGGGAGTGATTTCGGAATGAATGGAGGTGGATATATATAGAAATGAGAAAAATGACCAAAATGCCCTTGCTTTTGGGCAGGTGGCCGGCCGGCCACCTTTTCTGGCTGGCCGGCCATTTGCTTTTTTGTCCCTAGCCGGTGGCCTCCCCAAGGGCAACCACTTGGCCGGTGGTGGTCCCCACACCCCCCTCTAGCTCTCTGCAAATTTTAAGGAAGATCGGAGTTCCCGGGACTTGAAAAAGTTCAAGAAAAGTGCACTTTCTGCCGCGAAATTGCTCCGCCGGAACTTCAGCTGCAATTTCTGACATGTGTCTCATCATCACTCATCAAAATCAAGGTGTATCCTTTTCAAACATATTGTAAACTCTCCGGGAGGTGAATCAGAGGCCGCGATCAAGTTGCCTTCGCCGAAATGCGCGTTTCCCAGCTCGTTGTTTCGCCACAAACGGGCGCCCTGATTTATGCTTGTTTTGCATTGTTTTGCATATAACTTGCATTCTTATGAGCATTTTGCATTATCATGCATGATTTCTTGATGTACCATACCTCTATGCTTGAGCGTGCGTTGTCACGCGCGTTCCTTCCTCGCATTGCGATGCATTCACTTGCCGACACTGCGAAGATCAAACTTTCGCGACCACAGGAATCACATAGAATATATGTTGTAAGCATATTGTTCTTGTTGAATTTCTCTCTTTCCGTGCACGATATTGTATGTACGGTTCATTTGAGTTAGTGCGACTGCATTTAATCGCCAGAGGTATCATATCTTCTCCGTGTGAGACGTGACGAGAATTGAATAATTCTCCACATTCCTAACTGCATGAAATGTAGTTGTTGCTTTGCATTCTTGCTTAAAACTGTTGCATCTATTTGCGAATACTTGCCTCATTACAGCTTGCTGCATTTGCATGATCATTTGGCTCCGTGCATATCGCTTTGCATTTTGCCTCCCCTGCCTGCGGGCACGCCTGCGGGCACATATCTCTGTTCATCTTGTATGTTTGTCTAAGTCTTCGGCCTTGTCAAAAATGGGTCGTCTCTAGGCTTTGACATTCACTCCCGTCACTTCTTAACTTCCGAGTTCTGTCAAAGAGGGGCAACTGTAGACACCCCATTTTTGACCGACCTTAAGACTCAGACATCACCGATTGAGCGCTTCGATGTTGCATCTTTGCTCGTTCAAGTCTCGAGTCGCGCCAGGCGCCCGCCTCCGGACTCCCGAACTCTCTTCTGTGCCTTGTCTCGGTTTGTGAACCAGACTCGATTTTCTCTGTTTTCTTTCCTGAAGGGAGGGAGAGGTCCCGTAGACCATCTCTCAGTGGCCGTGGGCTACATTTCGTGCCCGTAGGCCATTTTGCCCATTTCGGTTCGGTTTGAGCCCGTCGGAGCCGTGTGCCTCGGTTCAGGACCACCCAACCATCTCCGATTTCTCCGGTTTCTGGCATACATCTCATTTACTCCCTAACGAGGGACACTGGGGTCTTAGATACCCACTTCGTGGCCAAACACCACTTTCGGTGCTTAACGGCCGGTTTTCGGGATCCCGAACTGCGTGTTTTGGCCCCCGAGCATTCGTTTTGCATCGGTTTTTGTTCATTTTTGGCAGGTACCTCTGTTTTATCATAAGGAAGGTCACTGGAGGGTGGGAGGACAACAATTGTCTCAGCAACCAGTTATGCTCCTCCGACGCCCCCCGGCGCCCGTTTTTCTCACTTTCGGGCTAATGTTGAACACCCTAGGGCCATTTTCTTCGAGCCAAAACCGCATATTTGTGTTGTACACACATGGGAGGACCCTAAAAACACATGGCCGGACAGTAATTCCTCTTTTCATTTTTGACCCTCTCCTAAAGGTGGCATGTTGTCTCTCCTGTTTCAGAGTTGCCAGATTCCAACCACAGGGCCTTGTTGTGCACACTTGGGAGGACACCAACCTTTGGTGGCCGGACAGAAACTCCCACTTTTCATTTTTGCCCTTGGTCGGCCGGCCATGGGGGGTAGCCGGCCGGCCACCTCCAGTAAAAGCACATGGCCGGCCATGCTCCCCTTAGTGCACACTTTACAGCTGTATAGCTGTTTCTCCAAAATATCTTTGCATCCGAGGGATATTTTGGGAGGGAAAGCTTGGGTGCATTTCCCTCCTCTTTTACTCCCCCTTTTTAGCCTTTATAAGTGGCTGGCCAGCTCCTTCATTAGGGTTAGAAAAACTCCCCTTAAGAGCTCATATACATTGGCTTAGATCTCTCTCTCCAAAAACCTCCAAAATCCCTAAGTTTGGTGCCATTTCTTCATCATCTTCAAGCACTACCTTCACCACTTCCATTCCAGCAGCAAGGGAAAGTTTTTCAGAGGCTAAGAAGCAACAAACTCAAGCCAAGAAGCAACCAAAGTGTAGTCTTCAAGGGTAAGTCTCAAATTCCCTCTTTTGTAGCACTTTCTTGCCTCATTTATTAAGCCTACTTTATTACTGTTTTGGGCTCCGACCTTAACTGAAACTAGGTCTATTTTTAGCTATTCTTCATGTTTGTTCAAGGGCTCAACCCTGTTTGAGCCCTCCATCTTGCACTTGTTTCAATATCCTCTTATATGCCATTATTTTGCATTGAATATTTGGCCTATGTGTGATCTGATTTGGAGCATCTCATGAACTGATATTGTGCTTATTTTGAGCCCCTCTTCAATATTAAAGAAGGGCTCACTCTTGTTTTGATGCTCTATATGCCACTTGCTTTGAATCCATGTTTTACCCTTGTTTTCGCATGCTTTTTCTAGCCTATGAATAATCTGTTTTCGAGCATAATGTAAAATATTATTGGGCCTATTTTGAGCCCCTATTCAACATTGAAGAAGGGCTCAACCCTGTTTGGGTCCTTTATCTTCCACTTGCTTCATAATCTCTCCTATTTACCGTAAACTTGCATGATTTGTTTGGCCTGTATGAAAATTGTTTTGGAGCATGTAATGAACTGTGAATAATCTTATTTTGTGTTCTTCTACAACATTGTAGAAGGGATCAACCTTGTTGGGGGTCTCCATGTTATACTTGCCATTATACCCCTCTTTGACCCCCACTTTTGCATGCTTTCTTAAGCTTATCTCGCTTCTGTTTTCGGCCATCATCAGAGCTGGAAAGAGTCATATTTTGATCTTCTTGATATATTTCATTAAGGGTCTTTGCTGGTTTGATGAATGTTTGGGGTACCTCATGTTGTAGCCTTATGTATCCTAGTTCTTGCATGGCATTTTTAACATGTTTGCATACTGAGTTAGGGGATGTCATCTACTGTAAATGTGTATATTTTTAGTCCCTCATCAGTGTTGTAGAAGGGTATTTTTCCATTTGGGCATCGCATGTATCACTTGCTTCAATACCCCTCTTGGGGAACCATTTTTGCATTCTTGCTTAATCCTATGTGTGCTTACTGTTTAGCCCTTTTTATGACTGAAAAATGCTTTTCTTGGGGTTTCCTAGCTTCTTTTTTCATATTCCATGTCCATATTGTGCATGTTTGGTATAGCTATAGGCCATTTCGGGTGCCTAAATTCATGTTTCGGGGCCATTCCATGCTTCGGGTGCACTTTGGCCATCTTTCGGGACTGTTTTCCCCCATATTTCAGTGCTGAAATTCCATTGGCATGTTTGCATATCATTTCCATGTCATTTCATGCCTTAGGGCCATTGCCTCGGTTTGCGTGCCTGTGTGCACGCATTTCGAGGCATCTCATTTTCATCCGACGACTTCTTATATGAGTGTGGCTGAGGCTCATTCATGTTAGTGTAAGTCCATTTTTCATTCTGTATGTCCTTTTAGCATCATTGCATTCCGTATGCCATTGCCTCAGTTTGCGTGCCCATGTGCGCGCATTTCGAGGCATCTCATTTTCATCCGACGGCTTCTTATGTGAGTGTGGCTGAGGCTCTCTCATGTTGGTGTAAGTCCATTTTGCATTCTGTATGATTTTTTTTAGTCCTGTTGCATTCCACATGCCATTGCCTCGGTTTGCGTGCCCGTGTGCACGCATTTTGAGGCATCTCATTTTCATCCGACGACTTCTTATGTGAGTGTGGCTGAGGCTCTCTCATGTTGGTGTAAGTCCATTTTGCATTCTGTATGATTTTTTTAGTCCTGTTGCATTCTGCATGCCATTGCCTCAGTTTGCGTACCCGTGTACACGCATTTCGAGGCACTTCATTTTCATCCATCGGCCTCCTGTCTGAGTGTGGTTGAGGCTCTCTCATGTTGGTGTAAGCCCATATTGCATCGCATATCTCATTTTAGTCCTGTTGCATTCCGTATGCCATTTTCTCGGTTTGCGTGCCCGTGGGCACGCATTTCGAGACATCTTATTTTAATCTCATTGTATATCATATTTCAGGCCGTTTCATGTCTTTATGTCATCGCCTCGGTTTGCGTGCCCGTGTGCACGCATTTTGAGGCACTTCATTTTCATCCGCCGGCCTCTTATGTGAGTGTGGCTGAGGTCCACTCATGTTAGTGTAAGTCCAATTTGCATTGCGTATGCCATTCTATGCCTTAGGATCATTTCCTCGGTTTGTGTGCCCGTGTGCACGCATTTCGAGGCATCTCATTTTCATAGCATTGTGCATGCTAGGATTGTATTTTAGTTGCATTCATGCATATCATGCATATTGCATCGTATTCGGGATAGGAGTTAGCCCGGGCACGGGAAACGAGGCACGTTTCGTACTCCGAGTGACGGAACGGGTCTCAATTCCCAAGTCACCGACACTCCGGATCACCCATGATGGAGTTAGGTTTTTGTTGTAGCATTCATGTGCATTCATCCGATATTGAGTTGTGCAATTCGATTCCTCGGCCATCATGCATCGATATGCGTGATTGGTGGCACAAGAATCGAGGCATGCATATATTTGTGAAATACATTGCCATGCCCCTTTCCTGCTCTCTGTTGCAACAAAATGAAGAATCAGCAACTTTTCGGGACTTGGCACGCATTTCGAGAAACATTGCAAACAGAGGCTAATCGGGGCATCGCCGTGGATTTCCATGCAAAGCAGCCCAAACATGCATTATCTCATTATCCGGAGCGGAGTCAAGGCAGTCCCTGGCTTGCATGCCAGTTTACAGCTTTCTTAGTTAATTTGTTAATTAATTATGAATTTGTATTATTCGGACTGTATTATTCTTTTATTCGGACTGTATTATTTATTCGGACCCTCTGCGCGAAGGCATAATTGTAATAAGTGTGGGTGAGTGTGATGTATGTCTTCTAACCCCACGTCTTTCTTCCCTTTTATTTACCCGCTTACGATGGTTAGATATAGGGCATATTTCAATTAGCATACAGTATGACAGCATGTTTGCATCATTCATCTGTTTTGCACGCACCGGGCTCGGCGCATCATACAAACTGCATTTGTATTTTGACTCCAAATTGAATACGTGTTGGTTGTAGCATTCCATATGCCATGTTTAGAATAGCCGAGCCTGCTATAGTTTCATTTTTGCATGTGTTGCATTAGGCATCTCTGTATATTTAGGAACCATGCATGATTTCTAATAAGTTTCTGTTTTGGCTTGGAGTACTCGGTGAGTTTTATGCTTTAGCATCCTTGCATGCGTGTGAGTGTTGCCATGAATAGCATGCTTACCATGAGGCTAAATGCTTATGTGATATAACTGCCTTGAGTGCCTGTGGGTGGAGGTTGAGTTACTTGAATTGGGACAATTCATCGAATGCTTGTTTTAAGCCCACTAGATAGTAGCAAAATCATGTTTTCTAAGCCCACCCGAGGGTGGCAAATCCACGTCTTAGCCAACCTGCGGGTAGCACCATCAAACCATTTTCAAACAAACAAACATGAAATGTTTTGTTCCAACTCAGGCGATTCAGTCTATACTTGTATGCTGTGCGCATCACATAGTAACCTAGGCTAATAACCGGAATAAGAACTCACAATGTTTTCAAAATCAGATATCATGGTTAGTAGAGGCCGGTCTTCGACCGGGCGAGCGGGGGTGCTCACGAAGTGACCTTTCCCAATCGTACCCAAGTTCCCGAGCCGAGGCAACTTTTGGTGATGACGGACACGTGGCCTTTGGCACCGAGTCAGGGTTTCCTAAATTTCCCATTTTAAAATATTTAGGTGGCGACTCTGTATCTGGCGAAGCAGTCCATGTTTGGCACTTCTTTCAAAAAATCTGTTTTCAAAACGATTTGCCGGATTTGGACTCTTCGGTTCAAGATTAAGAATCGTGACATTTGAGTCCTTCTAACTGTAGTAGACCCAATATCGAACCAGAACGGGGGGGACTCACACTCCCTTCCCCCGGAATGCATTCGGGGACGTCTACAACTCCATGGTTTAGGGGAAGATAGGGGATGGACTCCTAAACCGAATGTTATTTGGGAGGAGATAGGAGATAGACTCCATTGATACAGCAAATCTGTGTATCATTTATGAAGTATGGAAGTGTTTTAATATGACATTGATACAACAAATATGTGTATCTGTTGTGAAGTATGGAAGTGTTTTTTTATGAACTATAGCCTCATTTAAATTGTTTGGCCAGGTTCTGAGCCATGATTATGAATTGAAAATTTGTTAAGTAAAGGAAAGTAAAATGAACATGGACATATTTGTCATAGAACTGAAATGTGTTATGAGTTGATTTGTATGAGTTAAACATTTATTAAATGCTAATGTTTTAGTTATTGCTCATATTATGTTTAGTATATCTTTACTGGGCGTTGGCTCACCCTATATGGGATATCATTTTCAGGTTCAGGTGACATGCCACCTCCAAGGAAGTAGCTTCGAAGGCTTGGGGCTGATACCTCTTTTTGTTATCTCTTTTGTATATTACATGTATATCAAGCCATGGGCTTATTTTGTGTAAAGAGTTAGAACTCTATTTTGATGAACCCAAGTGTTGACTTGGAAAGTTGTAAGCCTATAGGGCATTTACTTTTGTTGTCAACATGTAATATCTTTTGGAAGAATACTCTGATGAATGGCATTATGTTTTACTCTCTTAAGTTTATGGATGTAGTGAATGCATGATTTGTGGGTTTATTTTGAGGGCGTCACAACTTGGTATCAGAGCATACCGGGTTTGAATACTTGGGTACGTGGGAAGTGGTTAGTACCACAATGAGTTTGTCTCGCTTGTTAGAGACCTAAGTGTAATGTTATATGCTTATGTGATAACACGTTTATGTGACTATTTGGGTATGAGATTTAGTTTCTGGGATGTTGATTGGATCCTTAGGTTTCTGTGAGTCTTGTTGGAAAAGCACTTGATCAATGCTGTTTCTAACCGGAACTCTAGTAACGCCTCGGGACTATCATTATCCGGAAATGAAATTCGTAAGTGCTTATGTGATTATGTGCTTACGTGGAATGAATTACAGTTGTCCATTGCATTAGGACGTGAGTGTTATAACTTCGGCACATTTGTGAATGTGCTAACGTTCTTCATTACCTTTATTAAGATGTCAGGATGAGGACGTGGTGGTAGGCGAGGTAGGCCTAGGAGGCAGCAGGTGCCTATACCGGATGAGATTCCGAAGAGAGGGTGTTGGTCGAGCCAATGTGGCGAACGAGGTCGGCGAGCCATGGGTGCCTTAGCCCGTGAGATGGCAGGAGCCTTGAGGGAATCTATGGGCATTCTCAGGGCTGAGAATCAAGCCCAGGCCTATGCAGTTGAGGCAGAGCCTACTTTTCTGAAGAGGGAGTTCTTCCGGTCCAATCTGGACGAGTTTGTTGGCGATCCGAAAGAGCCGCTTAAGGCTAATGAGTGGCTTGAGCAAATGACGAAGACGTTTGAGATGCTTGGCATCAAAGACGGGGCTTTGAAGGTGACCTTGGCGTCTTTCCAGTTGAAGGGAGACGCGGGTCAGTGGTGGAAATTCATGAGGGGTCGTGTTGGTGATACTTGGGAGGCCTTTGTAGATGCTTTCCAGGAGAAGTTTTTGTCTCCAGCTGTTAAGGAGAGGTTGAGGGACCAGTTCTGTCAGCTCAAGCAGCTGAGTATGCCAATGGCCGAGTTTGAGGCCGCATTTACCAGTTTATCTAGGTTTGCACCTGAGCTTGTGGCATCTGAGGAACGCCGTTGCATTAAGTTTGAGAGGAAGTTGAAACATGGGCTCAAGACTAGAGTTGGGGGATCCATGACCTGGGAGTATGGGCACCTTGTGGATGCCGCGGCCCATATGGAGATTATGATGCAGGAGGAGGAGGAGAGGATGAGGGGCTCCAAGAGGAGTCAGGATGGCCAGGGGGATGGTCGGAGGTAGAGGAGTTCTAACCCTCAGCAGTCCTAGGGTGCATTTGCTAGATCAACCTTTCTAGTGCCGAGTGCAGGTTCTGGGAAAGGCAGTCAGGGAGATGTTACCTATTACAAATGTGGTCAGCTGGGCCACAAGTCTCCAGCTTGCCCACAGAGGGGAGGAGGGTAGAGAACAGCTTCATCTTCGGCTCGACCTCAGAGCCAGAGTCAGGGTTGAGGCTAGCTGCTCTCTTATTACCAGTGTGGTCAGGCGGGGCACCTGAAGAGGTATTGCCCGCAGTTGAGTGGCACTTCTGGTGCGTCTGGTTCGAGGCAGACGCAGAGTTTTCAGCCAGCACAGTCAGTTCAAGCCTCGAGGGCCAATCAGGGGGCCTCATCGTCTCAATCGGTACAACAGTCTTTTGCTCCGAGAGGTGAGCATGTAGATTAGAGGCCTTCAGGGCGTGTGTATGCTGTTACCGCGCAGGATCTTGTACCGGTTCCTTCTATTGTGAGAGGTACCTTTTTGTTTTGCAACTCGGTTGCTAATGTGTTGATTGATACGGGTGCATCCCATTCTTTTATATCTACTGCATTTGCATCTGTTTTGGGGTTGGAGTTGGCGCAGTTAGCATCTACTATTTGTGTTGTATCACCTGCTGGGGGTGAGTTGATTTTGAAACAAGGGTGTCAGGGCTGTGATATAGAGGTCGCCGACCGCAGGCTTCCATTTTCTTTTGTAGTTATGGTTATGTCAGGTTTTGATGTGATTTTGGGTATGGACTGGTTATCGTCATACCGGGCTGTCATTGATTGTTATCGCCAGAAGGTCACAGTATGTACCTTGAGCGGGGATTGTTTCCATTTCTTGGGGGATCGGGTTGGTAGAGTGTTGCCACCGGTGTATGATCTGCGAGGGCGGAGTGAGCTTAGTGGACTTCTCGCTAGCTTTATGAGTAGTGAGTGTGATGAGATCCAGATTGAGTTGCCGAGAGTGGTTTGCGAGTATTCGGATTTTTTCCCGAGGACCTTGTTAGTCTACCACCTCATCGAGAGATTGAGTTCTCTATTGACTTAGTGCTTGGCACGGCATCGATTTCCATGGCACCTTATCGTTTTGCCTCAGCCGAGTTGAGTGAGTTGAAGATTCAACTCCAGGAATTGTTAGATAAGGGCTTCATTCGCCCTAGTACTTCGCCTTGGAGAGCACCGGCCCTCTTTGCTAAAAAGAAAGATGGTGCCTTGAGACTTTGCATTGATTATCAGAAATTGAATCGGGCTACGATTAAGAATAAATACCCTATGCCCCGTATAGATGATCTGTTTGACCAATTGAAGAGGTCCCGATGTTTCTCTAAGATAGACTTGAGATCGGGTGTAGACACCCTATTTTTGACCGACCTTAAGACTCAGACGTCATCGATTGAGCGCTCGGTGATTGCGCATGTTGTGCTCGTTCTAAGGTTTCGGAGTCTCGACTGAGAGGCTTGCCTCCGGACTGCGGGACTCTTTTGTGCTTCACCTCGGTTTGCGAACTAGGTTCTGTTTTCTCTTCCCGAAGGGATGGAGAGGTCTCGTAGACCATCTCTCGGTGGCCGTAGGGTACTTTTCGTGGTCGTAGACCACTGTTCCCGTTTGGAGACCAGTTTTCGGTTTTCGGAGCCGTCAGTCGTGCGCCTCGGTTCGGGACCACTTAACTTTCTCCATTTGCTCCGATTTTTGGCACACACCTTGTTTCCTCTCTCTAGAGGGATACTGTGGCCGGGAGACCACCTTTGTGGTCGTACGCCACTTTCGATGCTTAACAGTCAGTTTTTGGGGCACCCGGCTGCGCGTTGTGGCCCCCGAACCCTCGTTTTGCATCCGTCTTGGTTCATTTTTGGCGTGGACCCTATTTTCATTGTTTGGAAGGTGGTACAAGGGTGGGAGACCACCTTTTCTCTTGGAGACCACCTTTTCCCCCGCCGGCCGATTTTCTTGATAGGAAGCTGGTCTCCTTAGTTTTTGAGCCACATTTGTGGGTCTCCCACCATACCACTTGCTTGCATTTCATGTGGAGACCACCCCAGGAGGCTACCGACCACCTGAACCTTTTGAACTTGGTCGGTTGACCAGGGCAAGTGGCCGGCCCACCACTTGAATTGGTCGGCCAGCTTCCCCCTTTTCTGCCTTACTGAGTTGATTCCAGCTGTGCCAGCTGGAGGGCACAGACTGGATCCTCCATACACGTGTATGGAGGATCTTCACTCTTGATTTTAAGCTTCTAGGAGAAGCTTTGGACCCTTGGCTCTATAAAGGAAGGGCTCCTCTTCCTTTGCAAGGGTTCTAGAATTGGCTGAGGCTCATACATACATATCTCCCCTATATCTCTCCCTTTAGGCCTTGAAAGGTTGAAGTTCTTGACCCCTTTGCATACCATCTCCTAGCACAACACGTCCACTATCAACCTAAGCACCTTGGAGCTTGTTTTCAGAGGCTAAGGAGTTGTTGTTTTGGTCCAGAAGCTGCTGGAGTGCTTGAGCTTCAAGGGTAACACCCTATTCTCTCTTTTGGTCTTTATTTTGCTTCATCTTTTAGCTATACTTGCAAGCATATTTGGGCTTTGTCATAAACTAAAAAAAATCTTATTTTGAGGTCCTTAACATGTTTGTTTAAGACCATTTTTCTGTTGGGGGTCATATATCCCCTTTTGCATGCTTCATTTCATCTTATTTTGAGCCATGCCTTAGGGCCTTTGCATTGACCTTTGTTTAGTCTCTCAGCCATTGAAATCCAGTGGATTTTCAGTGGCTAGCATGCTGTTTTGAGCACCAAAATCAGAGAGGGGTGACCCTCTCACCCTTGTCTTGTTTACTAGCATATTTGGCCTAACAAAGGAGCCCTTATTTGCACGCTTCCAAGCCATATTTCTGGCCATTTTTGGTGGGTTTTAGGACCTGCATAGGCTCTTTCCAGAGCCCATTTTTCCGTTTTGGGTGTCCATCTTGCATGTGTAAAACAACCCTCTTTATAGCCTATCAAAGGAGCCTATCATTCTTGCATGCATAGACCATGTTTCAGTGGGTTTTTGGGCTTTATTTGGCATTTCATACCTCTGAATTTTTCTGGTTTAGTGGCCTCTTGATTGCCTCACATGCTTGTAGTGCAAATCCTCTTTACTAGCTTACATTGCATGCTACTTTGGCCTTTGATTCCAGCACTTTTTGGCCATGCCTTAAACTGACTTTGTGCATGTTTTGGACTGCTTTAGCTCTGTTTTTGGGCCTCATGGTCGAATGATGTTTTCTATGCATCGTCGTAGCTCAATACCCTTGCCTAGCTTTGAGTTTTGGAGCCTATTGCATGCTTATATTGAGGTGTTTGCATGTTTTGGGGTCATTGTGCATGGTATTTTAGAGCATGTAAGGTTGCCATGTTCCCATGTTTTCCACTCCTTATGTGCATTTGAGGGTTGTGCTTGTATGCCTCATTTATGGACCATTGCATGAGCTTCATTTCCATACATTTTGAGCCATCATTTTAGACTATTTTCCCACTATCTTAGACCTGCATAGGGACTTTTTGGGGCTGGTTGGGTCATTTCAACATTGCTTTGTGTACCTCTAGTGTAATGCACTTCACTAGTCTCAGTATCCAAGCCATCTAGCATGCATTGTGTGAGGTGTTTGCATGATTCAGGACCATTTTGCATGACATTTTAGAGCTGGAAAATGTGTGATTGTATGCCATATTTCATCCCTTGCCATGCTTTGGTAGAGTTGCATTTGGTGCCTTAGGTTTGGTCCCTTGCATTTGTGCATGTTTGCATGTGTGTTGTTGCTTCATTTTCATCATGTATTGGCCACTGATTTGAGTGTGGCTGAGGCCCATTCATTTTAGTTTAAGTCCATCTTGCATTATGTATGCCATGTCCATGTTGTCATATGTTTGATCGTCGCATTGTTTATGCCTTGATTATGCCTTTATGTATGTCCATCGTCATATGTGTGTTGTGTATGCCATATAGCGTCGTGTGCATTGAGTATGCCATTCGTAGTTCATAGCATTGCGTATGCTAGTTGCACCTTTGCATGTCATTCCTTGCATGTTTGCATGTCTTAGTTGCATTTCGTTTAGGATTGCATGCTAGTTGTTGCATTGTGTTTGCATGCCATGCCATTCTAGTTGTTGCATAGTGTTTGGAGTAGGGTTTAGTCCAAACACGGTAAATGAGGGATGTTTCGTACTCAAAGTGATGAAACGTGCTTTGATTCCCGATCGCCGACACTCTTGATTACCCATGATGGAGTTTAGGCCTTATTGTGTTCATTTGTGCATCCATTTCACATTGAGTCATGCAATTCGACTCCTCGGCCATCATGCATCGAGATGCGTGATTGGTGGCACGAGGATTGAGGACTACACTCCTTAGAGCTTATGCAATGACGGAGAGAGTGGTCGTGCACACATATGTTGAAAATACTTTGCCATGCTCTTTTCTCACTCTATTCTGACAAGCGGAAACCGGCTGACAAAAAGCGGTCAGCCTTACGGAGCTTTATGCGTGTTCAGGACGATTGCAAACAGAGGCAAATCGGCGCATCGCGATGGATTTTCCGGTAAGGCGACTCGAGCATGCATGCATTCCTTATCATTCAAGACCGAGCTGAGGCAGTCCATTTCATATGTTTTGCATGCTAGCTTATTTATTCTAGTTGATTTGTTAATTAATTAGGGTTGTGTAATAATTAGCTGTAATTCGTTATTCATTCGGTTGTGTATTATTTATTCGGACCCTCCGAGGAGGGCAATGTTGTAATGAGTGTGCGTGTGTGTGATGTATGTCTTCTAACCCCACGTCTTTCTCCCTTTTATTTACCAGCTTATGATGGTTAGTTTTAGGGCACGTTTTAATTAGCATCTATATGTTTTCATGTTTGCATTCATTTATCTGTATTGCATGCACCGGGCTCGGCGCATCATACTAACTGCATTGTATTTCAATTCCAAGTTGAATACGTGTATCAGTTGTTGCATTTCATATGCCATTTTAGAATAGCTGAGCCTATCTTAGTTGCATTTTTGCATGTGTTGCATTAGGCATTTCAGCATAGTTAGGATTCATGCATGATTTCTAATTAGCTTCTTTCTTTGGCTTGGAGTACTCGGTAAGTGTTTATGCTTTAGCATCCTTGCATGCGTGTGAGTGATTTCCATGATAGCATGCTTACCATGAGGCTATGTGCTTATGTGATATAACTGGTTGAATGCCTGTGGGTGAAGGTTGGGTTGCTTGAATTGGAATAATTCGTCGAAACCTGTGTTTTAGCCTACTTGCAAGTAGCAAACTTCAATCCATTTTCAAAACAAACGGATATGTGATGCTTTGTTCCAACTTAGGCAATATAGTCTATACTTGTATGCTGTGCGCATCACATAGTAATTCTAGGCTAATAACCGGAATAAGAGCACATAATGTTTTCAAAACTCGATATCATGGTTAGTAGAGGCCGATCTTTGATCGGGCAAGCGGGGGTGCTCACGAAGTGACCTTCCCCAATCGTACCCAAGTTCTCGAGCCGAGGCAACTTTGGTGATGACGGACACGTGGCCTTAGGCACGAGTTAGGGTTTCCTAAATTCTTCCAAAATAAAATATTTATGTGGCGACTCTGTATCTGGCAAAGCAGTCCATGTTTGGCACTTCTTTCTAAAAATCTATTTTTCAAAAACGATTTGCCGGATTTGGACTTTTTGATGATTCATCGGTCTTGCATTGCACTCCGTGAGATTAGATACAGGACCGTGACTTTGAGTCCGAACTGTAGTAAGCCCAATGAACAAAACGGGATTTCTCCCAGGACGTTCGGGGACGTCTACATCAGGTTACCACCAGTTGAGGGTCAAGGAGGAAGATATTCCGAAGACGGCATTCCGTACGCGGTATGACCATTATGAGTTTCTGGTGATGCCTTTTGGGCTCACCAATGCACCGGCTATGTTTATGGACTTGATGAACCGGATATTCTGGGAATTCTTAGATCGTTTTGTAGTCATTTTCGTAGACGACATCTTGATTTATTCACCTTCGGAGGAGGAGCACGAAGAACACTTGAGAGTGGTGCTTGAGTTGCTTAGAGCCCATAAGCTGTATGCCAAGTTTGGGAAGTGTGAGTTCTGGCTAAGAGAGGTTAAATTCTTAGGCCATGTGGTCTCTGGGGAAGGGGTGTCTGTTGATACATCCAAGATAGAGGCAGGGCAGGATTGGGCACAGCCTAGGAGTGTTTTTGAGATCCGCAGTTTTCTGGGATTAGCTGGGTACTACCGCCGGTTTATGAAATATTTTTCCGGGCTAGCTTCGCCGTTGATTAGATTGACGCGGAAAGGGGTCAAATTTGTATGGAGTGAGACTTGTGAAAAGTCGTTCCAAGAGTTGAAAGTTAGATTGACCACCGCTTCGGTTTTGATTATCCCGAGAGAGGTTTGGGTTATGCGGTTTATTGTGATGCCTCACGAGAGGGTTTGGGTTGTGTGTTGATGCAAGAAGGGAAAGTGATAGCCTATGGCTCACGTTAGTTGAAAATTCACGAGAGGAATTACCCTACTCATGGCCTAGAATTAGCAGCAATGATCTTTGCCTTGAAGATTTGGAGGCACTACCTTTATGGTGAGAGGTTCGAGGTGTTCTCGGATCATAAGAGTCTGAAGTATCTGTTTACACAGAGAGACTTGAATTTGAGGCAGAGAAGGTGGATGGAGTTTATTGAGGATTATGACTTCGATTTGCACTATCACCCGGGAAAGGCCAATGTTGTGGCCGATGCCCTTAGCAGGAAATCCATTAGCGATGTAGCTTGTATAGCCATCTGGGAGTGGGAGATGTTGGGTGCACTTGGCGAGTTTGATTTGCTTCTGGGCAAATCTGTTGAGGCTGCGGCCTTGTTTTCTGTTGTTGCGTAGCCAACACTTGTGAATCGAGTGTTAGAGGCACAGAGAGGTGACCTTGAGGTAGAATCCCTCCGAGAGAAGATCTCCAGTGGGAAGGTTAAGAAGGGTTTGACTGTGTATCCCGACCAGAGTGTGAGATACCGAAACCGTCTGTTTGTGCCGAAGTCTTGTCGAGAGGAAGTACTCTGAAAGTTTCACCATTCGCGCCTTGCGGTGCATCCGGGAGGCACTAAGATGTACCATGATTTGGGTTGCCAATTTTGGTGGCGGGGGATGAAGAAGGATGTGGCAGTGTTTGTTTCTAAGTGCCTTACTAGTCAGCAAGTGAAGGCCGAGCATTAGAGGCCAGCGGGTTTGTTGCAACCCTTGCCTATTGCCGAGTGGAAGTGGGAGCATGTCACTATGGACTTCATTGTAGGTCTTCCGAGGACTCAGCGGGGTAGTGATGCTATTTGGGTCGTTGTAGACCGGTTGACTAAGTCGGCGCACTTTATCCCTATGCGTGTGAGAGATTTGATAGATCATCTTGCCGACTTGTATATTCGGGACATAGTGAGGTTGCACAGGGTCCCAGTGTCGATCATCCCAGATAGAGATCCACGTTTTACTGCTAGGTTGTGGCAGAGTTTGTAGAGTGCCTTGGGCACTAGGTTGACCTTTAGCATGGCTTATCATCCTCAGACTGATGGGCAGTCCGAGCGTACCATTCAGATCCTTGAGGATATGCTTCGAGGCTGTGCCCTTGACTTTAGTGGGACGTAGGAGAGGCATTTGCCCTTGGTGGAGTTTGCCTACAACAACAGTTTCCAATCGAGTATCGATATGGCACCGTTTGAGGCCTTGTATGGCCGACCTTGTAGGTCTCTAGTTTGTTGGGCCGAGGTGGGAGATGCACCTTTGTTGGGCCCAGAGTTGGTGAGGGAAACGACGGAGAAAGTTGAGCTTATCCGTAGGAGGCTTGTTACAGCCCAGAGTCGCCAAAAGAGTTATGCCGACCGTAGGAGGAGGCCTTTGGCATTTGAGGCGGGTGATCATGTCTTTCTAAAAATATCACCTAGGCGGGATTTGATGAGGTTTGGGAAGAGTGGGAAGCTGTCCCCTCGGTTTATTGGCCTTTTCAAGATCCTGGAGAGGATTGGCGAGGTTGCCTACCGTCTAGCTTTGCCGCCGCAATTGTCCGGAGTTCATGACGTGTTTCATGTTAGTATGCTTCGGAAGTACGAGCCAAATCCATTGCATGTATTGGATTGGACTGACTTAGAGGTTGATGAGGATGCCTTGTATGAGGAGAGACCGGTACGGGTCTTGGATAGGCGAGATCAAGTCTTGCGAGGCAAGACGATACCCTTGGTGAAGGTTTTGTGGAAACATCACGGAGTGGAGGAAGCCACTTGGGAACGTGAGTTGGAGGTCCATGAGAAATATCTGAACTTGTTTGTTAATGGTTAATGATGTATTGGGAATTTTGTTATATTGATAAACGTTAAGAGCATTGAATATGTCTTAAGTTGTAAAACATTGTAAATGTTTCGGTTTATGGAAATATTTTGGAACTTGCCTTGAAATGGAAGTTTATTTTAACATTGCATATGTTAATTCGGTTTTAGAAATGCAAATATATTGATTGGCATTGAATATGTGTTGAAATTGGTAAATTTCAAGGGAAAGCATGTTGATAATGCATATTGAGTAATATATTGTGATTTGCCTCTTGAAAAGAGATAAGATGACCGGTAATGGGTCAGGTTGTTGAATATTGAGTTGTAATATTGTTAAGAATTGAGAAAAACATGTTTTTGAAACTTGTATCTAATTTCGGGAATGAAATTCTTTAAGGGGAGGAGGTTATAGTGATCCCGGTTTTTCCTCTCATGTTTACTGTATTCCGGACTCGTTTCCGGTGATGGTTGTTGTTGTCTGTATTTCATTTCCGTCCTTTAACTCTTTGTATTTGAGTTTAGAATTGTCGTGGGCGTGTTTCGAACAGGTTAGTTGAGCTTTTGTCCCAATTCTTGTTGCTCAGATTTTTAGTGTTCCGCTCGAGCGGGTCTTCTTGCGCTCGAGCGGAGTTTGCACACTTTCAGCATCTTGTGCGTCTGCAAAAGTACTGCAGGTTTGTTTTTCACGCTTGAGCGGAGTTCCTTACGCTTGAGCGGGTCGCGCTCGAGCTGGTATCCTTTGCTCGAGCGGGTGTTCGATGTCTGTAAAAGTACTAGAAGAGTGTAATCTATGCTCGAGCGGGTTCCTTTTTGCGCTCGAGCGGGTGGTGTCTTGTTTTGTGCCTTGGCGCTCGAGCAGGTATTTTTGCGCTCGAGCGAGTTAAGTTTTTGTGTTTGACGCTCGAGCGTCCTATTATCTGCTCGAGCGGGTCATACGTATATCAGTTGGCAGCTGGGTCATTTTAGATCACTTTTTCAACTCTCACTCTGTATCTTACTTTTCAAAATCTATTTTGAGAGCTTCTTTCACTACATTTCACCTTCTCTCTAAGGTTTGATCTAGTTCTAGTGTGTTTCTAGCCTTGTCCCTTTGTAAAAAGTGTGGGGTTTGGCTTGCTCTTCATTTTGATCCGAAAATCTTGAAGTTTGGAGCACTTTGGAAATTCTCCATCATAACATTCGGTCTCATCTTTTGAGGTAGGGAAAACTACTCACTTTTATGATCTTTGACATAAACTTTTGGTCATTTTGATATAATGTTAAAGTTGGGTGATTTTGGGTGTTAGGGTTTCAACTTGAATAAAGAGGGGTTTTGTTCCTTTGGCCAATACATGTGTATTTGAGCCTTAAAATGAGATCGTGGATATTTAATGATAATATTTGGACTTTTGGGTCAACATTGGAAAAAGGGGGAAAATGCCATATTTGGATTTTATTGGGTCATTAGTGTAATTAATGACTTTCATTGTGAAACAATGGGATTGGGAAGTTATGAGAAGGAATGGTGGAGTTTGATTGATTAATCACTCACTTTTGAAAATATTGATAATTTATTTATTGATGCATTTATTATCTGCCTAGAAATAATCGCTTTGGGCTATCGGTGGAGGATAGTCATGATTGTTGTAAACACTGTATGTTGATTAGGGAAAACTGAAACTAATCACGTTGAATATGTCATTGAATGTGACGGATGGAATAACACAACAAATCTGTGTATTGATTGATTGTGTATATGATAATTGTTTATATAAATTGCTTTGTGTGGGAGGAGATAGGGGATGTACTCCACGGCTTAGGGGAAAATAAGGGATGGACTCCTAAACCGGATGTTATCTGGGAGGAGATAGGGGATGGACTCCATTGATACAGCAAATCTGTGTATCATTTATGAAGTATGGAAGTATTTTAATATGACATTGATACAACAAATATATGTATCTGTTGTGAAGTATGGAAGTGTTTTATTATGAGCTATAGTCTCATTTAAATTGTTTGGCCAGGTTCTGAGCTGTGATTATGAATTGAAAATTTGTTAAGTAAAGGAAAGTAAAATGAACATGGACATATTTGTCATGGAATTGAAATGTGTTATGAGTTGATTTGTATAAGTTAAACATTTATCAAATGCTAATGTTTTAGTTATTGCTCATATTATGTTTAGTATATCTTTACTGGGCGTTGGCTCACCCTATATGGAACATCATTTTCAGGTTCAGGTGACATGCCACCTCCAAGGAAGTAGCTTGGGAGGCTTAAGGCTGATAGCTCTTTTTGTTATCTCTTTTGTATATTACATGTATATCAAGCCATGGGCTTATTTTGTGTAAAGAGTTAGAACTCTATTTTGATGAACCCAAGTGTTGACTTGGAAAGTTGTAAGCCTATAGGGCATTTACTTTTGTTGTCAACATGTAATATCTTTTGTAAGAATACTCTGATGAATGGCATTATGTTTTACTCTCTTAAGTTTATGGATGTAGTGAATGCATGATTTGTGGGTTTATTTTGAGGGTGTTACACAACCAGAATAGGCTCGGCTAATCTAAAATGGCATATGAGATGCGACAATTCGATGCACGTATTCAACTTGGAATTTGAAGTACAATGCAGTTAGTATGATGCGCCGAGCCCGGCGCATGCAAGACAAATGAATGGGTCCAAACATGCAAGCATAAGGTATGCTAATTGAAATATGCCCTAGAACTAACCATCATAAGCGGGTAAGTAAAAGGGAGAAAAAAGTGGGGGTTTGGAAGACATGCATCACACACACACACGCTTATTACATAATTGCCCCCTCTCGACGGAGGAACCGAAAGAATAATACAAATTAACTAATTAACTAACTAACAAGCTAATTAATTATTACACAACACTTAACTAATTAAAAAATTAACTAAGCTATGAAAGCAGGTAAAGCAGCCTCGGGAAGAGGGAGAAATGCATGCTCGATCGGCTTCACTCAGAAATCTGTCGCCATGCTTCATGTTGCCTCTGTTTGCACTGCTCTGTACCTCTGAAAACTGTGCCAACTTTTGTGACACTTCTGAACCACCTTGGGGACTTGCTGAGAGTCCATCGGCCAAGGGATAGGACCATCGGCCAAGGGATAGTGGTCATCGACCATATGCAAGGCTCTCGGCCAGACACTTTTAGCCGACCAGCACTGAAGATGGTCGATCGACCATATCTTCCTGCAGAATGTTGTGTTGTTGCAGCAGAGGACAAACAAAGCATGGCAATGCATTTACAAGACAATGTTTGCACAACCACCCTTCCTATCATGTCATGAGCTCAAGGGAGTATGGTTCTCGACCCTCGGACCACCAATCATGCATTTCAATGCATGATGGCCAAATGAGCCAAATGTGCAATTCAATATGGAATGAAATCCACAAAAACACATAAGGGCCCCAACCTCTGTTACGCTTAATCAAGAGGCAAGGAATGCATGCTTAATGCTATGCAACCTAGGCATGCAAGCAAGCTAATGCAACATGAGCATGCAACCAAGAAATGCAACATAAGCATGTTAATGACAATGCCATACAAGGCTAATGGTGACAAGCATGTCAAATGCAATGTAACCTAAACAAGTATGCAAGGCATGCAAAGGTGGACAAGTATGCAACAACATACAAAATGAGACAAGCATGTGACAACATGATAAAAAGATAAGCATGCAACAAACATGCAACATACTAGCATGCAACAACATGCAAGGTACTAAATATACAACAAGCATGCGACAACATGCAAGGCAAGCATGCAACAACATGCTAAGAATGGACTTCAACCAAAATGGACAGCTCTCAAATAGGCCCAAATTAGTGGCCAAAGTGATGAAACAAAGGCATGAAATACACATACAAACATGCATTGTAACTAGCCTAAGGACTAAGGCATAAAAGGGAAACTCTCAAGCACACTTAAAAGAGACAAGTATGGACATGTGACAAACATGTTAAGCTCTAAAATCATGCAAAGGATGATGCCAAATCAATCAAACTACACAAGTAAAACATGCAAGGAAGTCCAAAGCTTGAGGCTAGCCAAGGGACTCAAGCTATGGCCACACAAAGCAAGCCCCAAAGGGCCAAGGGGACCTAAAACAGTCCCAAGGCAGGTCTAAACAAGACCAAAAACAAGCTCGAAACTAGCCAACACAAGCTAGAACACAACGCCAAAAACATGAGGCATGCAAGGCTACCAAAGAGGGTGCTACACTACACCTAATATAACCAAACATGGTATGATTTAAGCTAATAAAATCAGAGTTATGGCATGCTAGAATGAGCCCAAAAACCCACTTAGATGGCAACCCAAAGACCTAAACATGGAAGCATACACAATGATCCATTCAAGAGGCATAAAACACAAACTCTTTAAAACATTAAAGGAGTGATAAGTACAAATGTAAAAGCAAACTATATGGACTGAAATAACATAACAAGTGATGCCAAATCACTGAAATGACCCAAGTAAAGCATGCTAGTGACTTGGACACTCAAAGTTAACAAGCTAAAATGCATGGTGGCTATACAAAACAATGCAAGAATGACCAAGACAAGGCAAAATAGAGCTCTAGCATGGTAAAACAAGGCTAAAAGCTTCATGGAGTTGAGCCAAAATCATGCTAAAATGACATGTTACAACATGATGCATGTTAAGGCAAACAAGAGGATTGCATGACAAGTATATGAAGCATATAAAAGGCCATCAAACCAACTTGAAACAGAGGTATATTATGGCAAAACAAAGCCTAATACACACTAAAATAAAGTGAAAACAAGCTAAGCATACAAGCCACCAACATAAGCCATTTATGCAAGCATTCAAGACAACAAGGAGAGGGGATGACCCTCTCCTTTTTAAGACCTTAAAACACCATCCCCACCACTGAAATCTCTCTGGATTTCAGTGGTGAGAAGGCCGAAACAAGGTGATCTCAAAGCTTAAAAATAAACCACAAGAACAAGGCCAAACAAGGCCTAAGAGGGGGTAAACAACCCCAAACACAAAAATGACGTTAATCAAAGATCTAAAGCATGCAAAAACAGAACTTATTGTAGTTTATAGTTAAGCTTAAAACAATAACCAAGAAGGGCTAAAAGCTTAAGCCAAAATGGGATATCTAAAGCAAGAATGCTCACCCTTGAAGAACACCTTCAAGAACACCACTCCAGCTACTTTCTCTGATCAAAATCAATCCAAGAACTCTGAAATCAACCTCAAAGGACCTCAGCTCCAAGAGGATGGTGTTCTAGTGTGTGTTTGTGTACAATAGTAAGACAATACCACATTTTTTAGTACAAAACAAGATCAAACAAGGTAAGATAGATACAAAACTAAATCTATCTCTCTAACCTAATTTTTCTGAACCCTTGAGACGGGAGGGGGGGCTCCCTCTTTATAGAAGTTCAATTTCTAAGCTTCCTAAGCAAGCTAAGGCAAGGGACAAATCCCTCCATACACGTGTATGGAAGGGGTGAATTGTGAATGCCAGCTGTGTCAGCTGGTATAAAATATCTGCATAAAGTAGATGAACAGGGTTCGGCCAGAAAACATGGCCGATCGACCAACATAAGTGCCGATTGACTAAACAGAGTGCCGATTGGCCAACACTTTTGGCCGATGAAAAGAAAACAAGGCCAATGGCTTCAAGCCTTGGCCAGTGGGTTGAGGGTATGACAAACAAGTCATCCTCTTTCCTCAGAAGCAAAAACACAAGTATTTGGTCCACAACCAAGCACAAAACAAACAAGTTGAGAGATCCTAAGGCAAGCGCGCGACCGAGACCTCCGAGAACTCAAAACGAACACGAGCATGGATGATCATCGAGTGTTCAAACGATGACGTCCAAGTCTTGAGGACAGTCAAAAATGGGGTGTCTACACCTCCCTCTCTACAAAACTTGGGTACCCCTTGGGGCACACCCCAAGTACAAATCCTAAGCTTTATAAACCCATTCAAAACTTCCCACCAAATCAATCTGGGACAAGCCACTTTTCCAACTTTAAGGAATTTTCACCAAAAACTCCATTTCCATGGAGCACACTTTGGCTTCAATTTCTCATTCACTTGATAATGGTTTTGAGCAACCAAATATATCACGTGAATCACAACACGGCATAGAACGCACTACCACTTTGACCCACGAAAATCGACGCTCGGGTCCCACCTAAAAATTAGACCAAAGTTAGGAAAAAATCTATTTTTTTTACCCAGATTTTCCAAACCATTTCCAACAATCCCCCACATGAATGGGATTTGATGACAACAGAAATGCAACAATATGCAGACTAAATCGAAAGAGTATAAGTTGAAAATATCTTGCATCAGGATAGGTAGCTTTCGGTCTTGAACCTTCCCTAGTGATAACCTATCGGACTTACTAGCTAACCAATGGATGCGATGCCTTGAATTGTTCAGCCGTTTGTGTAAGCCAAGACAATAGATTTCACACAAAATATCTTCTAACACATCGTGGTTCTCACTGTTGTGTTCATTTTGGCCTTGAACGCTCCCGGTTTTCATGAGTGTTTCTAGAGAATTTAGTCTCTTCATTCTCATAGAATCAGCCCCAGTTCGACACTTATATAGGTAATTCTTATTACAAGTATCTCTTTATACTTGTTTTGATTTTTATACCTAAATCAAGATATAAGTAATCATTAAAAGCAAAGTTTATCCTTATACCCCTGCAGACAACATATGTTGTAGATATCACTCTCACCATATGAATAGGTAGGGAAATTTAATCCTTTGGTGATTTCTGGCGAGCCACACCACTTAGTTGTCCCTTTGAACTTAGTTCTTGGGATCTCCAGTCATATAAGTAGGGTTACCATTATGATGACTCTTATGTAATAGGCTTTAATCCCATCCCCTTCTATGAACTATACACTAGATCTTTTGTCAAACCTTTTGTTAACGGATCCGCAATATTCTCCTTAGATTTTATATAATCTATTGAGATTATTCCATTTGACAAGAATTGCCTTACGGTATTATGTCGACGACGAATATGTCGTGACTTACCGTTATACATATGATTCTGTGCCCTGTCTATTGTAGATTGACTATCACAATGAATGCAAATAGCTGGCACAGGTTTTGGCCACATTGGAATGTCTTCTAAGAAGTGACGAAGCCATTCTGCCTCTTCTCCTGCTTTGTCTAAAGCAATGAACTTGGATTCCATTGTGGATCGCGCAATGCATGTTTGTTTCATGGATTTCCAAGAAACAGCAGCGCCTCCCAGAGTAAAGACATATCCACTTGTGGATTTTGAATCTTTAGTATCTGATATCCAATTTGCATCACAATAACCTTCAAGTACTGCTGGATATCGAGTAAAGTTCAAACTATAATCATGGGTGAATCTTAGATATCTAAGAACCCGAATGATCGCTTTCCAATGGTCTTCTCCGGGGTTACTAGTGTACATGCTCAATTTACTGATAGCATAAGCTATATCAGGACGAATACAATTCATTAGGTACATTAGGCTTCCAATGATTTGGGAGTATTTTAACTGAGACACTGCATCATCTTTTTTTTTTCGATAAATAAAGGCTGATGTCTACAGGTGTTCTAGCTAAATTCGTATCATCCTTGATAAATTTATCAAGAATTTTCTCAATATAATGTGATTGAGATAATGCATATCCGTCAGATGTTTTAGTAATTTTCATTCCTAATATAACATCTGCGACCACCATATCTTTCATATCAAATCTTTTATTAAGCATTTGCTTAGTTGATTTGATCATGTTTTGACTGCTTCCAATGATAAGCATGTCATCCACATAATGGCAAACTATGACATATCCTTGGTCAGTATTTTTAACAGAGACGCATTTGTCACATCCGTTTATCTTAAACCCATTAGTAAGCATTGCATGAACAAATTTTTCATGCCATTGCTTAGGTGCTTGTTTTAATCCATAAAGAGACTTTACAAGCCGACAAACTTTCTTTTCTTGCCCTGACACTACAAACCCTTCGGGTTGCTCCATATAGATCTCTTCATTTAGATCACCATTTAAGAAAGCTGTCTTAACATCCATTTGATGTATTTCTAATTTAAACAACGCTGCTATAGCAATAAGCATGCGAATGGATGTTATTCTTGTCACAGGGGAATATGTGTCAAAATAGTCCAGACCTTCCTTTTGTCTGTAACCTTTAACTACAAGTCTTGCTTTATACTTGTCAATTGAACCATCTGCTTTCATTTTTCTCTTGAATAGACATTTATATCCAAGAGGTTTAGAACCTAGTGGAAGATCCACCAATTCCCAAGTATGATTTTACATAATGGATTCAATTTCATCATTAACAGCCTTTTTCCACAAAGGTGCTTCAGGACTTGTCATTGCTGCCTTAAAGCTTGGAGGTTCATTTTCTAACAGGTATGTCAGAAAATCTGGACTAAAGGATTTTGATGTTCTCGCTCTCTTACTTCGTCTTGGTTCATCATTAGTTAAATCCCGTTGGTCGAGACCATTACTAGTCTCTTGTGTTTGATTGTCATTAGTCTCTTGACTTTGTGTACAATCATAAGTTCTTTTCTGTGAACTTAATTCCTGTCCTTTCTTGTAAGGAAACACATGTTCAAAAAACACAGCATTCCTTGACTCTATAATAGTGTTCACATTTATATATGATATTTCTGATTTATAAGTCAGAAACCGATATGCACTACTATTTTGAGCATAACCAATAAACACACAATCTACTATTTTTGGTCCAATCTTAGTCTTTTTAGGAACAGGAACTTCAACTTTTGCCAAACACCCCCACACTTTTAAGTATTTGTAGGAAGGCGGTCGACCTTTCCACAATTCATAAGGAGTGCTGTTGGTTTTCTTGTGGGGTATTTTGTTAAGAACATAATTAGCAGACAATATTGCTTCCCCCCATAAGTTCTATGGTAAGCCTGAACTTAGTAACATGGCATTCATCATTTCTTTTAGGGTTCTATTCTTCTTTTCAACAATTCCATTTTACTGTGGAGAATAAAGTGCTGTAGTTTGGTGAATAATGCCATGTTATGCACAAAATTCATTTAATGGTGCATAATATTCACCACCCCTATCACTTCTAACCATTTTAATGGTTTTACCAAGTTGATTTTCAACTTCTATTTTGTAGAGTTTAAACATTTCTAAGGCTTCATCTTTACTTCTAAGTAAACATAACAATATCTTGTGCAATCATCGATAAATGTTATGAAATACTTTTTGCCTCGTCTAGTTTGAACAAATTTTAGATCACATACATTAGTATGAATTAATTCTAGAGGTTCGGTTTTCCTTTCAACCGATTTAAATGGAGCCTTAGTTAGTTTTGCTTCTACACAAACTTCACACTTATTATTAGGATTAATTTCAACATTTGGTATATAATCTAAACCAATTAATCTACGCAAAGCATCAAAATTCACATGTCCTAATCTACCATGCCATAAATTTGACTCAAGAATATAAGCAAAAGATGTGTTATTCTTATTCATAGCAACTTTCGGTACAACTGTCATTACATTCAACTTAAAGAGACCATCCCTCATGTATCCCTTACCAACGTACATACCACTCTTTGTTAATACAAATTTATCAGACTAAAAAACAAGCCTAAAACCATTTTTACTTAACAAAGAACCAAAAACTAAATTCTTTCGGATGTCAGGTACATGCAGTACGTTGTTAAGGGTTAGTTCTTTCCCTGATGTTATCTTCAAGATCACTTTCCCTTGTCCAGCCACAGTAGAAGTAGAAGAATTTCTCATGAAAACTTGTTCACCATTTGTAGCCTCATTGTAAGTAGTGAACATCTTCTTGTCCGCACATATCTGACGAGTTGCTCCAGTGTCAACCCACCACTCTTTGGGATTTCCAACCAAGTTAGCCTCAGACACCACAGCAGAGAGGTTGATGTCATTCACTCCATCAGAGATGTAATCTAATTCAGTTACATTGGCTTGATTGGTGGTCTTCTTACTTGTACTTCCATGATCCTTCTTAGGGTGGCGGCAGTCAGAAGCTCGATGTCCAGTCTTGCCACAGTTATAGGATTTTCCTTTGAACTTCTTGTTGCTATCGCCTTGTTTAGGACCATCTCCAGTAAACTTCCTCTTTTTGTTATGTGGTTTATGAACTTGTTCAACCACATTAGCCTTGGACTCAATGGGATTTTTCCCATTCCTCTTTTCAGCCTTTCGGTTATCTTCCTCAATTCTTAATCTTACAATAAGTTTATCCATGGTCATCTCTTTGCGTTTATGCTTTAAATTATTTTTGAAATCTTTTCAAAGCTGGTCGTAACTTTTCCACTAAAGCAGCGACTTGGAAAGACTCGCTAAGAGACATACCCTTAGAATGAATATCATGTAAAATTAATTAAAAACTTTGAACTTGAGAAATTACCGTTTAGGAGTCTACCATAACAAAGTCCAGAAATTTACCGACAACAAATTTCTTCATGCCGGCATCCTCTGTCTTGTATTTCTTCTCCAAAGAATCTCACAATTCTTTTGCTGACTTCAGAGGACTATAAACATTATATAGCATGTTGTCACGGCCATTAAGGATGTAGTTTCTACACAGGAAATCTGAATGCTTCCAAGCATCTACAGCGACAACAACTTGCCGATCACTTTCACCCTCTTTAAGTGCTGGAGCCTCTTCATGGAGAAACCAAGCTAAATTAAGAGTTGTAAGATAGAACAGCATCTTCTGCTGCCATCTCTTAAACTCAGTACCGTTAAATTTTTTCGATTTTTCTCCATGATTTATTGGTACATGAACATGGTTCTGGATAGAGACCGGTGTTGGTATAACAATCGGAGTACCACTTCCAGTTGCGGTAGCCATAATCTCTGATTACAAAAATCAAAATAAATTAAAACACAAATTAATTTTCTAGTTACTAAAACCAGAAAATAAATTATAACACAAAATAATTTTATTTTCCTTGTAACTAAAACTAGAAAAATAAAATACCACAATAATTTTCTGTAACATAAATTAATATTCTGCAATTGTTAATGACACCAGTATATTACTACTAGTTGTCAAAGAAAAGAGACAGTATATTACTACTATCTGTCAAATAGCATAAACCACTATTTGTTTTTACAACCAGAATATGTCTTTATGAAATCACAGAAAATTAAATACAATGAAGATACCAAAATGATTTTGTCTTAAGATTGTTGGACAATCTTCACTGTAATTAAATTAATTAATTATGTTTATTTACTTAACAACAAACAGAATACAAAAGAAATAAAGGAAAGGAGAGAAAAATATTTGATTACAAAAATCAAACTAGCAATAGAATTAAATAAATAAAAACATATTTTATTTTGTTACCAAAACAAAATTAAAATCTGATTTAAATAAATAATAATAAAACAGAAAATAAATAATTAATATACTTGATTAATATCTTGAATATTATTTTGATCAAGTCCAGTGTTTGACACTGTGTCCTTAAGACAAATTCGTCATCTCCTCGGTGCTTTCAGAATATGGACGTCTATCTCCCAAGATGAAATGATCAACAACAAATAAATGCAGCTCTACAATATATTTGTACAATGAACACACTAAGTGTATATACTCTTTCTCACAGAAAAATAATGGAATAAATGCAGCAAAAATGCAGAGATGAATTGCAGCAAAAGAGGGACAAAAATTGGAATAGAAATCCAAATGGGGAACTAGTCTATTTATAGATGTATTGGTGGCTGCAGATTTTGAATTAAACAGGTGCTACCTGTTTGAACAGGTATGAAACCTGTTTGGTTTCGAATTAAACAGATTTAAATCTGTTGGGTTCAAAATTCAAACAGATAAAAACGGAACGGACCTGTTTGGGTGTACAGTAAAATCGGACCAGTTTATTTCCGGAATTAAATTTGAATTTTGAATTTTATTTTACCAAAAAATAAAATTAAATTCAAATGTTTTTGGCCCAAAAAGATAGTTATTGGGCTGGACAAGCCCAACCCAACCTCACACCACGCACCCATGCCCAAGCCCAGCCAGGGCGGCGCGCGGTGATTTTTGGGTCCAATGGGTCTAGCCCATTTTGCCCATAACCTCCCTCTCTACAAAACTTGGGTACCCCTTGGGGCATACCCCAAGTACCAATCCTAAGCTTTATAAACCCATTCAAAACTTCCCACCAAATCAATGTGGGACAAGCCACTTTTCCAACTTTAAGGAATTTCCACCAAAAACTAAATTTCCATGGAGCACACTTTGGCTTCAATTTCCCATTCACTTGATAATGGTTTTGAGCAACCAAATATACCACGTGAATCATAATGCGGCATAGAATGCGTTACCACTTTGACCCGCGAAAATCAATGCTCGGGTCCCACCTAAAAATTAGACCAAAGTTAGGAAAAAATCTATTTTTTTTACCCAGATTTTCCAAACCATTTCCGACACATTCAACCCCAAAATCCCCCAAAACCCAGAACAGAACACTACCAACTCTCGGATCCCAAAACCCTCAAATTCCTCCGCATGGGTCTCTAATAATCTCTATAGAATCGTCTAAATTAGGTTCCTCAAATCAATTGGAATTTGATCGAATCCATCATCGATAATTCGTCCCCTTTCTCAAATTTTCGATCCAAACGATGGATCGTGGTGTCTGTCGAATTACCCTTCTGATTCGTTTCTAAACCTAGCAAAAATCAAAGGTTGGCAAAGTGATTGCAATGGGGAATTCAAAGACACCCCGAGATTGAAACCACAAAGACGTACTACTATATTTCTGTCACTGGAACAAACAAGCTCAATTAGAGTTTAGGGTTATTGATCACTTGCCTTGTGATTTGGGTATTCATTTGCAATAATTCAACATGGTGCAGAGAAAATTTTTGATGCTGATGATCGTGGTGATGTGATAGACAATGATATTGGTGAACATTTTTTTATGTAGAATTGTTTTCTGGAAATGTGACAAGTTTACCTTGTCTTAAATCTGTACATTTTAGTGGTTCAAATTCATACAAGTGAGGAATTGAGAACTTGTTTTACTTTAGTACTTGCTTTTTGAATTGCCCAAGTTCTGTGTCATTTGTATCCACTGTAAATAGATTATTGATAATTTTTTATTTCATAGCAAGAATGGAAGTTGTAATCGTTTTGGAAGTTTTAAACTTTAAACACAAATTCTCTTGGAAAAGTAGCAGTTAAGTAGATTGCAGGTTCATGGCAAAAACACAGAGAGCGAGCAATATTACCATGGGCAAATCATCCATAACAGCAACTCTCATGTAAGGTTGTTCGGTAAAATTTATTTGTGATTTATGCTTCGTTTGTTTGGGTAAAAAATATTTTTTAACAGAATATTTTTCTATATATGGTGGCGATAGTGGTAGTAGGACCAAGGTGGATGTGGTGATGATGGTGTGATGGTGGAGGTGAGAATGGTGGTGGTAGCGAGATGACATTGATAAAATTTTAGTTTGAAAAATATTTAGAAAATATTTTTTGCTTAAATAGGCTTCTTTTTTGTTGACTATGAAAAATGTTTTCTGTTAACTTTTATTTTTTGTTATACCAAATATAAGAAAATAAAAACATATATATATATATATATTTCAAAAAATGCTTTTCGTCCAAATAAATGAAAGATCATTACAAATTCAACTTAAAAAAAAGGAATTTTTCGTTTTCTATTTTTGGGCATTTGTTTAACATGAGAATGATAAAAATTATAAGAAGGTCGAATTTTGGTACGACTCAAGGGTGATTCAGGAAGTTAATTAAAAATTGGCTTTTTGGTTTTTTGTTTTTTTTTTTGTTTTTTTGTTTTTTTGTCTTTTTATGTATAAAAAATGTGAGAGGTGATATGATCAAAAATAAGTTAAAAGTTAAAAACTAACTTTTAACTAACTTCCCAAATTATTCCTTGTATAAGTATGGTGACTTGACTTTCAATTTCCTTCCCCAAAAAAAATACATGATCTTTCTTTTAGGGTAAATTACACTTTAATTCCCTGTGGTTTACCCAAAAAACACAGAATCTGTTTATAATTTCATTTTTAACACTTAAACCTCTTAAATTTTGTACCAAATTGTAATTTCGGACGGAGATAACATAAGTTGTAAAAAGTCTAAATTACCCTTATTTCTTTTCTTAATTTTCTTCTTAATGCCATTACAAACTAGAATATTCTTTCCCATTTTTCTTTAATTTTTATGTATTCTTTTCCTCCTCTTCTTCTTCTCTCATTTCTTTCTCATCCCATGCCAAACCACACACCTCTCATACCATCATCAAATACATATCTGAGCAACTTTGAACCAATAAATGAAACCCCGGAATATACCAAGCAGCAACCCAAACAATTACTGAACTAGAAAGAAAGCAACAGAATAAAATTTGCACTCCATACCGGTTCAAGACAACTAAAAACAATCTCTAATCTGTTGTAAATGATAAACCGCATTGTTTATGGAGTAATCCTCAAATTAGGCTTGGCCTTGACCCATATCGCCACTTTAACCTTAATACAATCAGAAATGCACTCCCAATGAGGTTGAGAATCTTCAAAAACAACCCTACATAATATAGCAACAAAGCAAAACACACTAAATCCATGGAGGCCACCGCAGATCAATGCTTTATTTGTCAATTTCATTTTTTATTCAAATAATGAAACATAATGAAAAAACACATTTCCTTCTAAGGTGGAAGTTTCCAAATCCAAATGACCTCATTTTAGGTGAAAGTTTCTCATTTCTTAAATTATCTCCCATGAATCCCCCATCATTTCTATTTCACATCCAGGGCTATTCTAAATTTGAATTATTTCACTCCTACTGCCTCAGGTAAAGAGTAGATGAAGGATGATGGTGGTTGCCATGGTAGAGGATGATAGACATAGATTTTAATTTCTAGGTTAACTTTATTTGAGTTAAGAGAATGATAGACATAGATTTCAGAATAATAATGAAACAAAAATAAAAGGTAAAGATGGAGAAATGAGGGAGGTAAGCTAGAGAGAGAGGGAAGCATTTTAGAGAGAGCACTAACGTCTCAGATTTTCAAAAAACTTGGAAAGAAGAAGAAGGTAAGGAATTATCCAGTGTGGTTGAGGGGAAAAATTTTGATGTTATGGTCGTTCAATACACGCTTTGTTGAAATAAACAGTTCTGTCCAAAATTTCACTTTGTTATGACGTTCAAAGGGTTTAAGTATTACAAATGAAATTATAGGGGGACTTCGTGTTTTTTGGATAAACCATAGGAGATTAAAGTGTAATTTACCCTTTTTTTAACATGAGAATGATAAAAATTATAAGAAAGTGGAATTTTCGTAAAATTCATATAAGTATGGTGACTTCACTTTCAATTTCTTTTCCCCAAAAAAAGTACATGATCTTTTTTTTTTTTTGGTGGTGTTACATACACCAATTGGTATATTAATTAATATACTAACATATGTTATCACATTGTCATTTCAAAACTACGACCCCAATTATTATACAAATTACAAATATCCAAAACTTTTAAAATTATATCACATCATCCGTTAATACATTAATTAATATACCAATTGATACATATAATATTATTCATATTTTTCACTCTAAATCAAAATTTTCCTTTTGTAGTTTTTTTCAGAAGAATTTTGATTTGGTTTTTCTGAACTATTCAGGGTTGGGTTTGGTTTGGCTTACTACTTCAAAACTTGGACGGGCCTTGATTAGTCCAATCAGTTTAAACCCACCCCAATCTCAGCCATTCCTAGTAGGTTGTCTATAGATCAGATTTAATCCAAATCTGATTTGAAAATCCAAATTCATTTATAAAAAATTTGATCCAGCAACCTAACAATCCGAATTTGTTTAATCTGTTTATTAAACGGATTGAATATGTAAAAATCTGACTCGATCCGATTATTCTCCATTTGAATGAAGGAAAAACCAAATGAAAAAAAAAAATCAAATTATATAAAATTATAACTCAATAAATAAATAAATAAATAGATTGGATCGGATTGAATATCCGAAATTATCGAATTCGGATTCAGGGATCTATATTTGGATATGGGCTAAACAGATTCAAATGGGATTCGGGTTTGCTCAATCAGATCATATTCGGATTTTGATAGATCCGAATCCGATCCATTTACAGGCTAGTTCCCAACACTCACTCACTCACCCACTCACTCTCTCTCTCTCTCTCTCTCTCTCTCTCTCTCTCTCTCTCTCGGGCGAAGCGGTCAAGCTATTGACAGGTACTGTTTTCTCTCTCACTCTCAAATAGTTTGAATTAGCTTCATCACCCTTATTTGACTGCACATGTCAATCTCTTACCTGATTAATTTTGCACATATGTATAGAGATCTAAATATATTTTAAACCAGAGGTAGTGGTGTTGTTAGATCATTGGTCTCTCTCTCTCTATAGTCTTTGTAGAAGCTTTTGTTGAAAATAATAGAAGAATTAAAACCGAAACGCCTCGAATATCCACCATTGAAACGATCTATGTTCTGTGAAAATGTGTTTTGAGATTAAAACCTTTCCCCCCCCTCCCCCCCCCATCAGAATAGTTTTTCTTTGTCTTATAGTTACATTGAACATATTATATATTGTATTCGGCACAGATTATATATATAGTTAATAATTTGTATTTTTTGACCTTTTGAAATTGCACCAAGACTTCTGGTACACAATTTAGGTTTTGCTAGCAAGAGTTGTATTTATTCTTCGAAAATACTCACAAATACTAGAACCCGTAGATTATGATGATGTTGCAATATGAGGGGAAGGAGAATCAATTGATTCCTACAAAATTACATTGTGGTTGTATTGTGGTGCATTACTAGTATATTCATCAACATTGATAAAAACTCATCAAAATTTGCATTAAGATCCATATTGATTTACTATATAATAATAAAAACAAAGGATGACAAACAATTAAAGAAAAAAATAAACTAGTGCTACCAAATGTTGTATCTATGGCTTAATTACACTATGTGGTTGGTTTGGTTCTCATTTGATTCAAGAACTAAATTAGGTTGTTCGGTTCTGGGTTGCTGTTGACTAGGTACTTGACTCTGCCTTTTTCATCTTCTTGATGGTTATGTAATTGATTAAGAAAGAAATAATATTCGTTTTGCCTTTGTTTATTATATTTCTATTGTCATGTAACTTGTTTTGTTTATTTATTTATTTTTTTCTGGCTTTTGTTTGTGAAGTTTTATCTGAGTAGGTTGTTCTTCTGACATGATTTTTTCTCACCTTAATTTTGTTGTGATGGGTTTAATTATGTGGCTATAATTTATTTTTCAAACAAGTCATTGTGTTCCTAAACTGGAAACACACTGATAAGGTGCTCCATTTGTTCATATTTGTCTCTCTCCTTTCTATTTGAAGGTCGGAAGTCTTGTTGGCAGACAAGAGAACAAAAGGGAATGAGTTCAACGAATGCCTCTGGCGATTTGTCATCAGAGATGGAGGTGGATGCTTTTAGGTGCCTCTTTCCTCTACGCTTTCATGAGCATCATCTACTTGAATCCACTCGCCCTCATGCTAGGAAACTTGGGAAAGCTAGAGATATAACACTTGCTCTTGGTTAGTTCATTTGTATTTTATTTATTTGAAACTCGCACTTTTTGCCTTTGATTTGGGGCTTGCTAGGTTCATGTCCTTACTTGCGCTGAACCATTTGTAATCTAGGAGTTGTTGCTTCTGCTGATGGGTTAGCTTTAGCCAAGATAGGTTGCACTATAAGTGCTTTTTGCCCTTGCCTATTCTCTTTATCTCTCATGCTCTCTATAGCTCGTCTTTTTCGTGCCTGCATTCGGAAACTCAAAATAAGTCCTACAGTTCGGACTCCCGCGATTCTGAATCTAATCTCACAAGTGCAATGTGAATTTGATAAACACCAAAGAGTCCAAATTCGGCGAATCATTTGGAAAATTGATTTTGAATCAAAAATGCCAAAATTGGACTGTTTTGCCAAATACATAGTCACCACCTAAATATTTTATTTTGGGAAAATTTAGGAAACCCATGACTCGTGCCAAAGGCCACGTGTCCGTCATCACCAAGATTATCTCAGCTCGGGAACTTAGGTACGAGAGGGGAAGGTCATGAATTGAGCAACCCCGCTCGCCCGATCAAAGATCGGCCTCTATTAATCATGATATGATTTTTATCAACATTATATGCTCTTGTTCGGGTTATTAACCTATCATTTGCTATGTGATGAGCACACACAAGTATAGACTAGTTTGCTCAAATTAGAACAATTCAATTTTATGTTTGATTTTCGAAAAGGGGTTTGATTTGTCACTTCACAAAATGGGCTTAAAACTTGTGAATTTGCCACTTAACAAAGTGGGCTTAAAACGTACATTCATTAAATGGTTCCAATTCAAGCAACAAGCCTTCATCCATAGGCACTCAAACAGTTTAACAAGTAAGCATTTAGCCTCATGGCAAGCATGCTAGACATAGCAAAAATGGCAATCACGCTCACGCGATATGCTAAAGCGAATAAAGGCTCACCTAGTACTCCAAGACAAAAAAGAAATGAGTTAGAAAAATGCATGATTCCTAACTGTGCGAGATTACTAATGCAACACATACAATATGCAATTACTAGGCTCGGCTATTAATATGGCATATGAATCAAAGAAATAGCATGCGGTCTAGGCATGTATTCAAAAAAGTATTGAAGCGACAATGCAGTGAGAATGATGAATTGAGCCCCAGTGCATGCAATACAAATGGATGCAAACATGGAGTATGCTAATTGAAACGTGATGTCCCTAATCTAACCAACGTAAGCAGATAAATAAAATGGAGAAAGACTTGGGGTTGGAAGACATACACATTATTACAACTTTGCACTCTCACGAAGGAGAGACCGAATGAACTAAGCTAACTAGCTAACTAATTAAAGCTAAGCTAATTAAGCTAATTATTACAGACTGAATAAATAGTTAAACTACTTAACTAACTATTACAACAGTTGAATTAATTAATTAGTTAACTAACTAATTGAATAATTAAATAATTACAATGCAGGTGCAATTAGTGATTAAACTAAATAACTAACTACAATGCCTCGGGAAACAAGGGATATGCATGTGCATGCTCGGTTTTCCCCTGAAAAGACCACCGTTTTGCTTCCGAATGCCTCTATTTGCACAATTGAGCACCAACATTGCTGCTCACTGTGCTCTGCCTTACTAGCACTCTGCTAAGTTTTGCATCAGTGGCTGGCTGGCCATTGGTAAAGGTTGCCGGCCACCAGCTGGCCACGGTTGAAGGTTGCCAGCCATGGATGGTGGTCTACTGGCCATGGAAAGTGGCGTGCCGGCCACTGATGCATAGGTTCATCTTGCTGCAACAGAGGACAAACTGTCATGCCCTCAAAATATAACCCATAACATACACAATAATACGATACATTACTTAATAAAATAAATCATAATTCATTCATCAGAGTACTCTAAATAAAGTCCTTACATATAACATCCAAAATAAATGCCCTAGGGCTTACATCTTGCCAAGCCAACACTTGGTCCCAAAAACATGAGTTCTAACTCAAAAACAAATAAAACCCTAGGCTTGAATGTTTACATGTAATTCAAATAAAACAAATAACTATAGACAAGGCTTCACTGTCCAAATCCGTCCAAGCTAAGTCCTTGGAGGTAGTGAATCACCTGGACCTGAAAATGATGTTCCCATATAGGGTGAGCCACATCCCAGTAGAAATAAACTAAACCAAATATAAGCATTGAATAAAGCAATAACACTTAATAGATGGTTAACAATGATAAGCAGTTATCAATATACACTCTCAAGACACTAACGTCTATGACACTTATCAATATCCATTATTCTCAATGTGGCTCAGAACCTGGCCAAACTTACAACGGTGAATTATATAGCATATTCACATTACTTCCAATATCAACTACACAAATGAAACTCAGGCTCATATCAAAACACTTCATACTTCCAGATTGATACACATTTTAGTGCTGTATCAAGAAAACACTTCAATATAATTAAGCATACATAATAGTGATGCTAATGGAGTCCATCCCCTATCTCCTCCCAAACAATAAAACACTTCAATATAATAAGCACAGATAAAAGTGCTGCTAATGGAGCCCATCCCCTATCTCCTCCCAAACAGAATCCGGTTTAGAGGTCCATCCCCTATCTTCCCCTAAACCGTGGAGTACATCCCCTATCTCCTCCCACACAATATGCATATGCAATGCTCAACCATTACATGTATGTAAGTACATAACATATACAACAAACAATCAATACACATAGTGTCTGTGTTAATTCAACAGTCAAAATTAATGACTTAGCCAATGTGATTAGTTTCAGTTATCCCTAATCCACATGCAATGTCTACAACAACCATGACTATCCTCCACCGATAGTCCAAAACAGTTATCTCTAGACTGTAAATAAATAAATCAATCATTTGATAGATGAGTAATTTAAATTAACCAACTACCCCATTACATCGATAAATTATTCAATCTTATGAATTTAATTAATTTCCCCAATGTTCCTCAAATTAAATATACAATTCAATTTATTTAAACAACTAGGGTTTTTCCCAAAATTATCAAAATACCCCCAACATATTAAAATTCCATAAACTTAGAACAAAACATATACATTGGAGTAGGAAATCCCTACCTCGAAGAAATAGCCCAAAAAGAAGAAGACAAAGATGATGACCCAAACTCAAAGTGCTCCAATTCCAAGATTGTTCAGATTAAACTGAAGCCCTCGACCCACTCTACCTTTTTAATAAAGCAACTAGGGTAGAAACTCACTCTAAATAGATCAAACCCAAGAAAGAAGATGAGTAGGGAAAGAGAGAAGTCGGACCTAGGGTTTGGAATCCAAAAACAGATGAGAAACAGATTAAATTCCCGCTGCTGCCTATTTAAACTGAACAGGCTCGCTCGAGCGAAGACATGGTCGCTCGAGCGACCAGACACAAGAAAAATTCGCTCGAGCGAAGAAAAATCTCGCTCGAGCCAAGAATGCAATGCTTCAGGTCTGCAACCCAGAAGCATGCTCGAGCGACAGAATGCTTGCTCGAGCGAAGAACCAGAAAACATATACCTCGCTCGCTCGAGCGAAGAAAAGCTCGCTCGAGCAAAGAAACACTGCTCTCAAGTCTATACTAGACGCAATTGCTCGCTCGAGCGAAGAAACCCTGGCTCGAGCCACCAGACACAAACTACAACCCTCGCTCGAGCGACCAAAACCTCGCTCGAGCGACCAACCCAAAAGCTAGACAGCAACACTTGGTTTCCGAACCCAACCAACCTGTAACAAAACCTGCCCAACATATCCTATAACTCAAAAATAAAGAATTAAAGGACAACAACAACAATAATACAAAGACAGGATCTACGGAACCCAAGTCCGGGTACAATAATCAAATGGGAAAAGACCGGGGTCGCTATAACCTCCCCCCCTTAAAGAATTTTGTCCCCAAAATTAAGCATAAGTTTTTCAAAAATGAGTTTTTCTCAATTCCCAATGATATGCTGTAACAATAATAAACAGCTTGACCCAATATTGGTCACTTCATCTCTTATCAAGAGGCATCTCACAATTTGTATATAAAACAACATGTATTACAACTTGCAACAATATTATGCATTTTACCTTTCAATCTCAACAGTTTCAATATCATATTCAATTTCATGATAGAACTCGAAGTCAACAATATATTCAGCGTAATGAATATTATACTAAACTTCCATTATAAGGTAAGTTTCAAATTATTAACATTAAATCAAAACATTCTCAATGTTTTCCAACTTAAGATATATATAAAGTTCTTAAGCCAACAATATTACAAAATCTAAATACAAAGTTACAAATCACTAAATATGTCCGGATATTTCTCGCGGACTTCCAATTCACGTTCCCAAGTGGCTTCCTCCACCCCGTGATGTTTCTATAGAACCTTTACCAAAGGAATGGTCTTGCATCGCAAAACTTGATCCCGTCTATCCAAGACTCGAATTGGTCTCTCCTCATACGAGACATCCTCGTCAACCACTAAATCAGTCCAATCCAACACATGTGATGGATCTGGCTCATACTTTCGAAGCATACTCACATGAAACACATCATGCACTCCGGACAACTGCGGTGGCAAAGCTAAACGATAAGCAGCTTCGCCAATCCTCTCGAGGATTTCAAAAGGACCTATGAACCGAGGGGACAACTCCTCGCTCTTCCCAAACCTCATCAGTCCCCGTCTCGGTGATATCTTCAAAAAGACATGATCACCCACTTCAAACACTAACGGTCTCCTCCTACGGTCGGCATAAGATTTCTGACGACTCTGGGCTGTAACAAGTCTCTTACGGATAAGCTCAACTTTCTCCGTTGTTTCCCTCACCAATTCCGGACCCAATAGAGGTGCATCACCCACCTCGGCCCAACAAACTGGAGATCTACACGGTCGGCCATACAAGGCCTCAAATGGTGCCATACCAATACTAGACTGGAAACTGTTGTTGTAGGCAAACTCCACCAAAGGCAAGTGCCTCTCCCATGATCCACTGAAATCAAGCACATAACCCCGAAGCATATCCTCAAGGATCTGAATAGTACGCTCGGACTGCCCGTCAGTCTGAGGATGATAAGCCGTGCTAAAGGTCAACTTAGTGCCTAAGGCACTCTGCAAACTCTGCCACAATCTAGCAGTAAAACGAGGATCTCTATCTGAGATGATCGTCACTGGGACTCCGTGCAACCTCACTATGTCCCGAATGTACAAGTCGGTAAGATAATCTACTGAATCTCTCACGCGCATAGGAATGAAGTGCGCCGACTTAGTCAACCGGTCTACAACCACCCAAATAGCATCACTACCCCGCTGAGTCCTCGGAAGACCTACAACGAAGTCCATAGTGACATGCTCCAATTTCCACTCAGCAATAGGCAAGGGCTGTAACAAACCCGCTGGCCTCTGATGTTCGGCCTTCACCTGCTGACAAGTAAGGCACGTAGACACGAAAGCTGCCACATCTCTCTTCATACCCCTCCACCAAAACTGGCGCCCCAAATCCCGATACATCTTAGTACCTCCTAGATGCACCGCAAGGCGCGAATGATGAAACTCTCGGAGTACCTCCTCTCGGCAAGACTCCAGCACAAACAGACGGTCTCGGTATCTCACACTCATGTCAGGATACACCGTCAAACCCTTCTCAACCTTCCCACCGGAAATCTTCTCACGGAAGGATTCTACCTCATGGTCACTTCTCTGAGCCTCTAACACTCGAGTCACAAGTGTAGGCTGTGCAACAACAGAAAACAATACCGCAGTCTCAACTGATTCACCCAGAAGCAAATCGAACTCTCCAAGTGCACCCAACATCTCCCACTCCCGGATGGCTATACTAGCAACGTCACTAACAGATTTCCTGCTAAGGGCATCGGCCACAACATTGGCCTTCCTCGGATGATAATGTAACTCAAAGTCATAATCCTCCATAAACTCCATCCACCTCCTCTGCCTCAAATTCAAGTCTTTCTGTGTAAACAGATATTTCAGACTCTTATGATCCGAGAATACCTCGAACTTCTCACCATAAAGATAATGCCTCCAAATCTTCAAGGCAAATATCACAGCTGCTAACTCTAAATCATGCGTAGGGTAATTCTTCTCATGAATTTTCAACTGACATGAGCCATAGGCAACCACTTTCCCCTCTTGTATCAACACACAACCCAGACCTTCTCGTGAGGCATCACAATAGACTGCATAACCCAACCCTCTCTCCGGGATAATCAAAACTGGAGCGGTGGTCAGTCTAACTTTCAACTCCTGAAACGACTTTTCACAAGTCTCACTCCATACAAATTTAACTCCCTTCCGAGTCAATCTAGTCAAAGGCGAAGCTAACCTGGAGAAATCTTTCACAAACCGGAGATAATACCCAGCTAATCCCAGAAAACTACAGATCTCAAACACATTCTTAGGCTGTGCCCAGTCTTGCACTGCCTCCGTCTTAGATGTATCAACCGACACCCCTTCCCCAGAAACGACATGGCCTAAGAATTTCATCTCTTCTAGCCAGAACTCACACTTCCCAAACTTAGCATAAAGCTTATGGACTCTAAGTAACTCAAGCACCACTCTCAAGTGTTCCTGGTGCTCCTCCTCTGACAGTGAATAGATAAGAATGTCGTCTACAAAAACGACTACAAAACGATCTAAGAATTCCTGGAAGATCCGATTCATCAAATCCATAAACACAGCTGGTGCATTGGTGAGCCCAAATGGCATCACCAGAAACTCATAGTGGCCATATCGCGTACGGAATGCCGTCTTCAGAATATCCTCCTCCCTGACTCTCAACTGATGATAACCCGATCTCAAGTCTATCTTAGAGAAACAATGGGAACCCTTCAGCTGATCAAACAAATCATCTATACGAGGCATAGGATACTTGTTCTTAACCGTCACCCGATTCAACTTTCGGTAGTCTATACAAAGTCTCAAAGCACCACCTTTCTTTTTAACAAAAAGGGCTGGCGCTCCCCACGGTGAAACACTAGGACGGATATAGCCCTTATCTAACAACTCCTGAAGCTGAATCTTCAACTCAACTAACTCGGCTGGGGCAAAACGATAAGGTGCCATAGAAATTGGTGCCGTACCGGGCACTAGGTCAATAGAGAACTCAATCTCTCGATGCGGTGGCAAACCAACAAGATCCTCGGGAAAGACGTCCGAGTACTCACAAACCACCCTTGGCAACACAATAGGAACCTCATCAACCTCACTAGTCGAAAGATTAGCAAGTAGACCACTAAGCTCACTCCGCCCTCGTGAAACGTACCCCGGTGGCAAAACACTACCAACCCGGTCCCCTAGAAAATGGAAACACTCACCGCTAACGGTACAACAAGTGACCCTCTGACGGTAGCAATCAATAACTGCCCGGTATGACGATAACCAGTCCATACCCAAAATAACATCAAAGCCTTTCATAGGCAAAACTACAAAAGAAAATGGGATTCTATGATCATCGACCTCTATATCACAACCCCCAACACCTTGTTTCAAGATCAATTCACCCCCAAGAGGTGACACTACACAAATAGGAGACGTTAACTGTGCTAACTCCAACTCCAAAACAGATGCAAATGCAGCAGACACAAAGGAATGAGATGCACCCGTATCAATTAAAACATTAGCAACCGAGTTGCAAAACAAGAAGGTACCTCTCACAACCGATGGAGCTGCAGACAGATCTGTGCAGAATAAAGATACACGCCCAGATGACCTCTCGATCAACCTCGCTCACCCCTAGGAGCATACGATCACAGACAGATTGGGACGATGACGCCCCCTGATTGGCCCTCGAGGCCTGACCCAACTGAGCTGACTGTTGACCCTGCGTCTGCCTCAAACCTGATGCACTAGGTGTGCCACCCAACTGCGGGCAATACCTCTTCATGTGCCCTGCCTAACCAAGACTGAAACAAGTGAGCGGTGGCTTCTACCCCGACTCGACTCGAGATCGAGCGAAAAAGATCTTGTCGCCTCCTCCTCTCGAGGACAAATCGAGACTTGTGGCCCACCGCCACACTTGAAACAAGTAATGTCTCCTCGCCTTTCCCGAACTAGCACTTTCAGACAGAAAAGTGGATCTAGAAAAGCTACCCTGAGACTGCTGAGGAGTAAAACCTCTCTGCCTCTTGCCATCACCCTGGCCATCCTGACTCCTCTTGGAGCCTTTCTGCCCTTCCTCCTCTTCTTGCATCATAATCTCTGTATGGGCTGCAGCATCAACCAGACGTCCATAATCCCGAATCATAGACCCAACAATTCTCAACTTGAGGCCGCGCCTCAACTTCTTCTCAAACTCAATGCAACGGCGTTCCTCAGACGCCACCAATTCAGGTGCAAACCTGGATAAACTAGTGAATGCAGCCTCAAACTCGGCTACTGAAGAGCTAGATCGTTTGTCGAATCGGTCTCTCGCTTCTCCCCATCACCGGGGCTAAAACCTCTCCTGGAATGCATTCACAAAAGCCTCCCACGTAGCTCCTATGCGACCCTTAGTGAACTTCCACCACTGACCCGCATCTCCCTTTAGCTGGAACGATGCCAAGGTCACTTTCAACCCCTCATCTTCGATGCCAAGCATCTCAAATGTCTTCGTTGTCTGTTCGAGCCATTCATCTGCTTTAAGCGGCTCTTTTGGATCACCCACAAATTCATTCGGATTAGACCGGAAAAACTCCCTCTTCAGAAAGGAGGGTCCTGCATCCGCAACCACAACCGGAGCCTAATTCTCAGCTCTGAGAATGCCTACTGACTCCCTGAATGCCCCTGCTATCTCTCGGGCTAAAGCGCCCATAGCCTGCTGGCCTACTGGCTCGGCCACATTGGCCTGACCAACACCCTCCTGCACTGCCGGAATCTCTTCTGGCACAGGCACTTCCTGCCTACCCAGCCTACCACGCCTACCGCGTCCTCGTCCTCGTCCTGACATCCTAATACAAGAAACAAAGACGTTAGCACATTAATAAATGTGCCAAAACTAAACATTCTCGTCCTAATGCATTGGACAACAATAATTCATTCCACGTAAGCACAAAATCACATAAGCACCTACGAATTTCATTCCCAGATAATGATAGTTCCAAAATGTTACTATAGTTCCGGTTAGAAGCAGTAGTGATCAAGTGCCTTTCCAACAAGACTACAAGAAACACAAGGTCCAATCAACATCCTAGAAACTACGTTCCATACCCACATAATCACATAAACACGTTATCAAATAAAAATATAACATTACACTAACTCTCTATCAAACGAGACGAACCCAATGTGATACTAATCACTTCCCACGTACCCAAAGTATTCAACCCGGTACGCTCTGATACCAAGTTGTCATGCCCTCAAAATGTAACCCATAACATACACAATAATATGATACATTACTTAATAAAATAAATCATAATTCATTCATCAGAGTACTCTAAATAAAGTCCTTACATATAACATCCAAAATAAATGCCCTACGGCTTACATCTTGCCAAGCCAACACTTGGACCCAAAAACATGAGTTCTAACTCAAAAACAAATAAAACCCTAGGCTTGAATGTTTACATGTAATTCAAATAAAACAAATAACTAAAGACTAGGCTTCATTGTCCAAATCCGTCCAAGCTAAGTCCTTGGAGGTAGTGAATCACCTGGACCTGAAAATGATGTTCCCATAGAGGGTGAGCCACAACCCAGTAGAAATAAACTAAACCAAATATAAGCATTGAATAAAGCAATAACACTTAATAGATGGTTAACAATGATAAGCAGTTATCAATATACACTCTCAAGACACTAACGTCTATGACACTTATCAATATCCATTATTCTCAATGTGGCTCAGAACCTGGCCAAACTTACAACGGTGAATTATATAGCATATTCACATTACTTCCAATATCAACTACACAAATGAAACTCAGGCTCATATCAAAACACTTCATACTTCCAGATTGATACACATTTTAGTGCTGTATCAAGAAAACACTTCAATATAATTAAGCATACATAATAGTGATGCTAATGGAGTCCATCCCCTATCTCTTCCCAAACAATAAAACACTTCAATATAATAAGCACACATAAAAGTGATGCTAATGGAGTCCATCCCCTATCTCCTCCCAAACAGAATCTGGTTTAGAGGTCCATCCCCTATCTTCCCCTAAACCGTGGAGTACATCCCCTATCTCCTCCCACACAATATGCACATGCAATGCCCAACCATTACATGTATGTAAGTACATAACATATACAACAAACAATCAATACACATGGTGTCTGTGTTAATTCAACAGTCAAAATTAATGACTTAGCCAATGTGATTAGTTTCAGTTATCCCTAATCCACATGCAATGTCTACAACAACCATGACTATCCTCCACCGATAGTCCAAAACAGTTATCTCTAGACTGTAAATAAATAAATCAATCATTCGATAGATGAGTAATTTAAATTAACCAACTACCCCATTACATCGATAAATTATTCAATCTTATGAATTTAATTAATTTCCCCAATGTTCCTCAAATTAAATATACAATTCAATTTATTTAAACAACTAGGGTTTTTCCCAAAATTATCAAAATACCCCCAACATATTAAAATGCCATAAACTTAGAACAAAACGTATACATTGGAGTAGGAAATCCCTACCTCGAAGAAATAACCCAAAAAGAAGAAGACGAAGATGATGACCCAAACTCAAAGTGCTCCAATTCCAAGATTGTTCAGATTAAACTGAAGCCCTCGACCCACTCTACCTTTTTAATAAAGCAACTAGGGTAGAAACTCACTCTAAATAGATCAAACCCAAGAAAGAAGATGAGTAGGGAAAGAGAGAAGTCGGACCTAGGGTTTGGAATCCAAAAACAGATGAGAAACAGATTAAATTCCCGCTGCTGCCTATTTAAACTGAACAGGCTCGCTCGAGCGAAGACATGGTCGCTCGAGCGAAGAAAAATCTCACTCGAGCCAAGAATGCAATGCTTCAGGTCTGCAACCCAGAAGCATGCTTGAGCGACAGAATGCTCGCTCGAGCGAAGAACCCGAAAACGTACACCTCGCTCACTCGAGCGAAGAAAAGCTCGCTCGAGCAAAGAAACACTGCTCTTAGGTCTATACTAGACGCAATCGCTCGCTCGAGTGAAGAAACCCTGGCTCGAGCCACCAGACACAAACTACAACCCTCGCTCGAGCGACCAAAACCTCGCTCGAGCGACCAACCCAAAATCGACAACACTTGGTTTAGAACCCAACCAACTCAGAATAAAACCTGCCCAACATATCCTATAACTCAAAAATAAAGAATTAAAGGACAGCAACAACAATAATACAAAGACAGGATCTACGGAACCCAAGTCTGGGTACAATAATGAAATGGGAAAAGACCGGGGTCGCTATACAAACAGAGCATGTACAAGGTATTTCAAGGGTTTGTTTGCACAACATACGCCTTCTTTTCATGAGAAAATCAAAGGAGTAGTAAGCTTTGGTCCACAAACCATCAATGCATGCAATTTCATTGCATGATGGCTTGTGAAACCTAGTGTGCAAGGTCAATAAATGCAAAACAAGACACAAACCTCCTCTCTTCCATGAATGATCAAGGGAAGAAGTTGACCTTGGAAACTTGAATCATTTCATCACTAGCAAGTATGAAATGGTTCAAGGTTCCATGTGTTCAATTAATGTCCGATTGAACACAACTAAATACTATCTTGCTAACTTTTAGCCCCAAGTTTTAGTTACTCATTTTAATTTACCAACCATTCTTTAATCCAATTAAGTCCAAAAGGTGAATTAAAGTCCTCTAAAATAGAAGGAAGTGTCAAACAAGGGGTAGTCACATGAGAGAGGTTTCATGCCGTTGATGATGAACCCCCAAAAGAGGATTAAACCATTAAGCATGGACCTCAATCTCAAGCTTACACAATCCCAAGGTTGAAACAACCCTCAAAGCAAATGAAAAAGTCAAGAAATGAAGGAGGTTGCGGAAATTAATAGTGCTGAAATTAAGTCAGAAAAGCACTAAAACATTCAATCATCTCAAACAAGTGGTGTCTAAAGGCCTAAAACACCAAGCTTGTGAGGCACTTACACTGCAACCATGCAAAACAAGACTCAAATGCAAAAACCAGGCCAAAACAGAGGCAAAATAGTTCAAAATAGAGACTGAAACATGCTGGAATTAAACTACAAAGGCTAGAAAATTAAGCTAACACATGGAGCTAACTAGACTAGCAAACAAGACATAAGGAGGGGAGGCTAACCCCTCCAAATTAAGACTTCAAAACATGATTTTCACCACTGAAAATACTCTGAAATTCAATATTTAAAAGCCCCAAAAAAGATGGTTTGAAAATGGGAGATAAAGGTGGAAAGGCCTAGAGAGCAAGGAATAAAGAAAGGTGAACCACCCTCCAACCCTTAATGGCCTAAAACCACCAATTTTAGCTCATAAAAACTAAGTTTTTATATCCCCAAAATAGCCCAAAATCTATGGGAAAAAGATAGAAAAACAAGCATGCAAAGCAAGTAAACAAGGCAAGTCTTGTACCTCTTGAAGGGAAAACCAACTTTAGGCAACAATTCAAGCCAAAACCAACTTCAAGAGCTCCAAGAAGGCCTCAAGGACCCTCAGTCCAAAGGTAATGAGATTTGGTTAAGGGTGTATAGGAAAAAGTAGGGGAATTATAGGCAAAAGTATGGGAGAATTTGTAGAGAGAGAGAGAGAGAGAGAGACAGAGAGAGAGAGAGAGAGAGAGAATTGTAAAGAGAGGAAAATTTTTTATCTTCAAAATTTCCAACCCTAAAACATGAAGGGAGGGACTCCTATAAATAGAAAACATGAAATCACTACAAGGAGATCCTGCCCTACACGTGGGTGAAGATGCATGCATCTGTGCAAACAGTTGGCATAGCTGGCATAAAATATCTACAAAATACACTGGTCTGGCCATTCATCACTAGTGGCCGGCAAGCCACATCAGTGGCCGGCAGCACCAAAGTGATGGCCGACAGCCTCTAACAGGGGCCGGCAGGCCACCAAAAGCTGCAGGATTGAAAGACCAAGGCTTGGTCCAAAAATGAGGTAACAAAGGTACATGGTTTGAAAGGCTCAAAGCTGTGGCATTCCGCTGAGGACTTCGAGCACTTGAAGAGCAAACACATTCATCATCGGGTGTGCATGCGAGAAAGTCCAAGTCGTAAGGGCCGTAAAAAATGTGGTGTCTACAATTGCCCTTCTTTGACAAAACTCGGAGTCATGAAATTACGTGAGTAAATGTCAAAGTCCGAAGATGACCCATTTTGACAAGGCCGTAAGACTTGGACAAACAATCAAGATAGAAATAAATGGTTGTGCCACAGGCTGCCTACGTATCTCTTTGTATGGAATCAAACCAGCGTAGTTCTGGGGCAAGATGCAAATGATATGCACAATGCAACTTTGAAAGCTAGACCAACACGCTATGTGAAGCTGGCTTTTTTGAAAACTTATGATCATGTGAAATGATGCAATAAGCAATAACATGAAATAAGCAAGATAACAATATATGAATGAGCAACTTCAAGCTTAAAACTAGTACATGTTCTAGGCAAAAGAAGGTAAAACACACACTCTAACCATGCCAAATCGTGAGACAAGGGAAGAAGACTCTGCTCAGGGTTGCATTTCACACATCCTAAGAGACTGAGAATCACTAAGGGTCACGTTTCACGCGTCCCGAGAAATGTAGGAGAATCACTCGGGGCCACTTTTCATGCGTCTTGAGAAACAAAAGCCACTTGGGGTCGTGTTTCACACATCTCGAGGTAAAACTCACCCAGGGCCGCATTTCACACGTCCTGAGAAACAAAAGCCACTCAGGGCCATGTTTTACACGTCCTGAGGTAAAACCCACCCAGGGCTGCGTGAAACGCGTCCTGAGAAACAAAAGCCACTCGGGGTCGTGTTTCACATGTCTCGAGGTAAAACCCGCCCAGGGCTGCATTTCACGTGTCCTAAGAAACAAAAGCCACTCGGGTCGTGTTTCACATATCCTGAGGTGAAACCCGCAGAGGGGGTGTGCAATAGATGCACGAAGGTGAACGAGTGTGATAGATGCATAAAGGTGAACGTGTGCGATAGATGCACAAAGGTGAATGGGCGTTCTTCTACCGAGACACAAACTTTACCTGGAACTTCTCTGAATGACCCATACATACAATATCGTGCACCTCTTCGAATGAACCATACATACAATATCATGCACTTCTTCGAATGAATCGTACATAAAATATCGTGCACCTCTTCGAATGAACCGTACATACAATATCGTTTTCTTCTTCGAATGAATCGTACATACATTATCATTTGCTTGTGTTGGTAAAGAAGAAAGAAAGCAAAGTTAACATGAACAATATGCGATGTAGTGACGATGCATATGCTATGCAAAATGAACAACCGAGATATGAAGGTAAGTGAAGGCATGTTCTATGCAGAATATAAATGATGCGAGATATGCATGCAATGTGTGATGCATATTCTATGCAACAATACATACGAAATGCATATTCCATGCAACAAATATAGGAGATGCATATTCTATGCGACGAATTTCTAAAGTGCATATTCCACACAACAAATAAAGAACAAAAGGAGAACGAAGGCAAAACAAATAAAAGCGACATTTGAGGGCACCTTCTGAGTTATCTCTCAGAGGAAGTGCAACATGTTTAAAAAGGATACACCTCGTTTATGTTGACAAGTGACGAACATCGTACACCGAAAACACAGTTTTGAGCTTCCGTAGAGACAATCTGAACCCAACAGTGAACCATCCCTACACTTCTTGGAAACCAAGGACACAAAATAGCATTCGGACTCTAAGGAAGGCCACCGACCACCGGCCAGCCATAGGAGGAGGATGTCAGCCACATGCTGGCCACGGATGAGCCTTGCCAGCCCTATGCCAGCCAACGATGGCAGTTCGGGGCCTTTTTTGCCTTTTCACCACGGTTCTTTAAATATACAACTCAACACTTCATTTTCTCACAACCCTAAAGTTGAAATTTCTCTCTCTCTCTCTCTCTCTAGGTGCTCATTCTCTCCAAATTTTCACTTTCTACACGTTTTCCAACGCCCCACGTGAAGTTGATTCGCTAAACCCTCTTTGTTTCCTCCGTTTTGAACCGATTGAAATTTGATTCCGACCCTTCTTTCCTCATTTTCACCCTTCTAGGCTCATTCTCCTCGAGTTTGTCTCAGGTTTGGTGAACTTTTCCCGATCTTTGACTTTTCCTCCAATTTTCTCTCTCCTAGGGTTGACTTTTTCCAAGTTTACCCTCTTTTTGTCATTTTTCTTCACCTTTTCACCTACTATCGCACCCATTTCTAGATGGCGGTTGATTTACCACACGACGGGGCTCTTCCAGAGGTTCCCCCTGTATTTCCACCCGTTCATGAGGTAGTAGAGCCAGCGACTGACCTTGAGGCCAACCTTGAGGCAGAGTTCGAACCTGAGGCCGAGCCAAAGTTGTTACCGCTGAGGGTACGACCTTTCGATCCAGAAAGATACCATCCCCAGACATATATCTTGCCTCCCGAAAGCATTAGATGCTTCACTGAGTTTGCTCGCGGTGCACCGAAGGACATCTTGCTGAGGGAGCCGGCTTTTCATCTGTCAACCATCACTGTTGAGGTATGAACTTTGTTTTCATGCATTTTTGTCTTTCTTTACTTGTATTTCTTGCATTATCATCACTGCTTTATCTGATCCATCTGTTCTTTATCTGTTGCATCTATTCTTTGCCACAGGGTGAGTCTCGTGCCTTCAGAGGGTATGGTGCTATGATCATACGAGACTGGTATGACGAGCTCCTCGCCAGAGTCCGGGACATTATAGACGAGGCTAGTTTCAGCCTATTCTGCTCAGGCCTGACGAGGGTCATCGCTAGCCATCCTCTTTAGAAGCACTTGTGGAGAGGTGGTGAGACACCACCACCTCTTTCCACTTCTCCACTGCCTGGGAGATAACGATGACTCCCTACGACTTCGCCATGATCACTAGCTTAGGAGTAGGGGGCGATCCAATCCCTCTCGATACAGACATGAAAGAGTGGGAGGCGGCCTGGATTAAGCTATTGGGAGCACATCCACCTCTATACCGGATATGCATGGTCAAATATACCTGGTTCGCCGAGCAGTTTAGAGGGACCGAGCCCGAGAGGACAGAGAAGATAGAGTAGTATGCCAGGTGCTTTCTAATGTTCGTCTTTGGTATTGTTTTTGAACAGGTGGAACACCGCAGGCCTGTATCTGCTGAGCGCCCTGCTGACGCTTCCTCAAGTTCGCTTCTATGACTGGGGCAGAGCTGGCCTCGCCACCGTATATGGCTACATGAGCTCGACCTCCCCTTTGAGAGGAGACTTGATCGGAGGCTACTGGTGAGCTTGGAAGGTACGCATCTCAGTTTCCTCTTAGCACTTTACATTTTCTGCTTTACAGTTTCTGCTTTACATCTATTCAACACCTGTGCTTTCTGCTTTGCACTTTCTATATTTATTCATACATTGTGCTTTATGCTTCGTACTTTCTGTATCTGTTTATACTGTATAGATCACATATCACTGCATTTTCTCCGCAGCTATGGGTCCATGCATATTTTCCGACTCTAGCCCCAGAGCCCATAGAAGAGCTCACATTGGCAGTCCCCTACTCATAGAGATATGACGGTCGACTCCAGCATAGGACCCGTGAGACCTTCACATTTTTCTGGCATTACTTCGACACGATGGCTTCTCATGAGGTAACCCAAAACACAGTCATTGTTACTTTACAACTATTCTGATTCACAATTTAACAACTGACAGCAATTAATCAACCGTACAACTTCTATTTGTAGAACATGTGGCAGCCATGGGCCATGATGCCAGCGGGGATTCAAGACCAGTATGTTAGGGCCTAGGCCATTTCTCGCTTTCGCATTCTACTTGAGGGCCCAATCTGCTGGGCCTGGTTCCTAAGCGAGTGGTTCGTGCACCAGATTGTGGGCCTACCTGACTCGATCGTCCCGATGGCATCGTCAGAGTCCATGCAATCAGCAGATAGCTTATCCATTGATGAGGTCACTCAATTTATGGTGGGCTTGGATGCTAAATATTTTCGAGTTGAGGGTGGCTATGCAACCTTCATCCAGACACATTTGATACTACCTCTGACTGGCGCTCATGGAGGCAAGAGCTCCTGCTGCGAGAGAGGCACGTAGGGTGACCAGTGCGACTAGGGCCCGTGGTAGAGAGGTTGCCTGAGCGAGGCAGAGAATCGGTTGGCCAGAGCTTCCAACCGCGCTGAGATGCTGTTGGCATACCGAAGATACTTATTAGGTCCCGATTGAGCCTACAGTAGTTGGGCATGAGCTTGTTGGGGTTCGAGGCCCGACTCAGGTATGACCACATTATACAGTTTTGCACCCCACATTTCATTTCAGATATGTTCATTGCAGATACTGATCACCCAAATGCATTTATAAGCCTTCACAGAGTACACGGGGAGGGCTCTCGAGCTGATAGCCTCCTTGATGGGCATGGTACAAAGGAGAGGCACTGCTCAGTCTCTACGGTATCCAGGTAATTTTCTTTAGTTTACGCTTCATGCTATCAATTTTCTAATACACTGGCATTTCAACCGTGGTTTGTTCCCAACCGCACGGATCGGATACACTGCATCTGATACACTGCATTCACATATTGCATTCATATTATATTTATACTGTATCTGATTTCTGTATATATTCATTCGGCATACTATGCTTGCATTTGATACATATACTGAAATTGATATGTGACAACTGTCTTTTCCAGATTCCAGCTATACTTGCGGCACCAGCGATGGCACCAGGACCAGCAGTACCTCCTCCAGTCACAGGGAGGAGAGGTAGAGGTAGAGATGCTCGAGGCCAGAGCAGTCCTCTAGAGCCTATCTTACGTGATGATAATGTTGAGACCAGTGGCTCGAAGGAGGCAATGGGTTAGCATCCTGAGTCATCCGAGAGTGGAGATGATGACACCGGCTTAGGTTCCGAGAGCGGAGGCAACGATGTTGAGGAGGGTTCCGGGGCAGAAAGTGGAGACAATGTCGGTTTTGGTTTTGGCTCAGAATCTGCTTCAGACAGCGGCACTGATGGAGATAGTGCCCCAGAGTCCTCTCCTCCGAGGAAGAGGACGAAGAGGGCCTCTAGAGCATGAGGCTACTGGCATTGATTTTTTGTACTTTTGTTTAGTTTCTTTTGTTGGTAGCATTAGTACATTGTATAGCTTCAAATAGGCTTTATTTGCTTTAAAAACTTATACTGCTCTTTTGTAAAAACATTATCGGAATAAAACCTTGCAGTTTTTTTTTTTTTGAAAAAAGTGTTGTATTTTGCATCATGAGCACCATATTGCATGGAATGGACATGGAATCGAATTGGCCAAGATAATACTCTTGAGTGAAACAAAATCTTAATTGGGTAATGAACCGACCAACAACTGAAATACAAAAAGCAATATACAACTCGATAAACAAAATAACATACAACTTGAAAAAATAATGCAACAACTTAAATACAAAATAACAAACCTACTAAAGTCGAAAAGACTCAAAATAAGACCTTAAAACACTCGAAGATCAAAACAAAACATATACTTCTAGCATTGCCCAACACATAGGTGGACAGTAGGTCAGAGTGAGAGACTGCCGACCACAAATAGGGGTTGCCGGCCACATGCCGACCATGAGAGGTGGCCGCAGCTTGCCGGCTTCCCGCCGGCCACATGTCGGACATCAATGTGAAGGACCTCCAGATTGTTGACACCTGGCTTCCACTCACTACCTTATCTTTTACAAAAGGTTGAGCTTTGTGATTTTTTCATTTCAACTACAAATTCTTCACAAATGGAGCCATTTTTCACCCAAAAACTCTCGGATTGGATTGCAACTTTAGATGGCTCGAAAAAGGTGAATTTCTGGGGTTTCGGCATAAATGCACTTTTCCCGTTGAGCCGTTCTTCGCTTTGTTTTTCGTTCCATTATGTCGCAGCTAGATACTGGAACCTAATTACATATGTCTTTAGCTTTGGGGGACAAGAGATATGCCCGACAATCGAAGAATTTCAGGCACTAATGGAATCCCGACGCGATAAGGAAATCATACCTCAGCCCTGTTTTAGCCACATCCAAGCTTTGGGACAGATGTGTGGGCTCACTCTACATGAGGCTTGATCTTTGGTTCACAATGGAGAGCTGGATATTCCCAGCTTGATTCATCGATTTTTTGACATCGGTGACTGAGGCAGCCTTCTTTGGCAGGATTTTTAGCAACACGCCTTTTGCTTATGTATGCTGGTGTGGACACGGTCGCGTGGGGCCTCATGCCACAGTTCGGACTCAATTTGTCACGGTTCTTAATCTGAACCAAAGAGTCCAAATCCAGCAAATCGTTTTGAGAAAACAGATTTTTAGAAAAGAAGTGTCAAGCATGGACTGCTTTGCCAGATATATAATCGCCACCTAAATATTTTTTAATGGGGGAATTTAGGAAACCCTAACTCATTTGCCTAAGGCCACGTGTCCGTCATCACCAAAGTTGCCTCGGCTCGGGAACTTGGGTACGATTGGGGAAGGTCAACTATGAGCACCCCCTCTCGCCCGATCCGAAGATCGGCCTCTACTAACCATGATATCTTGTTTTGAAAACGTTATGTGCTCTTATTCTGGTTATTAGCCTATATTTACTATGTGATGCGCGCAACACAAAAGTATAGACTAGGTCACCAAAGTTGGAACAAAGCATTGCATATCCGCTCGTTTGAAAGATGGTTTGAAATTTGCTACCCGTAAGTAGGCTAAAACACGGATTTCAACGAGTTGTTCCAGCTCAAACAACCCAACCTTCACCCACAGGCATTCAGGCAGTTATATCATTTAAGCACATAGCCTCATGGTAAAGCATGCTAACATGGCAACACTCACACGCGTGCAAGGATGCTAAAACATAAATGCTTACCGAGTACTCCAAGCCAAAACAGAAACTAGTTAGTAATCATATGCATGATCCTAGTTCATGTTGAGATGGCTAATGCAACACATGTGAGATGCAACTAGAATAGGCTCAACCAATCTAAGAATGGCATGTGAAATGCGACAACTCGATACACGTATTCAAGTTGGAATGGAAATACTATGCAGTTAGTATGATGCGCCGAGCCCGGTGCATGCAATACAGATGAATGAATGCAAAACATGCGAGCATAAGGATGCTAATTTAAACATGCCCTAATCTAACCACTGAAAGTCGATAAATAAAAGGGAGGAAGACGTGGGGTTGGAAGACATACACACACCCACGCACACTTATTACACAATTGCCCTCGCTCGGAGGGTCCAAATAAATAATACAGTCCGAATAAACAATTAAACTATTCTATCTAATTAAATATTACAAAACTTCTAATTAATTAAACAAATTAACTAAGCTATGGAAAGCAGTAAAATTCCTCGGGAAGAGGGATGCACGCATGCTCGGATTGGCTTTTCCTGGAAATCCATTGCCATGCACAAGTTGCCTCTGTTTTCCCTGCTCTGCTCTTCTGATTATTGCACAAATCACAAGATACACTGTATGAACCCTGTGGGATGCCACCGGCCAAGTTGAATGGTCACCGGCCAAAGGAAATGATCACCGGCCACTGGAAATGATCACCGGCCATCAATTGTTGGTCGGTCGGCACTAAAGATGGCCGGTCGGCCAAATCTTCCTGCAGAATCCTGTTTTGACAGCAGCAGAGGACAGACAAGGCATGGCAATGCATTTCAAAGCAAATGTTTGCACAACCACACTCCATATCATGTTTAAGATTCAAGGGAGTATGGTGTTCGACCCTCAGACCACCAATCACGCATTTCAATGCGTGATGGCCCAAGAAGCCAAGTTGTGCATTTCAATGTAAAATGTAATGCACACAAACACATAAGGAACCCAACCTCAATCATGGTGATTCAAGAGGCAAGGCATGCATGCCAAATGCAACCTAAGCATGTGAGCTAAATACGCAATATGAGCATGCAAGCAAGTAATGTACATTAGGCACACGACCTAAGCAAACAAGCATGCAAGGCATGAAGCAATGTAACAACATTTGAGCAACATGCAAAAGGTGGACTTAGACTAATTTGGGCAGCTCTCAAATAAGCCCAAAACAGTGGCCAAATGCTATGGAAATGAGGGCGAATGTTCATACAAACATGCATGCACACATGGTCCAACACTTAAGCACAAAGAAACAACTTTTAAACACATTTAAAAGAGACTATTATGGACAAATGGCAAGCACATTAAACTCTGAAAAATACATGAAGGATGATGCCAAATCAACCTATCAATGCAAGCAAGGCATGCAACTATGTCCAAAACTCAAGGCAAGCCAAGGGGCTTAAACCATGGCTATATGAAGCAAGTCCCAAAGGGCCGAGGGGACTCAAAACAGTCCCAATGTAGGTTGAGACAAGGCCCAAAACACACTTAGATGGCATCTAAATGGCCTACACAAGGAAGCATACACAAAGGTCCAAACATGGGGCATGAAACACCAACCTTTTAAAGCATTAAAGGGGCATCAAATGCAAGCATAAAAGCATGGAGCAAGGACTGAAATATCATAACTAATGGTGCCAAACCACTGAAATGATGCAAATAGAGCATGGTAGAGGAGCCAACACTCAAAGCATACAAGCTAGATTGCATGGTAGCTATACAAAGCAAGTCATGGACAACCCAAATGACCAAAAACAGACCTTAAGCACATCAAAATATGCACAAAAGCTTCACAAAGCTAAGCCAAAACAAGCAAGCATAACGGTCTAAATGCTAGATACATGTTAAGGCAATTTCATGGCATTACAAGACAAGTATGCTAAGCATGCATGGTGTGTCTAAACCAAGTAAAAACAGTGCTATATCATGGAAAAATAAGCACAAATAACACTTAAGACATGGCCAACATGAACTTAAAAATGGTGCTCACACATGAGGCTAAAATGGCACTTTTTGAAGGCAACAAGGAGAGGGGATGGCCCTCTCCTTATTAGGACCTTAAGCCACCATCCTCACCACTGAAATCCCTCAAGATTTCAGTGGTGAGGAGGCCCAAACAAGGTGGTCCCGGAGCTCACCAAAAATAGCACAAAATGGGGCCAAACAAGGCCTGAGAGGGGGTAAACGACCCCAAACACAAAAGTGATCTTAAACAAACTTCAAAAGGAGCTCAAAATAAGACTTTTTTCAGTTTATGAAAAATCCCAAATATGCTTGCAAGTAAGGCTAAAAGTGTGTGCAAAAACGGGGAATAAAGAGGAAAAAAGGGTTACCTTTGAAGACCAGCAAGAACCAGCATCTTTTAGACTCAAAAATGCAACCCTCAACCTCTGAAAACAAGCTCCAAGAACCTCCAAGTGATGATGGAAGTGTGTGGCTATGAAGTGGTGTGCAATAGGCCAAGAACAAGACCCTTTCGAACCCTCTAACACACCCAAATGTAGAGAGAGAGGGAGATGTAGAGAGAGAGGGAGATATAGAGAGAGAGTGATATATATATATATATATCTTATATATCCGATTTTTCAACCCTTGAAATGGAAGGAGAGGCTCTCCTTATATAGGCCAAGGCAAGGTGTCAAGCTTCTAAGAGAAGCTAACATAAAAAGGGTCAAGGGGGGCAAGCTTATCAAGGAAGCTAACCCAAAGGTCCAAGCTTCTCTTAGAAGCTTGGAGCAAAGGGGCCAAGCTTCTCCAAGAAGCTAAGAAAGGTTCAAGCTTCTTGGAGAAGTTAGAGCAAAGGGTTCAAGCTTCTTGGAGAAGCTAAGCCAAGGGTGCAAAAGGTTCAAGCTTCTTAGAGAAGCTAAACCAAGGGTTCAAAAGGTTCAAGCTTCATCAAGAAGCTAAACCAAGGGTTCAAAAGGTTCAAGCTTCTTGGAGAAGCTAAACCAAGGGTTCAAAAGGTTCAAGCTTCCTCAAGAAGCTAAAACAAGGGTTCAAAAGGTTCAAACTTCCTCAAGAAGCTAAAACAAGGGGTCCCGACCAGAAAAAGTGGCCAATCGGCCAACAAAGATGGCCGACCAACCACAAAAGATGCCGACCGGCCGCAAAAGGTGCCGACCAGCCACCAAAGGTGCCGACCGACCACCAATAGTGCCGACCAGCCATCACCAATGGCCAGTGGCAAGAAAACAGGGCCGATGGCCTCAAGCCATGGCCGGTGAGGTGTGGGGATGTCCAATCAAGCCATTCCCTGTCCCCAGAAGCAAAAACAGAAGTCGAGAGGTCTTGAAGCAAGGCACGCGGCCGAAACCTCTGAGAACTCAAGACGAACACGAACATGGATGATCACCAAGTGTTCAAATGGTGACGTCCAAGTCTTGAGGACGGTCAAAAATGAGGTGTCTACAGCTGGCTCATTTCCTTCTCGCCCCAAATTTCAGAGGGTCTAGCATTCGGCTGGTTGAAGTGGCCTGAGATTTGAAAGAGGGCAAGAGTTGCATTGGCTTAGTGCTAGCCGAGACTTTAATCGGCTTAGACGCCTTCCATCGGTGAGAGACTACCAAATTCACGGGGAGTCCACTACTTTTACAAGTAATGTTTCCCACCCTTTCTAATATGTGTTTCTCACATCACTCGGCACTCATGCTCTATTTTTTCTCAAAGCCCTTTTTCTCACTTTTCTCTTAACATACATCTCTCTATTCTTTAATCTCTCTTTTCTTTCATCCCTTCCCAAGTGTGGCTTATGAATAAGCTGAAGGTAGTAGACTCTTGCCCTGCGTACTCAGCTCGAGGCTATTTGTTCCGTCACTAGCTAGTGGATTTCCTCAATGAGGGGTGGTGGTGCCACTGGATGTGCAACAGGTCTGTTGCTGACATTGCTTGGTGTTGCCCGTAGCTTAATCTGACCGAAATGAGCTACAGCATGACTCAACAACCTGGCATACAGCTAATCGACCTTACACACTGTGTATTCTACTTCCTTTTTTGGTTTAAACGTCAGTTTGGACATGATCAGACTTGCCCAGAGGAAGTGGTAGAGCACCCGGTTTCATTCCCAATCCGAGGTTCACCTTTGGCCAGATACATCACTGCTTGGAGGACAAGAGAGCTTCTGGCCCCTGCCCTTAGTATCAATTGTGCCCTTTATAGCGAGTGCTTGGCTTGGCTCGAGGATGAGGAACATATCGGGCCCACTTTGGCATCAGAAGCTTCCATAAGCACGAGTAGGGGACGCAGGAGCACCTGACTCATCTATGCCCCTAGTTTATTGCTTTGACCTTACTTTTTAAGTTTTTTCGATGTAATAAAAGCAACTTTGATTTGTATCAAAGAGTTGAAGATTTTTAAGTTAAAATCAATGAAATTAAAATTGTAAGCATTGAGAATTTTCCTTTTGGTCCAAAAATGGTCTAAGTTGTAAAAGGTAAAATTTGAACAAAATCAACTTTTATTAAAACTTTCCAAAACTATTTTCGAAAAGGATCACCACCTGACACACACAGAATCAATCCTCGAGATGTACAACCCCGAATCCAAAGATCACAAATTACCCCTTGACTGAATAGCACTGCTCTACACTGTAACCATCTTTTCTCTCGGAGTAAAGATCACAACTGAACTCCTCAAATACAGAACAGTCAAAGATGACTTGATCAGACACATGGACAGGACAGTTGATTTGGAGGTGTTTACGGTCGGACTTCAGAATGAAGTTGCCTACGTATCTCGAAGATAAAAATCAGGCCTTACATAGTTCGGTTTGGGTTCACTCGAGTATTAACTTTCTCCTTTTGCGCTCTAACTTTTGCCAAGGCCGCCCTTTAGGGTTTTCAACCTTGCGAGCTCAGTTTTTCTTTATTTCTAATTTATTTGTGCCCTAACTTTTGCCTAGGTCGCCTTTCCGGGTTTTTGGCCTAGCGAGCCTCTCAAGGATAGTATTCCTTCAACTTGTCCATGTTGATCGGTTGGGAAAATTCTAAGCCATCCATGTCTATGAGAATAATAGCTCAACCCGACTAAATAGTTTTGATGATATAAGGACTAGTCCAATTGGGTCTGAACTTGCCCCTAGGGTGATAGATGGGAGCTCGGTTGTCTTTTAGCACCATATCCCCTTCTTTGAGATTCTGGGACTTAACTTTCTTGTTAAAAGTCCTAGCAATCCTGCGCTGATAGCCCTAAATATGGTACAATGCTTGTAGTCTTCTCTCATCGAACAACATCAACTCCTCAAACTTGCTCTGTTGCTAGTCCGCCACTGCTATCTAACACCTAGCCATAACTTGCAGCGATAGGACTTCTATTTCAATTAGCAGAACAACTTCCATCCCATAAACACGAGAGTAAGGAGTTACCCCTGTAGACGTCCAGATTGAAGTTCTATAACCCCAGAGTGCGAATGGCAATTTGTCTGGCCAGTCCCTGTAGGTCTCAACCATCTTCTGTAGAATATGCTTGATGTTCTTGTTGGCGGCCTCAACAGCTCCGTTGGTTTCTGGCTAGTATGTAGAGGACTTATGGAAAGCCACATTGTATTTCTTCAACTAGTCTATCACCTGTTTTTTGAAGTGGGAGCCATTGTCTGATATGATCTCGTTTCGGACTCCATATCGACAAATGATGTTGTTTCGGATGAACTTAGCCACATTCGCTGCTTTCAACACTGCATAAGACTGAGCTTTCACCCGCTTTGTGAAATAATCAATTGCCACCAGAATGTATTCATGCCCATTTGACCCTTTCGGTGTGACTGTGCCGATGACATCGATTCTTCAGACTGAGAAAGGCCATGGTGAAGTCATGTTATACAGCTTCCATGGTGGAATATTCATGTGATTAGCATGAATTTGGCATTTGTGGCATTGCCGAACAAAACCAATACAATCCTCCTCCATGGTAGACCAGTAGTACCCTTGCCTGAGAATCTTCCGGGCTAACATTACTCCGTTCATGTGCGATCTACACTCCCCTCCATGGATGGCCTCCATCAGGCGCTTTGATTCCTCTTCTTTGACACACAACTTGTGCATTCCCGGATGGCCTCTCTTGTACAGTTTATCCCCGCAGATAATAAATTGGACGGCCATTCGCCGTATTCCTCTTTTGTCCTTGACATTTGCCCCTGGTGGATAAATCTCCTTTTCCAAGAAGTTCTAGATATTGTAGTACCAAGGGTTTTGATCTTGCGCTTCATCTATTGTGGTGATAGTTTCGTAGGCCAGCGTATATCTCTACTCAATGATGATTGGACGTATCCGGACTCCCAGTGGGATGTTTATCATAGAAGATAGAGTTGATAAGGCGTCAGCGAACCTGTTGTTCTCTCTCAATAGATGTGTGAAAGTCAGCTTTTCAAACCTAGGAATCAGAACATCCAGGGTTTGGTGATAGATCTTCATCTTTTCTTCTTTGACCTTCTAGTCTCCATTTGCTTGAGACACAACTAGGTTCGAGTCCCCAATGACATCCAACTTTTTTGCCCCTAGTTCTAGGGTGGCTTCTAAACCAGCGATACACGCCTCATACTCTGCTTCATTATTAGATACTTTGAACCGGAGTTTAAAGGCTAGGGGTATATAGGAATCGTCGGGTGCTATCAGCAACACACCTATCCCATAACCGCATTGATTAGACGCTCCATCAAAGTACATTGTCCAAGTCTCCTCCTCGACTTGCAAAATGGCTTCATTTGGGAACATGTATTCTACCGCTTCATCCCCTTCTACTGGGTGATCTGCCAAGAACTCCGCTACAGCTCTCCCTTTGACCAACTTGTGAGTAACATACTTAAGATCGAATTCGGAAAGGAGAAGCAACCAACGGGCTAGCCCACCCATAAGCGCTGGTTTCTCAAAGAGATATCTAATGGGATCTAATCTCGAAACCAGAATTAGGCAAGCTTCTTGGTAGCCCATACCAAGGCTAGGCAAGCTTTCTCCAGCGGGGTGTAGTGAGTCTCGTAATCTAGCATTTTCTTGCTCAAATAGTAGATGGCTTTCTCCACCCTATCCTCAGATTTCTTAGCAAGCATGCATCCCATCGTAGTGTTTGTTACTGATAGATACAAAATTAAAGGCTTCCTTAGCTCCGGTGGTGACAACACAGGTGGATTCTGAAGGTATTGCTTAATCTGTTCAAAAGCAAATTGACATCGATCGTCCTATCGGAATTTCTTTCCTTTCTTCAGGAAATGAAATAGTGGTTCACAAGTCAAGGTTAATTTGGAAATAAACCGTCTTATGAATTGCACTTTACCCAGAAAGCCTCGCACCTCTTTTTCAGTCCTTAGTTGTGGCATTTCTAGAATGGCCTTGATTTTGAAAGGATCTACCTCGATGCCCCTCTGTGTGATCAAGAAGTCCAGTATTTTCCCTATTGTCACCCCAAAAGTACACTTATAAGGATTTAACCTCAACCAGTATTCTCTAATCCGTTGAAAAAATTTCTTCAAGGTGGTGTAATGGCCCTCTCTTTCTTTCGACTTGACAATCATGTCGTCCACGTACACCTCGACCTCCTTGTGGATCATATCATATAGAATAGTGGTTGCAGCCCTTTGGTAGGTAGCCCCGACATTCTTCAGCCCAAACGACATAACCCTATAGCAGTAGGTTCCCTACGGCGTAGTGAAGACGATTTTCTCTCTATCTTCAAGGGCCATCAGAATCTGGTTATACTCGAAAAATCCATCCATGAAGGAGAGCAATGCATGACGCACAGTGAAGTCTACTAATTCATCAATGTGCGGCAGAGGAAAGTCGTCCTTCGGACTGGCTCTGTTCAAATCTTTGAAGTCTACACACACCCGGATCCTACCATCCTTTTTCGGCACTAGAACGATATTGGCCAACCAAGTTGAATACTCAAATACTTGCAAGAACCCTACATCGATCTGCTTGGTGACCTCTTCCTTGATTTTCAATGCCCAATTTGGACGGATTCTCTGCAAGTTCTGCTTGACGGGTCAGGCCTCGGTTTCAAGAGGTATCCGATGTTGTACAATCTTAGGACCGATTCCAGGCATGTCTTCGTAGGACCACGTAAAAACATCTTTGAAATCTTTTAACAAAGCGACTAAGCGCTTGTGAGGACAACATGGACTGGATCTAGACCAGCCGCGGATCCTTCTCAGTACCCACATTAATAGCAATGATTTCATCAACAAGGGGTTTAGCAAACCTCTCCTTCTCTCGATTAATCAAGTTTTTTAAAACCAACGTAATTCCTTCATTATCGTTTTCATTAAAATTTTGAAAGTCTTGGTCAATGCAATAAACAAACGGCACAGAGAAATACTCAGAATTTGCAGTGACATTGTCATTCATAAGGTCAAGCTCATCTAACTCTTCGGTTATAACTGACTCAAAAGCAAAAGAAAATGACGACCTGGACAAGACATTGGCATCTGGTTTGTCACCCCCAAGAATACCAGACTCAGATGCAGAAGAACCAGAATCTGATTCCAACTCCACAGACTTTGTGGAATCAGATTCTAGTTCACTGCCCGACTCAGAACTAGACATGTAGCCCTCCTCCAACTGCCAAACGATAGATAGTGTCTCAGATGCATCCAAAATGCTGCTAGGAGGGTTCACACCCGGTTGGTCCCCAATCATGGAGATGGTCAGGTTATTCCCCAAGCCCTCTGAGTTAGCCAGAGAATCTAAAATGAGACATGCCAATGCTGCCCCTATTCCTAGGTCGTTGTTATCCCTGCTCTGTCCAGCTTCAGTAATTGGTTTAGCCTTTTCCTTAACATCCATGTCTTGCAACTGCAAGTCGAAGAAGATTTCGAAACTGGGGACACACTACTTCGCAGAATTCATCCAGGGCTCGGGAAAGCCACAAAATGGGAAGTCTTCTCCCTCCTGAACAAAGTGACCATTCAGTGTTTCCTGGATCAACCTGTGATTAAGCTCATAGCATTTCCCGGCCTGCTTGGCTCTAGCTTTTCCTGCCATCTCTTCCCTTTTCCTGGCCCAATCTTCTTTGGTGGGCGCATAGCCAAGACCAAAGGCATGCGGATTATGTGGCACATCGGCCAATGTTGTGACGCCCTTCTGGCCATTTCTTCCAAGCCCCATTCTTGGCACATATTGGAGCTTGTTCATGAAATAGATTGATTGGGCGCTAACATACAAGCCTTCATCAACTGCCAAGATTTTCTGTACTGCTCGAGCCTCAGCCAACGTAAAACCTGAAAAGAAAACATCCTCCTCACCATTGTCGATTTCCAGTACAGGTGTGGTTACCTCTGGCGGAGGATGTATGGACGAATTCCCAAACACAATAGTCACTCCCTTCCCATGAGGATATTTTAGCATTTGATGGAGAGTAGAAGAGACTGCTTTCACCTGATGCAGCCAAGGTCTCTCTAACAGTAAATTAAAAATGGCCGGCACATCCAGGACGTGAAACTTAATATCCTGTTGAGCTAGTCCCACTTGAACTCTAATCTATACCATGCCCATAACCTCTCTACTGGTATTATCGTACGCCCAAATCACCTGGGCTATAGGCACAAAGTCTGCTGGTTTCAAGCCAATGACATAAGCTGTGTGAGGACAGACGTTGATAGCCAACCCAGTATCGACCAATACCACTGGCATTCACTTTTCTCTGCACTCATCTGATATGTACAGAGGTTTGTTGTGTGTTGAGCCTTCCGGCGGCAGTTCATTGTCCAAGAAGGTTAAAGTTAGCGCAGCGCCTTTTGGGAAAACCAATCCCACAAGTTGTTTAGGAGTCGTGTTAATGAACAATTTGGCCCTGTCCATCGCTGATAGTACAGCTTGTCAATGCACTCGAGAAATCATAAGCAGACCGCAGATTGAAATATCGGCTTGAATTTTCTTTAGCTGTTTCAGCATCACCTCTTCTTTCAACTATTTTCCCTCCTGCTTCTCAACCTCTCTATCTTTCCTAGAGGCTTCAGCTTGGTCTAAATGTGGGGGCTTGAAATATCATCCATTTCTTGTCATGTGGTCTATCTCTTCAGTGTACCAAGTATTGTCTGGCAAGTCCTCACCCCAATCTTCATCGGTGTGAGCCAAAAGTAGATCGTCATCCTCCCACCATGCACCTCTGGCAGCCGACAAATAGTTGCCCGGCTCCATTCTGATCATTTTCTCATCACAAGTATTCTCCGTAGGGAGTTGAGCTGTTCCAGCTTTTCGGTTGTTTTCACCCTTTTCTTGTTCAAACTGCTTCAGTGCAGCTCCTTACTCTATATCCACGGTACTGACAATGCCTAGTTCCTGAGCTGATTGTTCCACACCGGTATTCTCCGATAGTTTTCCCTTGTCTCTAGCCATTCTGGCCATTGTAGCAATTCTTGCTCCATGTTTCTCTAACTGTGTTTCAGTTTCTTCCTCTTTGTCAAGCTTGTCACTAAGCCACCCGGAGTTGTCTGTCGACCCATTCAGATCAAACTAGTCAATCTGCACGTCTCCTTGATCTTGCTCGTCAAAAAACTGCAGATTGTCTAAGTCCTCCTCTAGCTCTGCTAGATCATCTAGTCCCTGACTTGGGCCTTCCTCTCTAACCACATTGACCTCCGCTACTATCGACAATACCACTTCTGGTTTAGCTTGATCGGTCGACACAATGTAACAGCACGGGTCATACATCCCCTCAGATAAGTCTACAGAGCTCTCAGGCAATGGACTGACATTTTCCTCCAAGGCCAACTTCCCTCGTTCTGCCATTGTCACCACCACGGGTTTAGGTTGAAGTGTGGGCGTGTCCATTATGCACAAGTCTGTGCTTTCAGGGATGAACAATGTCAGTTTGGGTAGGTAAGAAGGGGTAATATATACACTGGGGTCATAGGGGATGGCCAGTGTATGTATTAGATTTAAGTGTCGAGGTGGAGGGACTTAATTGTGGGCTGGGAGAGGGTTGGTGGTTACATTTGGCTTTTGGGGTGGTGCGATCACCTTGTTGTCAATGAGGTCTTGAATCTCATGACGTAGCCTGAAGCATTGGTCGGTGTCGTGACCATACTGCTAGTGAAAAACGCAGTATTTGGCTAGGTTGTGTTTCAGTGGGAGAGGGTCAGGTAGTGGGGGTGAGGTTCTAATGGCTTGAGGTGCCGCTTTTTGATTAACACCCTCAAGGCTTGGAATAAAGGCGTGTAGAGTGGGGTAAAGGTCCTCTGGGGTCGAGCCTGGTTGTTTGAAGTTTGTGGAGTTGTATTGGCAAAAGGATTGGCGGTCTTGGTTGTGGTGGTGACAACACTTACATCAGATGGCCGCGCAGTTGTGCTTCCACTAGTGGTTACTTTGGAACTGTGTACAAAAGGTCTCTTGGCCTGCTCTTTCTCATCAGTTATCAACCCCTGTTTCATGGCGTCTTCAATCTGAACACCCATCACATAGAGCTTAGTGAATGTGAACAAGGGTAGGACTATCATTTTCTACAACAATTTGCCGTGCAGATTGCAGACTACCATCCTAATCTGGTCTTTCTCTGAAGAACGTGTAGTCATCATTGAAGCTTTGGCCCTCCACCTCGTCACGAATTCTAAAAAGCCCTCATTTGGTTCCTAGTGTGTTGCTTCGAGATGACGAGTTGTGACCTCTGTTTGGGTGTTATAGGAGTACTGTGCAATAAAGGCCTCAGCCATTTCCTCTCAACTCTACTTCACAGAATCCTCCAGCTTTGCATACCAGATAGCTGCTATACCAGACAGGGTCCTACCAAAGAGGGAGAGCTTCTGTAATCTAGTAAGGCTTATCCGCCACAGAATGTCCGAAAATAGCCGAAGATGAACCATGGGGTCTCTAGAGCCGTCGAATAGATCAATGTGCGGCATTTTGAATCGGTTTGGAAAGGTTACTGCAGAGTCAGTATATCCATCTTCGATGTCGGGATAGAATTCACACCCTGTGCCCTCTTAAAGAGCTTCTCCAGTTTGTTGACCTTAAGCACAGTCGGGTCAACTTCGAACTCAAACGGAGGCTCGGTTTGGTACACTGGTGCCTTGGAGGAATGCGGTGGGATTGGGTCTACCGGATTTCCCAAATTCTCTTGAACATTGGCAGTGATTCCAGGAGCTGAGATACCCGTAGGAGGTGCATGGGAAGCAGAAGCCGTCGCCGGCTGTGGTTGCTGTTGCTGTAGCCTATTTATCACTTCAGCTTAGTGGGCTGTAACTTTAGCTTGGAGAGCAACATCTTGCTACATGGTTTCCATTGTTTGCTGGAGATGACGAATCAAGTCCTCCATACTGACTGCATGGTGCTGAGTCATCTGAATAGGTGAGTGATCTCTTGTTGGCCTAGATGTAGAAGATTGAGCCTGATTAGATGCCGGTGACTGCTGAACTAGTGAATTGTGCCTAACTCTCCTTCAACTGGTAATCAATGGGAGCGAAGCAAACACAGGTTGTCCTCTAACAAGATCTCCGAATCTGTAAAGTCTCCTTACACGGGGTTCAGAGTGCTTGGGGGTATCCGAACTTTCCGAAGCTATTGTGATAAACTATCTAGCAAAAAGAAATAAAGTAAAAGGAAAGCAAAAATCAGAAACTGCATAGCACCTCAACTCAGATATTAACAATACACAGATGTAATCAAAGCTGTAGGACTGCACTCAATATTGAATTTTGCCCCCAAATACTAATACGCAACTTGCAACTGATACGCACATTCCTGTAGAGTTTCACTCTAAAATCACATACCAGTTAAGTGAGAGCCATACCCTATCCTAGTTTCGTCAGGAACTAGGGTTGGCTATTCAAGCAAAGTGGTTTTCACACAATCCTGCATTCGAGTAAGCAACCTGTCCTAGTTTGGAACAGTCTCTATGGCTTTCGATATGCAATTAGGCCGATTGGTCAAAAAGGGTACCTCAGCAAGACTACCTAATATACCTCTCACACCTAACATCAAGAAGTGAAAGGAGGATCAAACAGTACAGTGGTAGTCTAGATCCAAGGGTTGTGTTCACATCGTAGTAGAGCCCGCAACCAGTCAGCCTTTTGGTAAGCTTTTCTAAGTAAGCCTCCGACAAACTGTCCAAGAATAGCAGATGGCAAACACAGTGACTTAAACGCACCAATGCCAATGCAATGCAAAGAAACATATAAGTGTAGATAAAATTTCATATCATGAATTTGAGTTAAGTTCTCTAAATCCCCAGCAGAGTCGCCAGAAACTGTAGCTCGCCTTTTTTGCGCCCCCTTTCAGAAACTCAAAATAAGCCTTACAGTTTGGACTCCCGCAGTTCTGAATCTAATCTTACAAGTGTAATGTGAAATTGATAAACACTAAAGAATCCAAATCTGGTAAATCATTTGGAAAATTGATTTTGAATCAAAAATGCCAAAATTGGACTATTTTGCCAGATACAGAGTCGCCACCTAAATATTTTATTTTGGGAAAATTTAGGAAACCCATGACTCGTGCCAAAGGCCACGTGTTCGTCATCACCAAGATTGTCTCGGCTTGGGAACTTAGGTACGAGAGGGGAAGGTCATGAATTGAGCACCCCCGCTCGCCCGATCAAAGATCGGCCTCTACTAATCATGATATAATTTTTATCAACATTATATGCTATTGTTCAGGTTATTAACCTAGCATTTACTATGTGATGTGCGCACACAAGTATAAACTAGTTTGCTCAAATTGAAACAATTCAATTTTATGTTTGATTTTCGAAAAGGGGTTTGATTTGCCACTTGATAAAGTGGGCTTAAAACTTGTGAATTTTCCACTTAACAAAGTGGGCTTAAAGTTTGTGAATTTGTCACTTAACAAAGTGGGCTTAAAACGTACATTCATTGAATGGTTCCAATTCAAGCAACAAGCCTTAATTCATAGGCACTCAAACAGTTTAACAAGCATTTAGCCTCATGGCAAGCATGCTAGACATAGCAAAAATGGCAATCACGCTCACGCGATATGCTAAAGCGAATAAAGGCTCACCTAGTACTCCAAGACAAAAAAGAAATGAGTTAGAAAAATGCATGATTCCTAACTATGCGAGATGACTAATGCAACACATACAATATGCAATTACTAGGCTCGACTATTAGTATGGCATATGAATCAAAGAAATAGCATGCGGTCTAGGCATGTATTCAAAGAAGTATTAAAATTACAATGCAGTTAGAATGATGAACCGAGTCCCAGTGCATACAATACAAATGGATGCAAACATGGAGTATGCTAATTGAAACATGATGTCCCTAATCTAACCATCGTAAGCAGATAAATAAAAAGGAGAAAGACGTGCGGTTGGAAGACATACACATTATTACAACTTTGCACTCTCACGTAGGAGAGGCCGAATGAACTAAGCTAACTAGCTAACTAATTAAAGCTAAGCTAATTAAGCTAATTATTACAAACCGAATAAATAGTTAAACTATTTAACTAACTATTACAACACTTGAATTAATTAACTAGTTAATTAAATAATTAAACCGCATGTGCAATTAATGATTAAACTAAACAACTAACTACTATGCCTCTTGAAACGAGGGATGTGCATGCATATGCTCGGTTTTCACCCGAAAAGACCACTGTTTTGCTTCCAAATGCCTCTGTTTACACAATTGAGCACCAACATTGCTGCTCACTCTACTTTGCCATACCAGCACTCTGCTAAGTTTTGCATTAGTGGCTGGACGGCCACTGTTAAAGGTTGTCGGCCACTAGCCAGCCATGGTTGAAGGTTGCCAGCTATGGATGGTGGTCTATGGCCATAGAAAGTGGCCTACCGGCCACTGATGCACAGGTTTATCTTGCTGCAACAGAGGACAAACAGGGCATATACAGAGTATTTCAAGGGTTTGTTTACACAACATACCCCTTATTTTCATGAGAAAATCAAAGGAGTAGCAAGCTTTGGCCCACAAACCGTCAATGGATGCAATTTCATTACATAATGGCTTGTGAAACCAAGTGTGCAAGGTCAATAAATGCAAAACAAGACACAAACCTCCTCCATTTCATGAATGATCAAGGGAAAAAGTTGACCTTGGAGACTTGAATCATTTCATCACTAGCAAGTATGAAATGGTTCAAGCTTCCATGTGTTCAATTAATGTCCGATTGAACACAACCAAATATTATCTTGCTCACTTTTAGCCCCAAGTTTTAGTTACTCATTTTAATTTACCAATCATGCTTTAATCCAATTAAGTCCAAAAGGTGAATTAAAGTCCTCTAAAATAGAAGGAAGTGTCAAACAAGGGGCAGTTTAAGACATGAGAGAGGTTTCATGCCATTGATAATGAACCCCCAAAAGAGGATTAAACTATTAAGCATGGACCTCAATCTCAAGCTTACATAATCCCAAGGTTGAAACAACCCTCAAAGTAAATGAAAAAGTCAAGAAATAAGGGAGGTTGCAGAGATTAATAGCATTGAAATTAAGTTAGAAAAGCACTAAAACATTCAATCAACTCAAACAAGTGGGGTCTAAAGGCCAAAAACGCCGAGCTTGTGAGGACACTTACACTATAACCATGCAAAACAAGACTCAAATGCAAAAACCAGCCAAAATAGAGGCAAAAAATTTCAAAATAGAGACAAAAACATGCTGGAATTAAGCGACAAAAGGCTAGAAAATTAAGCTAACACATAGAGCTAACTAGACTAGCAAACAAGACACAAGGAGGGAAGGCTAATCCCTCCAAATTAAGACTTCAAAACAAGATTTTCACCTCTGAAAATACTCTGAAATCCGGTATTTAAAAGCCAAAAAAAGATGGTTTGAAAGTGGGAAACAAAGGTGGAAAGGCCTTGAGAGCAAGGAATAAAGAAGTGTAAACAACCCTCTAACCCTTAATGGCCTAAAACCACCAATTGTAGTCCATAAAAACAAAGTTTTTAAATCCCCAAAACAGCCCAAAATCAGGTGGAAAAAGATAGAAAAACAAGCATGCAAAGCAAGTAAAAAAGGCACGTCTTATATCTTTTGAAGGGAAGACCAACTTTAGGCAACATTTCAAGCCAAAACCAACTTCAAGAGCTCCAAGAAGTCCTCAAGGAACCTCAGTCCAAAGGTGATGAGATTTGGTTAAGGGTGTATAGGCAAAGGTAGGGGAATTGTAGACAAAAGTGTAGAGAATTTGTAGAAAGAGAGAGAATTGTAGAGAGAGAGGAAAATTTTTTAGCTTTAAAATTTTCAACCCTAAAACATGAAGGAAGGGGCTCCTATATATAGAAAACATGAAATCACTACAAGGAGATCCAGCCCTATACGTGGGTGAAGATGCATGCATCTGTGCAAACAGCTGGCACAGTTGGCATAAAATATTTGCAAAATACACTGGTGGCCGATCGTCCATCACTGGTGGCTAGCAAGCCACATCAATGGCCGGCAGCACCAAAGTGATGGCCGGCATCCTCTAACAGTGGCCGGCAAACCACCAAAAGCTACAGGATTGAAAGACCAAGGCTTGGTCCAAAAATGAGGTAACAAAGGTACAGGGTTTAAAAGGCTCAAAGTTGTGGCATTCCGCTGAGGACATCGAGCATTTGGCGAGCAAACACATTCATTATCGAGTGTGCATGCGAGGATGTCCAAGTCGTAAGGGCCACAAAAAATGGGGTGTCTACACTCTCACACTCTCACATCCACATCCGCATCCACACCCACACCTACACCCACAACCACAACCACAACCACTCACTCATCCACCTACAAATACCCATTTATACCAAAAAGAAAAAAAAAATGACGAATGAGGTTTCTTGAGTTGAGAAAAGTTGTTTATATAAAATTCTGGTTTTAAATGTGTTTTTATATATAGCTAAGAAAATTAGTTTTCTGTGTTGTATTCACTAAGTTGGACTCTCAAGTCTTTTGTCTTTGTTCAGACCATGTTGGCTGCTATTAAAATGGAAGTCATGACACTTACCACAGAGTCACCAAATGAGGGTTGCATAGGTTAAGAACCATCAACTGCATATTTTCTTTTCTTTTTGTTCCCTTTTCACATTTATACATAGGGTGCCAATGCGTGATATTTTGTTATTTACAGTTATTGATTTCCACATGCATCCAATTTGTTCTCCTATTGTTAGGCCTAGCAGGCCAGTTGATGCAGCACCAGTTATATCAAAGTAGTTATCTAACACTATCTTAAGGCATGTCATCGTGATTATTTCTATGTTATTCTTTGGTTTACTCCCGTCCTCTCAAAAATTTTTAAAAAAAAAAATTTTTTAAAAGAGAGAAAGAAAACAAAAGAAGAAAAAAAAAAGCCGTCTCATTGCAGTGATGTTGTTTTGTTATGAAGTTTCTAAATTATGAGAGATGCTAATTATTGAATTGTTTATATTATTTTAGTTTTGCTTCAATCTTGCCTTTGGATGCACTCATAAAGGATATGCGTCTTCAGTATTCAAAGCATATTCCTTTTGTGAATCTTGTATACTGTGTAGTGTGTACATATATGTGTGAAATGCAATTTAGTCATTTATCTTCCAAAATTTTGATTGTGTGCACGCCTATTGTAACTTGTTTACGAGATTTTGTCTTATGGTGTAAGGAGTATTTTTGGCAAAAGCTTACACATTTGCATGGATGGAAATTCTATTAACTTCAAACTTCAAAATACTATAAGTCATGTAGTCTTGTAATGCACCTAACAAAATAAAGGGTCGAAATTTCAAGAACTGTCTCACTGCACATGTGATGTTTAGTGCAATGATATACTTAACATAGATGATTACAAACTTTTGATGATCTTACACCTATACTTGGAACAATTTGTTAGTTATTTAATGCGTATGTGTTTAATCGACTAACTATTTGGGTGGTTGTAGTTCTGGCATGATTAACTTCAAGGAGTTATCCTTGGTCAGTGGGAAAGTTGCTTGGATGGCCTATCTGGTAATGTTGTCTGAGACAAGAACTATCTATTTCATTTATATAAATTGAAATATGTTCTTTATTTGACTTTTGATCTTGAGCTCTTCAATATGAATTGTGTATATCCAATAATAGATGGCCTTCAACATTTTGGTTACTGACCATATAATGTTCTTAGCTTGTGGTGTTATTAAAAATGGATATCACTGCTCATTTGTTTCTTTATTGGACAAGGACAACATTATTTTATTCTTGCAAGACATATACTGTTTGGATGCTGATGGTGCTCTTTTTGAAGATGCATTTCTTGAAGCAGTTGGTGCCTTCTTTCATTGTAAGATATACACACCATTTACATTTCTATCATTCTTCTTGTGCATGTGTGGACGCGCCCCGCGTGAGGGCCTCACCCCACAGTTCGGACTCGATTTGTGTCACGGTTCTTAATCTTGAACCAAAGAGTCCAAATCTGGCAAATCGTTTTTGTGAAAACAAATTTTTAGAAAAGAAGTGCCAAACATGGACTGCTTTGCCAGATACAAAGTCGCCACCTAAATATTTTTTATAGCGAAATTTAGGAAACCCTGACTCGGTGCCAAAGGCCACGTGTCCGTCATCACCAAAGTTGCCTCGGCTCAGGATCTTGGGTACGATTGGGGAAGGTCAGCTATGAGCACCCCCTCTCGCCCGATCCGAAGATCGGCCTCTACTAACTGTGATATCTTGTTTTGAAAACATTACATGTCCTTATTCCGGTTATTAGCCTAGAATTACTATGTTATGCGCACAGCAAACAAGTATAGACCAAATCGCCCAAATTGGAACAAAACATTTCATGTTTGTTTTGAAAGTGATTTGCTACTTGCGAGTAGGCTAAAATGTAGGTTTTGCCACCCTTAAGTGGGCTTTAGAAAAGATGGTTTTGCCACTATCTAGTGGGTTTAAAACTCACAGTTTTAATGCATTATCCCAATTTAGGTAATTCAACCTCCATCCACAGGCATTCAAGCAGTTATATCACATAAGCAGCTAGCCTCATGGTAATCATGCTATTATGGCAACACTCACACGCATGCGGTATGCTAAAGCATAAATGCTTACCGAGTACTCCAAGCCAAAACAGAAGCTAGTTAGTAATCATATGCATGATCCTAGTTCATGTTAAGATGGCTAATGCAACACATGCAAAATGCAACTACAATGGGCTCGGTTATCCTAAGGAATGGCATATGAGATGCTGCAACTAACAGGTATTCAACTTGGAATTGAAATACAAGTGCAGTTAGTATGATGTACCGAGCCCGGTGCATGTAAGACAAATGTATGGATGCACGTATGCATAGCATAAGGTATGCTAATTTAAATATGCCCTAATCTACCATCATAAGCGGGTAAATAAAAGGGAAGAAAGATGTGGGATTGGAAGACATACACACACCCACACACACTTATTACAATACGCCCTCACACGGAGGGACCGAAAGAATAATACAGTCCGAATAAATAATACTAAATTAATTATTACAAAACTCCTAATTAATTAACAAACTAAATGCAAAATTAAAATGGCCACAGCCCCGCCTTCGAAATGTTTGGATGATGCATGCTCGACTTGTACTGCTCGGAAACCCGTTGCCATGGCACTGTTGCCTTTGTTTACACTGCCCTACCCCTCTGAGGATCATACAAATTTCCAGACCTGCTTTGAATTACTCCCTGAGTGCTCCGGATTGCCACCGGCCAGAACAAAAGCCCACCGGCCATGGTAATTGGAGTATCGGCCAAAACTTGAATCACCGGCCAGCCATTGATGGCCGGTCGGCACTATATATGGCTGGCCGACCATAAATTCCGGCAGAACCCTGTTTTTTACAGCAACAAAGGACAGACAGTGCATGGCATGGAATTTCAAGAAAATGTAAGCATAGCCACTCCCCCTATCATGCAATAGATTCAAGGGAGCATGACCCTCGACCCTCGGGCCACCAATTATGCATTTCGGTGCATGATGGCCTAAGAGGCCAAGTTTGCAACTTAATGTAAAAATGCATGCAACAAACAAATGAAAGCCAACATCCTATCATATTGGGGTCAAGGGCATCGACGACCGAAGATTGAGGCGCGTTACGTCACTTTGAGTACGAACGCTTCTCAATCCTCATGCTTGGTTTGACACCCCAAACCAAGCAATGCAATGCATGTATGCAAATACGGCTCAAAAATGCAACATGAGGCTAATATGCAAAGCATGCCAAATGCGATGTATCCTAAGCATGCAAGCTAAGTTAATATGATATAAACATGCCAAATATGCATATGAGTATATGAGATGCAATTAGCTAAACATTATGCAAACATGCAAGTATGATACTATGCAAGCATGAGCCCAAAGCAATGTAACATGACCATGCAATGATGGGCCTAAAACCACAAAGGGCAGACCTCAGTCCACCCTCCAAACAGTGGCCAAAATGCCCAAAATGATGAGCCAATGCTTATGCAAACATGCACACCAATAGGTCCAAGGCAAGGAGCATTCTACCACAACTACCCCAAGCACTCATGGCATGAACTTTTCAATACGAAAGAGTTTCAATATGCAAAATTAGCACCCAAAACCCACTGATATGGCAGCCTAAAGCTTAAACACTTAAGCATGTATAATGGCCCTTTTCAAGGCACAACAAAACAATTCTTCAAGCCATGAAAGGGATGATAAGTGCAGGCATACAAGCATGAATTAGGGACTGAAATGGCATGTGAGATGACCCCAAATCACTTAAACAACCTAACCCAAGCATGCTCATGATTCACATAACCAATGCCAACATGCTAGAATGCTAAGGAGCCATATAAAGCATATCAAATATGACCAAACCAGCACCTAACATACCCCAAGCATGGAAAAATATGACCAAGAACTTCACAAAGTAAAGTCAAAACATGAGAGCATAGTGGTCAAATGTCATGATACATTTCTAGACAAAATGAAGGAATACAAAGCAAGTACAAAATGCATGCTAAGGGGCAACAAACCAACATGGGACAAAGATATGATACGACCCAAAACACCCAAAAAGCCTCTGAAATGGAGTCATAAACAACTAAGCATGCATGCTACCATATTGAGCCAAAAACATGGATAAATGAGTCACAAAGGGGAGAGGGGTGTCCCTCCCCTATACAAGACCTCAAACCCTTCTCTTCACCACTGAAAATCCACTGGATTTCAGTGGTGAGGAGGCCAATACACTGAGGTAACCAGGGCTTAACAAAGAGGACACCAAAAGGGCCAAACAAGGCCTAAGAGGGGGAGGTCGACCCCCAACACCAAAATGACCTTAATGAAACATCTTAAACATGCAAATACAAGACTTTTCCCAGTTATACACCAAGTCTAAAACAATAAGCAAGATAGGCAAAAGTCTAGTGCAAGATTGGGGAATCTAAAGTAAAGAGATTACCCTTGAAGAACCATTGATGAACAGCCAATGCAGCCTCCTTCTTTTGATCAAAACCAGTCCAAAACTTCAAAAACAAACCCTCAAAGCCCCTCAAGGTCGAAGTATGGTGTAATGGTGTGTGTCTTACTACAAAACTAAGGTCAAAACACACTTTTAGGCCACAAAACACACACAAAAGAGGAGAGAGAGAGAAATATATATATAGAGAGAGAGAGAGAGAGAGAAGATGTATCTAACAGATATATATGTATAAGCTCTGGTTTTTTTTGCTCAAAATCAACAACCACCAACAATGGAAGAGGATAGGTCCTTATATAGACAACAAAAAATGGTTCTAAGCTTCTCAAAGAAGCTAAGTAAAAAGGGGCAAAGGGGGCAAGAAGGTCAAGGCTTCTTGAGGAAGCCATGACAAAGGGTCAAGCTTCCTCAAGAAGCTTGACCAAAGGGTTCAACCTTCTAGAAGGAAAAGGGGTGCAAAGGCTCAAAACAGCCACATTATGCACGGGGAGGAGTGTTGGTGCATTCCAGCTGGCACAGCTGGCATGCACCATGCCTGAAGGGTGCAAAAAGGTCACACCGGCCAGCAAAAAAAGTCGCCGGCCAAATAAAGTGCCGGCCGGCCACATAAAGTGCCGACCGGCCATTGGTATTAAGAAACCATGGCCGGTGGCAGCAATGAATGGCCGGTGATGTAAAGGGAAGGCCGGTGGGGTATGGGGATGGCCAACAAGCCATTCCCTGCCCCTCAAAGCAAAAGCACAAGTATTTGGTGCAAAACCAAAAACAAAACAAACGAGTTGAGAGATCCTGAGGCAAGGCACGCAGCCGAGGCCTCCGGGAACTCAAAACGAACACGAACATGGATGATCACCGAGTGTTCCAATGGTGATGTCCAAGTCTTGAGGACAGTCAAAAATGGGGTGTCTACAGTTGCCCCTCTTTGACAGAACTCGAAAGTCATAACAATGACGGGAGTGATTGTCAAAGCCCAGAGACGACCCATTTTTGACAAGGCCGAAGACTTAGACAAACATGCAAGACAAACAAGATATGCGCCCGAAGGCAGGGGCAAAATGCAAGACAATGCACAAAGCCGAACATAAGTTATGATCATGCAAAAGCGTCAGAAGCACACACACAATGCAACAGTTTTAAGCTAACATACGCCAAACTACACTACAATGCAGAAAGGATGTAAGAGAATTATGCAATTCTCGATACGTCTCACTCGAAGAATACAATACCTGTCCGGTTCGTCTGGTTGCACCAGCCTCGAATGAACCGTACATACAATATCGTGCCTGCAAAGAAAGCAAACTTAACACGTACAATATTGTTAGCAACATGCCTAATAATGCAATCGAAAGTGCGTGACAACGCAAGTCGAGTGGGACGCATAATAATGCTGTGAAGGCACAAACACATGTAAGTAAAGAACACGTGACAACGTGCACAATGTGTATGAAGAAATTTGAACACATGTAAGTAAAGCATAACGTGACAACGCATGCAATGTGTATAGAAACTTGGAATTGAACACATGTAAGTAAAGTAATGCACGTATACACGTAATGTGTATAGAAACTTGAAATTGAACACATGTAAGTAAAGCAATGCACGTATGCACGTAATGTGTATAGAAACTTGAAATTGAACACATGTAAGTGAAGCAATGCACGTATGCATGCAATGTGTATAGAAACTTGAAATTGAACACATGTAAGTAAAGCGTGCGGTCTACGCAAGCAATGTGTATAGAAACTTGAAATTGAACACATGTAAGTAAAGCGTGCGGTCTACGCAAGCAATGTGTATAAAAAGAAACTTAAACACATGTAAGTAAAGCATGCGGTTTACGCAAGCAATGTGTATAAAAACGAACTTGAACACATGTAAGTAAAGCATGCAGTCTACACAAGCAATGTGTATAAAAAGGAATTTGAACACATGTAAGTAAAGCATGCGGTCTACGCAAGCAATGTGTATAAAAAGGAATTTGAACACATGTAAGTAAAGCATGCGGTCTACGCAAGCAATGTGTATAAAAAGGAATTTGAACACATGTAAGTAAAGCATGCGGTCTACGCAAGCAATGTGTATAAAAAGGAATTTGAACACATGTAAGTAAAGCATGCGGTCTACGCAAGCAATGTGTATAAAAAGGAATTTGAACACACGTAAGTAAAGCATGCGGTCTACGCAGGCAATGTGTATAAAAAGAAACTTGAACACATGTAAGTAAAGCATGCGGTCTACGCAAGCAATGTGTATAAAAAGGAACTTGAACACATAGTAAAGGCAAGCTATTCAAGATGTCGAAATACAAAGTACTGCAATACATTATAATTGAAATGATTTGTGGAGTTCACAAGATACACAAAGGATACGGGAGGGGATGCTCCTTGCACGTACGGAGCATTGCTCATAGCAGACACAACTTGTCACGCCCTAGACTCGCCCCAAAAAGTCCGGGCATGACTACTTTAGAACGGACACCTAACCTGCTATATATATCATATGGGGCCTGAACGGAAGCATTAAATACCAAAATTTGACAATAGAAACAAACTCTATTGAGCTACTTCTACATGCCAGGATCTCATTCATCACATGCATTATAATGGGTAGATAAAATTCCAACCTATAACCCGGAGTTTATGCATACACATTTACATTCCCTACCCTATAACTGGGCATATACAAAAGTAAATATGGAAATTATATACATCAACCTTAAATGGACACTCATAAGTTAACCAACATCTTAACTGCTTAACAAAATCAATGACTGGTGTAGTGCCTGGACATACGAGGGTTGACAAAGAAAGCAGCGTCTTGGCTAGAACTGACCACCTGTTTGGTGACCTACAGAAACAGACATAACAGATAGTGAGCAGACTCGATGAATAGTAATACATAATTAAAATGATGCTTAACTTAAAACATAATACATATCAGCGCATATAAAAATGTAGAGTTCACATAGTTAGTCTGATTCTGTGCTAAGTACATGACGGCCTCAGGCCCATTCCTGCAACATAAACATAATGGTTATAAGCCCTTGTGCTACCTCGTAATGATCTTAGGCTCTATCTTGAAACATCTTAGCCTGGACATCTTAAAACATATAGCGTGAACATCTTGAACATAACAACTTGAACATCTTGAATATATTAGCTTGAACATCTTAAACATATCAACTTAAACATCTTGCACATCTTGAACATTTTAGCTTGAACATCTTAAAACATATAACTTGAACATCTTATACATATCAACTTGAACATAACATTTTGGCTTAAAGCCCTTGAAAGTTGGCACAAAGCCCTTGCATACTTGAAAGTTGGCATGAAGCCCTTGAAAATGGCATAAAGCCCTTGTAATGGCATAAAGCCCTTGTAACTTGTAATGGCATAAAGCCCTTGAAAATGCCATAAAGCCCTTGTAATGGCATGAAGCCCTTGAAAATGGCATAAAGCCCTTGTAACTTGTAATGGCATAAAGCCCTTGAAAATGGCATAAAGCCCTTGTAATGGCATGAAGCCCTTGAAAATGGCATAAAGCCCTTATAATGGCATAAAACCCTTGAAAACGGCATAAAGCCCTTGTAACTTGTAATGTTATTTCACTTTAAAGCATATTTAAACTTGTGACAAATACTTGAAACATACCTAAAACATTCTTGAACTTGTAACATGCTTGAAACATACCTGAAACATACTTGAAACATACGTGAAACATATTTGAAACATACTTGAATTATACATGAACTGATAACATATTGAACTTGTAACATACATGAACTCGTGACGTATTTGAACTTGTTCTTGAACTTGTAACATTCTTGACTTATAACATATGTAACTTGTAACAGATTTAAACGTAGAACATACGTAAACTTGTAACATACTTAAACTTGTATATACTTGAACTTGCAATCTTACTTAAACTTGTTCATACTTGAACTTGTAAAAGCTTAACAAAGATAGAATAATTCACTTCCTCATGTGGAAGGGTTACATAAACATGTGAAACCTTTGCCCTTATGTTGTGGTTTCTGAATAATTTCCCATTCATGCAAAAACACATAGCTTTCCAATTATTCTGATTCTTCGAAAGTGTCTACCCTTGATAACTCATGACTTCTCTTTCTTAACTGTAACCGTTACATTAGTCACATGAATTAACTTAGCTAACTTAACAGGACATTCCTGATATTTATTAACAAGAAGAGTCATTAATGATCATTAAATGTACAACTACTGTACTACTACTCACTGTGTCGTGATAACGTGCTAGTTCCTCCCTGAGTGTGTCCTGCACGCAATCAGAACTTGTAAATTAGTTCTCTTTCCTCTTAAATCATTGAAAGCCAATCCTTATGTCATTACAGTTCATATGAATTTATAATCATCTTAACGTTATCAGAAACATATTCTAAAAATACCAGAGAGTCAAGCACACAAAACTGAACAAACAATATTTTTCCTGAAAATGAGTCCTCCGCTCGAGCGCCACTTTGGCCGCTCGAGCGGACTGAACAATTTACAAAACTGCTGGGAGGTTGTTTTTCCCGCTCGAGCGGACCAAGCGAAATCCTGAAATTCTGCGCTTTCAATCTCACACCCTAACTCCACTTCCAAGCCATTTTCATGCAATCCAAGATAAAATTAAGACAATATTTTAACCTAACATCACCATAACATGGATTCTACTTGAGCATAACAAATTAAACAAGATTAGAAGCTTCAACAAGCCATATCTCTCTCAAATCCCATTCTTGAATTCAAGTTCTGCACGTTCTTGAAACATAACACACATATATATATATATAACATAATCCCATGATATACAACCAAAGAGTGAAGTATAATTGCATACAACACTACATATAATGTCAAAATAATTAATTAATGAGAAGCCCTCATAAATCAAGCATGAATCAAGCATGAATCATTCATAACAAGGTTCATTCGCACATTTTAAATATAATTTTCAAACATTTCCAAATTCTAATTAAACTTACACATATGTAATTCAACCTACTAATTTCATGATTCTATTTCCAATTTGGGCCAAATCATCAATTAACATCATTACCCAACCTAGGGTTTCAAGAAAACATTGAAATTCAAACAAAAATTCAAACTTATTAACCCATCACTTTTCATTCCAATTTTTCCATTGATTAAACACCTAGGATACATGGTCCATCATTTTAACCCATCAATTTAACTCTCAAGATCCCTTACCTCAAGAATTAAGCAAGCCTTGGTGAGATTCCTCCATAATTTCGGAATTCCAATCGGTTGCAAACGTTGATCTTCATGCCTTCTTCATTCCTTGGTGGAAAATCTTGATCAAAACTTAGAGAAATGGTAAGGATTTGGGATCAAAACTCTAGGGTTTTCGGACCTAGGGAGAGAGGAGAGAAGAGGGGAAAAGGAAAGTGTGAGAAATGATCAAAAAAATCTCATTTTAAGCTGCTGTCCCGTAATTCCCGCTCGAGCGGACCTGTTTTCAGCACAGATTTCGAAACTTTGAACAGGTATAACTCTCCCATCCGGACTCCGTTTTAGGTCGTTCTTGTGTCCAAATTGAAGCCCCGGAAATAAGCTTTCCAATGGTTCTAACCTTACATTCAAATTCAAAGTGTGGAAAAAGAAAAGGGCAAATGAGTGACGGCTGGTCGCAAAATAACTATCCGGATTATAGTCCTTGGTCCAATCCTACTTTACCATCATACCACCACCTCACTCAATACCCCAAAATAAGATAAAACATTCTCAATTCCAATAGATATGGGTGAATTAAAACACATTAATCCCTAATTAAATAAGGATGACTTTGGGGTCATTACACTCTCCCCACCTTAAGAAGTTTGGTCCTCCAAACTTGATTCACCTTGCCACAAGTCTAACTTCATCCTGGACGTATAACATTTCTCAATCATTAGGCCATTCATAATCCTACACAATCAATTTCGATGGAATTTGCTCCCAAAATCACCAGTAACTCATTTCTCCTAACTACTTGATAACCCAATTGATAATAATACTTACTAACATCAAAGCTTCGTCTCATTATTCATAACCTTGTACATTTTAATTTGTTATTCCATAAATCATATCTTTCACATAATATAACAACTTGAGGGTATTTAGAGATGAATTCATTTCAAATATTCGTTTGCATGCGACTCTTAAGTTATCAAACGTAATTCAAACTTTTAAGGTCACAAATAACCTCCATTTCATACTTCCTCAAAGGTTAGGAAACATTTCATATCAAGGTATTACATGTTCATAAAACCAAATACATATCAAGTTTTAATGATCATACTCCCCAAATTGTTGTAAGGTAATAAGCATTTAAAATCCATACTGGTTTAGAAGATCTCAAAATCAACATCGTGACATTAAGCACATAATACATTTACCATAAAGGTATTATATTCTTGTTCCATATTTAGTAAAATGCCCCTATCATGGACAAAACATTTTCCAAACATACGTAATACATAAAGTTCTTTAAACTCTCCATAATTATATACAATACGTTGTTCAGAGATATTATTCAGAAACTTATCAGACCTTTTAAAGATATTAGATGATGGGAAAATTCCCAGTAACATTAAACTTACTTAAACTTTGACAGAATAATCTCTGATTCAACTGATAACAAATAAAACAGAATAACTTGAAGCTCAACATAGAGCCTTCATTATCAAATGAAGAACTCATTCATGCATAGTAAAATATCTCTTTCGGAAAACTTGTCATATCTTGAACATTCGGAGTTTCATAGTGTATTTAGTCATCTTGGGAAAATTATCCCGAAAACTTATCGTATCATAAACTTGTCGAAAGTTCGGAGTCGTTTTATCATTTCAGAAAATATTTATCAAATGAAACATTTCGTAACCCAAAATATGGATTTCATTAAACATTGTATAACATAGTCATTTTCAACATCATTTATACAACAATATTGTTTACAAAGACATTAATTACTTAGGTCCATGGTTGATTCACACAAAGTCATACTTGTCAGAAATACCGAATGTACTTGATGGCATGACATTTCCAAATAACGTGGTTCACATAAGTTCCATTCCAATGATCTCAGACAAATGGCAGCCCACAAAAGAAATACAATTTCCCTATATCTTCCATAAAATTCTATTGAACATTATGCGATCACAAATCATGGTACTTGTATGCATTCCAGGTAGCAATTTCAACGTTCTAACTCTTTATTACTAGTTCCATGCTCGTTATCAATCATTAAATATCTCGATCACAATAATTCCATAATTTGTCATCTATCATAATTCTACTGTCTCTTTCTCAAATATTCTTTCTATGGTTTCAAGCAAAGCTTAAACCTTAGCCTTTTATTTCCTTATACATATCATATAGAGAATTGATTTCGGATTACAATTTACACATAGGAAAGTTAGAGTTCAGACTTGAAATTCACATTTTAGCTTACAAGTTCCCATAAACAAATTACACTCACTAAGAGAGGTCCTTATATGCATAAATTTTTCTTACCATCAATCGTACTCAATACAATTTCAATTAGTACGCAACCACATTTTATCAAACTACTCAAATGCAGTACTTTCTCAAATCACAGATTTAAACATTGTCATGGCGAGGAAGACATAATTCTAGCTTAAAGTTAGAGTATCACATATGGTATTTCCTTTGTTCTTAGAAATATCTCATGCTTATGATTCAATCAATTCACCAATTCACTTAGAGAGATGCTACAAAAACCTAATTATATCGTCGTCATTCTCACAACTGACTAACAACCGACAACACACATTTTATTTAATTTGTACATATAAATAGTCTTACCAACCAATTTGAATCCTCACCACGCTTTCGCTGTGCACAACTTTATTGATTTAATCCCATCTGTAGGTCTTGTCATGTTCTACATAGCAATCACATATAATATACAAGTATAGCAGACATGAATAATAACTATTATGGTTAGCGTCATTACATATACCATAATTGTTGCTATCACTTCCTTTCATATGTATAAAAGATGTCATGCATGATGCCAGAATCTTTTCTAGACATCCTAAAGCTCAATGGATTCGTGTGTGAGATAGCAACTCGTGCTCTGATACCACTTGTCACGCCCTAGACACGCCCCTAAAAGTCCGGGCATGACTACTTTAGAACAGACACCTAACCTGCTATATATATATCATATGGGGCCTGAACGGAAGCATTAAATACCAAAATTTGACAATAGAAACAAACTCCATTGAGCTACTTCTACATGCCAAGATCTCATTCATCACATGCATTATAGTGGGTAGATAAAATTCCAACCTATAACCCGGAGTTTATGCATACACATTTACATTCCCTGCCCTATAACTGGGCATATACAAAAGTAAATATGGAAATTATATACATCAACCTTAAATGGACACTCATAAGTTAACCAACATCTTAACTGCTTAACAAAATCAATGACTGGTGTAGTGCCTGGACATATGAGGGTTGACAAAGAAAGCGGCGTCTTGGCTAGAACTGACCACCTGTTTGGTGACCTACAGAAACAGACATAACAGATAGTGAGCCGGGCTTAGTGAATAGTAATACATAATTAAAATGATGCTTAACTTAAAACATAATACATATCAGCGCATATAAAAATGTAGAGTTCACATAGTTAGTCTGATTCTGTGCTAAGTACATGACGGCCTCAGGCCCATTCCTGCAACATAAACATAATGGTTATAAACCCTTGTGCTACCTCGTAATGATCTTAGGCTCTATCTTGAAACATCTTAGCCTGGACATCTTAAAACATATAGCGTGAACATCTTGAACATAACAACTTGAACATCTTGAATATATTAGCTTGAACATCTTAAACATATCAACTTAAACATCTTGCACATCTTGAACATTTTAGCTTGAACATCTTAAAACATATAACTTGAACATCTTATACATATCAACTTGAACATAACATTTTGGCTTAAAGCCCTTGAAAGTTGGCACAATGCCCTTGCATACTTGAAAGTTGGCATGAAGCCCTTGAAAATGGCATAAAGCCCTTGTAATGGCATAAAGCCCTTGTAACTTGTAATGGCATAAAGCCCTTGAAAATGCCATAAAGCCCTTGTAATGGCATGAAGCCCTTGAAAATGGCATAAAGCCCTTGTAACTTGTAATGGCATAAAGCCCTTGAAAATGGCATAAAGCCCTTGTAATGGCATGAAGCCTTTGAAAATGGCATAAAGCCCTTATAATGGCATAAAGCCCTTGAAAACGGCATAAAACCCTTGTAACTTGTAATGTTATTTCACTTTAAAGCATATTTAAACTTGTGACATATACTTGAAACATACCTAAAACATTCTTGAACTTGTAACATGCTTGAAACATACCTGAAACATACTTGAAACATACGTGAAACATATTTGAAACATACTTGAATTATACATGAACTGATAACATATTGAACTTGTAACATACATGAACTCGTGACGTATTTGAACTTGTTCTTGAACTTGTAACATTCTTGACTTATAACATATGTAACTTGTAACAGATTTAAACGTAGAACATACGTAAACTTGTAACATACTTAAACTTGTATATACTTGAACTTGCAATCTTACTTAAACTTGTTCATACTTGAACTTGTAAAAGCTTAACAAAGATAGAATAATTCACTTCCTCATGTGGAAGGGTTACATAAACATGTGAAACCTTTGCCCTTATGTTGTGGTTTCTGAATAATTTCCCATTCATGAAAAAACACATAGCTTTCCAATTATTCTGATTCTTCGAAAGTGTCTACCCTTGATAACTCATGACTTCTCTTTCTTAATTGTAACCGTTACATTAGTCACATGAATTAACTTAGCTAACTTAACAGGGCATTCCTGATATTTATTAACAAGAAGAGTCATTAATGATCATTAAATGTACAACTACTGTACTACTACTCACTGTGTCGTGATGACGTGCTAGTTCCTCCCTGAGTGTGTCCTGCACGCAATCAGAACTTGTAAATTAGTTCTCTTTCCTCTTAAATCATTGAAAGCCAATCCTTATGTCATTACAGTTCATATGAATTTATAATCATCTTAACGTTATCAGAAACATATTCTAAAAATACCAGAGAGTCAAGCACACAAAACTGAACAAACAATATTTTTCCTGAAAATGAGTCCTCCGCTCGAGCGCCACTTTGGCCACTCGAGCGGACTGAACAATTTACAAAACTGCTGGGAGGTTGTTTTTCCCGCTCGAGCGGGACTTCCACCGCTCGAGCGGACCAAGCGAAATCCTGAAATTCTGCGCTTTCAATCTCACACCCTAACTCCACTTCCAAGCCATTTTCATGCAATCCAAGATAAAATTAAGACAATATTTTAACCTAACATCACCATAACATGGATTCTACTTGAGCATAACAAATTAAACAAGATTAGAAGCTTCAACAAGCCATATCTCTCTCAAATCCCATTCTTGAATTCAAGTTCTTCACGTTCTTGAAACATAACACACACATATATATATATATATATATAACATAATCCCATGATATACAACCAAAGAGTGAAGTATAATTGCATACAACACTACATATAATGTCAAAATAATTAATTAATGAGAAGCCCTCATAAATCAAGCATGAATCAACCATGAATCATTCATAACAAGGTTCATTCGCACATTTTAAATATAATTTTCAAACATTTCCAAATTCTAATTAAACTTACACATATGTAATTCAACCTACTAATTTCATGATTCTATTTCCAATTTGGGCCAAATCATCAATTAACATCATTACCCAACCTAGGGTTTCAAGAAAACATTGAAATTCAAACAAAAATTCAAACTTATTAACCCATCACTTTTCATTCCAATTTTTCCATTGATTAAACACCTAGGATACATGGTCCATCATTTTAACCCATCAATTTAACTCTCAAGATCCCTTACCTCAAGAATTAAGCAAGCCTTGGTGAGATTCCTCCATAATTTCGGAATTCCAATCAGTTGCAAACGTTGATCTTCATGCCTTCTTCATTCCTTGGTGGAAAATCTTGATCAAAACTTAGAGAAATGGTAAGGATTTGGGATCAAAACTCTAGGGTTTTCGGACCTAGGGAGAGAGGAGAGAAGAGGGGAAAAGGAAAGTGTGAGAAATGATCAAAAAAATCTCTTTTTAAGCTGCTGTCCCGTAATTCCCGCTCGAGCGGACCTGTTTTCAGCACAGATTTCGAAACTTTGAACAGGTATAACTCTCCCATCCGGACTCCGTTTTAGATCGTTCTTGTGTCCAAATTGAAGCCCTGGAAATAAGCTTTCCAATGGTTCTAACCTTACATTCAAATTCAAAGTGTGGAAAAAGAAAAGGGCAAATGAGTGACGGCTGGTCGCAAAATAACTATCCGGATTATAGTCCTTGGTCCAATCCTACTTTACCATCATACCACCACCTCACTCAATACCCCAAAATAAGATAAAACATTCTCAATTCCAATAGATATGGGTGAATTAAAACACATTAACCCCTAATTAAATAAGGATGACTTTGGGGTCATTACACAACTTGAGGTCAACTCGGAGGTCTATGGATGTTTCAAAGGTGTACTTCCTTGCACTGCCTTGAGAAACTTGAGGTGCCACACCAAACAACGGATCCAAACAAAGGCGCGAGAGATGTATTGACCTCAAGGGATGGGTTACCGGTATCAACTCTGATACTTTGCTGCCCTACTCTCTTTTTGCTTTACTTTTCTTTTTACTGGTAGTTTAAGCACATTGCACTGCCTCAGGCAGGGTTTGTTATCATTTTTCAAAACTGTGTATTTTCGCAAAACACATGATGGAAATGAAACTGCTATTTTGTTCAAAAGATGTTACATTTGCATGTTTTTTTATGCATCGCATCGCATGGAATCACATAACAATGTCAATGAAATTCGTTTGAAAATAGAGCGTTCGCATCGTAATGATCAAGTAGTGAACCCATTTACAACTCGATAAGCAAAACAGAGAGACTCGATACAACCAAACAAGTGCGAGTACAACTCGATAAGCAAATCAAAGACTTAAAGGGAGTGAAATACAACTCGATAAGCAAATATACGACAACTCGATAAGCAAATAGGCATGACTCCGCAAGAATCGATCACCGGAGGGCATTGGAGGTGGTAGAATTCCCCAATCCTCAACATAAACAGTTCATAGAACAAGGAGGAAGACCACCGGCCAGGGGTAGAGGCCATCGGCCATGAGAACTTGTCACCGGCCAAAAGTGATGGCCGGTCAGCACTACATTTGGCCGGCCGGCCAGCACTACATTTGGCCGGCCGGCCATAAATTTCTGGGACCACCAGAACTTTGACATCTGTCCTCCACTCACACCTTATCTCCTACAAAAGGCCTCAGCTTCGTAGTTCTACTCAATTCAACACTGATTTGCTCAAAATGGAGGGATTTCTTGCCCAGAATCTCTCGTCTTGGATTAACAACTTGGATGGCTCGGAAAAGTTGAATTTCTAGGGTTTCGGCATAAACGAACTATTCACTCTGGGTCGTACCCCATTACACCTTCCGTTTCTCCATGCGGCGGAAAGGTTTTGGAATTCGGTGACACATGTCTTTAGCTTTAGCGGGAAAGAAGTGTGTCCTACCTTTGAAGATTTCTGAGTTTTACTGGAATTTGAGCATGACGAGGAGATCCTGCCCCATCTTAATTTTGGCCATGCCCAAACCTTAGGGCGAATGTGTGGACTCACTATGCGTGACGCTCGGTCTCTAATTTATGACGGAATGCTGGACATTCCCAGTTTGATCTATCGGTTTTCCGATGCCGGCGATCGCAACGACCATCGTTGGCAAGGCTTCCGGCGACACGCCCTCTGTTTGTGCATGCTATCTCATTTTCTGTTTGTCTCAGGCTCCGGAGGATCTAACGTTCGATTGATCGAGGTTACCCAGGGCTTGAAAGAGGGCAAGAGTTGCGTTGTCATGACTCTGTCTGAGACGTTGATGGGGTTAGACGCCTTTTATCGTCGAGAGACGACCAGATTTGTGGGGAGTCCACTATTGCTGCAGGTATAGTTTCCCACCCAATCTCACATATGTACTACTCACGCCACTCGGCCCCCAAACTCGTTTTCTGACAAAACCCTTTTCTCACTTTTTCTCTCATCGTACATCTCTCTATTCTTTATTCTCTCATTTTTCATCCCTTCCTAGGTGTGGTTGATGGACAAGTTGCAGGTTGTGGACTCTTGCCTAGCATACTCAGCTCGCAGCTACTTCTTCAGGCAATGTCTGGTCGACGCCCTTGATAAGGGTTGGTGGTTCGACTGGATGTGCAATTTATCTACCGACGTCATTGCTTGGCGGTGCCCTTGGCTCAATCTACCGGCAATGGGCTACAGCATGTCCCGACAGATTGGGATTCAGTTGATTGGCTTTACTCACTGTGTGTTCTATTTCCCATTCCGGTTCCGATGCCAGTTCGGCCATGACCAGATTTCCCCCGCAGAGGGGATAGAATATCCTGCTGCCTTTCCGTTTCGAGGTGCGCAGTTCGTTCGGTAGGCCACAGCGTGGAGGACAAGAGAACTCCTGGCCCCCGCTCCTACTTTTAGTTGCACTTTGTCTGATGAGTGCATAGATTGGCTTAATGAGGAGGCACAGATCGGGCCCAGCTTGGCACCAGAGGCTTCGACCAGCTCTGGGAGGGGGCACAGGAACACCTGACTTGACTATGCCCCGGATTTATTGCTTTATTAGTACTTTCAAGTTTTCCTTATGAATGTAATAAAAAAGCAACTTCAATTTGTATGCAAGAGCAGGAGAACTCTGTACTGAAATCTATGAACTTAAAGGTTGTGGTACTGAAAATTTCCCGTTTTGGTCCAGAAATGGTCTTAGTTGTAAAGAGATTAATTTGAACAAAGTCAACTTTTATCAAAACTTTTCAAAACTATTTTCGATATGGATCAGAATTGGACACGCTTGAGATCTGTCACTGAGATGCACAAACCCCGGATCCCAGCAACTGGAAAGTTGCCCCTAGTTTGCCAAGCACTGCACCGGAGATCATAACTGAGCTCTTGGATGCTGAATAGACAAAGATGGCCCGAGATGATCAAATGGACAAAGTTGATCGGGGAAAAGTTTATGGCTAAACTTCAGGATGAAGCTACCTACGTATCCCAAAGATGGGAATCAAGCCTTATGTAGTTCAGGCTTGGGTTCACTCGAGTATTTTCACTCTCTTTTTGCGCTCTAACTTTTGCCAAAGCCGCCCTTTGCGGGTTTTCAACCTTGCGAGCTCAGTTTTTATATTTTCTAATTTTCTGTGCTCTAACTTTTGCCTAGGTCACCCTTTCGGGTTTTCGGCCTAGCGAGCCTCTCGGAGGTAATATTTCTTCAACTTGTCCATATTGATCGGTTGGGAGAATTCTAGGCCATCTAGGTCCATCAGAACGACAGCTCCACCCGACCAAATAGACTTAATGATGTAGGGACCAGTCCAATTGGGTCTGAACTTGCCCCTTGGGTCATGGATGGGAGCTCGGTTATCCTCGAGTACCAAATCTCCTTCTTTCAAATTCTTGGACTTAACCTTCTTGTTGAAAGCCCGGGCAATTCTGCGCTGATAACCTTGAACATGGTACAATGCTTTCAGTCTTCTCTCATCAAAGAGCATGAGTTCCTCGAATCTGCTCTGCTGCCAATCTGCTTCGGCTATTTGACACTCAGCTAATACTCGCAATGACAGAACCTCAATTTCGATAGGTAGAACGGCCTCCATCCCATAGACTAATGAATATGGAGTTGCCCCAATAGAAGTTCTAATTGAAGTCCAGTAGCCCCACAGAGCAAACGGCAACTTATGTGGCCAGTCCCGGTAGGTTTCCACCATCTTCTGTAGTATGTGCTTGATGTTCTTATTGGCGTCCTCAACTGCTCCGTTGGTCTGCGGCCGGTATGTGGATGACTTATGAAAAGCCACATTGTATTTCTCCAACAAATCAATCACCTCCTTCTTGAAGTGGGAACCATTGTCTGAAATAATCTCGTTTGGGACCCCATAGCGGCAGATGATGTTGTTTCTGATGAACTTCGCAACATGTGAAGCCTTCAACACCGCATAAGATTGGGCCTCGACCCACTTCGTAAAGTAATCTATCGCGACCAGGATGAGCTCATGCCCATTCGACCCCTTCGGAGTAACAGCCCCGATCACATCGATTCCCCAAACTGAAAATGGCCATGGCGAAGCCATATTGTACAACTTCGACGGTGGAATGTTCATGCGATTTGCATGGATCTGGCATTTGTGGTATTGCCGAACAAAGCCGATACAATCCTCCTCTATGGTGGACCAGTAGTAACCCTATCTGAGGATCTTCCGCACTAGCATTACCCCATTCATATGTGCCCCACATTCTCCTCCGTGGATGGCCTCCATCAGGCGCTTTGATTCCTTAGCTTCTACACACAGCTTATGCATTCCCAGATGACCTCTCTTATACAGCTTACCCCCGCAGATGATGAACTGAACAGCCATTCTTCTGATTGCCCTTTTATCCTTGGCATTTGCCCCTGGTGGATACATTTCCTTCTCCAAGAAGTTCCAAATGTCGTAATACCAGGGGTTTTCGTCCTGAACCTCATCTATGGTGGCGATTGATTCATATGCTGGCACAAACTTCTGATCAATGATGACTGGACACATCCGGACTCCAGACGGGATGTCTATCATGGAAGATAGAGTTGCTAGTGAATCTGCGAACCTGTTGTTCTCTCTTACTAGATGAGTGAAATTTAGCTTCTCAAATCGAGGAATTAACAAATCCAAGGTCTGGTGGTAAATTATCATCTTTTCTTCCTTGACTTTCCAGTCTCCTTTTGCTTGAGACACAACAAGGTTCGAGTCCCCAATGACGTCCAACCGTTTTGCCCCTATTTCTAGGGCTGCTTCTAGACCGGCGATGCATGCCTCATATTCTGCCTCGTTGTTCAAGACTTTGAACCGGAGCTTAAATGCTAGAGGGATACGGGAATTGTCGGGTGCTATCAGCAACACTCCTATCCCATACCCGTACTGGTTTGACGCTCCGTCAAAGTACATCGTCCAAGTTTCATCTTCAACATACAAAATGGCTTCATTTGGGCATAGGTACTCGACTGCTTCATCCCCTTCAACCGGGTGGTCGGCAAGGAACTCTGCTACTGCCCTTCCCTTTACTAACTTGCGTGTCACATATTTCAGATCGAATTCGGAGAGCAACAGCAACCAACGAGCTAGCCTTCCCGTAAGTGCCGGTTTCTCGAAAAGATATTTGATGGGATCGAGTCGTGAAACCAACATTACGGAGTGAGCTAACAGGTAGTGTCGCAGCTTCCTGATAGCCCATACCAAAGCCAAACAAGCCTTCTCCAACGGAGTGTAGCGGGTCTCATAATCCAGCATCTTCTTGCTCAGATAATAGATGGCCCTCTCCACCTTATCCTCCGATTCTTGTGCGAGCATGTAGCCCATTGTAGTCTCAGTTACTGAAAGGTACAATATCAACGGTCTTCCCGGTTCTAGCGGTGACAACACAGGTGGGTTCTGTAAGTATTTCTTGATCTGTTCAAAAGCAGCTTGGCATCGGCCGTCCCATTGGAATTTCTTTCCTTTCTTCAGGAGACCAAAAAGTGGTTCACAAGTCAAGGTTAATTTTGAGATAAACCGTCTTATGAATTGCACTTTACCTAGAAAGCCTCGCACCTCCTTTTCAGTCATCGGTGGTGGCATTTCTAAGATGGCCTTGATTTTGGAAGGGTCGACTTCGATACCCCTTTGTGTAATCAGAAACCCTAGCATTTTTCCCGCTGTAACACCGAACATACACTTCTGAGGATTCAGCCGCAGCCCGAATTCTCTGATTCTTTGGAAGAACTTTTGCAAGGCAGTGTAGTGGCCTTCTCTTTCTTTGGACTTGACAATCATGTCGTCCACGTACACCTCCACTTCTTTGTGGATCATGTCATGCAATATCGTGGTCGCGGCTCGTTGGTATGTAGCACCAGCGTTCTTCAACCCAAATGGCATCACTCTGTAGCGATAGGTCCCCCACGGGGTGGTGAAAGCAGTCTTCTCCCGGTCTTCGGGTGCCATCACAATCTGATTGTAGCCTGAGAAACCATCCATAAACGAAAGCAAAGCATGCCCCGCCATGAAATCCATCAACTCATCAATATGTGGCAAGGGGAAGTCGTCCCTTGGACTAGCTCTGTTCAAATCCTTGAAATCCACGCATACTCGGATTCTGCCATCTTTTTTCGGCACTGGAACAATGTTGGCCAACCAAGTCGGGTATTCGGATACCAGTAGGAAGCCTGCATCGATTTGCTTGGTGACCTATTCCTTAATCTTGATGGCCCAGTCTGGACGAATCCTTCTGAGTTTCTGTTTGACAGGTCGGGCCTCGGGGTCAAGAGGGATCCGGTGCTGTACAATCTCAGGATCGATTCCAGGCATGTCTTCGTAGGACCACGTGAAAACATCTTTGAAATCTTTTAATAAAGCGACTAAGCGCTCGCATTCCTCCGAAGACAACGTGGACCCGATCTGGACCAGCCGCGGGTCCTTCTCAGTACCAATATTCACAGTAGTGATTTCATCAACTAAAGGTTTAACAAATCTTTCCTGCTCTTGATCAATTAATCGTTGCAAAATCGGAGGAATTTCTTCCTCGTCGTTTTCGTCAAAATTTGAAAGTCTTGATTTAAGCAATATATCAAAGGCACAAAAAAGTACTCAGAAACTACATCCATATCATTCTCATTAAGTACTTCCAAACCATCCGATTCTTCTGTTACAACAGACTCAAAGGAGAAAGAAAAAGACGACCTGGACAGGACTGTGGCATTCGAGTTTATCACCCCCAGGAATACTGAACTCAGACTCAGTTGAGCTGGAACCTGATTCCGACTCACAAGACTCGGTGGAATCAGATTCCGGCTCACTACCTGACCCGGTGCTGTTCGACAAAAATCCCTCTTCGTATTGCCAAACGAGAGAGGGTGTGATGGATGCATCCAAAATAGTTGATGGTAGGCCCACAGCCGTTTCATTCCCGATCATGGACACCGAGAAGTCATCCTCCAAGCACTTATGCTCGATCGGAGGATCTGAAAGTAGACATGCCAGTGCTACCCCCATTTCAAGTTCGGTGTCCTCAGACTCCATTTTCCTATTCTGCTCAACCTCAACTGTTAGGTTTGTCTGCTCTTCAGCAACATCATCCCCAGGTAACTGTAGGTCAAAGAAAATCTCGAACCCTGGTACACGCTTCCTCTCCGCGTTCAGCCACGACTCCAGAAAACCACAGAATGGAAAATCCTCCCCCTCCCGGACGAAGCGTCCGTTTAGGGTACCTCGGATGGGCCGGTACATCAACTCAAAAGGTTTCCCCATTTGTTTCGCTCTAGCTCTTCCAGCCATTTCCTTTCCTTTCCTTACCCAATCCTCCTTGGTGGGCAGATAACCCAAGCCAAAGGTATGAGGGTTATGTGGCACTTCGGCCAATGCTGCGACACCCTTCCGGCCGCTCTTTCCTAATCCCATCCCGGGGATGTATTGGAGCTTGTTCATGAGATACACTGCTTGACCACTGATATATATCCCCTCGTTAGCAGCCATGATGTTTTGTACAACCTGAGCCTCAGCCAGGGTAAAACCCAATATAAACACATCTTCCATACCGTGCTCAATTTCTAGAACAGACGTAGATACCTCTGGTGGTGGATGAATCGATGAATTCCCAAAAACAATGGCTACTCCCTTCCTATAGGGGTATTTCACCATTTGATGCAAAGTGGACGACACTGCCTTTACCTGGTGCAACCACGGCCTCCCCAAAAGTAGGTTGAAAGTTGCAGGAACCTCTAAGACATGGAAATCTATCTCATGCTGTCCCGGCCCAACTTTAGTCTGAAGTTTCACTGTCCCCATGACCTCTCTACTTGTGTTGTCGTATGCCCGAATCACCTGGGCTGTTGGTACAAAGTCCGTGGTTTTCAAACCGATCGCATACGCCGTCCTTGCCGGGCAGACGTTGATGGCAGATCCGGTATCAACAAGAACCACCGGTATCCATTTATTCCTACATTCCACGGAGATGTAGAGTGGCTTATTATGGTTCGCCCCCTCAGGTGGCAATTCCTTGTCGGAAAAAGTCAGCATTGGGGTAGCTCCTCCTGGAAAGACTAATCCTACCAGCTGTTCTGGCGTGGTTTCTATCGAAAGCTTAGCCTTGTCCATGGCTGACAAGACAGCCTGTCTGTGCACTCGTGATGCCATAAGCAGTCCCCAGATGGAGATGTCTGCTTGTATCTTTTTTAACTGTTTGAGCACAGCCTCATCTTCAAGTTGTTTCTCTTTTTGCTTCTCAGCCTCACTATCCTTCCCAGAAGCCTCTGGTTGATTGAGGTGTGGGGGTTTGAAGTACTGCCCGCTCCGTGTCATATGGTCGACTTCTCCAAGGTACCAGGTGTTATCGGGTTGGTTGTTTCCCCAATCTTCGTCCGTATGGGCAAGACATAAATCCTCATCTTCCCACCACATTCCATCAGCAGCCGACAGACACCTGTCCGGCTCTGGTATGACTGTTCTCGTACTCGCGGTACCTTCTATCCCTATGCTCGCAGCATTCTCTGTTCCTGTGCACACAGCAGTTTCAGTCCCCACATGGGCCTTTGCCTTTCTGATTCTCTCGGAATCTTCAAATCTTTCCTGTTCCAACCGTATCAACACAGCTGGCTGCTCAATAATTCCTGTATTCAGAATGCTCCAATCCTGAGCGAAATTCTTGACAGTGGCGTTCTCCGGCGATGTATTCTATTCTCCGACTCTCTCGACTGTCACTGACATTCGTGCCCCTGCCGGGCCCTGTCTTGGTTGGAACTCTTCCACCACATCCGGTTGATCATCCAACCACCTAGTAGCCTCTGCCGATTCCTCATAATCAAACCAGTTGACTATTGCGTCCCCTGGATCTTGGTCACCGTAAAACTAGAGATTGGCAAGGTCCTCTTCCACAGCCGTTAAATCATCTGTTCCCTGTCCCAGACTATTCCCTTGGATCACACACAGCTCTCCCCCTGTTAGCAATTCCACATCTGGCCCATCCTGGCCTATTGATGAAATGTAGTCACCCGGACTATATGTCTTCTCAACACAACTCCCAGATTCTGCAGACTCTGACTCAACAACCCTCTTCTCCTTTGGGATCTCCTCTCTCATGTTCTCGATAGTCACCACCGTTGGCTTAGGTTGGGTTATAGAGATGTCCATCATGCACAAGTCGGTGCAGTCGGGAAGGAATACCTCCGGCTTAGGCAGGTGGGAAGGAGTGATATAGATGCTAGGATCGTAAGGCACGACCCCAGTTTGGATGAAGTTGATCCTTTTGGGTGGTGGAGCTTGGTTATGTGTGGGAAGAGGGTTTGTTGTAACATTGGGTTTCTTGGGAGGCAGAATCACCCCGTTATTGATGAGATCTTGAATCTCGTGACATAATTGGAAGCATAGATCAGTGTCATGACCGTGCTGTTGGTGAAATACACAATATTTAGCTGGGTTGTGGGTAGAGGGAAGTCTTTCTGATAAGGGCCGCGGCTCTAGGGGCTTCAAATGCCCTTTTCTGATTAAAACCCCCAGAGCTTTGGATAGGGGCATATACAGTGGAGCGAAGGTTCTTGTGTTTTTGGGTGGGTATTTGGCTGTTTGGGTATGGCTTCCGAACGCGCCAGAAAATGGCGCAGTTGCCATGGTTCTTGGAGGGGGGTTGGTGGTGACCATGCTCACTTCGGAGGCTCTTGTAGTTGTAGTGCCGCTCAGGCCTGCATTTGTGTTGCGGTTGAAAGTTCTTCGGGGTTGCTCCCAGTCATTGTCAATTAAGCCTTGCTTCAAGGCATCCTCAATCTGCACCCCCATTTCATGTAGATCAGAAAAGGTAGGGAAGGGGAGTACAATCATCTTTTGCATCAACTTCGGCTGAAGATTGCGCACAATCATCCGAATCTGGTCTTTGTCTATAGGCCTTAAGGTCGTCATCGAAGCCTTGGCCCTCCATCTGGTCACGAATTCTGAGAAACTCTCTTTAGGCTCTTGCTTTGTTGTCTCGAGGTCACGGGTTATAATCTCGATTTGTGTATTGTATGAGTATTGCGTAATGAAGGCCTCGGCCATCTCGTCCCAGTTTCTCTTGACATCATCTTCTAATTTGGCATACCATATGGCCGCCACACCCAACAGGGTCCGACCGAACAGAGATAGCTTCTGAAGTCTGCTGAGGCCCATTGGCCTTAAGATATCTGAAAATAGTCTCAGGTGCACCATAGGGTCCCCGGACCCATCAAATTGATCAATGTTCGGCATTTTGAATCTGTCAGGCAACGTCACAGCTGCGTCGGTATATCCATCTTCGATGTTAGGAATGGTCTTGACTCCTTGGGATCTTTTGAACAGCTTTTCGAGCTTGCTCAACTTCAATGCTGTGGGGTCTGTCTCAAACTCAAAGGGAGAGTCCGGTAGGTTGGTGGGTGTTTTGGATAACTGGGGTTGGATTTGGGGTACAATCGGGGGTGGAGATGGTCCTGTGGGAATGTCCGTATGATTCTGAACATTAGCTGTCTCCCCGGGTTGGAATTCCTGGCGGGGGAGGAGCTTGTTGCAAAGCAGATGCTCCGGTTTGCTGCTGTAACCTCACGATTAACTCTGCTTGTTCATTCATAACCGCGGCCTGCTGCTTGGCGAACTCGCTTTGACAAAGATCTCGCCGCATCATTTTCATACTCTCTTGGAGCTGGCGCACCATCTCCTCTAAACTGGCCATACTGTTCTGCTCTGACTGAATTATCGGTATATGTTCTCTTTCTGTGGGAGAAGCAGAATCCTGATCCCTACTGTACACAGGTAGGGTAGACAAAGCCCTCTGTACTGACTGCTGAACTGATGCCCTCTGTCTAGCTGTCCTCCGTCTAGTAACCGGGGGTAGAGAGTGGTACACTGGCTGTCCGTCTACCAGATCCTCAAATCGATGGAGTCGACAACCCCTAGTCCAGAGTGCTTGGGGAATATCTACTGGGTCAGAAGCAATTGTGCTCGACTACCTAGTAAAACGATAAATAAAGCGTATAAATAAACAGACAATTGGACAGCGTAACAACGTAAAATAAACACGACACACAGTTGGGTATCACAACAAATTGCCAACAAGCTGAATGTACTGTTCCTTAATCACTGATCACTGTTTCCAAATTGTTGCCCCTAAGTTTGAATCTGATACCCGCAGATAACTGATTTCCAAAAACACTGATGCCCACAGGCCTGACACTCAAACTTGCGAACTGATATGTGTGTTCCCTGCATAGATACACTCTAAAAACACATAGCAAGTAAAAGAGAGCCAAAACACCCCTATGTTGGGGTAGGGTTTCCCTGTCCTATTTTTGTCAGGAACTAGGGTTTCACTATGCACACAACAGTTTTCAAACAACCTAACATCAAGTAAGCAACCTGTCCTAGTTTGGAATAGTCACTATGGATTTCGATATGCACTAGGTCGAATGGTCGAAAAGGGTGCCCCAGTAAAATCGGGGTTTATGTTTCCATACTGTCAGAACCCACAACCGGTCAGCCTTATAGCATGCTTTGACAAAGTCAAGCCTCCGACAAACCGTTTAGGAATGGCAGATGGCAAACACAGTGTCTTAAGCGCACCAATGCACATGCAATGCAAAGAGACACATAAATGAAATCAAAACAAGATATCACGAGTTCGAGTCAAGCTCTCTAAAATCCCCAGCGGAGTCGCCAGAAACTGTAGACGCGCCCCGCGTGAGGGCCTCACCCCACAGTTCGGACTCGATTTATGTCACGGTTCTTAATCTTGAACCAAAGAGTCCAAATCCGGCAAGTCGTTTTTGCGAAAACAGATTTTTAGAAAAGAAGTGCCAAACATGGACTGCTTTGCCAGATACAGAGTCGCCACCTAAATATTTTTTATGGGGAAATTTAGGAAACCCTGACTCGGTGCCAAAGGCCACATGTCCGTCATCACCAAAGTTGCCTCGGCTCGGGAGCTTGGGTACGATTGGGGAAGGTCAGCTATGAGCACCCCCTCTCGCCCGATCCGAAGATCGACCTCTACTAACCGTGATATCTTGTTTTGAAAACATTACATGTCCTTATTCCGGTTATTAGCCTAGAATTACTATGTTATGCGCACAACAAACAAGTATAAACCAAATCGCCCAAATTGGAACAAAACATTTCATGTTTGTTTTGAAAGTGATTTGCCACTTGCGAGTAGGCTAAAATGTAGGTTTTGCCACCCTTAAGTGGGCTTTAGAAAAGATGGTTTTGCCACTATCTAGTGGGCTTAAAACTCACAGTTTTAATGCATTATCCCAATTTAGGTAATTCAACCTCCATCCACAGGCATTCAAGCAGTTATATCACATAAGCAGTTAGCCTCATGGTAATCATGCTATTATGGCAACACTCACACGCATGCGGTATGCTGAAGCATAAATGCTTACCGAGTACCCCAAGCCAAAACAGAAGCTAGTTAGTAATCATATGCATGATCCTAGTTCATGTTAAGATGGCTAATGCAACACATGCAAAATGCAACTACAATGGGCTCGATTATCCTAAGGAATGGCATATGAGATGCTGCAACTAACAGCTATTCAATGTCACGACCCCAACCCGCCCCTAGTAGGATGGTGCCGAGATGGCCAGTAACCCGCGATTACCAAAGGCCAACTTATCAAAATCCACACACAGCCAAGTACATATAGGGGGCTTACATAATGCGGAAGCAATAAACCAAAATACAGGTGGTCCATAAGAGCTGTGCGTAAATCAAATGAGCAAACATGTACAATATGACCATACAACCAGTCCATGAATAACAAAATACAGTTCTCATCTTGATCAAAAGGCTTCTAAGCCGACATGTACAGAATACAAAGAATACAAGCCAAGAAGCATGATTTTCAAGATTTGCCGACGTAAACACATAGTGCCGAGGTAGAAACAGCATGGCCGACAAGAATGCAAAACAAGCCGATGAAAACCAAATATCCAAAACAAGCTGGAAAACACATCTAGGCGTCGCCGCCGTCCTGCTCATCACCTACATATATATATAGAGGGTGAGTATGGAAACTCAGTGAATGATACTAGTAATAAAGGTTTTACATGAATATAGCCGAAGTCTGTACAAAACAAGCATTTCAGAACCATACAAATATTAGCCGAGGTCCTCCAAAGCAAAACACAATAAACCTTTACCAATACAGAGGATGAACCGTATTCATCTTTCAAACCATACAAGTTTCAAGGGATGCACATGACATCGGCAAGCAAGGACAAAAGCTTTCCAAACGACCAGTACGTGTAGTAGCCCATTAGTGGCAAAACCCAGATTTATACGATCCGTAATCGTTTTAGACAAGATGATGCTGCGAAAGTTTAGAGTCCTCCAGCTAAGGGACTTTTACACTTAGTGCTGCGAAAGTTTATAGTCCTCCAGCCAAGGGACTTGTGTTACTTAGGCCCGTAGCCCTTTTTAACACAATGGCTTTTTCAATAAAGGACCGTATCCTTTTTATGCAAGAGACTGGTGTCACTTAGGCCCGTAGCCCTTTTTCACAAATAATGCTGCGAAAGTTTAGAGTCCTCCAGCCAAGGGACTTGTGTTCAAGAAAGGACCGTATCCTTTTAATCCATAATGCTGCGAAAGTTTAGAGTCCTCTAGCCAAGGGACTTGTGTTCAAGAAAGGACCGTATCCTTTTAATCCATAATGCTGCGAAAGTTTAGAGTCCTCCAGCCAAGGGACTTGTGTTCAAGAAAGGATCGTATCCTTTTAATCCATAATGCTGCGAAAGTTTAGAGTCCTCCAGCCAAGGGACTTCTCAAGATAATCATCAAGACAAAGCTCACATTTGATACATCGAGTTAGGCTAATCATTCATGCTTAACAAATACTTTCATCAAAACAAAGCAAGACAAGATTTATCAAAGCAGTTTAACATAGTTTTATTAAAAGCACCACTCACCTCGGTCTTCAGGTGTAGGCTCAAAGCAAAGATCAAAGTCCTGACAAATCACATGACAAATCACATTCTCAAAACAAGCTTCACATGCGCACAATGATCTCGGTACTCTCACCGAGTCCAAATCAATAACAAAGCAAAACATGCTAAGGGTCAAAACGTTATTTCCCATTTTGGGAAAATACTGGCACCGCCCAGTCATGCCGAGGTCCCACACCTCTCGCCGAGGTGTGAACCCGACGCCACAATCAAAACAAGGTCAGGAAACTTGGTTTTCCTTTCAAAGAACAAGAAGAACAAGATCATCAAGAACATCAAGATCATGCATGCTGAAATCTTATCTTATTTATACGAAATCTGAGGTTTTCATGCTAAGAGTTCAAAAATCGTGGACCTGGGTACCCAACCAAGGAGAACATGCAAGAACAAACACAACAACATGGTTCTAGCCATAAACTTCTAGATCAAAGCACAACTTTTATCAAGAGCACATGAATACTAACTTCCTCTTTCAAAACCAACTCCAAATCCATGCATGGCATACAAAACAAACCCAATCATGTAATGCAGCTCGGTAATTAATGAGAACAAACAGAGTAGAGCAAGAATCAAACCTCAAAGCTTAAATCCAACGGTTCGATCTACCAAGACCAAGCTCGAAGTCACCAATCTCTCTCTAAAACTCTTCCTTCACCCTTGAGAGCTTCTCTCTCTAAAAACAAAACTTTGAGACAAAAATGATTTGTTCCTAAGTCTATCGGTATCTTAAACCACAGCTCGGACACGTGGCACTACCGGGTTGGTTCTCCTCAAAAGGTGACTGATGGATTAGACAAGTCTCTGACAAAGCGTACACAACAAGCTCGGTGGCAAAACACGTCGGCTAGCAAGGACATCGGCTAGGGAGGACAGCACTTGACTAAGCTGTGCCACACCTTGGCCTGGGTGTACCACATCTCGGCCTAGGCCATACCTGCCCAAGGACAAAGATCATTAAGTACAAAACATCTCGGCATCGACCTTGAACACTTGACAAGGGTGACATCTCGGCAAGCGTGCCGGGGTGTAGATGGAGGTCGGCTAAGGTTCCAAAACGGTTCTAAGTGCAAAGGTTCAAGGCGAGCTAGGCTAAGCTGACCTCGGCTACAGACCAAGCAAGGTATGAGTTCAAGCAAGTCACAATTAACAGGCAAAGCAAAGTAAAGCAAAGCAAGATAACAAGATTACAACCCGGCGAGGAAAGTTCATACATAAATACATGCAAGCAAGACTAAATCAAAGTGAGGGTTGTTACAGCCTACCCCCCTTAAAGAAGTTTGGTCCCCAAACTTAAGGTACCTTGTTCCAAGAATAATTCTGGATGTCGAGTTCTCATTTCTTCTTCCATTTCCCATGTGGCATCCTTGCCATAGTGCTCTTTCCATTCCACCTTTACCATTGGTATTGACTTGTTTCTCAATTGCCTAACTTGTCTGTCAACAATAGACGTCGGCCTCTCTTCATAATTTCAATTCTCGTTGACTTCAATTCCAGAGAAATCAATCACATGCAGTGGATCCCGAATATACTTCCTTAACATTGAAATGTGAAATACATTATGGACTTGGCTCAATTCTGGCGGCAGAGCAAGTCTGTAGGCAACAGTGTTAACCTTGTCAAGAATTTCAAATGGCCCAATATAACGGGGCGCTAACTTACCTTTCTTTCCAAATCTAGAAACTCCTTTCATTGGTGAAACTTTCAGGAATACATGGTCCCCAATTTCGAATTCTAGTTCTTTTCTTCTCTGGTCGGCATAGTTCTTTTGTCGGCTCTGGGCAGTCTCAATCCTCTGTTGGATAAGTTTAATCTTCTCTATTGTCACTTGAATCAGTTCAGAACCAAGCAGAGTTCTGTCTCCCACTTCGGTCCAGCATATCGGCGATCTGCATTTTCTTCCATACAAAGCCTCATATGGTGCCACGCCAATGCTAGCTTGATAACTGTTATTGTAAGCGAATTCTACTAACGGTAAGTGCACTCTCCAATTTCCTTGGAAGTCCAGTACACAAAGTCTAAGCATATCTTCAAGTGTCTGAATTGTTCTCTCTGACTGCCCGTCCGTCTGGGGATGAAAAGTCAGATTAAATCTCATTCGTTCGAATGCCCTCTCAGAGACTCTGCCAAAATCTGGAAACAAACTTAGGATCTCTGTCTGACACAATTGACATCGGCACTCCATGAAGTCTAACAATCTCGTTCACATATAACAAGGCAAGTTGATTGGCGTTGAAGGTAGTCTTAACAGGTAGAAAGTGTGCTGACTTAGTTAATCTATCGACAACAACCCAAATCGAATCCATACCTTCGTGTCTTGGCGGTCAACCACGAAATCCATGGAGATGTGTTCCCACTTCCACTCAGGGATCAGCAAAGGTTGTAAGAGTCCTGCTGGTCTTTGATGTTCTGCTTTTACTTGTTGACAATGCAAACACTGAGACACGAATTCGGCTATTTCTCTTTTCATATTCAGCCACCAAAACATCTGTTTCACGTCTTGATACATCTTGGTATTTCCTGGATGAACAAAGAAACTTGGAACTATGAGCTCCCAACAAAATCTTCCTTTTCAACTCTGGAACATCGGCCACACACAATCTCCCTTCAAACTTGAGCACTTGGTTCTCAAAAGCATATCCTGACCTCGGCTTTGTAACAATCTCCTCGGCTATCTTTTTGAAGAATTCATCCTCCATTTGTCTTGCCTTTACTTCTTCAACAATGGTTGGTTCTACTGAAATTATGGTCAAACATGCCAAATTCCCAATTGACTTCTGCTTCAAAGCGTCGGCTCTGTTGTTAGCTTTCCCGGTGGTATTGAATTTGCATATCATAGTCCTTCAACAACTCAAGCCATCTCCTCGCCTCAAATTCAATTCTTTCGAGTGAGCAGTATTTCAAACTCTTATGATCTGTGAAAACCGACAAGAAGCTCCATACAAGTAATGACGCCAAATTTTAAAGTTTAACACAATTTGCCGGTTCCAAATCATGGGTGGGATAGTTCTTCTCATGTGGCTTCAATTGACGAGATGCATATGCTATAACCTTACCATTTTGCATTAATACACAGCCCAAACCCTTATGCGATGCATCACTATAGACATGAAATTCTTCATTGCCCGATGGAAGTACAAGTACTGGTGCTGTAACTAACCTCGTCTTCAGTTCCTGGAAAGCTGACTCCCGGTCTTCAGTCCATTCATACGGTGCTCCTTTCTTAGTCAGTTGTGTCAATGGAATTGCAATCCTGGAGAAATCTTTCACAAACTTCCTATAATATCCTGCCAAACCCAGAAAACTTCGGACCTCGGACACATTGGTCGGCCTCGGCCAATTCACTACAGCTCCAACTTTGCTAGGATCAACCGAGATACCTTCTTCATTTATCACATGGCCCAGAAATGAAATAGTAGAAAGCCAACACTCACACTTACTAAACTTAGCATACAGTTTCCGGTCTCTCAAAATCTGCAAAGCAAGTCTCAAATGATTCTCATGTTCAGCTTCACTCTTGGAATAAATTAGTATATCATCGATGAAGACGACCACAAATTCATCTAAGTGGGGCTTGAAGACTCTGTTAATTAAATCCATGAATGCAGCCGGGGCATTGGTCAGTCCAAAAGGCATCACTAAAAACTCGTAGTGGCCATACCTGGTCCGGAAGGCAGTCTTCTCAACATCCTCGGCTTTAACTTTAAGCTGGTGATAACCCGACCTAAGGTCAATCTTAGAAAAGACTCGAGCTCCTTGTAGCTGATCAAGCAAATCATCAATCCTAGGTAATGGGTACTTATTATTAATGGTGACCTTATTGAGCTCTCTATAATCGATAGAAAGACGAAGCGTGCCATCCTTTTTCTTAACAAATAGAACGGGTGCTCCCCATGGTGAAGTGCTCGGCCTAATAAACCCCTTATCCAACAATTCCTGCAACTGCAGTTTCAATTCCCTAAGTTCGGCTGGGGCCATTCTATATGGTGTCTTGGAGATCGGCTGTGTTCCCGACATGACATCAACAGTAAACTCTATTTCTCTATCGACCAATTGGCCAGGCAAGTCATCAGGAAAAACATCGGCAAATTCGTTAACAACTGGAACGTCGGCTACAATAGCATTCCCATTCTGGTTACTCAGTATACTACACAGATAACCCTTACACCCTTTTTGAATCAACTTACAGGCCTTTATGGATGAGATTAAGTAAGGTGGGGGCACTACTCCTTTCCCTTGAAAAGTAACCTCGGCTAGATTTGGGGGTTTCAGTGTGACACTTTTCGAAACACAATTAATAGATGCGCAATTTGCCACTAACCAATCCATTCCCAGTATAACATCAAAATAGGCTATGCCTAGGGGCATTAAATCCACTAACAATTCAACATTCTCAATTATAATAAGACATGCTCTATAGATGGATGCAACAATCATAGATTTCCCAGATGGAGTAGACACAGATAATACATGTTCAAGGGGTTCTAATTTCTTATTAATCTTCTCGGCAAATTTAGTAGATACAAACGAATGCGTAGAACCCGAATCAATCAACACATAAGCATCTTGAGAGCAAATAGAGAGTGTACCTGATACCACTGCCTCAGCATTCTCAGTGTCTCCAGGTACTAGTGCAAACACTCTGCCCTGCCTCATCTGTCCCTTCCCAGCATTATTCTTTTGAACGGACCCCGAGGTATTCTCGCCCTTCTTGTTGCTTTCTGACTTCGTCTTAGGACAATCTTTCACGAAATGACCCATCTCTCCACATTCATAGCAAGCTCCGGACGTCCGACGACAAGCCCCGAAATGTTGCTTCCCACAATCTGAACACGTCGGCCTGGTGTTACCCTCCTGCTTTAGATAACCAGTACTGCCCTTATTCATCTTCTTCTTGGTGTCCAGCTGAGGTCGGCGACTGTCATAGTTCTGCCTCTTTCGCTGATTCTCTCCTGAGCTCTGGTATCTGTTCAAGTTAGCTTCGGCCAAAATGGCTTTGTCCAATACCTCGGCATAGGTCGGCATATTGTGCAGGTTAACCCGGTCTTGAATCGGTCCACGAAGCCCACCTTCAAACTTTCTAGCCTTCATGTATTCATCGTTGGCCATGTGGGGTGCAAACGTCGCCAATTCAGTAAAAGCACGATCATATTCCGCCACTGTTCGGTTACCTTGCGTCAAAGTCTGAAATTCAGTAGCCTTGCGGTTTCGTACACTGAGGGGAAAATGTTTGTTGTAAAACAGTTCTAAAAACCTTGCCCAAGTTAAACCAGGGTTAGTTTCTCTGATCATCATCCACCACCTTCGAGCGTCATCGTCTAAGGTAAATGCAGCTAATGTCACCTTCTGAACATCGGTGCTGGGGAAGATCTCAAACAGTTTCTCCATTTCCAAAACCCATGCCTCGGCGTTCATCGGCTCTATACCTCCAGAGATTCTCGGCGGTTTCATTTTCTTGAACTCCCTGATCAAAGCTATCGTGCCATCTCCATATAAGGCTGGCTGCGGAGGAGCTTGTGGCACTGGGAGAGGTGGAGGCGGTACTACATTTCGCCGTTAAATGCGCTTTCGGCTCGGGTCGATGTAGCACTAGCGTCATCTTTGTCTTGTTTGCCTCAACTTCATGGGCCGCCCTTCCACTAATCTTTTCAATCATGTCAATCGTCCTCGGTGATCTCACCCAACGGGGGTCTACCTCTCCTCATGATGCTATGGTTATGCAAAGCGAGACTTTAAAACGAATTAGACAAATAATCACATAGGCAAGTAACAAATAATCACCTTGTTCAAATAGCAAGTACTGTGATGAAATGCTAACATCTTTCTAAGGGAAATCCTATGCTCTTTAGGACTCAAAGTGTGTGAATAACGTATACTAAGGAACTTGTGCTCTGATACCATTCTGTCACGACCCCAACCCGCCCCTAGTAGGATGGTGCCGAGATGGTGCCGAGATGGTGCCGAGATGGTGCCGAGATGCCGAGATGGCTAAGAGTTCAAAAATCGTGGACCTGGGTACCCAACCAAGGAGAACATGCAAGAACAAACACAACAACATGGTTCTAGCCATAAACTTCTAGATCAAAGCACAACTTTTATCAAGAACACATGAATACTAACTTCCTCTTTCAAAACCAACTCCAAATCCATGCATGGCATACAAAACAAACCCAATCATGTAATGCAGCTCGGTAATTAATGAGAACAAACAGAGTAGAGCAAGAATCAAACCTCAAAACTTAAATCCAACGGTTCGATCTTCCAAGACCAAGCTCGAAGTCACCAATCTCTCTCTAAAACTCTTCCTTCACCCTTGAGAGCTTCTCTCTCTAAAAACAAAACTTTGAGACAAAAATGATTTGTTCCTAAGTCTATCTTTGTCTTAAACCACAGCTCGGACACGTGGCACTACCGGTTGGTTCTCCTCAAAAGGTGGTGATGGATTAGACAAGTCTCGACAAAGCGTACACAACAAGCTCGGTGGCAAAACACGCTTAGCAAGGACATCGGCTAGGGAGGACGGCACTTGACTAAGCTGCCACACCTTGGCTGGGTGTACCACATCTCGGCCTTAGGCCATACACCAAGGACAAAGATCATTAAGCACAAAACATCTCAAGATCGACCTTTGAACACTTCGGCAAAAGGGTGACATCTCGGCAAGCGTGCCGGGGTGTAGATGGAGGTCGGCTAAGGTTCCAAAACGGTTCTAAGTGCAAAGGTTCAAGGCAAGCTAGGCTAAGCTGACCTCGGCTACAGACCAAGCAAGGTATGAGTTCAAGCAAGTCACAATTAACAGGCAAAGCAAAGTAAAGCAAAGCAAGATAACAAGATTACAACCCGACGAGGCAAGTTCATACATAAATACATGCAAACAAGACTAAATCAAAGTGAGGGTTGTTACATTCAACTTGGAATTAAAATACAAGTGCAGTTAGTATGATGTACCGAGCCCGGTACATATAAGTGTAGACACCCCATTTTTGATCGTCCTCAAGACTTGGACGTCACCGCTTGAATACTCGGTGATTATCCATGTTCGTGTTCGTTTGGAGTTCCCGGAGTTCTCGGCTACGCGCCTTGCCTCAGGACCTCCGAACTTGACCGTTTTGTGTCTGGTTTTGCACCAAACACTTGTGCTTTGCCTTGGAGGGGCAGGGAATGCCTTGTGAGGCATCCCCACACACCACCGGCAATGGCTAGAGGCCACCGGCTGGTTGGTGTTGCCATCGGCACTATATTGTGCCGGTCGGCAGTCAATTTTGTCAAAATGACAATTTTTCCCTGCCGACTACTGTGCCGTTGCTTTTTCAGATATTTTGAAGCAGCTTTATAGCATTTGTTTCCCCTCCATACACGTGTATGGAGGGATGAGCTTTTGTTTTGCTTAGCTTGTAAGCTTTGTTGCCTATAAGAGAAGGCTCTCTTCTCTTGGCTCAAGGGTTAGAAAACTTAGACATTTTTAGAGAGAAAAGACAGAGAAGAAGCTCTGGTTTTAGGGTTTGAGTTCTATATCTATCCTATCTCTCTTATTTGTACACTAGGTGTTTGTGACTTACTATTGCTCATCAACACCTAGTGTTTCACCTTCCTTGGCAACTGAGGTTCCAAGAGGTTGTCTTGGAGGTTTTTTGGCTGGATTTGAGCTAAAGGAAGCAACCACATCAACTCTTGTGAAGGTGGTCAACAAGGGTGAGAAACTCTCCCTTTTTACCCCATTTTTGCACTCCATTTTTGCATAGCTTAGAACTATTTTTGTTCTTAGCACTTAATACAAAAAAGTTCTATTTTTTAGCCCTCTTGATTGTTTGTTAAGAGTGTTTTGTGCTTTGGGGAGGTTTGATCCCTCTTAGGCCTTGAAAAGGCCTCATTTTGTGCTATTTTGTGAGAGCTCCGGGATTTTGGTGTTGGAGTCTCTTCACCACTGAAATCTTGAGGGATTTCAGTGGTGAAGATGATGCCTTAAAGTCCTAAGAAGGAGGGGGTCACCCCCTCTCCTTGTTGTCCTTGAAAAGGGCAAGTTTTGCCTCTTGAGGGAGCATTGTGCTTGAGTGTGTGTTGAGCATGTATGGACTATTATTCATGCTTAGGATATCATGATTTAACATTGCTATGTGTTGGTTTTGGTCCCTTATGCATGCTTAGCATAGTTGCCATGTAATGCCTTGTATTGCCTTAACATACCTTAGGTTGTTAGCCCTAATTTGAGCATGCTTTCGGCTTAGACTTATGAATGTTTTGTGCTTATTTTGACATGTTTTAGTTCTGTCCATAGTCATTTGGGTTGATCTTGGCATGCATTATATAGCCCCTTTGCATTTTGGGCTTGCTAGCCTTTGAGCATGCATATGTAGCATGTGTTGCTTACCTCATTTTGATGGTTTGGAACCATTTGGTATGTCATTTCAGTCCCTTTGGTGTGTTTGTATGCTTGCCTTAGTCGCCTCTTTAATGCTTTAAAAGCATGTATTGAATGCTCCATGTTTTGGTTATTGTGCATGCCTTTGGTTTCAAGCCTCTTAGATGTCATCTAAGTAGCCTTTTTGGATTTGTTTTAACATGCTAAAAACCTGTTTTTAGTTGTTTAATGCATGCCATAATTGTCTTGCATAAGTATAGTTCAATGCCTCTTTAACTTGCTTTAAGTCTTGGACCATTTGCATGCTTTGTTTGGCCTATTTTGAGTTGGTTTAGCATCACACTTTGACATGATTTTAGAGCTCATGTTGCATGCTAATCATCCATGTTATCTCCTTTCAAGTGTGCTTGAGAGTGGTTTGTTTAATGCCTAAGTTGTGTGCCTTAACATGTGTACATGTGCATGTGTGTTTAGCTCTCATACTTAGCATTTTGGCTACTGATTTTAGGCCTAGTTAGAGTTGCCTAGATCATGTTTAAGTCCACCCCATTGTTTGGTTTACATGTTTGTCTTGTAGGTGTGTTTGCATATTAACATCCTTACATTACATTGTCCATGTTGCATGCTAGCCAACATGCTTAGGATTTCATTGCATTCACATGCATGCTAGGCCTCTTGAGATAAACATGATAGAGGTTTGGCACCCTTGTTTGTTTATATGGTTTGCATGCATTTGAAATTGAAAGTGTACATTTGGTTCCTTGGGCCATCATGCATGGGAATGCGTGATTGGTGGCCCGAGAATCGAGGCACATGCCCCTTTGAGTCACAAATATGATAAGGGGCATGATTAGTGCATACATTGTTGGAATTACATTGCCATGCAAGTTTTTTCCCTCTATTGCTATGAGTTGCAGGTTCTGCAGACATTCAGTGCCGGCCGGCAGTGTTTAGTGCCGACCGGCAGTCAACTTATGGCCGATGGATTAATCTTGTGCCGGTGACCACATACTTCAGCCGGTGGTGTTTCCCCTCAGCCGGTGATACCCCCCAGTGTCTTGAGAAGTGGTTCTGTGACTTTGGCAGTTTTCAGAGGAGCAAAGCAGGGAAAACAGAGGCAGTCTAAGCATGGCGAGTAATTCGAGCGGAACGAGCACGCACGTCTTTGTATTTGGCTCTCCTCCCGAGGCAGTTTACTGCTTTTCTTAGTTTAGTTAGTTTGTCAACTAATTAGGCAATTTGTAATATTTAATTAGCTTACGTAGTTAATTATTTGTATTATTCTTTTGGTCCCTCCGAGCGAGGGCATAATTGTAATAAGTGTGGGTGAGTGGTGTGTATGTCTTCCAACCCCCATTTCTTTCTCCCTTTTATTTACCTGCTTATGACGGTAGATTAGGGCACGTCTATTTTAGCATACCTTATGCAATGCATGCGTGCATCCATGCATTTGTCTAAACATGCACCGGGCTCGGTACATCATACAAACTGCATTGTATTGTCAATTCCAAATTGAATACGTGCATCGAATAAAGTGCATTTCACATGCCATCTTTAGGGTTAGCCGAGCCTACTCTAAGTTGCATCTTGCATGTGTTGCATTAGCCACTTAACATGAACTAGGACATGCATGTTTGCTAACCAGTTTACTGTTTTGGCACGGAGTACAATGTAAGTATTTATGCTTTAGCATATCGCATGCGTGTGAATGTTGCCATGATAGTATGATTACCATGTAGCTAAATGCTTATATAAGATAAACTGTTTGAATGCCTGTGGGTGGAGGCTGGATTGCTTGAGTTGGAAAAACTCGTTGAAATCCGTGTTTTAGCCTACTTGCGAGTAGCAAATTCCAAAGCATTTTCAAAACAAACGGATATGCAATGCTTGTTTCCAAATTAGGCGATCTAGTCTATACTTGTTTGATGTGCGCATAACATAGTAATTCTAGGCTAATAACCGGAACAAGAGCATGTAATGTTTTCAAAATCAGATATCACGGTTAGTAGAGGTCGGTCTTCGGACCGGGCGAAAAGGGGTGCTCATAGCTGACCTTCCCCGATCGTACCCAAGCTCCCGAGCCAAGACCACTTTGGTGATGACGGACACGTGGCCTTCGGCACCGAGTCAGGGTTTCCTAAATTTCCCCATAAAAAATATTTAGGTGGCGACTCTGTAATCTGGCAAAGCAGTCCATGTTTGGCACTACTTTTCAAAAAATCTGTTTTTCTTCAAAACGATTTGCCGGATTTGGACTCTTTGGTTCAAGATTTAGAACCGTGACATTTTGAGTCCTCTGAACTGTAGTAGACCCAATATCGAACCAGAACGGGGAGGACTCGCACTCCCTCGCCCGGGATGCGTTCGGGGACGTCTACAGTAAGACAAATGTATGGATGCACGCATGCATAGCATAAGGTATGCTAATTTAACTATGCCCTAGTCTACCATCATAAGTGGGTAAATAAAAGGGAAGAAAGATGTGGGATTGGAAGACATACACACACCCACACACACTTATTACAATACGCCCTCACATTGAGGGACCGAAAGAATAATACAGTCCGAATAAATAATACTAAATTAATTATTACAAAACTCCTAATTAATTAACAAACTAAATGAAAAATTAAAATGGCCACAGCCCCGCCTTCGAAATGTTTGGATGATGCATGCTCGACTCGTACTGCTCGGAAACCCGTTGCCATGGCATCAAGGTTTTGTTTACACCGCCTCGCCTCTGAGGATCATACAAATTTCCAGACCTGCTTTGAATTACTCCCTGAGTGCTTCGGATTGCCACTTGCCAGAACAAAAGGCCACCGGCCATGGTAATTGGAGTATCGGCCAAAACTTGAATCACCGACCAGCCATTGATGGCCGGTCGGCATTATATATGGCCGGTCGGCCATAAATTCCTGCAGAACCCTGTTTTTTACAGCAACAAAGGACAGACAGTGCATGGCATGGAATTTCAAGCAAATGTAAGCATAGCCGCTCCCCCTATCATGCAATAGATTCAAGGAAGCATGACCCTTGACCCTCGGGCCACCAATTATGCATTTCGGTGCATGATGACCTAAGAGGCCAAGTTTGCAACTTAATGTAAAAATGCATGCAACAAACAAATGAAAGCCAACATCCTATCATATTGGGGTCAAGGGCATCGACGACCGAAGATTGAGGCGCGTTACGTCACTTTGAGTACGAACGCTTCTCAATCCTCATGCTTGGTTTGACACCCCAAACCAAGCAATGCAATGCATGTATGCAAATACGGCTCAAAAATGCAACATGAGGCTAATATGCAAAGCATGCCAAATGCGATGTATCCTAAGCATACAAGCTAAGTTAATATGATATAAACATGCCAAATATGCATATGAGTATATGAGATGCAATTAGCTAAACATTATGCAAACATGCAAGTATGATACTATGCAAGCATGAGCCCAAAGCAATGCAACATGACCATGCAATGATGGGCCTAAAACCACAAAGGGCAGACCTCAGTCCACCCTCCAAACAGTGGCCAAAATGCCCAAAATGATGAGCCAATGCTTATGCAAACATGCACACCAATAGGTCCAAGGCAAGGAGCATTCTACCACAACTACCCCAAGCACTCATGGCATGAACTTTTCAATACGAAATAGAGTTTCAATATGCAAAATTAGCACCCAAAACCCACTGATATGGCAGCCTAAAGCTTAAACACTTAAGCATGTATAATGGCCCTTTTCAAGGCACAACAAAACAATTCTTCAAGCCATGAAAGGGATGATAAGTGTAGGCATACAAGCATGAATTAGGGACTGAAATGGCATGTGAGATGACCCCAAATCACTTAAACAACCTAACCCAAGCATGCTCATGATTCACATAACCAATGCCAACATGCTAGAATGCTAAGGAGCCATATAAAGCATATCAAATATGACCAAACCAGCACCTAACATACCCCAAGCATGGAAAAATATGACCAAGAACTTCACAAAGTAAAGTCAAAACATGAGAGCATAGTGGTCAAATGTCATGATACATTTCTAGACAAAATGAAGGAATACAAAGCAAGTACAAAATGCATGCTAAGGGGCAACAAACCAACATGGGACAAAGATATGATACGACCCAAAACACCCAAAAAGCCTCTGAAATGGAGTCATAAACAACTAAGCATGCATGCTACCATATTGAGCCAAAAACATGGATAAATGAGTCACAAAGGGGAGAGGGGTGTCCCTCCCCTATACAAGACCTCAAACCCTTCTCTTCACCACTGAAAATCCACTGGATTTCAGTGGTGAGGAGGCCAATACACTAAGGTAACCAGGACTTAACAAAGAGGACACCAAAAGGGCCAAACAAGGCCTAAGAGGGGGAGGTCGACCCCCAACACCAAAATGACCTTAATGAAACATCTTAAGCATGCAAATACAAGACTTTTCCTAGTTATACACCAAGTCTAAAACAATAAGCAAGATAGGCAAAAGTCTAGTGCGAGATTGGGGAATCTAAAGTAAAGAGATTACCCTTGAAGAACCATTGATGAACAGCCAATGCAGCCTCCTTCTTTTGATCAAAACCAGTCCAAAACTTCAAAAACAAACCCTCAAAGCCCCTCAAGGTCGAAGTATGGTGTAATGGTGTGTGTCTTACTGCAAAACTAAGGTCAAAACACACTTTTAGGCCACAAAACACACACAAAAGAGGAGAGAGAGAGAAATATATATAGAGAGAGAGAGAGAGAAGATGTATCTAACAGATATATATGTATAAGCTCTGGTTTTTTTGCTCAAAATCAACAACCACCAACAATGGAAGAGGAGAGGTCCTTATATAGACAACAAAAAAATGGTTCTAAGCTTCTCAAAGAAGCTAAGTAAAAAGGGGCAAAGGGGGCAAGAAGGTCAAGGCTTCTTGAGGAAGCCATGACAAAGGGTCAAGCTTCCTCAAGAAGCTTGACCAAAGGGTTCAACCTTCTAGAAGGAAAAGGGGTGCAAAGGCTCAAAATAGCCACATTATGCACGGGGAGGAGTGTTGGTGCATTCCAGCTGGCACAACTGGCATGCACCATGCCTGAAGGGTGCAAAAGGGTCACACCGGCCAGCAAAAAAAGTCACCGGCCAAATAAAGTGCCGGCCGGCCACATAAAGTGCCGACCGGCCATTGGTATTAAGAAACCATGGCCGGTGGCAGCAATGAATGGCCAGTGATGTAAAGGGAAGGCTGGTGGGGTGTGGGGATGGCCAACAAGCCATTTCCTGCCCCTCAAAGCAAAAGCACAAGTATTTGGTGCAAAACCAAACACAAAACAAACGAGTTGAGAGATCCTAAGGTAAGGCGCGCAGCCGAGGCCTCCGGGAACTCAAAACGAACACGAACATGGATGATCACCGAGTGTTCCAATGATGACGTCCAAGTCTTGAGGATGGTCAAAAATGGGGTGTCTACAGCATGCCTTAATTTAGTACTGGTGGTGGCCAACAAGCAACACCCAAAATAAAAATATTTGGCTTCCATATAATCCTACTAGCTCCAAACTTAGGCAAGTTATCCAAAGAGATTTGCCCCACAAGGCCTGCATCATAATCAACAAGCTTTCTTGTAGCTATTGTAGCTTCAACAATGAGGAGTTTCACATGCCTAACAGATGCAAGACCTTTTGATCTGAATATGTACTTGAATTCTTTGGGGCTCGATGTGTAACGAAACCTGATTAAATAGGAGCACAAGGGTATAAGTCAAAAATTTCAAACCCTAATGAAGAGCAAGATTAGCATAGCAGGAATGGTTGTCTTGTGTCACTGTCACTCACAATTTGCTTGGTCAAAGGATATTTTCCTGTTCGATATAGTTGATGGTGTCTGAGTGAGATATGCTTGTTATAGTGCTTTTCATGATTTTATAGCATCAAGGTGAGTAGTTGGTACACACATGCACAATGTATTTTGATGACAATGTTTGATGATGCTCAACTTGGCTTAAAAAGAGGGCAAAAAGTAGACAATTTTCTTTTGCTTCTGTTTACAACATTATTACTATATTTGATAGATTCCTATCAAAATTAATATTCTTTTGTTTCTGTATACAAAGTTATTCTTATATTTGGTAGATTCTTATCAAATTTCAACATAATATGGGTGAATAGGTAACGTTCTGCATTTGTGTTTCTGTTGAAAGCATATTGTCATGTTTGATAAAGCACCTCTGATTCCAACAATTTATTTACCATTGAATTTTTGTCTTGCAGTGCAGATCCCAATAGTTTCTCTGAATGATGATGGAAGAGTAGTAGTTATTTCTGAGGAAGATGGTGGCAAGTTGAAATGTGAGCCAGTCAATAAAGGGAAGAGGAAGCTCAAGCTGAGTAGCATCACATTCTCTTTGACATGCATACTTCACAAAAATTACATGTTGGCAGACCCTACAGCGGAGAAAGAGTCCATAATGGAAATTCTTGTAACTGTGGTATTGGTTTCATCTTTTCAACTAGTGTCTCTCTACAAGCCCGATGGACCAGTTCTAGCATACACATCAGCCATCCAGGCTTGTTTTCACCTTTTTCAGTCCACATTTTGGTGTGATATCAAGTTCTCAAATGTTATGTTTGTTAAGACTCCGCCAGATATCCCAATATATGGCTGTATGTCCCAAACTGTATGTAATCTAAGGCTGCATTTGGTTAAACAATTTGGGGTGATAGTTGCAGAGGGAAAGGAAAAAGAGAGGGAGAAGTGAATGAAATAGAAAGCTAAATTTTATTGACTTTTCCTTTCCCTCCATAAATCTATACTCAAATTCTTGATGCAATCACAACCCAAGTTTTGTGTACTGCATTGAAGTTGTTTAAAGTATAAAAAGGGTTTTTATACATGAAAATGCTTTTCTTTCAAAGCAAGAACCTTAGAAAATGCATTTCAACTGAAATGGTTTCTTTTATCCAATCTGGAAATGATAAATTGACAATAGGATTATAAAACTTCTTTGCCACTAAAATATTGTTTTGACTTGACTGTTAAACTTCTAGTACAGAGTATATATATGGTGCTTGCAGTAAGATGCCATATGAAAACACAAATGACTTCAGTGTTGTTTGCTAATGAGGAATGGTGTTATAGTTGCAGGACTGTATTGCATTAACACGACAACGTGTGAAAGAACTTCAGAAAGTTTTAAATGAAGCCATTTCTGAAATGGAGGGGGACTAGTTTTACTATGCAACAATAAGTAGTAGCTACTTTATGTTCAAATCTTTCATACCCGTTGTCTAATGTTTCTGAGGTGAGGTAAGTGATTTTTTTGGAAATATTATCAAGAGGTTGTGTAATTAGTCAAATTTTGTTGCATGTGATTGAAGTTTTTCACTTAGTAGATTAGCATTTTTTACGTACTATAGCGGTTTAAAATGGTGAGATGATATGAATTTTAGCCTCATTTATTCGGTTGTTTATCAATTTGGATTGAAAATTGGAACTTACCATGAATATTTATTTATTTTTGTTATTGTCTGTTGCACAAGTTTAAAATACTTCAGGCATTTGTAGCTACGGTTACAAACGAGCCGAGCCGAGTTTTAGTATATTTGGGCTTGTTTGTTAAGATTTTAATAAACTTGAGCTCGAGTTCGAGCTCAATAAAAATTTAACGAACCGAGCTCGAGCCAAGTTGGCTTAGGCTTAACTCGAGCTTGAGCTTGTTCAAGAGCCTTAACGAGCCAAAAAAATTATAAATTCATACTTGCATATGAGACTAAAGTTACAATTAAAACTTTGATTATACAATATATATAAACATTCTTTAAAAAAAAAAAAAGTCAATATTTTATCAAAATAGTAATATCTACTATCACTATTATATAAATGTATTATTTATAGTTAACTATTATTTACATTTATATTTTTTAAATATATAAATAACATATTTATCTCATTTTTTATACATATTTTTGCATTATTTAATATATAAATAATAAATATTAAACGAGTCAACTAACGAGCCAAGTTTTAGAATGTTTGGGCTTGTTTATTAAAAATTTAATGAGCTCGAGCTCGAACGCAAAAAAAATTTAATTAACCGAGTTTGAACAAGCTCTTACCGAACCGAGTTTGAGCCTGTTCACGAACGGTCCTGTTCATTTGTAGCCCTATTTGTAGCTTAGTAGTTTAAAATTTGAAATTTCATGATTAATCAGTTGTACTTTGAAGTTTGAAAAGTTGGGGTGTTTTTAGTAAAACTTTTCTGGTTTTAAGCTTATCTGATTTTTTTGGCTCAAAATTCTCAAGTTGAAAAGGCTAATAATTTTCCCCCCTAAGCTTAGGCGTTGTTTGTTTCACTGAATATAAAATAGAAGATATAATATAATATGGGATTTAGTCAGGATATATAATGAATAGAATATATATATGTGAGTTATGCTTGGGATCCCAAATAAATTATCAAATTTTCTACCAAATCTCTCATATGGGTGTGGGACCTACACACATGTGATTTGTGTGGGTCCTACACCCATGTCAGAGGTTTGGTAAAAAATTTGGTAATTTCTTTGGGATCCATAACATTTTCCTATATGTATTGGATAATATATCCCTCAATTCATGTTTGTTGACTTAATATACAATACTGGATATATCTTATCCATGTTTATTTTACAAAATATATTGTGAGATAGAAACAAGTAATTTCTAAGATTGTCCTCATAATATATTTTAATACCCATATTGCCCTTATGCCCATCAAAATGGACATTGTTCAATTCTGAAAAAAAAAAAATACACCACCTGCAAAACTAATGCAAATAAACAAATTAAAAATTCATATTATTTTTTATTTGAACAAATTAAAGATTCATATTAAATCCAATAAATTTTCCAAATAAAAAAAATTATATTATATCAATGCCAACCTGATAATGAAAAAAAAAAAAAAAAACACAAAATCATTTTAAACAAGTTTTTTGATTTTAAAAATAACCATCACTCATTTATCACGCCACATCCATCATTCTTACAAAAAATCCAAGAAAATAAATTATTTTAAAACAAAAAATAACTATTATTCATGCTAAAAAAATTCTATCTTATAAAAATAATCATCATTGAATGTGTGTATATATTAGATAGACAAGAAGGGTAAATTAGTCTTTTTAACTCTTATCCCAGACCATAGGATATGATATAATGGGAGGAGGGTGGTATTGTATATCCACCAATTTTGGGGGATATACAGTCCCATAGTAGATTATATCCTCTAAAAAAAAAAAAAAACTAAACATGGGATATGTGGACATCACGGTATATAATATCTAATCCAACCCTTTATATCCGGAAATCAAACAAGACCTAAGGTTTTATATCTTTCTTTCAAATTTTCCACTTCTATACTTGTCTAAAAAAAAATTTCCACTTACAAATTTTTTTTTCCCAAAATTATCTGATGTAGAACATGTAGCTGAAGATATTATGGAGCAACTGCATTGGAATAGTTGAATCCACAGAGATCAAAGATAGAATGGTTGAAAAGTGGTTTTGCTCAAGGGTACAATGACATTAAACAACCCAAGCAACTCGAAATTTGAATTATATATTGTGGGGGCATATTTTGTGAATAACAACACGTGGCCAAGATGGCACCGGAGTGTCAATCGAGGTGCCACGTGTCTTGGTCATGTTGCTGAGATGATCTCGGCTAAGCCGAGGTTATCTGCGAAGATACCGAAATTCGAGATGAGCGGATAAGGAACAAGAGTCCTAGGATAGGAGAGAACCTCAGTCTGGATAAAGATAAAGCTCTTAGGGAGTTTATCTCTATCTGTTTGAGAGTCCCAGATAAGCATTGAGCCAGAGTCCATTGAAGCTATACTTCTACAGGGATCAGGTTGGTGCTAGCCATAAAAGTAAGGCACCCTCGTGGGTCTAAGGTACGCTTTATGAATTCTAGCTAGTGAGTTAAGCACTATTTGCCATCTTTGAGAGATAACTGAGTACTAACTTGATCGTCGGAGTGCCCCTAGGTGGACGAACCACCGTCGGAGTCTTTTCTTTCTGCGACAGGTTGTTCGGGCATGATCTATTCTACATGTGCTCTCCAGCTGGGTACCTATTTGGCAGTGTGGTCAAAAATCAGCATACACAACTTGACACCATCTGTGGAAACGTAAGGAGAATAGATGGCCAACGACGGGTAGAAAGAGAAGATTAGGGATGACATCCCTAGTGGGAGTGTTAAACACACCGATCCTAACGTAGAAAAGAAGCACTATAATGAAGAACCCCAGGAACAGAATTCCGGAGAAAAGGACGTTGGCCAATAGGGAGACATGCCAAAAAAGGTAGGCCGAGGCGAGTATTACAACAAAAGCGACCTCCAGGTATGAAAAGATAGATGCCTGAAGAGGGACGGCGAGATGAAGGGAATGGCAAACAAATGGGAAAACGTACAATCGGTTGTCAACTTCATGATGTAGAACAATGTCATGCAGCCACCGTTTCCATTGGAAGATAAGCCGATTCCAGCGGCCAAGAATGATGCCTAGAAAGGGGGGCAAAAAGCAATCCCTACAGTCCCTCAGCACGACAAGATAAAGGAGCACTCGCATTGGCCTTTACAGGAGGTCAGGCGAGGAGAATCGATGAGAGGAGAGTCTTAGAGGACACATTGTGCCAAGGAAACCTACGTCAAGGAACATCGACATGTTCAAGGGAATGAGCTATGTTTTGACATGGTGAATGAAGGGAGGTCCAAAAGGACTCATAACGACATCGGGAGCAGTGCACCAAAAAGGTTGAAATCCATTGACAGCTGAGCTCCCGGTGAGACTAAGGAGGATTTGAGGGACTACCTCTGGAGGAAGCGACAAGATGCCGAGATCACGTCTCCGGTCAAGCCGAGAACGTTGTTCTCAGTGGAATTGGAGAAGTTTGAGGCCCCAAAAAGGTTCCACATGTCGAGATTCCAGATATACGACGATAAGTCCAATCTTAACTTTTACGTCGGCTTATGTAGACACCCCATTTTTGACCACCCTTAAGACTTGGGCGCTACTGATGGTTTACCTGGCGGAGAAAGGTGTGCAGGGCAAAGATCCAATTTCTTCGGCAAGGAGAGAGGCAAATCTCAACTTCACACCCCATTTTGGACCAAAGCTATTTTGGATGGTTTTCCGATCTTAAAACCCTCTCTTTCAAAACATTTTTGAAATAAAGTTTCTACAATGTTCCGAGGCTCACATTTTGTCAAACGTTGCGCTTTTCGGTAAACCGAGCAAGGACAAAGTGGAAATGAATGAGAGAGAGATGAAATCTTTGAAAAATATTTCAAAACACCTTTCTTAGGGGTTTGAAGTTGAAGAAAAGAGGAGAAGAGGGGAGAAACCAAGTTGGAGAAGAAGATAGGCAAGAATCGCTAAGAGAGGGACGAGCAGTCCTCGCTAAATCAAGCTTATTTAAGTTATGAGGCTACCACCATTGGAAAGAAGACTTCCGGGGCTTCATTTTTCATACAAGAATCTCTTAAACCCGAGTCCGGATGGCGGAGATATGATTGGTTGAAGTTGGGCATCATCCCGGTTGGACCGAAACTGAGCAACCTTCACCAAAACAAGCATAACTTTCTTCACAGTTGGAATTTTAATGCAAGGTTTGCGGCATTGGAAAGCTTACTTCCAGGGCTTCAATTTTGACACAAGAATGACCTAAAAAGGAGTTCATATGAAGAAGTTATGCCCGTTTGAAGTTGGACCTGCAGAGCAGATTTTTCCTGCCGACCGGCCAGAACAGAGTGCCGACCGGCCAAATAGAGTGCCGCCTGGCCAGAAAAGATGGCCGACCGACCAAGTTTGCTAGCCGACGACCTTCCGGAGTATTCTACAGATTGAATGGATGACTTTGTGCGGTGGAGGGCCTGATCGGATCCTCCATACACGTGTATGGAGGATCTTGGCTCTTGGTTTTGAAGCTTCTAAGAGAAGTCTTACTCCCTTGGCTCTATAAAGCAAGCCCTCCTCTTCCATAATTAGGGTTCTGAAATTCCAGAGGAGACATACACTCTCCCCCTTTGTATCTCTCCATTTCAACCATCAAACACCCTTGTTCTTGGGCCATTTCTTCATCAACTCATAGCACAGCACCTCCAACATCCATTCCAGCACATTGGAGGTCATTTGCAGAGCTTAGGAGCACCTAAACTTGGTCCAAGAGGTGCTGGTTTGCTGGTCTTGAAGGGTGAGTCCTCCTCTTCCCTTTTCTAGCCTATTCTTGCATCATATCTAAGCCATAGTTTCTTACATCTTTGGGCTCTGACCCTAACTTCAAATAGTCTTATTTTGAGGTCCTCTTCATGTTTTATTGAGGACCTCTTGCTTTTTGAGGGCAGCATCTAGCACTTCCTTCATTAGCCCTCTTATTCCATTTTTCTTGCATAGTATTTTTGGCTTGTGTATAATCTGTGTTGAGGCATAATGTAAACTGTAAGTAGGCTCATTTTGAGCCCTTCTTCAACATTTAAGAAGGGCTCAACCCTGTTCAGGACACCTATCTTGCACTTGCTTCATAATCTCTTCTATTTACCGTAATTTTGCATGATTTGTTTGGCCTACATGTAAATTGTTTTGGAGCATGTCATGAACTGAAGTTGGACTTATTTTGAGCCCCTCTTCAGTATTGAAGAAGGGCTCAACACTGTTGGGGGCCTCCGTGTAGCACTTACCATTATACCCCTCTTTGGCCCCCATTTTTGCATGCTTTGTTGGCCCGTCTTGCTTCTGTTTTTAGGCCATCATCAGAACTAGAAAGGGTCTTATTTTGACCCCCTATCCATGTCCCATGAAGGGTCTTTTGCTGTTTGATGCATGTTTTGTATACCTCATATTATAGCCTTTGTTGGCTTCAATCTTGCATGGCATTTTGAGCGTGTTTTCATACTGATTTGGGGGTTGTCAAAAACTGTAAATGTGCATATTTTTGGTCTCTCTTCAGTGTTGTAGAAGGGTATTTTTCTTTTTGGGCACTGCATATACTACTTGCTTCATTGCCTCCCTTGCGGAGTCATTTTTGTGTGCCATGTTAGCCCTATTTGTGATTGCTGTTTGGCCATGATTTGAACTGTAAAAATGTGATTTTTGGGGCTTCCTTGCTTCTGCTTTTTCATGTCATGTACCAATTATGCATGCTTTGTTAGCTATAAGTCATTTTTGTGCAATTATCTTCGCATTTCGGGATCATTCCTTGCATCGGATGTCATTTTACCGGGTTTCGGGGCTGTTTCCCCCATCCATCGATTTTGGCATGCTTGGGAGCTACCCATGTTAGTTTAAGTCCATCGTTGCATGTTGCTGCATGCCATGTTTGTTTACATGTTTAGGTTGCGCGCCTAGTATACATTGCTCATTTGTATGTTCATGTTGCATACTTAGCCTCCATGCCTAGGTCGCATTTCATTAAGCATGCATCCCTTGCCTCTTGATCAATTATGACAGAGGTTGGGGCCCTTTGGTGTGTTTTATGCTTGCATTTCATTTGATATCAAAGTTGCTAACTTGGCTTTTGGGCCATCATGCATTAAAACGTGTGATTGATGGCCCGGGGGTCGAGGGTCATGCTCCCTTGAGTCCATTGCATGATAGGGAGTGTGTCCATGCACACATTTGCTTGAAATTCCATGCCATACACTACTTGCCCTCTGCTGCTGTCAATTGCAGGTTCTGCAGCAATTTTTGGCCGACCCAAGCCTTTGTTAAGTGCCGGCCAAGCAAGAATGACTGGCCGATAGCATAATATGCAGCCAGTGATCATATCCTTCGGCCGGTGGTGTTTCTCTTCAGCCGGTGGTGCTCCCCAGTATTCAAAGAGGCTTCCTTCAGACTTGTGCAAATTTTCAGAGGAGCATGGCAGTGTAAACAGAGGCAACAGTGGTATGGTGTAGGTTTTCTGGGCGAGTCGGATTCGAGCATGCATCATTCGCGCATCCCGAGGCAGCGGTTGTGGCCACCTTTCCTTTTTGCATTTATTCGTTAAATAATTAGAAATTTTGTAATAATTAATTTATTTATTATTCGGACTGTAATATTTATTCGGTCCCTCCGAGCGAGGGCGCAATTGTAATAAGTGTGGGTGAGTGGTGTGTATGTCTTCCAATCCCCATTTCTTTCTCCCTTTTATTTACCTGCTTATGATGGTAGATTAGGGCACGTCTATTTTAGCATACCTTATACAATGCATGCGTGCATCCATGTATTTGTTTACATGCGCCGGGCTCGGCACATCATACAAACCGCATTGTACTTCCAATTCCAAATTGAATACGTGCATCGAATAAAGTGCATTTCACATGCCATCTTTAGGGTTAGCCGAGCCTACTCTAGATTACATCCTTGCATGTGTTGCATTAGCCACTTAACATGAACTAGGACATGCATGTTTGCTAACTAGTTTATTGTTTTGGCACGAAGTACGATGTAAGTATTTATGCTTTAGCATATCGCATGTGTGTGAATGTTAACATGACAGTAGGCTTACCATGTGGCTAAATGCTTATGTGAGATAAATTGTTTGAATGCCTGTGGGTGGAGGTTGGATTGCTTGAGTTGGAAAACTCGTTGAAATCCGTGTTTTAGCCTACTTGCGAGTAGCAAATTCCGAAGCATTTTCAAAACGAACGGATATGCAATGTTTATTTCCAAATTAGGCAATCTAGTCTATACTTGTTTGCTGCACGCATAACATAGTAATTCTAGGCTAATAATTGGAATAAGAGCATGTAATGTTTTCAAAAACGGATATCACGGTTAGTAGAGGCCGGTCTTCGGACCGGGCGAAAGGGGGTGCTCATAGCTGACCTTCCCCGATCGTACCCAAGCTCCCGAGCCAAGACCACTTTGGTGATGACGGACATGTGGCCTTCGGCACCGAGTCAGGGTTTCCTAAATTTCCCATTTTAAATATTTAGGTGGCGACTCTGTAATCTAGCAAAGCAGTCCATGTTTGGCACTACTTTTCAAAATCTGTTTTCTTAAACGATTTGCCGGATTTGGACTCTTTGGTTCAGATTTAGAACCGACACAAATCGAGTCCGAACTGTAGTGACCCCAATATGAACGGAACGGGACTTAACCCTCCCGGGGCGTTCGGGGACGTCTACAGCTTATATTTAAACTCAATGGCACTGTATACCGAGACTGAACCGTTGCTCTACAAGATGTTCCCCTCATCCTTTGGGAAAATCGTATCAGATTGGTTTCACAAGTTGCCGAAAGGAACTGTGATAAGTTGGGAAGGCTTGGCCGAGATGTTTTTAGCCAGGTTCATTACAAACAAATTGCAGCTGTTGAGGGTAGACTCCCCCTGATGGTTGTGAGAATTGGCGAGGATGAAAGTCTCAGCACTTATGCCAAAAGGTATTATGAGGTGTTTAACCAAATATCAGGATGCAACCAAGAGTTGGCGGTCGTATCTTTTAAAAACGGCTTGAACGATAACTGCCTATTTCGAAAGTCACTGGCAAGGACACTGCCAAAAAGTATGGAGGAACTCATAGCCAGGATCGAGAAATATGCGAGAGCCGAAGAAGACACACTAGGTACAAAGGCGTCGAAATAGGAGAAGAGAAATGGCTCGCCAAAGCGAGGCCGAGGTAATACTGGATATAACAGACAAAAAATAGGACCGAGGGCTGCACAAGCAGTCACCACAGTGTTCTAAATCCTTGTTTACAAAGTCCTGGAAAGGATCAGGAACTAGCCTTACTATAAAGCACCACAGAAAATTCCTAGCGAATTTATGGAAAAAAGCCGTATGAAGCACTGTGCCTACCACAATGAGGATGGGCATCTGGCTCAGGGTTATAGAGCCCTAAAAGCACATTTGGAAGATTTGGTAAGACAAGGTCACTTAAGGGACCTAGTAGATGAGGCCAGAACAAGGGAAGAGCAAGCAAGGCTGCAACAGACAACGGCAACACCACCTTCACCAGCACTACAACCGTAAGTGGACGGACCTCGAGTGATCAATGTGATTCACTTGAAGGTCAATGAAAATGAGGTACGAGGGGAGACTCAAAAGGTAAAGAACTTACAACATGTGTATCAAGTCCAGCAAAAGAGGCCTAGGGCAGACAAGTACCAGGGACCAATGATGTCCTTTACTGAAGCTGACCTAGACATGGTGCAGCATCCATACAACAATGCTCTAGTGATATCTCTCAAGATTGGAGAATGCCAGGTAAGGCGCATTCTGATTGATCAAGGCAACTCTTGTGACATCATGTACATCAGATGTTACAAGGAGCTCGGCCTTCACCGAAATGATCTGGAGCAGTCCAACAGTCCAATGGTCGGGTTCAAAGGAACGCCGATATGGCCCCTGGAAGCAATAAGTTTGGAGGTGCAGGCAGGCACCAAGAAGATAAGTATAGAGTTCACAGTAATTGACACCCCCTCCCCTTACAATGTTATCTTGGAGAGGCCATGGTTACACACAATGAGGGTGGTTCCCTCAACACTGCATCAGCTATTGCGGTTCCCAACAAAGCATGGAATTGAGGAGGTCAGAGGGGATTAGGTGCAGGCAAAGAATTGCTCCATAGCAGCAATGAAATCCACCTACAACATGCGAGAGGCAGAGACAGTCGAAATTGAGGACGAGGACAAGGACATGGAGGTCCTGGACGACGTCAGCAAGGAGCCGGCCGACAAAAGCGAGGAAGCCTTAAAGAGGATCCTAGTTCAACAAGGGGATAAAGAGCACTTTTTCATTCTCAGCTCAAGTTTGACCGAGGAGGAAGAGAATGTGTTTTAGTCGGATAAAAGGGGACGCAGATAGGCTAAGTACATATTTAGACAATCGGTATATATTATACTTGCCCCCGTCTTGTAAGTTCTAGACGCCGCATAGATTAGTCGCCCATAAAGCCGGTTGAACAAGGGGCCGATTGGAAGTTGGAATACGACGAAAGAAGAGCCAAGTGAGTAATCACATGACGGATCAATAGTGGGCCCTATCCTGAGGACTAGGAGCGTATATAAATAGAAGAACAACAACCAAAGAGAGGTATGTGAGAAATAGTACATTTAACTTAAGATACAAGTAACCAAGAGAGCATACACTGACTTATCCGTCGGAGTGCTAATTCCGGCAACCCTGACCGGAGTGTTCATTCCTTTTCAAGTTACAAGCTAAGGATCTCGAGCGTCTCATTGGATTAAAAGAGCGTTTCCAAACCACTTTCCCCACAATTGGCGCCGTCTGTGGGAATACTCAACTGTATCCATGGCCGGTGTGACGGAAGATCCTCCGATAGTCGTTGATGAAACCACACCAAGAGATGACCTCACTCCAAGAAACATGCTAGGATCGGAAAATATCGCCACAAGACGTGCCTTGAGCTTCGACTCAGTTGACCATGCCTCACCCTCGACTTCAGCACATGAGACAATGCAAGCGATCATGGAACAAGCAAAACAAAATGAATAGAGGTTGGAAAACATGATCGCTGAGAACGAGCGCCTCCGTCAGGATTTGGCCTTGGAAGTGGCAAAGTCCAAACAAGCTGCACGCCGAGATCCGGGACGACCTCTGAGAGAAGATGGTCGACGACTTCCAGTCCGAAGACAAGATACTGACAGTGATTCTGACTCATTATCCCTAGAACCCAAAAAGAAGGGACGAGTCGAAACCACTAGTTCCTCCGAAGAGAGTCCGCGTGCACGCCATAAGCGTAGATGAAATGGTTCAGACGAAGGGGACCAACATGACCCCTTTGTGCGACGGATCGTAAGGGCAGTACTACCCAAAAAGTTCAAGGCTCCATCATTCACCCTACACGACTGAAAATCAGATCCCACTGACCACATTCGTCATTATAAGCAAGCCATAACACTGCATGCAGACGATGAGGCTCTCATGTGCCGAATATTTCCGAGCAGTTTAGGACCATTGGCCGTCATATGGTATTACAAATTGGAACCTACGTCCATTAAGAGTTTCTATCAATTACAGAAATCCTTCAAGGCAAGATTCATCACCAATGAGGTCCAGCCGAAGCAAGCTGACTCTCTCTGGGCAATGCAAATCCAACCTGGGAAAACTTTGTGAGCGTATTCGAATCGCTATTGGGAATGCTTTAATCTTGTGGATGACACCTACAACGACTCCATGGCAATCACCGCCTTTAAAATGGGGTTGCATCTTGATAGTGCCCTCCGCAGTTCCTTGACTAGAAGGCCCCCAAAACAGTCTGGTCGTTGATGAAGAAAGTTGAGGAATATTACAAGGTTGAAGATGACACACTGCGGGTCAAAGCCGGGTACAAGACCATCAAGACAGCCCCATCTGAAATCGTTCAGCCGATAAGTTCTGTACCATCACATAGCCCTGAACCATGGGGTCGGGCTAAACGAGACAAGAGGAGAGATTCGCGGCAATCAAATGACCAATGCTCCCACCGTGCTAATGAACAACTTCAAGTGGATAACAAGCGTGCAAGGCACGCGAACAAGAAATATACAGAGCTCTCAGAGCCGATCAGCACAGTTATGACTAAAATTCAACATCTGCCGTTCTTCAAGTGGCCGCCCAAGATGGTGGGACCTCCCGACACGAGGAGATGGGATAGGCGGTGCGAATATCACAAAGATCACGGTCATGATACTGACAGTTGCTATGTTTTGAAAGACCACCTTGAGAAATTGGTACAAGACAGTCGACTCCAACAACACGTCCAAAAGAACAACTCAACCAAAATAGTTGCCCTACGGCAGGATTCACCTCCGCTCGGCGTAATCCATATGATATACAGCCTGCCGACAGCCCCTGTCGTACATTCAATTCAGTCGCATCCTAGCACCCAAAAGCAAATCACAGCAGTAAAACGGCCCTATGAAGCTCCGAGTATTACCTTTGACGATTTTGATTTGATCGGCGTAACACTCCCCCACATTGATCCACTGGTCATAGAACTATACGTAAACTGATTCACCGTTGAACGCATTCTCATAGACCAGGAGAGTACTTTGGAGGTTATGTATTACAAGACCTTCATCAAACTCGGGTTCACCGAGTCAGACCTATTTTCGGTTCCTTATCTATTATTTGGCTTCAACGCTAATCCAGAATACCCGTTGGGCAAAATCACCCTACCAGTTAGAGCGGGCTCCCGAACAGTGGATGCGGAATTCTTAGTTGTCAAGCTGCCTTCGTCATATAACCTTATCATGGGACGAACTTGGCTACATGACATACATGCCGTGCCAAGCACCTATCATCAACTGCTCCGCTTCCCGACTAAACGCGGCATTGAGCAAATCCGTGGTTCCTAGAAATCGACACAAGGATGTTATCTTCTCGCCACAAAGACACCAAGAGAGCTGGAGGTGAATTCTATTGAGGTGCCGGATCGTGAGAGCCTCGACGAGATTGGACGGCTCCCAAGTGAAAAGGCCACGGAAGCCCTGGATCGAGTTAAAATTGACGGGGATCCTGACAGGTTCTTCATGGTCGGCGCATCTTTGAATAAAATTGCTAGGCAGCAGTTAATTACCTTCTTACTCGGCAACCTTGATGTATTCGCATGGTCGTCGTATGAGATACCGGGGGTAGATCCATCTGTTTCTCAGCACTGTTTAAATGTTAACCCCAAATGTAAGCCAATTATTTAGAGAAGCCGGCGGTTAGCCACAGAACACACTGCTGCCGTTGTTGAAGAAGTTGACCAATTTCTTGATGCCGGGGCAATCTGGAAAGTGACTTATCCTACATGGTTGTCGAATATTGTGGTGGTAAAGAAGAAAAATGGGACTTGGCGTGTCTGTGTGGACTTCACGGATTTAAATAAAGCTTGCCCCAAGGATTGTTTTCCTCTCTCCATAATTGACCAACTCGTAGATGCCATGGCACGTCATCAACGTATGAGCTTCCTCGATGCCTACAGAGGCTACCATCAAATCGCCATGCATCCGGAGGACTAAGACAAAACTGCATTCCTCACCCCAAGAAGAACCTATTGCTATAAGGTTATTCCTTTTGGGCTGAAGAATGTAGGGGCAACTTACCAAAGACTAGTCACTGCCATGTTCAAGGAGCAACTCGGCCGTACTATGGAAGTGTACATTGACGATATGGTGGTTTAGTCCAAAGAAGAGCAAACTCATCTACCCGATCTAAAGGAGACATTCGGCATTTTACGCAAGTACAAAATGAAGCTGAACGCTTCCAAGTGTGCATTTGGGATCAGATCCGATAAATTCCTTGGCTACATTGTCAACCACCGGGGAATCGAAGCCATCTCGAGGCAAATCACAGCAATCTTGGAACTCGGCTCCTCTCGACCAGTGAAGGAGGTTCAAAAGTTGATGGGGATGGTCGCCGCACTCAACAGGTTCATCAGTCGTTCCACAGATCGCTGCTGACAATTCTTTCATACCGTACGGCAAGATAAGGCTTTTGAATGGACCTCTGAGTGCGAAGCCGCTTCCAACGGTCTGAAGACCTACCTCCGATCAGTTCCACCTTGACAACACCTTCGGCAGATGACCCGCTGATTTTATATCTGGTAGTTTCCGACCGGGCCGTCAGCGCCGTACTATTAAAGAAAGAGCTTGGAGAGCAGCAGCCAGCGTATTATGTGAGCAAGGCAATGGTTGATGCCAAAACACATTACCTTCCATTGGAAAAACTCATCCTAGCCCTCGTCATGGCAGCAAGAAAACTGATGCATTACTTTCAAGGGCTTACCATCGGGGTACTAACGGACTACCCCCTCCGGTCAGTACTCCGTAGTGCAGAAGCATCAGGGCGTGTTTCAAAGTGGGCTCTTAAACTCGGCCAGCACGATATTCAGTTTCTGCCTAGAACCTTAATCAAGGGGCAAGTGCTTGCCGACATTATGGGTCTTGCCGACTTTAAGTCTGATGAAATTCGACCTAAGCCGAACTGGAGAATTTATGTTGGGGACATTTGGCAGTTGTACTATGATGGATCTTCCAATCAATGCGGCAGCGGGGCCGGAGTAGTGATCATGGCTCCCGACGGAGCAATAATCGAGCAGGTGGTCAAACTCGGCTTCGAAGCATTGAACAATGAGGCCGAATACGAAGCCCTGCTAACCGGCTTGTAGAATGCACATCTCCTGGGTGCTCGACGTTTGCTTATATTTTGCGATTCAAAACTAGTGATCAATCAGCTAAAGAGGGAGTACGCGGCCAAAAACGACCGTATGGCTGCTTACATGAAAACGGAAAATTCCTTACTAGCAAAATTTGACCATCATGAATTGAACCAAATAACCCATGATCAGAACACACATGCAGACGCCCTGGCTTGCCTAGCCTCTGCCATTAACTCAGAGATTAAACGGACAATTAAAATGGTTTTCATCCCTAAGCTGAGCATTGGCCCTTCAGAGGAAGTCCAGATCAATGTCATAGAGTCAAGTCTGAGTTGGATGGACTCCATTGCTACATTCCTATCTTCCGAACAGCTCCCATCGGATAAGAAAGAAACACACAAGCTGCGAAACAAAGCCCTGCGATACTATTTGGATCTGCAAGGAAAACTTTACAAAAAATCCCTTTCTGGCCCGTACCTAGAATGCATTCATCCGGATAAAGTCAAGGAACTCCCGACTGAAATACATGAAGGTAGCTGTGGTGCCCATTCTGGCGGGCGCTCTTCGGCCCATCGAGTTATAACACAGGGGTATTATTGGGCGACAATGAGAGCTGATGCCAAATGTTACGTGAAGAAATATGAACAGTGCCAGAAGTTTTCTCCCTTAACCCATTTGCCTGTTGAAGAGTTAAGCTCTATAACCAGTCCTTGGTCGTTCACCCAATGGGGACTTGACATCGTCGGACCATTGCCTCGCGCCCCGGGCAACAAGCAATTTTTGATTGTCGCAACAGATTATTTTACAAAATGGGTGGAAGCGGTGGCACTAACGCATATTCGAGATATTGATGTGAAGTGTTTTGTATGGAGAAACATCATAACGCGATTCGGCATTCCAAGAGCACTTATTTCAAACAACGGCACCTAGTTTGATTGCGGTGTCTACCGAGAACTGTGCAGCAAGTATGGTATTCGGCCTTATTTCTCCACCCCAGCTTATCCACAGAGCAATGGCCAAGTTGAAGCTTCCAATAAAGCCATTTTGGATGGCATCAAGAAGTTGCTGGAGAAATTTAAAGGCAGATGGGTCGAAGAATTGCCGAGTGTGTTGTGGGCTCATTGCACTACTCTGAGGCGGTCCACTGGAGAAATGTCGTTCGCTTTGTGCTTTGGAACTCAGGCAATCATCCCATTGGAGATCGACCTCCCAACCTTGAAATCAAGAGTTTTTGATATGGGCCGAAACGACATGATGCTGGCCTTGGATTTGACTCTGATTGAAGAAAGAAAAGACCATGCCCTTGTATCCATGGCACGGTACCAGTAAGAGCTTGCTAAGTCGTATAACCAACGTGTTCAGCCACGCCACTATGTACTAGGCGAGTTGGTCCTGAAGAAAGTGCTTCCAGCTGCCAGGAGTCCGGCTGATGGAAAATTGGGTTCTACCTAGGACGACCCCTACCAGATCGACTCAATCGTGGGAACAGGGGCATATCAGCTCAAAGACATGTTTGGGAGGAGTCTGCCACGCCCTTGGAACTCCACGTATTTGTGTAAATTTTATCATTAAACCTGACCTGTGGGGCATGATACTTGTTTTAAATGATTCACTATGTATAGATTTCACTTTTGCAATCCAAAGTCTCCTATTTTCTCATTGTGAAATCCAGTTCAAGTCTCTGAGTTAAGCCTCCGATTACGGAGCCCCATCCGTAAAGGTCACGTTTGGGCCGAATAAGCCTTCGGATTCGGAGCGCCCTTCGTGGATATCACGATTGGCCAAGTTAAGCCTTCGAATTCGGAGCCCCATCCGTGCAAGTCACGTTTAGGCCGAATAAGCCTCCGGATTCGGAGCGCCCTTCGTGGATATCGCGATTGGCAAAGTTCAGCCTCCGAATTCGGAGCCCCATCCGTGCAGGTCACGTTTGGGCCGAATAAAGACTCCGGATTCTGAGCACCCTTCGCGGATCCCACAATTGGCCGCCTCCGAATTTGAAGCCCCATCCGTGCAGGGCACGTTTGGGCCGAATAAAGACTCCGAATTCGGAGCGCCCTTCGTGGATCTCATGATTAGCCAAGATCAAAAAGCCTTCGAATTCGGAGCCCCATCCGAGCAGGTCACGCCTGGGCCGAATAAGACTCCGAATTCGGAGCACCCTGTGTGGCTATCACAATACACGACAAAAGTTGAAACATGCAAGCATTCAAATTGAAATTTTCATTAAATTGATCAACTGGCACAAAGTGTATAAACATAAGTTAAAACATGCAAGCATTCAAAATGAAATGTTTCATTAAATTGATCGATTGGCACAAAGTGTATAAACATAAGTTGAAACATGCAAACATTTAAAACATAGTGTTTTATTAAATTAACCAATAAATTCATAATTTGCACTCAATCTGCGTTTGAGCATTACAATGTCTACTTTTATTCGGCATCTCCCTCATTATTACTCTTCTCGACTTCGAAGGTGGAAAAGGGAAAATGATGACCTTGATATAGCGGCGACGCCAAATCAACGCCTGGTGCCCGGAGAGCGTCTATGGTTTGAAGTGCCTTGATCCAACCGTGCTTAAATCCATGATTTTCATATCGGCAGACCTCCTTGGCAAGTTTTTCCCTGGTCTTGTCTATCCCGACCTTTCAGCCGTCATAAAAGCCTTTTTCATAGGCCCTGGACTTGGCAGTCTCAATTGCAAACATGCTAGCCATATCTCGATCGGCAATCGCATGACTTATTAGCCGCTGGGTCACCCTTTTCCTCCACGACCTAATTAGGATGGTCGGCCGATTATGACTCGGTAGTCTTGACCTTCTTTAGTTCATGCTCAACCTTCTCCTCACGAGCTTCTAAGCTTCGAATGCGTTCGTCTCTTTGCTCTATAGCCCACCGTACGGCACGAAGATGCATGCCGATTTCATAGGAGGTGTACAGCCCCTTCGCCGCCCTATGAACGCCTTCCCGAAACACTTCGAAATCCTGTCGACCGACCATCGACTGCTGGACTTCAGGTGGAAATATCTGTTGAGCGAACTCGACTGCCACATTTGGGTCACAAATGATTGAATCCACTTCTATCATTGGTCTATTTCCCACAAAGACCACAAAACTCAACGGGCGCGGTGTCGCATCGGATTCTTGTTCGGAGCGGGGTTGAGGGGATTTGCCCCGTTGCTACTTTTCCCCCCTGGGTGACCTACTTCGACGACGAGGGGACTGGCGTCTCTCCCGCTCCCTTGAAGTCCTGCTTCTCTTGCGCATAGGTTCGTCACTTCGATTCATCTCTCCTTCTAGCTCAGCCAATGTCCTCTCCTCTTCTCTACTATTGAAGAATAGTCTATTGGACATTCGCGCTTGTCTAACCTTCCTCAACGGACTGGACTGCTTTGTTGAGTCTGAGCACATTAATAGAAACTACGTGCACGAAGCACTCGCCCCATTTATTCCTTACAGGGGCAGCACCCTCGAGGCAATATCATTAATGCTAAAGTTCAAAAGCATCACGCCACGAACTAACTATTTTCGGCGTCCCAGTTCAAGTGCTGGCCAGTGCAAAGGCAGACAAATCAATCTATTCAGCGTAACTATCAGAGTTGAGCCGAGTTACCATTGTGCCCCAGCAAATTCCTGAACTGCTGTGTTCAGTCTATCTGGGTTCATTAACTTCCTGGGGCAAGGGCAGATTCATCAATCTATTCGGCATAACTATCAGAGCTAAGACAAATTACCATTGTGCCCCAGCAAATTCCTGAACTGCCGTTTTCAATCTGTCTGGGTTCATTAACTTGCTGGGGCAAGGGCAGATTCATCAATCTATTCGGCGTAATTATCAGAGTTCAACCGAGTTACAATTGTGCCCCAGCAAATTCCTGAACTGCCATTTCCAATCTGTCTGGGTTCATTAACTTGCTGGGGCAAGGGCAAATTCATCAATCTATTCGGCGTAACTATCTGAGCTCAGCCGAGTTACCATTGTGACCCAGCAAATTCCTGAACTGTCGTTTTTAGACTGTCTTGGTTCATTAACTTACTGGGGCAAGGGCAGATTCATCAATATATTTGGCTAAGCTGCGGCACTTTTCAAGTTATTGTTAATTTGGCAGCTTGTTTCATTCATTTCATGATTTTACATTTTACTTGGCTGCTAACAAGCACATTCATTGAGCACAAAAGCCAAAAATAATTTCCATTCATAAGCTGTGCGCAAATAGCAAAAATAATTTTCATTCGTAAATTGAGCACAAATAGAATTCATTTTACAAATGAAAACTACCCTATATCAGCTTCTCACAAAAATGAACAATCAAAAACAAAAACCTAATACATACAGCAAAATCTACATACGCTTAATACCAAAAGCAAAATAGAAAATATTCAACTGTCATCGGGGTTAGACTCCAGCGGCTCAATGTCTACTTGCTCGTACGAAATAAGCTATTCCGATACCACGTTAGTGACAGCTAAGGCTTTGAGCCAGCCATGTTTAAACCCCCTGTTTTTGAATGTCGGCACTTCTTCGACGTAGTCCGCCAAGGCCGCACTCTTACCAGCCTGGAATGACTCGAAAGCGCAGACTCGGCATTTGCCTTTGCCCGCTTCGACTCTTCCAGGTCGGCCTCCAGCTTGGTAATCATCTCATTTTCGCATTTTCCTCAGCGGCCACTTTCAGTTCGATAGCAGTCCGGGCCTCATTTGCTACTACATCGGCCTTAGCTCTCTCTTCCGCCGCTTTCGCGGCCTTAGAATAGGCTCAGAGAGAGGCCTCAGCTATTCGCCCCTTCTCGTTTTCCAATTCGGCTGTAAGAAAGCCGATATGTTTGATTGCGTCGTGTTGGCGACGTCCAATCTCGGCTATTCTCCCCGCCGCCTGCAAAAGAAAGGATCAGTAAGCTAATATAGAAACGCTCCTGTTTAGCCTTGGAAAACTGTAAAGGACTACGTACCAATATCGCTAATAGAGCGGCTAACGCGATAGCTAGCAGATTGGCCTCCGCCCTAAAAGTTGCTCTGTCAGCCGGCAGAGAAATAGAGGAAGCCAGGCTCAAGGCCACAGCCGGTCTCTTATAGTTGAAGAATTTGAGCCAACCGGTATGTTTTTTTTATCTTTGGTTGCACTATGAACAGCGCAACCAAGTTCGATTCTTCCAAGCGTGGCCATTTATCCATTGGGTCTTTCGAATAAATGGCTTCGTGATCGACTGGGCGCTTTTTCCCCCTGTGCTACGTCACTTGACCCTCCTGTTGATTGACAACAGGTTCCATTTCGGCCATTTCATTCTGAACCAACTCTTCAACATGAACGGGTGGAGTTTCTTCCCTGGCGTCAAGTGGAGGCGGCGCAGGTTGGTTTCGCTCGGCTTCAACTCTTCTTCGGGCAGCCAACCTCTCGGCGTTTCTCCTTTTGGCCAATTGGGTGAGCGACTCACCGACCATGTTATCAAGGTAAAAGTCGGGCAAGTCCGTGAAGTTTGTAAAAATGTCTTCGAAAAAGTCCCCTTGGCCTGAGGCGGGCGGAGGGTCAGACGAAGGGAATCTGGCCTCCTCAAAAGCCGAATTAAGTGCCTCGTCTATCTCGGCCTCCGACTGGTTCAGGTCCTCAGTGACCGGATCGGCTGCTTGTTCTTTCTCTTATTCCGAATCAGAGGCTTCTAAACCAACCTCCTTTATGTTTTTGAAGCTGGGGAAGATAAGGGCGGTGAGATGATCTTCACCACTCGGAACTGGAATGTGTTCTGCTGCCAAAAACGTAGAGTAAGACGGTGCGTATCGCAATAGAATGTGGGCCGCCCTCCCTTGTTTCTGCACGTTTGGATGGCCAACAAACTGTAGAGCGACTTTAATGTCTGCAAGTACACCGTCGTCGGCTAAAACCAACACTTTCTTCAAATTGCTACCTGCATAAACAAAATAGTAAACACATGGAAGGAAAGCCGAATACAAAAAAAAAAAAAAAAAGGCTAAAATAGTTAATAAGACAAAATGTCACATTCAAACTATAATCATTTCATTTTTTCTCTCACAACTATTAAATCAACTATAAAAAAAATTATCTTGCCAAACACAACTTTTTTTAGTCAAAAAATTAACTCAAATAACCAAGTTCCCAAATTGTGAAGACTACCATAGAGGCATGACTTTTATATTATATAAATTATTCGTTTTGATGCTATTAATGATTTTATAAATATATATATATATATATAGAATCTAATTTTAACAAATTAATTAACTTAGCTGCATTAAAAAAGACAAGAGGGGGGACATGAAATTTATATAAAATTCGGACAATTTGGATTTAACTCAGGTCGGGCTTGGTTATACAACCTCGGATTATATTTTGAATCTGGACCTCAGATTACAATTCGGATCTGAACAGCTCTCAACACAACTTGAGTTGAGCCCATTTTCCATCAAACAAAATTTACAAAGAGACAAACAAAAAAATTCATCCTAAATCAACACAATCAACAAATCTCATTCGCTTATAGAAATGCATCAAGTGACAATCGCAAGCAGTTGAGGCATATACTTTAAACTATTTCCTAATTGCATATTTGAGCTCAGAGTATTTTTCACCGGTCATATCAAGAAATCAGGGAGAAAAATTCCTCCTATTGGGTTTCACTCACCGTAACGCCAAGTTTCTGACTATGGACTGCATCGATCAAATCAACTCCTATATCTTTCGCAGAAATCATATAGACCCCCTCTTTTTTTTCTTTTTTTTTTTTTGACCCCTACAACCCCCATAGGCACATGTCAGCCAGAAATAGGAGGGGGGAAAAAAACAAAGCAAAACAAAAAGTTGGCCAATCACAATGCATTGGGGGTGGGGAGAAAGGAGTCCCAACCTTTTTCCTATCTTTCGCCAAGCTTGCTGTAGAGATCTCAATGTACTCATTCACGTTCACGTAGAGATCTCAATGTACTCATTCACGTTGTGACCAGTTCCATCTACATAGAATCTTTTATAAGGTACATTAAAAATAAAAAGTCTTTAGTTTTTTCTTTCATCTTAGTAGAACATAAAAATGTATAATTTTCTAAAGGGCTACCTATAATTTTTCCCTTTTTATTTTGAAAATTTATGCTAAAGTATTTTGTTACAATTTCTACCTATAAAACATAAATAAATTAAATAATTTTAAAAAAATTAAACATAAAAGTAAACATAAATAAATTAAATAATTTTTAAAAAATTAAACATAAAAGTTGAAATTTGAGAAATAAGTGCTTTAGTGCCCATTTCCCAGCTTCTTTCTTTCTCTCTCTTCTTCTTCTTCTTCTTTTTTTTTTTTTTTTTTTTTTTTTTTTTTTTTTTTGTGGTGTTTTCTTAACTTTGTTATGACTTCTTGAAAAAAATGTTTAGAATAATTTTTAAGATTTTTTTGAATCGACCTTTTTATCTGATTATTAACTAACTTGGGTAGAAAAACACCAATCAAGTCCAAATTTTGACTACATTTTATTAATTAGGTGTTGATTAATTATGAACACTCTTTCTCTCCACAGGACTTCTTGCAAATGGAGACTTTGAAATACCACCAAAGCCCTCAAACCTCAACAAAACAGTGATCAAAGGAAAACACTCTCTACCCAACTGGGAAATCAATAGCTGAGTTCAGCACATTTCAGGTGGGCCTCAGCCAGGTGGCTTCTACTTTGCCATTTCACGTGGCACCCACGCAGTGAGGCTAGGAAATGAAGCACCAATCTCTCAAAATGTGACTGTCAACACTATTGATGCAATCTATTCTCTCACCTTTGGAGCCACAAGAACCTGTGCACTTGATGAGGTGTTGAGAGTCTCTGCCTCTGGTCTCTCTGCTGATCTTCCAATTCAGACCTTGTATAGCAGTGATGGTGGTGATACTTATGGGCCGGCTTTCATGGCTAGTTCTAAGGTTGTTAAGGTCACTTTTCATAACCCTGGGGTTCAAGAGGACCCTACTTGTAGACCCTTATTGGATGTCATTGCTATCAAAGAGCTTCCCCCTCTCACTTGTACTAGAGGTAAGTATGTCCTCTCTTTTTAAATTTATTTATTTTTAGTTACATGGGGTTTGAGATGTGATTAATTTTGAAAAAATTACAGCGTATGTTTAAAAAAAAAAAAAATTAATCAGTGGTAAATTTTATTAACTTCAATAATTAAGTTTTTCTATGAATTTGTAAATATTTTGTGAAGGTACATTGATTTGCAATTTTCTCATAGTATCACTGTTATACACATCATTCTCTTAATGAGAATTACATAGAAAAGATTTAGGCTAAATTACACTAGTGGCTTTTGTCATTTGTTTATTGTGTCAATTTATTCTTTGTAGTTCCAATCGTATCAATTTCACCCTTTAATGTTTATATTGAGTCATCTAAATTGATGTCTACTAAAAAAAAATTGAAGAGAAATCAAGGGAAAATTGGTGCATTCAAGTGAATAAACATTTCAAATTGGATGCTAATTCCCTAGTGGATAAATTATTTTGCCCATCCATTGCAGTCCTATTTATAAATGAACATTATTAATTAGACTAAATTGACGTAGTGTGAAAAATTAAATGATAAAATTAATACAATTAGAATTATAGGGATCAAACTAACACAATAGATAAACTACAGAGACTACAAGTTTAATTTGCCCTTTCTTTTTTCTATTTTCTTTTTTTACTTCTCGTGGGAATGTCATGTGTATGTTATACTCTTGACCCAATAGGACAATAATGTAGAATGTTTGTTGTGTGAATTAGGTATTTTCCTTTTAGTAGTACTTACCAAAATTGTCCAAACCCCCAAAATTATAGGTTCACATACTTGGCCATACATTTTCCCTACCAAGGATGTACATGATTGCACTATTATTATTAGCACGTTTTTTTTTTTTTTTGAAACTTTTTTTTTTTTTTCTCATGCAGGTAACCCAGTAAAAAACAGTGGATTTGAAATTGGTCCACATGTGTTCAAGAACTTCTCAACAGGAGTCGTCCTTCTCTCCAAAAAACAAGACCTAATTTCACCAATTCCTGGATGGATCATTGAGTCACTCATACCAGTCAAATACATAGACTCAAGACACTTCTCTGTCCCCTCTGGACTCGCTGCCATTGAACTAGTTGGAGGGAGAGAAAGTGCCATTGCCCAAGTTATAAGAACAATCCCAAATAAGTTCTACAACCTCACTTTCTCCATTGGAGATGCCAAGAATGGTTGCCATGGATCGATGATGATTGAAGCTTTCGCTGCAAAAGAAACCCTAAAAGCTCCCTATGCATCTCATGGAAAGGGTGGGTTCAAGAATGCAAGTTTCAAGTTCCAAGCAATTTCAGCTAGAACAAGGCTTACATTTTACAGTTCATTTTATCACACTAAGGTTCATGACTATGGTCAAATGTGTGGCGCTGTCTTGGACAATGTTAGGGTTGTGAGTGTATCTATTTTGAGTGGATTTGTTAGCTAATGTTCTAGCATTGAAATGGGTTATGAGTAATTTTGGTTAGAAGCTGAGTAATGGTCTAGATATAGGAGATTGTGTGTAATGAATGGCCTTGTGGGTTAAAAAGGGGTCATGTGTGAGTCATGTTATAGTTTTTATTTTTATTTTATTTTTTTAAGTGGGTGATTTTGAGCATGTCCTCTAATATGTAAGGATATGTTTGAACTTTCTCTTTATCATATAACCTTAATAATAAATACTATTTAAAGATATGATTAGAAAATACTATGTGATCTTTGCATCATTAAGAGGTATTTGAATCTATGCTTGCAAGACTCAATGGTGTGTCTGGTTTGTGTTTTGAGATAAATTTTCAAAAAAAAAAATTGGGGGAAGAGTTTAGAATTTTTTTTGATTTGTTTGGTTATATATTTTGAAAATAGTTTTGGAGTTTGGGAGTTTAGGATGATTTAATATTTTGTTGTAGTTGAGATGTGTGTGAAAGAAAAAGTGATTGAGAAAAAGTGTAGGAGAGAGAAAAAGTGATTTTAGGATTTTTTTTTAAAAAAAAATTGAACTAAACAAAATTTTGAAAATTTTTCTCAAAAATTATATCTTGAGATAAAAACCAAACAAACCCTTAAATTTTTCTATGGTGGTAGTTTTGGGGCACCCGATCCTTAATAATGAGAAAATTCATTCAATAGATAGGTAATGAGTAAAATCGGTTACAAAAAATAAGTAGAAGATATATATATATATATGTGTTAGAGATGATTTTAAATTCTCAAGATTAAGCTATTTAATTCAATTGTCAAAATCATTATTAAACTATTGTATCTAAATTTAAATTACTATCCATGTTCATTTAAGGTCAAATGGGTGCTCTGGTGCGTTTCCCTCTCTCTCTCTCTCTCTCTCTCTTCTTCCCCTCTCTCTCTCTTTTCTTCTATTTAAATCCAAATCACACCAAAACTTATAAATCCAAATTCAAACCACACAAAAAAAAAAAAAAAAAAAAGAAAAAAAAAATTTGATCTTGTAACTAAGACATGACTGCAAGTCTGCAATCTCAAATATGGAGTCGGTCAATAAAATGAAAATGAAAAGCACCCAAACCCAAAACATAGCAAAAGAAATAAACTCAAATAAAGACCCAGATCAAATAATTTTTCTTCTAATTTCGTTGTAATAATTGTTACTTTGCCATAATCAATGCATTTGATCTAGTTGCTTATGAGTCACATGGGGCAGTGCAACAAATCCAAAGAGAAGTGGAAGGGGTGGAAGAATGCCAAGCAATGGAAATGTCTATTGCTAAATTGAAAGAGAGGAAGACATAGAGGGGAATTCACTAGTTTGCTTGGTTTACAGTATCGCACAGAATACACAAATGTGAGATTGACCCGAGTTTGCAAATTGCAATTGTAGTTGCGAAGATGCGAACATGTTCGCATACATGCCTTATCGGTGTATTCTGTGTATGGAAATTTTTGTGTTCATGGACTTTTCCTTAGAGTATATAGAAGATGCCAAAAAAAAAAAAAAAAAAAATTTCTTTGTTGGACACATGCGTCTAGACAAGAGTTTTGGGACAAAGAGGGGGACAAGAATATGGAACAAAGGATCCCAAGCTCAAATCTATTGATTTGGAATCTACACCTATTAAAATGAACTCTAAAATCTATAATATTTGATTCTTCTAGTTTTGGACATACAATTATCAAATAACAACTAGGGTCAGCCCAAGGAATAGACGAGCAAACAGAAATTATTATTCCGTTCAGAAATATTATGTGACCGTATGTCTATTTAATAGTGTATTGCCATTCTTTCATTATTTTCTTATTTTTGGGTTTATGTAACTTTTAAATCCCCTACTATTAGCTAGGCACACTATCAATATAAAATTGTTAAAAATAAGATAATTACTCACAAACAAAGCTGTTGTTTACAGCCTAAATTTTTATTGAAATTGTGGCCAAAAAAATCTACCTAAGTCTAAAAAATATTGTCCCAACCCTATAATTAACTTTATGAATTTGAGATTTCAAAAATGCTTAAGACACGTAATTTATCACCCTTAAAAATCACTCCTAAATCCTAATAATGTATTTAACAAGTGTCAAATTTTAATTTATCAAATATTTCATCATGTAGGATCTAATCTCAATGCCACATCATTAGAGATCATTTAAGGGTGATAAATTAGGAATTATTGTCAAATTTAGAGTTCTAAACCAAAAAGGCATATTGTCCTAGAAGTCCATCTTAAATATAGTTTAATTATTATGATTTGTACAGGAAGAAAAGAAGCATTTAATACAAAACTACATATATTATGCATGCAATACAAGGCAATCTTTAAAACATACAAATCAAGAAACAATTATTACAATTCTATAATTATTATTTTTGAGTCCAAATTATTTAAAATCACACATAGCCACAATCCACTTATCATTCTTAGCTGTTAGTGTAGAGGAACACCACAATCAAAAAAAAAAACCTAGACTGGAGAGGATGTCGTGGGAAGAGAAGATGGACGATGTTGCTGCATCATTTGTATCCAACCTCTTACAGAGTAGAACTTGTTTTGTACCCATCCAAATGAATTAGCAATTGTCTGTGAGTTGAAATTGTCTCGCACCCAACCTCTTGCAGAGTTGAACTTGTTTCGCACCCAATCAAATGAATTTGCGATTGTCTGTGAGTTTAAATTGTCTTGCACCTAACCACTTGCAGAGTTGAACTTGTTTAGAACCCAATCAAATGAATTTGCGGTTATCTGTGAGTTTAAATTGTCTCGCACCCAACCTCTTGCAGAATTGAACTTGTTTTGCATCCAATCAAATGAATTTGCAATTGTCTGTGAGTTTAAATTGTCTTGCACCCAACCTCTTGCAGAGTTGAACTTGTTTAGCACCCAATCAAATGAATTTGCGATTGTCTGTGAGTTGAAATTGTCACCAATTGCAATTTTAATTCTTTCGCGAAAATAAAACAAGGCAGCAAATGCAAGAATTATGGGCACGGATGCATATAAAACAAATTGTCCAAGCAAATTTGGCAGAAGAATTGAGAACAGAGAGGCACAAGAAAACGTTCCGGAGATGAAAAGAACATAGCTCAAGATTTGAGAGCAAGTTTCACTGTCGAATGTCCTTGCAATCATGAGTCCCAGAGTCGGCCAGTAGATGACTATGGAAAATAAGAAAGCCCACACGTTTGCATGGTGTGTTTCCATTGGGTTCAGTGTCTTGCCAATGTACGTCAAACCAACGACAGTCAATAGCAATGGAATGAGGTTTTGGAAGACGGTATGGGATGGAGGACTGTCACAATAAATTCATGCATCCAAAACAAAAATAAATAAGTAAATAACACTACTTTCAAAAACATTTATCAAAAAATGAGAAGTAGACCCATATGTTGTTGCCACAACAACATCCATGTAAGTCGACTAGTAATTTCGACATAATAATCTTAGTTTGAATAGCTGCCCGAAAAAAAAAAACAGATGGATTAAATTTTTGATATCGATATAGTCTCATTTAGAACCATGTTAGAGCCCAGAAGTATTCATAAAAAAAATTTTTAAAAAAAGAGCAAATTTCACTTTATTTCTGTGGTTTTGGCCATTACTCTCTAACGTTTGGAAATGACCATATAATCTCACATGGTTTGTAAACTGAAGTGAACTGTTAAACATTCCATCCAACTTTATAGTACATGTAAAACATGTGACAGATATAAGGGAGTTATATGCTCATTTCTAAATTTCAGGAGGTAAATCACACATGTAATAAAGCATAGGGGGTTAAAGTATACTTTGCCTTCTAAACAAATCACGAAAATGTCAATAGTTCACACATTTAATTTACTTATATACAGAAGTATTTTAGTCTTTTTCATTAAATTGTTAACGGGCCTAACGGTACACTTCAATCCACAAACCACGTGGGGGTTATGTGGTCATTTCCAAACGTTAAGAGGTAAACCGCACATGGTTCAAACCACTAGAGGTTAAAGTGAAGTTTACCCTAAAAAAAAGAAAAGAAAAAGCTAAAATTATATAAATAAGAGTAAATTACACTTACATCTCTTGAGATTTCTGACAATTACAAAGACCTTCCATGTGTTTCAGTAATTACATTAACCTTTCTTATTTTTTAAACTATTATCAAGATTTCCCCACTGTTATCCTTTGTTAGGCTATTTAACAGAATTTGCTGATATTACACTGATGTCATGATTATAATATCAAAAATGACGAAATTGTCTATTAGTTACATTATCTATTCAAATGAGAAATTTCACACACCTCTCCTGAGATTTTGCATATATATTATCAAAAACTCATTCATATTTTAGCATTATCTAGTAAAATTCTTAAATTTCATGCAATATTAAATAAAACCGTTAAATTGTTAAGACATTATTAAATCATTTAATGGAAAAAAAAAAAAAACTTAATTTTTATTGATACAATACTTAAAAATAAATAATCTTTAAAATTAATATTACTATATAACATTCTAATAATTTAATATAAGACTTATTTCACACTACATAAATAACGTAAAATTTCTTATTTTAAGTAATGTATTTATTATTTGAATTTTTTTTTAAAATTGAAATAAATGGATTTTTTTTCCCCGGCAATTTGCATTACTTATTTAGGGTTGGTTTGGCATAAACTAAATAATACAAAAAGTTAAAAAGTCACTATCCTATTTAATTCACATCATCTTATTTAAATCACATCATCTCTTTAACACATCACATCAAACCCAACCGAAACACAACCCATATAAGCCAATAAGTCAAAAAGTACAATTTTTTAGAACATTCCAAACCAACCCTTATTCATATGTAAAAAAATTATTATTTTATCTTTTCTCAATCATATATTATTTTCAAATTTTAATTTTTATCTTAGAGTCATTAAATTTCTAGTTGATACATATTTTAAAAAAAATACAGATGAATATATCTGACATGATTACAAAAAGTAAAAAATAAATAAATATAGAAGTAAAAAAATCTAATAGCCTTACAATAAATTAAAATTAGTTAATAGGGAATAAAAGATTAAGAAATCAGTTGAGAATAATAAACAATTCAAACAATTTCTCATTTATTAAACATAAAATTAAAATTAATCTTTACTTGAATGGAGAAATTATTTGAGAATAAAATACTCAATTAATTTGTTATGTATGATACTTAAAATTTATTTCTCCATCTTTATTTATCTCATTTAAACTATTTTTATTAAATTAAATCATAAAATTAATTTATCACCGTCATTAGTGATTAATTTTTTTTAATTTTTTGTTTATAAAAGTTTAAAAACTTGTAGTGAAAAAAAAAAAAGTCAAGAAATTATATTTATATTTTGAAAAAGTTATGAAAAATAAATACTCCATCCGTCTCAAAATATTAGTCCCTTATTCATTTTTTCATTGTCCCAAAATATTAGTTCATTTTCAAAAATCAAGTACAAAATAATATAAATTTCCTATTTTGTTCTTCTTTTAAATTCATTAAAAACATAAAAAGTACAATTATGATATTAATATTTCCCAAAAAATGTATTATCAAAGGGTAATTTTGAAAAATTAATTTTTTTTAAAGTGTAATAATTGTATTACCAAAAAGAGTTGAATTTCTCAAAAGGGACCATTATTTTGGGACGAATGGAGTAATAATTTCATATATATATATATATATATATTTGATTTTGTGGTTTTGTGAAGATTGCATCCATGGGGCACCACCCCAGGGGAGTCTGGAAGCATTGAGATGGAGGAGATGCATTCATCAACTCTTTCTCACTGGCATGCATCCATCTCCAAAACAAAAATAAACAACAACACTACTCTTTATTAGATTAATAAAAAAATTTTAAATTACAGGTGAAACATGTCCCTTTAAAATAATGTGAATTGTGAAATTGAATAAAAATGAAATGATAGTGTGTGAGCCGAGTAATTCTCCTAAACAAACGGCAAGCAAGACGCCTGCACCCATCTATCATAAAGCCGAAATCTAACCAGGCCAAATGAGTTTGATGAGAACTCAATGCCGAACAACACGCTCACCGACTAATAGGAAGATGTTGGTGTAAACGGCCGATACCTATGCCGAGAAGATAAAGTGGGACCAGGATGCCCCTTTCCGAAGGTGTAATAGAAAACTGGGTCTGACATTCAAGTGGTGATGACAAACAAAAATTATGTAAGAAATATTTACACCAAATGACTATATAAGGAAAGAGAAGTGAAGAAGAAATGTATCCGCCATCAACCCACTAAACTCTCTCTCTCTAAAAAATATACTCATCCCTCCTCATCTAATTTTTCGGTCGAAGTGCTAATTCCGGCACCCCGACTGGAGTGTTTCCTATTTTAGACACTAGAGTGAGGATTAAATGAAGGATTTTTTGGATTAAAGGAATATTATAAAACCATCCCTGACAGATAGAAATTTTAAAGTAGCGTTGATGGGGAAGACAGAGGAGGAGTGAGGCTAACCTCTGATTTTGTGATTGCAATGAAGATGATGATGACATGACAGGTAAGCCTCTATGCATGTTTGGCCTGGGATGCTGATCTCCTCTCCTCTTATTGTCACTCCTTCTCCCTTGGTGAATGATGGAAACTCCCTTCCCTTTTATTTTGAATGACATCTGCTCCCTTCTGCTAGCTTTTCTGCTCTGCGCTTCCTCTCCGCTTGGTATTGGATTTTTTTTTTTTTTTTTGGGGGGGGGGGGGTGGGTTTGTGCGGCTTCCTCTCGGCTTGGTATTTAGACTTGGCGCTTCCGATCTATTTATATTAGTATGAGCGGCAGGGTGGGTTCCAAACTTCACGTTAGGCGAACTGATATTCAACGTTATATTAGCATCAGCAGAAGTAACTTCACGTTAGATGACACGCAAGCTATTAGAGATCGCGGGCCCACGCACACTTGCTCATCTAGGAGCAAAGGATTCCCTCCTTGATTTTTCTCTGTGACTTCTTACTTTATGGCTCGTTGGGTCTACTTTTGGATCTAATTTCAATGATTTTAATTGTTCATATTTTAAAATTTGTCATATACATCATATTTGTAAAAAATTAAATTGATCAAATATCGAAAGAATTAAAAACCGTTTATTAAAAAAATTTAATAAACAGTTTTACTGTTTAATAAAACTTTTAGTTCACGTGATTTTTTATATCCGATCAACTTAATTTTTTACAGGTATGATATACTGATAAATTTTAAACTGTGAACAATTCGAATCATTAAAATTCGACCCAAAAGTTGACCTAATGGGCCATCAAGTAAGAAATTAAGTAGGGGAGTCAAGGAGGGGATCCTTGCGCCACATCCAGACCTCTCAGACATTTACGAGCACGGTGTTGATGTGACATGAAATCCCTTTGTTTATTAAAAAAGAAAAATGGTAGGGGTACTAATAATTTTATTAATATATTCACAAGTGAGTTTCATATAAAGTGATGGTTGATCTTATCAAAACTTATGATTGTTTTAGTAAAATTGTAAGTATTTACAATTTGACATTGGATTGGAGTATGTTATTGGGTCTTTGAAGGCTTACATGAGTCCTCTTTTAATAATTTGAACTGATGAATATGTAGAATTTGTCGAGTATTTTATCCCTGCAATAAATCACTTTGATGGGATATCGATAACTATTTGATTGGATCATATTTCTGTCAACGGTAAACATAATTTTTAAAATAAATTGTTAAAAAAAATATTATCCGATCAAGTAACTATCGATATCCGATCAACATAATTTTTTACAAGGATAAAACATTCAATGAACTCTACACATTGTCGATTCAGATTATCGAAATGGGACCCGTGGTGAATTACACGGGCCCGATAACGCCTTTGTAGATTGGAGATAAGCATGTCCCAAAAAATTAACGCCCTATGCATGGCTTGCTGTGGAATAATAATTTTATTCCCTTGACTTTGTATTTTGTTTTCTACTATAAGTTTAAAAAAAAAAAAAAAAAAAAAATCAACCATTAATGAAATTAAGAATGAATATTCATGTTTCTTATTGGAATTAATTTTGAGATTTAATTTAATAAAAATAATTTAAATAAAAGAAACAAAGATGGAGATATAGATTTTAGATGTAATAAATAACAAATTATTTGAGTATTTTATTGTATTCAAATAATTTATTTCTTCAAGTAAAATTCTATTTTAATTAGATGTAAGAAATGATGAATTTAACTAGCTTATTATTCTCAAATAATTTCTTTGTCTTTCATTCCCTATCATCTAATTTTAATTTATTGTAATGTGATTAGATATTTTTTCACGTTTATATTTATTTTTAAAAACTTTATTATTAACGTAAGAAATATTGACCTATTTTTTAATGATAATTAAAATTTGAGAATAATATAAGGTTGTGAAAAGATAAAATGATAATATATATATATATATATATATTTATGAGGTAATATTTGGTCATTTTTATAAGTCAATTTTTTTTATTATAAATATGAAATGTTATTATGTTTATTTTTCTTTAAAAAAAATTAATACACAAATATGTTTATAAAACAAAAGAAAAATTCATGTTTCGTAAGTTGCTATGGTATTGGGTAATGCTAGCTAACACTGATGAAAGAGAAAAAAATAATTAAAAAAATTGAGGAAATAACATAGAGAAGAGAACAAATAATAATAATAATAATAAATAATTATATGGTATTGCTATTTGCTGCAGTGACACTATGAAAAAATGAATGAGAAAATAAATAGAAAGAAAAATGAAAGAAATAAAATAAAGAAAATGAAAAGAGAGGGATAATCTCTCCAAATATATATTTTTCATACGGAAAAAAAAAAAATCAAATACCTATGTGTATTTTAAATTTTTATTCAAACTCGAATTTCTCAAAATAATTATTTATAAAATTGGCGCTTTTTAAAAAAAATGAAACATCTTTTATACCTTGTTTCGTAATTTTCAAATATATGATTGTATTTAATTTAGTATAAGATTTAAAGGTGATCAATTTATTAGCTTCTTTTTTCTTTTCTTTTTTTGAAATAAAGTAATTTTTGGTTATTCTACTACATATATGCTTGTCTTAACAATTTAGAATTTTTTTAAATATTGTATAGAATTTAATAATTTTGTTTAACATTATTAAAATAATGTATAGGTCTTTGTTAATTTTTTGTAAAACCTTAGAGAGGTGAGTGAAATTTATTATTTGAATATAAAGGGCAATCATGAAATTTTTTACTCATAGTAAATGACATCAGTATGACGTTATCATATTCTGTTAAATAAATTAACAAAAGATTAACAGTGGAAGAAATTTAATAATAGTTTTAAAAGTAAAGATAATTTCTATAATTATCCGAAAGCTGAGAAAAGATAAGTGCAATTTATCCTAAATATAAAAATTAACAAACACACCGGAACCCACCACTAGAACAACACTGAGATACGAACAAAAAGGCAAATAATTAAACAAAAGAAAATATTAGACAAAGAGAAGGCAGTACCCACCTTACAAAAGAAAATATTAGACAAAAGAGCAGGCACTACCCACCTTACTCTTCACCTCCAAATTCTAATCCTCAAATCCTAGAATCCTGTCACCTTTCAAGTTTATTAGATAAAGAAAAGAGTAGAGGCAAGTTTGACTTGGACCTTGGTGGTGTTTATAAAAAACTAACGGCCAAAACTTGACGTTAGATGGGCAACGCACAAGCTATTACACGCATCTAAAGTGTCAAACATTTATGTAGTACGAGTACGGTGTCGATGTGTCATCCCTTTGATTATTTACAAAAAAAAAAAGCAAAAAAATTAGGACCAGGTTTCTTTTCAATTTGACATTCGATTGGAGAATGTTATTGGGTCTTTGAAGGCTTACATGAGTCGTGTTTTAATAATTTGAACTGATGCATATATAGAATTTGTCGAGTATTTTATTCTTGTAATAAATCACTTCGATGGGATATCGATAATATTTGATCGGATCATATTTCTGTCAATGGTAAATATAATTTTTAAAATAAATTGTTGAAAAAAATCTGATCCGATCAAGTAACTATCGATATCCGATCAACATAATTTTTTACAATAAATTCTACACATTGTACGATTCAGATTATCGAAATAGGACTTGTGGTGAATTACACGGGCCCGATAACGCCTTTGTAGATTGGAGATAAGCATGTCCCAAAAAATTAACGCCCTATGCATGGCTTGCTGTGGAATAATAATTTTATTCCCTTGACTTTGTATTTTGTTTTCTACTATAAGTTAAAAAAAGAGAGAAGAAAATCAACCATTAATGAAATTAAGAATGAATATTCATGTTTCTTATTGGAATTAATTTTGAGATTTAATTTAATAAAAATAATTTAAATAAAAGAAACAAAGATGGAGATATAGATTTTAGATATAAAAAATAACAAATTATTTGAGTATTTTATTGTATTCAAATAATTTATTTCTTCAAGTAAAATTCTATTTTAATTAGATGTAAGAAATGTTGAATTTAACTAATTTATTATTCTCAAATAATTTCTCTGTCTTTCATTCCCTATCATCTAATTTTAATTTATTGTAACGTGATTAGATATTTTTTCACGTTTATATTTATTTTTAAAAATTTTATTATTAACGTAAGAAATATTGACTTATGGTTTAATGATAATTAAAATTTGAGAATAATATAAGGTTGTGAAAAGATAAAATGATATTTTATATATTTATATATATATATATATATTTATGAGGTAACATTTAGTAATTTTTATAAGTCAATTTTGTTTATTATAAATATGAAATGTTATTATGTTTATTTTTCTTAAAAAAAAATTAATACACAAATATGTTTATAAAACAAAAGAAAAATTCATGTTTCGTAAGTTGCTATGGTATTGGGTAATGCTAGCTAACACTGGTGAAAGAGAAAAAAAAATTTAAAAAATTGAGGAAATAACATAGAGAAGAGAACAAATAATAATAATAATAAGAATAAATAATTAGATGGTATTGCTATTTGCTGCAGTGACACTATCAAAAAATGAATGAGAAAATAAATAGAAAGAAAAATGAAAGAAATAAAATAAAGAAAATGTAAAGAGAGGGATAATTTCTCCAAATATGTATTTTTCATATGGAAAAAAAAAATCAAATACCTATGTATATTTTTAAATTTTTATTCAAACTCGAATTTCTCAAAATAATTATTTATAAAATTGGCGCACTTTTTAAAAAATGAAACCTCTTTTATACCTTGTTTCGTAATTTCCAAATATATGATTGTATTTAATTTAGTATAAGGTTTAATGGTGATCAATTTATTAGCTTCTTTTCTTTTCTTTTCTTTTTTTGAAATAAGGTAATTTTTGGTTATTCTACTACATATATGCTTGTCTTCACAATTTAGAATTTTTTTAAATATTGTATAGAATTTAATAATTTTGTTTAACATTATTAAAATAATGTATAGGTCTTTATTAATTTTTTGTAAAACCTTAGAGAGGTGAGTGAAATTTATTATTTGAATATAAAGGGCAATCATGAAATTTTTTACTCATAGTAAATAATATCAGTATGACGTTATCATATTCTGTTAAATAAATTAACAAAAGATTAACGGTGGAAGAATTTTAATAATAGTTTTAAAAGTAAAGATAGTTTCTATAATTATTAAAATTATAGGAAAATTTTCTATAATTATCAGAAAGCTGAGAAAAGATAAGTGCAATTTATCCTAAATATAAAAATTAACAAACACACCGGAACCCACCACTAGAACAACACTGAGATACGAACAAAAGGGCAAATAATTAAACAAAAGAAAATATTAGACAAAGAGAAGGCAGTACCCACCTTACAAAAGAAAATATTAGACAAAAGAGCAGGCAGTACCCACCTTACTCTTCACCTCCAAATTCCAATCCTCAAATCCTAGAATCCTGTCACCTTTCAAGTTTATTAGATAAAGAAAAGAGTAGAGGCAAGTTTGACTTGGACCTTGGTGGTGTTTATAAAAAAACCAACGGCCAAAACTTGACGTTAGATGGGCAACGCACAAGCCATTACACGCATCTAAAGTGTCAAACATTTCGGTAGTACGAGTACGGTGTCGATGTGTCATCCCTTTGATTATTTTTTAAAAAAAAAAAGCAAAAAAATTAAGACCAGGCTTCTTTTCAATTTGACATTGGATTGGAGTATGTTATTGGGTCTTTGAAGGCTTACATGAGTCGTGTTTTAATAATTTGAACTGATGAATATATAGAATTTGTCGAGTATTTTATTCCTGTAGTAAATCACTTTGGTGGGATATCGATAATATTTGATCGGATCAGATTTTTGTCAATGGTAAATATAATTTTTAAAATAAATTGTTGAAAAAAATCTAATCCGATCAAGTAACTATCGATATCCGATCAACATAATTTTTTACAAGGATAAAACATTCAATGAACTCTACACATTGTACGATTCAGATTATCGAAATAGGACCCGTGGTGAATTACACCGCCCGATAACGCCTTTGTAGATTGGAGATAAGCATGTCCCAAAAAATTAACGCCCTATGCATGGCTTGCTGTGGAATAATAATTTTATTCCCTTGACTTTGTATTTTGTTTTCTACTATAAGTTAAAAAAAGAGAGAAGAAAATCAACCATTAATGAAATTAAGAATGAATATTCATGTTTCTTATTGGAATTAATTTTGAGATTTAATTTAATAAAAATAATTTAAATAAAAGAAACAAAGATGGAGATATAGATTTTAGATATAAAAAATAACAAATTATTTGAGTATTTTATTGTATTCAAATAATTTATTTCTTCAAGTAAAATTTTATTTTAATTAGATGTAAGAAATGATGAATTTAACTAGTTTATTATTCTCAAATAATTTCTTTGTCTTTCATTCCCTATCATCTAATTTTAATTTATTGTAACGTGATTAGATATTTTTTCACGTTTATATTTATTTTTAAAAATTTTATTGTTAACGTAAGAAATATTGACTTATTTTTTAATGATAATTAAAATTTGAGCAAAATATAAGGTTGTGAAAAGATAAAATGATAATTTATATATATATATATATATTTTTATGAGGTAATATTTGGTAATTTTTATAAGTCAATTTTGTTTATTATAAATATGAAATGTTATTATGTTTATTTTTCTTAAAAAAAAATTAATACACAAGTATGTTTATAAAACAAAAGAAAAATTCATGTTTCGTAAGTTGCTATGGTATTGGTTAATGCTAGCTAACACTGATGAAAGAGAAAAAAAAATTTAAAAATTTGAGGAAATAACATAGGGAAGAGAACAAATAATAATAATAATAATAAATAAATAAATAAATAAATAAATGGATGGTATTGTATTTGCTGCAGTGACACTCTGAAAAAATGAATGAGAAAATAAATAGAAAGAAAAATGAAAGAAATAAAATAAAGAAAATGAAAAGAGAGGGATAATTTCTCCAAATATGTATTTTTCATACGGAAAAAAAAAAATCAAATACCTATGTATATTTTTAAATTTTTATTCAAACTCTATTTTCTCAAAATAATTATTTATAAAATTGGCGCTCTTTTTAAAAAATGAAACATCTTTTATACCTTGTTTCGTAATTTCCAAATATATGATTGTATTTAATTTAGTATAAGGTTTAATGGTGATCAATTTATTAGCTTCTTTTTTCTTTCTTTTTTTTTGAAATAAGGTAATTTTTTGTTATTCTACTACATATATGCTTGTCTTAACAATTTAGATTTTTTATAAATATTGTATAGAATTTAATAATTTTGTTTAACATTATTAAAATAATGTATAGGTCTTTATTAATTTTTTGTAAAACCTTAGAGAGGTGAGTGAAATTTATTATTTGAATATAAAGGGCAATCATGAAATTTTTTACTCATAGTAAATGATATCAGTATGACATTATCATATTCTGTTAAATAAATTAACAAAAGATTAACGGTGGAAGATTTTTAATAATAGATTTAAAAGTAAAGATAGTTTCTATAATTATTAAAATTATAGGAAAAATTTCTGTAATTATCAGAAAGCTGAGAAAAGATAAGTGCAATTTATCCGAAATATAAAAATTAACAAACACACCGGAACCCACCACCAGAACAACACTGAGATACAAACAAAAGGGCAAATAATTAAACAAAAGAAAATATTAGACAAAGAGAAGGCAGTACCCACCTTACAAAAGAAAATATTAGACAAAAGAGCAGGCAGTAACCACCTTACTCTTCACCTCCAAATTCCAATCCTCAAATCCTAGAATGCTGTCACCTTTCAAGTTTATTAGATAAAGAAAAGAGTAGAGGCAAGTTTGACTTGGACCTTGTTGGTGTTTATAAAAAACTAACGGCCAAAACTTGACGTTAGATGGGCAACGCACAAGCTATTACACGCATCTAAAGTGTCAAACATTTCTGTAGTACGAGTACGGTGTCGATGTGTCATCCCTTTGATTATTAAAAAAAAAAAAAACAAAAAAATTAGGACCAGGCTTCTTTTCAATTTGACATTGGATTGGAGTATGTTATTGGGTCTTTGAAGGCTTACATGAGTCCTGTTTTAATAACTTGGACCGATGAATATGTAAAATTTGTCAAGTATTTTATCTCTATTATAAATCACTTTGATGGGATATCGATAATATTTGATCGGATCAGATTTCTGTCAATGGTAAATATAATTTTTAAAATAAATTGTTAAAAAAAATCTGATCCGATCAAGTAACTATCGATATCCAATCAACATAATTTTTTACAAAGATAAAACACTCAATGAACTCTACACATTGTACGGTTTAGATTATCGAAATAGGACCCGTGGTGAATTACACGAGCCCGATAACGCCTTTGTAGATTGGAGATAAGCATGTCCCAAAAAATTAACGCCCTATGCATGGCTTGCTGTGGAATAATAATTTTATTCCCTTGACTTTGTATTTTGTTTTCTACTATAAGTTATAAAAAAAAAAAAAAGAAAAGAAAATCAACTATTAATGAAATGAAGAATAAATATTCATGTTTCTTATTGGAATTAATTTTGAGATTTAATTTAATAAAAATAATTTAAATAAAAGAAACAAAGATGGAGATATAGATTTTAGATGTAATAAATAACAAATTATTTGAGTATTTTATTGTATTCAAATAATTTATTTCTTCAAGTAAAATTCTATTTTAATTAGATGTAAGAAATGATGAATTTAACTAGTTTATTATTCTCAAATAATTTCTTTGTCTTTCATTCCCTATCATCTAATTTTAATTTATTGTTGCGTGATTAGATATTTTTTCACGTTTATATTTATTTTTAAAAGTTTTATTATAAAGTCAAAAATATTGACTTATTTTTTTAATGATAATTAAAATTTGAGAATAATATAAGGTTGTGAAAATATAAAACGATAATTTATATATATATATATATATATTTATGAGATAACATTTGGTAATTTTTATAAGTCAATTTTTTTTTATTATAAATATGAAATGTTGTTATGTTTATTTTTCTTAAAAAAAAAATTAATACACAAATATGTTTATAAAACAATAGAAAAATTCATGTTTCGTAAGTTGCTATGGTATTGGGTATTGCTAGCTAACATTGATGAAACACTACAAGAAAAGTGGGTTTAAAAGACGGAACTTTCTGCGACGGCACGACTTCCCGTCTCAAAAAATGTGACTTTTTGAGACGGCACGACTTGCCGTCGTAAAAAAATGTGACTTTTTGAGACGGCACCTCTTGCTGTCGCAAAAAATAGAGTATTTGCGAATGCAGAAATTGCTGTCACAAAAAAAAAAAAGTGTATTTTTGCGATGGCACCAGCTGCAGTCGCAAAAAAAAAAAAAAAAAAAAAAAAAAAGAGTTTTTTACGACACCGTCTTACTCTTTTGATATAACATTTATCTTTTCGCCCATTTTTTTATCTTGCTGTCTCTTTGTCTCTATCTCTGTCTCTCTCTCACTCATCACTCTGCTCTGTTTGTCTGTCTGTCTGTCTCTCTCTCTGTCTCTATCTCTCTTCTCTTTCTCTCTCTCACTCATCACTTTTCTCTTTCTGTCTGTCTCTCTCGTCCATCTCTCTTCTCTCTCTGTCTCTCTTTTCTTTATTTATCTCACTCTCTCGCTCATCTCTCTATGTCTCTCTCTCGTTTATCTCTTTTCACTTTTTTTTTTCTCTCTCTCTCTTTCTCTCTGTCTATCTTTTGTTTCTCTCTCTCTCTCTCTCTCTCTCTCTCTCTCGTTCATCTCTCTTCTCTCTCTGTCTCTTTTTTTTTCTATGTCTCTCTCTCGTTAATCTCTTTTCGCTTTCTTTTTATCTCTTTTTGTTTATCTGTAACGACCCTCACCACTGTTTACCGATTAATCACTGATTACTGCTAAACTAAGACTGATTATAAAAAGTAATTGAACCAACTGAAATGCTGAACTGACTGATTGAATGCGCTAGTTTAAATGCATATCTATCTGTTGACTGTTAAACTTATCTGTCCATGTTTTATGTTTTAAATTGCGAATTGAAGGCCTTATCGGCGGTCGAATCCAAAATCGATTGATGTTTTATAATCAGTAGAATTTATAAGATTTTATGGCATATTTATCTAAAATATGATTTAGTATGATTAAATTAGATTTAAATGAGCTAAATTGCATTGTTGGCTTAAATTACCATTTTGCCACACTAGTGGCCAACTATCCAAACATTTTGATCTTCATACACACTTGACCAAAACATTTCCCTCAGCCTTATTTTGAGAGCTCAAAACCGGCTAGAGAGAGAGAGAGCTAGGAGAAATCTTGAATTCTTGAGGATTGGCTTGGAACTTGGTAGATTTGAGGAATTCATTGCATATTTGAGCTCCCTTCTTGAAATTGAAGACTTAAGGTAGAATTTATACCTTCTTGTTCATGTATTCAAGTTATATGTTGCATGGTTTAGGGAAGTCTAGAGTTTAAGGCCATGAATTAGCTTAATTTGTGGGATTGAAGCTCATTCCATGCATGCATGTTTATATTGTTGAATTTTGAGTTGATTTCATGGAAAATTGTTGCATGCATGTCCAAGTTCTGGCTAAGGTTCATGACTTCATCTTGTTTTTGTAAAAATTGGCTCATTAGAGCATGAATTTGAGGCTTAAAGGTTGTTTAAGTGCATGCATGTTCAATTAAAGTCTTGTTCATGAATTTGGTTTGAAATTGAGTTTAATTGATCTTCCTTTGGGGCTTTGATTTTTACAATTGAGCTTTGAATCATGTTAAACTATGAGTTTTGAAGAGTTTTCTGGAAAATTAGCCAAAGAGGATTGGTTTTGATGCATTAAAACTTGAATTTGAGCTTGAGGTTCAAATCTGGGAATTCCAGATTTTGAACTCACGCCGAAGAGGATTGGCGCCGAGCGAGAATTCGGTCTCCCAAAGACTTTACCTTTATTTGCGATCCGCCGGCGGGGTATTTGACGCTTGAGCGGGACTTTGTGTCTCACGCTCGAGCGGCTATCAAGCGCCCATCGAGCGTGATTTTCACACATCCAGTACTTTTGGCATGTTTTACAGTCCGCTCGAGCGGAATAAATCGCGCTTGAGCGGAGTATTTTGTTGCCTTTACGCTCGAGCGTGGTAACCTGCGCTTGAGCGGATCCCCTATTTTCTGAAAATTCTGAAAAATGTTTTAAAGTGCATCTTTGCATCCTCATTCCATCCTAGGCATTTTTAGGCCTAGTTTAAGGCATCTTCATGAGGATATAGATGTAGAACCACACCGAGTCTAAGTAGGGACTAAGTCTTTGATTCCCGAATGTGTAACTTAGTGTGTGTTCGTTCTGTCACTGTATCGGGTTGGCTTTTGGAGACGCGCTCTAGCTGCTTATAGCCCAGAACTCTGTGAGTAACGATGTCGTAAAGATATGTTCAAAGATGAATATTTTCTGACTGTTAACTATACTGTTTCTGAATTGATACTGTTAACTGAATGAATGTATGTCCTCTATTCTCGAATCAGACAGGCATCCATAGCAACTCATCATTTATCGCTATCGCTATCGCTATTCTGAGATCTCTGTCGATTCCCATGTTGGAACCACTATCACATCGATATGATGGCCATCATTGACCGCTCGGTCTATTAAGACCCATCACATCGCATCGCTATGCTAATGGATGTACCACATATGACTGTTATGATTGAATGACTGATATACTGAATCAATGAACTGTTTTCATTACTGTAAGGACATTCATTCTTAACATCTTTACGTATTATGTTATTCACTGGGCTTTAGCTCACTGTTTATATATATATATGTAGGTGTTCAGGCACCAGACTGGAGCTAGGAGCGTGGGTTAGACTCCCCTTTTTGTCAAGCCAACCACTGTGCCTCACTGCGAGGTTCCGAGCCTGCCAAGCTATGGCTTAGGGGTGTTTTATTTCCCCTGTCTGCCTCTGCATCTGTTTTGTACTATTTGTGTACATATGTATGAAAAGTCTTTTTGTATACAGACTGTCACAGCTCATTGGACATTGTTTATTTACTGATTTGGCTTCCGCCATGCCCTCAGTAATATCTGTCTTATCATAAGCAGCCTTCGGTAATCACGGACATCTTGGCCGACATCGTGCTAAACCCATAGGGACAGGTTTGGGTTGTGACAGAGTAGTATCAGAGCGATACTTAACCACGAGTTATACAGCACACACGTGTCCAAATGAGCTATAGGGTGTCCTAGAAAGTGATTAGGGCATTACATGAGCATGATAAGTGTGTGTGGTTATGAAATGACTGAATATATGCTAATGTGATAATCTGTTTAAAGTATGCAACTTCCTATGTTTATTATTACTGTGTTGCATATATAGTGAAAGTGAAATAGATAATGCAAGCACTGCAAATGAACCTGAATCATCTGAACCCAGAATGGCAAGACTGGAAAGAACTGTTGAACTATTAATTGAAGCCTTAAAGTAACAGCAACAACAGAACCAACAGCCCCCCACCTCCTCCTCCGGTACAGCCGGAACAGAATGTTAATGATGGGGATATAATTGCTCTCACCCAGAAGTTCAGCAAAATGAAACCGCCATCCTTTCAGGGAGGCCTTGAGCCGCTAAAGGCTGAAGCTTGGGTTCTTGAGACGGAAAAATTGTTCGAAGTTTTTCTATGTTCTGAAGCACATAAAGTACTGTTAGCTACCTTCACCTTACAAGAATAAGCCAGAAGGTGGTGGATGCTAGTCCGTGACACCAACACCGAGATGACCTGGGCTCAATTCAAAGGAGCCTTCTTCGAAAAGTATTTCCCTCAGTGTGTTAGGGACAGAAAAGTAACTGAATTCGAACAACTGAGACATGGTACTATGTCCGTTGCTGAATATGAAACAAAGTTCACCGAACTTGCCAGATATGCACCACACATGGTGGACACTGACTACAAGAAGGCCAGAAAGTTTGAGGGCGGCCTTAATATTGCAATACTGGACAAAATAAATGTTTTAAAGCTACCGAACTCTGTAAATGTTCTTGACCGAGCATTAATGGCTGAGTCGAACATCGAGTCACTGAAACAAACTGAAACACCAGCGTCTGAATGGCGTGGTAAAAGGCAGGGTTTTAAGTTCAAGAAAGGCAAGAATAACCCATTGAACAAGAAGCAAAATATAGGGTCAACGACTACTTCTAGTCAAGGGAACCGGTCTATACCGCCCTGTTCGGAATGTGATAAGAACCATAAAAGAATTTGTTATAAAATCTCTGGTGCTTGTTACAGGTGTGGCAAGGTGGGCCACATGGTTAAAGATTGCCCTTCCACTGCTCTGGGCAATAGTAAAGCTGCACCAAGCGTAGCAGCATCAACTATAGCACCAAAGCCTAACCCTAAAGCTACCGGGAAGGAGCCTATGAGGCAGGGCCGAGTGTTCGCCCTAGTACCGGGAGATGTGCAGAATATCGAGACCGTTGTGTCAAGTATCCTCTCTATTTGTACTCAAAATGCTTATGTACTGATTGATTCGGGGTCTACACATTCATATGTATCGCATGCTTTTTCGCGAAAATTGAATAGACCATTGGAACCCATGAATTACTTGTTAGCTGTATCTTCACCTGTTGGGGGATCTGTAACTTGTGCTTATATGTACCCTATATGTGAAATTATTGTTGGGGATATGCATCTGTATGTTGACTTATTGCCTCTGAACATTGATAATTTTGATATAATATTGGGAATGGACTGGTTAACAAAGTATCATGCTACCATAGATTGTGTAACGAAACAAGTTGTTTTCTGTCCACCTGGTTTGCCTGAATTTGTGTTTAATGAAGTTGGTGTGGTACCTCCCCCATATCTGATTTCCTCCATGAAAGCCTTTAAATTGATTAAGAAGGGGTGTAAGGAATATATGTGTTCTGTATTGACTGTACCTACTGATTGTAAAACTGATGTAAACAGTATTCCTATAGTCAGAGAATTCCCAGATGTATTTTCAGATGATCTGCGAAGGGATTTGATTGACAGGGAGATTGAATTCACCGTTGATGTGATTCTGGGTACACAGCTAGTATCTAAAGCTCCTTACCGAATGGCGCCGACTGAACTGAAAGAATTGAAAGTGCAAATGCAAGAACTGTTAGATAAAAAGTTTATCAGGCCCAGTACTTCACCATGGGGCGCACCTGTCTTGTTTGTAAAGAAGAAAGACGACTCACTGAGGCTTTGTATTGACTACCGCGAACTAAACAAGGAAACTGTGAAAAATAAATATCCATTGCCGCGTATTGATGACTTATTTGATCAGTTACAGGGGGCTCAAGTTTTCTCTAAGATTGATCTCAGATCCGGATGTCATCAGCTGAAAGTTAAACCAGAGGACATTGACAAAACTGCTTTTCGAACGAGGTATGGACATTACGAATTTTTAGTTATGCCTTTCGGAGTTACGAATGCACCTGCTGCATTTATGGACCTCATGAACAGAATCTTTAAACCATTCATCGATGACTTTATTGTTGTATTCATAGATGCCATTCTGATTTATTCCAAGAGTAGAGAAGAACATGAACATCATCTGAGACTTGCCCTACAAACCCTAAGAGAACAGAAACTTTTTGCTAAACTGTCTAAATGTGAATTTTGGCTTGATCATGTTCTGTTTTTGGGACATGTTATTAGCAAGGATGGAATTTCAGTTGATCCGCAAAAAGTTGAGGCAGTAGTAAACTGGCTTAGACTAACAAATGTTACAGAAGTCCGAAGCTTTTTGGGATTGGCTGGATATTACAGAAGATTTGTCAAAGATTTCTCCAAAATTGTCGTACCGTTGACTCAGTTAACTCAGAAGGGGATATCATTTGACTGGACTGACCAAAGGGAATCAGCATTCCAAGGGTTGAAAACTCGACTTGTGACTGCACCGGTTCTTACCCTACCTTCAGGTGCGGATGGTTTTACCATTTTTAGTGATGCTTCTCATAAGGGTTTCAGATGTGTTTTAATGTAGAATGGGAGAGTTATTGCCTATACTTCCCGACAACTGAGACCGCATGAAAAGAACTACCCGACCCATGATCTAGAACTTGCTGCAGTAGTATTTGCATTGAAAATCTGGCGTCACTACCTATATGGGGCGACATGTGAGGTGTATACAGACCATAAGAGTTTGAAATACTTCTTCACACAGAAAGAACTGAACATGAGGCAGCGAAGATGGCTAGAATTGATTAAAGACTATGATCTACAGATTTTGTACCATCCGGGGAAAGCCAACACCGTTGCTGATGCATTGAGTCAGAAATCGATTGGAAACTTAGCCTGTTTACTCACTGGACATAAAGAGTTGCTTTGTGACCTTGAGAAATCTGAAATTGGAATTGTTCTGAGAGAACAAGGTGGGACAATAGCTGCTATTTCTGCTCAACTGGCACTGATTGAGGAAATTAAAGAGAAACAGCAACAGGATGACTTCTTGAAGAAGATCATCGAAGAATGAGAATCTTAACCGAGACTGGGTCTCAAATTTGAAAACAATGTACTGAAATTTCAAGGGAGACTGTGTGTACCAAATGATTCTGAACTGAAAATGAGAGTCCTGCAAGAAGGCCACAATTCAAAAATGTCTATCCACACAGGGAACACAAAAATGTACCAAGACTTGAAATTGAATTTCTGATGGCCGGGAATGAAGAAAGAAATTGCTGACTTTGTGTCGAAATGTCTTCATTGCCAACAAGTCAAAGCTGAACATCAACGACCCTCAGGCTTATTGCAGCCTTTACCCATACCGGAGTGGAAATGGGAACATATCACCATGGATTTTATTATGGGATTGCCTCGCTCCAGTAAAGGTATGGACTCAACTTGGGTTATTGTTGATAGACTGACTAAATCTACTCACTTCTTACCTGTCAAAACAATTTATAATGCGGACAAATTGGCTGTGATTTATATTGATGAGATTGTTAGATTGCATGGAGTGCCTGTGTCCATTGTTTCTGACAGAGATTCAAAGTTTACATCGAGATTCTGGCAAAGCTTACAGACTGCATTGGGTACTGAACTGAGACTGAGTAGTGCCTATCATCCTTAGACAGATGGCCAGTTAGAAAGGACCATCCAGACTTTGGAGGATTTATTGAGAATGTGTGTCCTTGATTTTCAGGGAAATTAGGAAAGCCATTTGCCATTGGCTGAATTCACCTACAACAACAGTTATCACTCAAGTATTGGTATGGCGTCTTTCGAGGCATTGTATGGCAGAAAATGTAGATCTCCGATTTGCTGGGCAGAAGTTGGAGATGGGCCTTTGCTTGGGCCCGAAATTGTTTATGAAACGACTGAGAAAGTGAAACTGATACAACAGAGACTGAAAACCGCACAGAGTCGACAGAAAAGTTATATGGATGTCAGAAGACGAGACAGAGAGTATGAAGTAGGTGATCATGTTTTTGTGAAAGTGACACCGATGAAAGGCCAGACTCGTTTTGGAGTCAAGGGTAAGCTAGTGCTGAGATACGTCGGACCATATGAGATTATCGAGAAAATCAATCCGGTGGCGTATCAAGTTGCGCTTCCTCCTGAAATGGAGCATATGCATAACGCCTTCCATATCTCTATGTTGAGGGATTACCTCTAGGATCCTTTTCATGTGATTGAGCCGACTCGTGTAGTGCTAAGTGATGACTACACTTATGAAGAATGGCCTATCCAGATTGTGAACAGACGGATCAAGAAATTGAGAAACAAAGAGATTCCGTTAGTAAAAGTTGACTGGCAAAACCATGGTGGCGTGTATGCCACTTAGGAAAGGGAAGATGACATGGCCAAGAGATACCCTGAACTGTTCCCTCTGAATCCTGTTTTCTTCCAGAATGAAGATAACTCGAGTTTAGAGGACTAAACTCTTTATAAGGAGGAGATCAGAACGACCTCACCATCGCACCGATTAACCACGACATTACTAAACCCTTTACGCTCGAGCGTGGTAACCTGCGCTCGAGCGGATCCCCTGTTTTCTGAAAATTCTGAAAAATGTTTTAAAGTGCATCTTTGCATTCTCATTCCATCCTAGGCATTCTTAGGCCTAGTTTAAGGCATCTTAATGAGAATATAGATGTAGAACCACACCGAGTCTAAATAGGGACTAAGTCTTTGATTCCCGAATGTGTAACTTAGTGTGTGTTCGTTCTGTCACTGTATAGGGTTGGCTTTCGAAGACGCGCTCTAGCTACTTATAGCCCAAAACTCTGTGAGTAACGATGTCGTAAAGATATGTTCAAAGATGAATATTTTCTGACTGTTAACTGTACTGTTTCTGAATTGATACTGTTAATTGAATGAATGTATGTCCTCTATTCTGAACTGTATTGTGGCATCCATAGCAACTAATGTTACTGTTACTGCTACTGTTACAGAGATCTCTGTCGATTCCTATGTTGGAACCACTACTGTTTACTGATATGATGGCCGTCATTGACTGTTCGGTCTATTAAGATCTACTGTTTACTGTACTGCTATGCTAATGGATGTACCACATATGACTGTTATGATTGAATGACTGATATACTGAATCAATGAACTGTTTTCATTACTGTAAGGACATTCATTCTTAACCTCTTTATGTATTATGTTATTCACTGGGCTTTAGCTCACTGTTTATATATATATATGTAGGTATTCAGGCACTAGACCGGAGCTAGGAGCGTGGGTTAGACTCCCATTTTTGTCAAGCCAACCACTGTGCCTCACTGCGAGGTTCTGAGCCTGCCAAGTTATGGCTTAGGGGTGTTTTATTTCCCCCGTCTGCCTCTGCATCTGTTTTGTACTGTTTGTGTACATATGTATGAAAAGTCTTTTTGCATACAAACTGTCACAGCTTATTGGACATTGTTTATTTACTAATTTGGCTTCCGCCATGCCCTGCATCAGAATATCAGACATCAAGTAGGCTTTCGGTAATCACGGACATCTTGGCGATTCTGATGCTAAACCCATGGGGGCGGGTTTGGGCTGTGACATTATCTCTTGCTCATCTCTTGTTTCTCTCTCTTTTTCTCTCACTCTCTCCCTCTCTCTATCTCTTTCTCTCTTTCTCTCTCTCTCTATATCTTTCTCTCTCTGTCTCTCTCTTACTTACCTTTCTCTCTGTCTGCCTGTCTATCTCTCTCCCCCATTATGTTCGTCTTGCTCATTCTCTTTCTCATATCTTCTTTATTTATTGAGCTCCCTTTCGATTTATCGATCCACTACAAGAAAATGCACTTTTAGCGACCACTTTGTCTCTTTCTCGCTTATCACTCTGTCTCTTTCTCTATCTCTCTTCTCTATTTGTCTCTCAATCATCTCTTTTTCTCACCACCCATCTCCTTTACCACATTTACCACTACTGCAAATGCCATTCCACTATCACCACTAGTACCGCTGTTGCCACTCAACCTCTACGACTACCATTACTACCACCATCGCCACCACTCCACTACCACCACTGCCACTACCGTTACCTTTCTTTCACCACCGCTACTCTATCTCCTCTACCACTACCACAACTTCACCACTAATCTCCTTTGCCGCCACCACCACCACCATCACCTCTTATCCACCACCTTCACTACTACTGCTGCTCCCTATCTTCTATCACAAAAAAATTAGTTCCTGATTTTTAGCAACAAAAAAAAAAAAATGGGTTACAGAAAAATATTTTTCATTGACTACAAAAAAATAACTTTATTTTTATAGAAAGTATTTTTCATTAAAATATTATCCTTACTTCTACTAAATAAAAAATAATAATAATAATTTTTTATTCATTAAAATAAAAATGAAACAAATAAATTCTCAATCTTAATAACAAAAAGAAAATGAAAAATAAAAAAAAACAGTCATTAACTATAAAAAAAGATTATTTTAACAAAAAAATAATTTTGTTTGACAATGACAACCTTTGTCACAAAAAAAGAAAAATAATAATAATAATAATAATTTTACTATTTAAATATTTATTTGTGATGGATAGTAAATTATTATTTTTTTTCCCCATCCCGCTCGGTTCCCCCCCTTTTCCCCCCCTTTTTTTTCCATTCCTGCGCGGCCCCCCTCCCCCAACCCAAAACCCAAAAATCCCCAATCTGTTATAATCAAAATCCCTAATTTCTACCAAATATCTCTCTCTCGCGACTGTGAGCATGGCAGACGACAGTGTCGAGCCACGGGGACCAGTGAATGAAGGAAGCCAGACATCGACGATTATTGTCGGAGTCCTTCGCTTCTCTATCGATAGCCATTACCAGCAAATGAAGTTCTTCGGAGTCCTTTGCTTCTCTCTCCGGCCGTGACCAGCAAACTAAGCAAACAAAGCTCTCATCTCTCCCTTTGACCGGAGCTCTTGCACCTTTTCTTCCCACCACCCAATTTCAGGTACATGTCCAGATATTAGGGTTTTGAGTTTTGATTTAGTGCTTTTCAATTTCAATATTAGAGTTTATGGTTTTTCAATTTCAAAAATTGGGGATTTTCAAATTCTGGGTGTTGACATTAACAAAATCTAACTGGCTCAAATTGATTTGATTAGAAACTTTTTTCCTTTTATTTTATGATATTTGTGTAGGCCTTGAACAATGAAGCCCAATTGCCATTTATGCTAGTTCATTATTTCTTTTTCCTGATGCTTTAATTCTATATCTTGTTTCTCTTTTAATCTTTATATGGTCATTTTTTTGATCTGTTTGGTTTTCTTCTCAGGTATGTTTTTAAATCAGAAAATATGAAGAAGTTTTTTGACTATATACAACTTCCAAATTTTGATGTTGCTGCCGATGCTACAGAAACCTTTATGGTAGTGTTTTCTGTTAGTCATTGCTCTCCATCTGGGCTTTGTTGTTGCTTCTGAGCTTGAGGTTGTGTTAATGATCAACCAATTATATTGATATAGGGGTTTTATATGTATATACTGTATACATATATATAATTTAGTAATATTGATATTTATTTCATTCTAATTTAGTAATATATATAGCTGTTTTGTAGCTTGAGGAGGTCATGTACCTTTCTCAATGTTGCAAAGTAGCTTTTTCTTTTTATCTTGTAGGGAGTTATACTGAAACCAAGTGACTTGGTGCATTTCCAGGTTCTTTTGGTACTGTCCATCGTGCTGATTGGCATGGCTCGGTAAGTAATTCATCTCTGTATTCGATTACTAGCTGAAACTTGTTATGCTCTAATATTAATGAATGGGAGTATGTTTAATCAAGCTGAATATGTCATTCTTGGTTTTGGTTTGAATTCTATATACTAACATGCACATGTACCCCATGATATAGGATTATTGTTTTATCTTTACACTGTTTGTCCCAGGCTTGGATAAAGGAGGAGGGTTGCGTTAGTTCGATTAGATGACAACCATCATCTTAAAAATTGAGTATATGAACATATATTTTCATTTTTGTTTGATGGGACTGGTTTTGGATAGTGCACGGCCAGTGAAATGCTACTACTACCAAATTGATAATACATCCAATCAATTCAAAAGTAACTGGGAAGACAAATTGATAATTTAAAAAATTTAACTACTACTACTACCACATGATAGTCATACACGTTTTTATTGTCATTTTGAACAGGAATAGTTGTCTTATTGAGCTTAACTATTTGGCAGCTGTTGTTGTAAGTGGCTTTTTTGATCAGAACCTAACCAATCAAGTAAATAGATCAATACCTCCATATATCACACTATGGTCGATCGATGGGGGATTAAATCAGACCAACTTAATGCTATTATGGTTTTGATGCATTGAAACTTTGCATGGATATATATATATATATATATGCACTCTAGTGATGTACATGTTAACTATTAGGTTCACATTGGAAATATATATTGTTCTGCCTTTGTTTTGGGGATTTGTTGAAAACTTGACATTGTGTGTTCACATTATTTAAAACTTTCCTGTTAAATATTGTAGTAAAATTATGCAGTGTATTGTGGCAAATTTAGGTCTTGTCATTTGAAACCAAAGACCCATCAAGCTTGTCGTTTATTTAAAAATTGCTACTCCCACATCAACCTGGTTGAACATTTTGCATAAAAATTATGAAGGAATAGAATTTTTTGTCTTGATTTTATGGAAACTTATCAAGATATCTATTGATAAAATATTCAATTCAGCATAAAAAATACATTGCAAGAAACCATGGGACAGAATAACTTATTTTGTCAACTTTGTTGAGTGTCTAGAATCAATTGATATAGGTGGTTTTATATGTATATATTGTATACACATATATTAATTGTGGAAATATGGTTGAAACTTGCATAGTATTAATTGTGGAAACTGATGGAAATCAGGGCAGTGAGATTTAGATATCCTCCAGTTTTGATTCTCTTCTTTTGTTAAGGACTCTCCCTCTTGGCCAATCTTGGTAATTGTTTGATGGAGCACTCAAATGTGGTTGCTAGTTCAGTAGCTTATAGAGGATGCATTGCATTCTCCACGGGTCCTTTTTTTTGGATCCATATGATGACATTAGAAATATTAGTAACAAATCATTGGCTTCTAAGATGTGTTAAAGATCCCAATTCTTTTCTCTTTAGTTTCCCAAAACCAAAAAAATTGGAAAGAGAACTGATATTGTTCCCTTATGATGTATTTCAAATTCCATTCATTCATCATTTGCCCAGAATGTATGAGGGTGAATCTCATTAGTTTTCCAAAACCAAAATCTTTGGAAAAGATAACTGATATTGTTCACTTGTGATTTATTTCAAATTCTACTCATTCACAATTTCCCAAAAATGTATGAGGGCATAACCGGCATATTTGCACTTCCTCAGATATAATTTTTATGTTTTTTTGTATTTGATGCTATAGTAGTTAAATTTTTATTTTTGTATTTGATTGAGATGTTTAATTATCCATGTGGGATTTGATGACTAACAAAAAAAATGTATTTGATGCTATAGTAGTTAAATTTTTATGTTTTTTTGTAATTAACATTAACACATAATTATATTGTCATTAATTATTTTTATTTTTATTTTTCAGATACTTTCCATATAGGAGTGTGCTTCTTGTGGAATGCATGCCTGTGGAGAATGTGGCTAACTTTTGTTTTTGTTATCTACACGAAGAATGATGAGAAAAACATTAATTTTGGTTTATGTTATTTTGAATTATGAACAAAATCATGTATTTAAACATTATATATGTATTATGGAACATTATGTAGTGGGATAATTTTGTTGATGTGCAATTATGAATGGAAGAATATTTTATTATGGAGAAATTGTTATTTTTATACAGGATTTTTTATAATATTATGCAATTATTATGGAGAAATTTTAATATTTTTAATAATTTTATCACAGGATGTTTTTTTCTTTTTTGTGACGGCACTACACCGTCGCAAAACAGAAAATTTTAATATTTTTATTGATTTTGTTACAGGTTTTACTTTTTGCGACGGCACTAAATTGTCGCAAAAAATAGAAATTTTATTATTTAAAATAGAAATTGTTTATATTTTTAATACTTTTTGCGACGGCACCACACTGTCGCAAAAACAGTGTACTTGCCGTTGCAAAAAAAATGACTATTAGTGACGGCATTTTTTGCCATCTCAAATAACATTTTTAGCGACGATAAAATAGTGCCGTCGCAAAAAGTCAAGAAATTTCAAACATTATTAGCGACTGCAAAATGCCGTCACAAAAGGTAGAAATGCTGTCGCAAAACATTAGCGACGGCATTGTGCCGTCGCAAAAACTCTTTTACAATGCCCCCAGTTGCGACCCCTCTCTTGCTGTCGCAAAAAGTCATTTGCTGTCGCAAAAAGTTTTTTGCGACGACATTAGGAGTATTAGCGACGACATTTTACCGTCGCAAAATGCTGAAATTTTAGTAGTGAAAGAGAAAAAATAATTAAAAAAATTGAGGAAATAAACATAGAGAAGAGAACAAGTAACAATAATAATAATAAATAATTAGATGGTATTGCTATTTGCTGCAGTGACGCTATGAAAAAATGAATGAGAAAATAAATAAAAAGAAAAATGAAAGAAATAAAACAAAGAAAATGAAAAGAGAGGGATAATTTCTCCAAATATGTATTTTTCATATGGAAAAAAAAAAATCAAACACCTATGTATATTTTTAAATTTTTATTCAAACTCTAATTTTTCAAAATAATTATTTATAAAATTGGCATTCCTTTTAAAAAATGAAACATCTTTTATACCTTGTTTCGTAATTTTCAAATATATGATTGTATTTAATTTAGTATAAGGCTTAATGGTGATCAATTTATTAGCTTCTTTTTTTTTTTTTTTTTGAAATAAGGTAATTTTTGGTTATTCTACTACATATATGCTTGTCTTAACAATTTAGAATTTTTTTTTAAAATATTGTATAGAATTTAATAATTTCGTTTAACATTATTAAAATAATGTATAGGTCTTTATTAATTTTTTGTAAAACCTTAGAGAGGTGAGTGAAATTTATTATTTGAATATAAAGGGCAATCATGAAATTTTTTACTCATAGTACATGATATCAGTATGACGTTATCATATTATGTTAAATAAATTAACAATAGATTAACGGTAGAAGAATTTTAATAATAGTTTTAAAAGTAAAGATAGTTTCTATAATTATTAAAATTATTGGAAAAATTTCTATAATTATCAGAAAGCTGAGAAAAGATAAGTGCAATTTCTCCTAAATATAAAAATTAATAAACACACCGGAACCCACCACTAAAACAACACTGAGATACCAACAAAAGGGCAAACAATTAAACAAAAGAAAATATTAGACAAAGAGAAGGCAGTACCCACCTTACCCGTGACCTTGACCTTGTGTCATACACTGGCAATGCAGAAGCCTTGACAAGGATATGCAAGTGTGTGTAGTGCTAGTTAACTCCCGCCACTAGCCCGCCAATAAAGCTCGAAAGGTTTGCAAAGACAAGCAAACACAATATTAGTTATGTTGATGAGTCACAAGATTGGAGGCAAACCATAAAATAGCAATCAAGAAGCTAAAATTGAAGTACAACCAATTGAAAGGCTTTGCACAATGTAAAGGCGAAATGAACTTTTCATTACTCAAAAGAAGGAATTACAATAGTTGAACAATGCACTAAAAGTGTTACAAAAGTTGCCTAACCACAAGCTAGGTTGGGGTACATTAAAGGCATAAGTGGTCTGGTTCAACACTTGGGTACCCCCTCCTTATATATAGGTTGTTTAGTCGTTTCCTAGCTGGCAGGAGGAAACATCCACTATGTTTGAGGAGTCATAATGGATTTTTAATAATTCTACAAAAATAGAAAAATTACAACTCTTGGACTCAAAACACCTTTAATACTAAGGTATTTACATAAAGATTTACAAGGCAAAAAGATTACATTTGACCCTCTAAAAGTTGACCTAAAGTTGTTACTTGGTGGCTAGCTTGCTTCATGGCATGTCTTGGACTATCTTACACTATGCCTAGGGCCATTGCTTGCACTTGCACCAACAATTTCTTAGGCATGTCTTTGGCTCTCCCAAAGGACACAAATGTGTGTGGCATCAAGGTATTGACCCTTGGATGGCCGCACCTTGATAGTCTGCCCCACTTAAACGGTCGACGCCCTCGACGACTTGGCCCAATAAGCATCAATCTCATCTTGAAAAGCTGACAAGTCTACCTCCCGTTCCTAACTAATTTCTTCATCTCCAAGGCCTTTCCATTTCACCAAGTATTGCCTTTGTTTATTCTTGGAAACCATTTTCACCCGATCGGCCAAGATAGATTCAATAGACCTTTTCCCTGCTTTGGTTGTGATGGTTTGGCGTTTCTGCTCATTTCGGGTTAGATCTTCCTTGTCTGGATAGTAAGACTTCAAATAACTCACATGGAAAACCGGATGCACTTTCAACCAAGATGGAGCATTTATCTTGTAAGCACACTTGCCAATTCTCTTCAGAATGGTTACCGGTCCCTCATACTTGCGCACTAGCCTTCTATCTCTTCCCCTCATGAACTTGTGTTGCTCAGGGTTGAGTTTGACAAGAACTTGATCCCCAGCTTTAAACTCAAGTGGCCTCCTCTTTTCATCAGCCTATTTCTTCATTTTACTTGCTGCTTTCTCAAGATAGGCACGAGTAATGTCATGGTTTCTCTTCCATTCCTTAGCAAATTGGTAAGCCCTGGGAGACTTTCCTTCATAAGGTCCATCCACTGTGTGGAGCAACAGTGGCTGCTGGCCATTCACTATCTCAAAAGCACTCTTGCCCGTGGAGCTACTCTTTTGAGAGTTGAGGCATAACTGTGCTATATCAAGAAGTTGCACCCAATTTCGTTGATTGGCATTGACAAAATGGCACAAATACTCCTCGAGCATACAGTTGAAGTGTTCTGTTTGCCCATCCGTCTCCGGATGATAGCTTGATGAAGTATTAAGTTGTGACCCAAGAAGCTTGAATAACTCTGTCTAGAAGTTACCAACAAAGCGTGTATCTCGGTCACTAATAATACTTTTAGGCACACCCCAATACTTAACAATGTGCTTGAAGAAGAGTTGGGCAGGCTCCTTCGCTGAAACATACTTTGGGGCAGCAACAAAGGTGGCATATTTGGAGAACCGGTCCACAATAGTCAAGATAGTCTCGATATCTCCCACTTTAGGCAATCCAGTGATGAAGTCAAGTGATACACTTTCCCACGGACGTTTAGGCATGGGAAAAGGTTCAAGCAAGCCTGCTTTCTTCTTCTGCTCAACCTTGTCTTGCTGGAAAGTTAGACAAGTGCGAACATAATCTTCCACATCACCACGCATTTGGGGCCAATAATATCCTTGTTTCACCAAGGCCAAAGTTCGCTCCCACCCTGGATGTCCTGCCCAAAGTGTATCACGGCACTCTCTAAGAAGTGTATTCCTCAAGTCACCAGCCCTGGGTACAAATATGCGGTTGCCTGTGGTCATAAGAAGTCCATCTTGCACCCAAAATTGGCGAGTCTTGCCCATTTTGACAAGGTTCATTAGATTCTCTGCCATGGCATCCTTGTCTAGATGAGCCTTGATTTTCTCCTTGAGGCTGGTTGAAATAGAAGTAAGTGAACATACATGATGGCACACAGCAAGCTCCGCCTTCCTGCTTAGTGCATCAGCAACATGGTTGGTGGCACCGGCCTTGTATTCTAAGGCAAAATCAAACTCTGCCAACTTCTCTTGCCACCGTGCTTGTCGTGCACTTAGCTTGGGCTGTGTTAAGAAATGGCTAACCGCCATGTTGTCAGTCTTCACAACAAACCGTGAGCCCAAGATGTAGTGCCTCCAAGTCCTCAGACAATGCACTACTGCAAGCAACTCTTTCTCATGAGCTGGATATCTCCGCTCAGCATCATTAAGCTTCCTACTCTCATAAGCAATTGGGTGACCATCTTGCAAAAGAACACCACCCAAAGCAAAATCAGATGCATCAGTTTGTATCTCAAAAGCTTTACCTAAGTCTGGTAGAGCAAGAATCGGATCTTTTGACATAGCTTCTTTCAAGGCCTGAAAGGCTTGATGGCATTTCGCTACCCAAACATATGGCTTGCCCTTCTTTAGCAACTCTGTCAATGGGGAAGCTAGTCTTGAATAGCCTTCAACAAACTTGCGATAATAATTAGCCAATCCAAGGAATGACCACAACTTTGAGACATTTGAAGGTGGCTGCCACTCTTGAATAGCCTTGACCTTCTCTTGGTCCATTTTGATGCATCCATGCTCAACAATGTGCCCTAGGAACTTAATCCTCTCTTGGGCAAAAGAACACTTCTCTAGCTTGACAAAAAGCTTGTGCTCTCTCAGCTTGGTAAGGGCCATTTGAAGATGCTCCACGTGCTCTTCTAAAGTGGAGCTATAAATTACAATGTCATCCAAATATACTACCACAAACTGGTCCAAATACTCTTGAAAAACTTCATTCATCATGGTGCAGAATGTTGCTGGGGCATTAGTCAAGCCAAATGGCATGACAAGAAACTCATAAGAGCCATAACGAGTAACACAAGTAGTTTTAGGGTTGTCTCCCTCGGCAATTCTTACTTGATAGTACCCCGATCGAAGATCTAGCTTTGTAAAATACCTCGCTTTGCTCAATTGATCAAATGGATCTACAATGAGAGGAAGGGGATACTTGATCTTGATAGTCAGCTTGTTGAGTGCCCGATAATCCACACATAAGCAAAGACTACTATCATGCTTCTTTTGAAATAAGACAGGTGCACCGAATGGGGCCTTAGATGGCCTGATAAAGCCTGCTTCCAATAACTTTGTAAGCTGCTTCCTTAACTCATTCAACTCAAGAATTGCTATTCTATATGGTGCACGAGCTGGTGGTTTTGCCCCTGGCACTAACTCGATAGCATGATTCACACCTCGGCGTGGAGGCAACTCCTTAGGCAACTGTTCAGGCATAACATTTGCAAATTGCCTTAAAACCTTCTTGATTGCGGCTAGGACAGGAGTAGAATCAAGAGCTTCATTCAACTTCAATGTTGCAACCTAAGTTTTCTCACCATGCCTAACACCTCTCTTGAGTTGCATAGCTGAGACAAACCGGTCACTGTTGTTGGTGGCCATAGCAGGAATGAGACATGGCTTATCCCCCATGACACACATACTATTAGAATAAGGCATGACTGCCGTCTTTGTGCTTCTCAAGAAATCCAACCCAATGATGGCTTGAAAGTCATCCATGGGCACTGCAGGGAAATCTACTCTTCCTTCCCAAGTGATGACCTTCAAATGAACAGATTTTGCAACCCCATAGATAGGCTGTGCTGCCGAGTTAACCGCATTGATGCTGCTGCTATCCTTCTCTAAAGATAGCCCAAGTCTTTCAACTTCCATCCCCGCAACAAAGTTGTGGGTGGCCTCGGTGTCAATCAACGCACGAAGGGGCTTCCCATTGAGTTTTACATCCACAAACATCAAACCTTTGTTGGATGACTTGCTCTTGTTCAACTTGCCTGATGATTCTCTACTATACATGGGTTTCTTCCCTTTGCCTTCATCTTTAGACTTCACAAGTTGTTTGGGATCTGAATGTTTGCCCACTTTGCCACTCTTGGCATTCTTCTTAGGCCTCCATGTAGAAGCCTTCTTCTCTATGGCATTCATCATATGAAAGGCTCCCACTCTAGAGTCAGCTGCCTTAGAACCCTTGACACTTCTCTTAGACCGCACGTCTTCTTCTTCGCTATCATCATCACTTGGTTGAGAGACATGGTCAGACACAGTTGCTAGAGCATTCAAGGCACGCTTTTGTGGACAATCAGATAACTGGTGTGGCCCATTGCATAAGAAACAAGAGATAGGGCCTTTTGTTTTGCTTGTAGAGAATTGTTGAGGGGATTTTGCTTTGTCACCATAGCTCTTCTGTTGCCATTGTCCTCCACCTGAATGGGTTTTGGATGTAGAAGTGTTGGCTCCCCCACTCTTAGGTTTGCCATAGCCTTGGGACTTTCCACCTCCCTTACTCTTGCGCGGGGAACCACTATCCCGTTGCTTAGGTTCGGCGTAGTCCGTAAGGCATTCAGCTGCTGCTTGTGCATGGGCTAAATCTTGCGCTCTTTGCCTTTGAAGTTCAACTCTGGCCCATGGCTTCAATCCCTCAAGAAAGAAGAAAAGCTTGTCTTTCTCTGATATATCTTTGATGTCCAGCATAAGCCTAGAGAATTCTTTCACATAATCTCTTATAGTGCCGGTGTGCTTGAGATCCCGCAAAGCACGCCGGGTATTATACTCAACATTTTCAGGGAAGAATTGGAGCTTAAGTTCATGCTTAAGTTGCTCCAAAGTCTTAATTGTGCATAAGCTGCATTGCATCTCATCATGTTTAGTCCGCCACCATAACTTGGCATCACTGGAGAAATACATTGTGGCCATAGAAATCCTTGTCTCCTCAGCATCGGCTTTTCACAGCTTTGAAATATTGCTCCATATCAAAAAGAAAGTTGTCTAACTCCTTGGCATCTCGGGCGCCACCATAGGCACGGGGCTCGGGCACACGCGCCCTAGTGAATTCCATGCCACCACTAGGTGCATTGCCAATGGTACGGGTAAGAACACCAACCCAGCCACTGAGATCTTCAATCTCCAGCCTGAGTTCAGTCACAACATCCTCAAAATCATGCCCTTAAATAGGGCCATGAGTTTGCTCAAGATCATAAACCCATTGCTGAAGGGTGGCTAATGAAGCTGCCATGAATTCCATGTTGTCCATACGCTGCTCCAAGAGCTCAATTCTCTCCATTTGCGTGGGTTGACGGTTGCCAGCACCCTCCATTCAAAAAGCCAATAATAGAGAAAGCCAAATAGACTGGGCTCTGATACCAACTGTCACACACTGGCAATGCGGAAGCCTTGACAAGGATATAAAAGTGTGTGTGGCGCTAGTTAACTCCCTCCTCTAGCCTGCCAATAAAGCTTGAAAGATTTGCAAAGACAAGCAAACACAATATTAGTTATGTTGATGAGCCACAAGATTGGAGACAAGCCACAAAATAGCAATCAATAAGCTAAAATTGAAGTAGCAACAATTGAAAGGCTTTGCACAATATAAAGGCGAAATGAATTTTTCATTACTCAAAAGAAGGCATTACAATAGTTGAACAATGCACTAAAAGTGCTACAAAAGTTGCCTTACCATAAGTTAGGTTGGGATACATTAAAGGCACAAGTGGTCTGGTTCAACACTTGGATACCCCCTCCTTATATATTGGTTGTTAAGCCATTTCCTAGCTGGTAGGAGGAAACATCCACTATGTTTGAAGAGTCATAATGGATTTTTAATAATTCTACAAAAATAGAAAAATTACAACTCTTGGACTCAAAACACCTTTAATACTAAGGTATTTACATAAAAATTTACAAGACAAAAAGATTACATTTGACCCTCTAAAAGTTGGCATAAAGTTGTTACTTGGTGGCTAGCTTGCTTCATGGCATGTCTTGGACTATCTTGCACTATGCCTTGGGCCATTGCTTGCACTTGCACCAACAACTTCTTAGGCATGTCTTTGGCTCTCTTAAAGGGCACAAATGAGTGTGGCATCAAGTTGTTGACTCTTGGATGGGCGTACCTTGACACCTTACCACTCCCCGTCAAGAGCACCTCCAATCCTCCAATCCTGTCACATTTCAAGTTTATTAGAAAAAGAAAAATGCTTGGGACCTTTTTTTGGGATCTTTATAATTTTTTTAAAATCTCATTTATTGATATATGTGTGAGACTTACTTATATATGTGTGGAGTCCACATCATCAATAGTTGAGATCCAAGGAGAGTTGTGAGGGTCTTCAAAAAAAAAAGAAAATCTCAATCATTGTTGTTAAATAAATGATAAATAGAGAGGGAGTTTTAAGAGCATCTCGAATCCTCTAATCTTGTAACCTTTCAAGTTTATTAAATAAATGATAAATAGAGAGGGATTTTTAAGAGCATTTTTAATGGTTTTTATTAGAGCTGCTATTGTTATAATATAGCAGTTGTGTTAAAAAATGATGCTCTAATGGTTGAATATCTCAGCCGTTGGATCTTTATATGAGAGGGTGAATTATATTTAATTTTTTTTTAAAGTTTGCAATTGTTTTTTAATTTTTTATATTTATCTAGTCAGGTATAATGCATATATATATATATATATATATATTTACAAATAGTTGAAAAAAAGTCAGAAAAGATAAAAATTAACAAAAAAAAAACTCCTGAAAAATTTATATCCAAATAACACCTACAAACTTAGAGGAAAAGTTGGTTAAGATTTATCAAAATAACATGTGACCATTAGAGTACTATTACTATAAATTGGCAGAATAACACTATTCATTACCAAATTATAGCAATAACAATGTTATTTTGACAAACACTCTGAGAGATGAGAAATTTTTGTATGTGAATAGGATACATGTCATGTGGTACCTTCTATTATTGTGATTAACTTTGACAGCAGGGTTCACTACATTTATGTTAAGTGTTTGAGAAATAATAATAAACATATATATTTGTGATTAGTAGAAAGTAGTGTCACGTTGTACCCTATTGACACAAAAATTCTCGAGATGAGAAAAATTTGACAAAAATTTCTCCGGGGAGATGCTCTAATCAAAAAAATCCCAAGAACTCAACTTGAAACTTGCGACTCCCCCTCTTATAGCAGGACCCACCTTTCTATTCTAAGAGCAGGTTTTAGGCAATTGCCGCTGGCCATACACTCCTATTTTCAAACAAGACTGCCCACGCCATTGCTTCAAAATAACTAATAGGAAAACATTTTTATTATTAATACATACTGTGGGGATGTATTTTCTGAGTACCAACACGTGGCAAGGTGACGCCGACGTGTCAGCCGAGGTGCCACGTGTCCTGGTCGTTATGCCGAGGTGATCTCGGTTAGGCCGAGGTTATCTCCGAAGATATCGGAATCCGAGATAAGCGGATAGGGGACAAGAGTCCTAGAATGAAGAGGAAAATCAACCTAGATATGGACAAGAGTCCTAGATTGGGAGAAGACTTCAGTTTGGGTAAAGATAGAACTCTTAGAGAGTTTATTCTAATCCCACTGGGAGTCCCAGATTAGCAATAATCCTGAGTCCATTAGGGCCAGGCTCCTATTGGGACTAGGATTGTATTGGCTATAAAAGAGAGGCACCCCCATGGGTCTAAGGTATGTTTTTTATACTCAAGCTTGTGAGTTGAATACTTGATTATCTCAGAAGAGATATCTCGACTTGATCGTCGGAGTGCCCCCGGGTGGAAGAACCACTGCCGGAGTCTTTTCTTTCTGTGCAGGTTACAGGGAGCCATCCACTCTGCCTGTGTTCTTCCGCTGAATCACTAAGGAGGGCAGTGTGATCGGAAATTCACTCACACAATTTGGCGCCGTCTGTGGGAACGAGAGAAGAGTAGATGGCCAGTAACACGCAGAAGGAAAAGGTTGGGGACGACACTCCAGTTGGGAGTGGAAGGCCCGTCGACCTTAACGCGGAAGAAGGAGACCGCAACGAGGAAGTTCGTGATCAGAATCACGCCGAGAACGCCGTCGGCCAAAACGGTGATACATCAAAGAAAGCGGACAGGGGCAAATACTATAACGAGGACGACCTTCAGACATGGAAAGACAGATGTCTAAGGAGGGATGAAGAAGTAAAGGAGATGGCAAATAAGTTGGCAGACCTTCAATCGGTCGTCAACTTCATGATGCAGAATAATGTCATGCAGCCTCCATACCCGCTGCAGGACACACCAATGCCAGCAGCAAACGCCCAGAAGAAGGGACGGAAAGAAATCCCGGCCCCTCAAAGACACGAGGAGCGGAAGGTACTCACCGACCCTCCAGGGAAGTCGGCCGAGAAGAGCCGAGAAGAGAAGAGTCCCGAAGGACATATCGCGAGAAGGAAGCAGACCCCAAAGAACATCGGCATGTTCCGGGGCGGATATTGTGTTTCGATGCGTCCTGCGGAGAAGGATCGAAAAGAGGCCACCATGAGGCCGAGAGTAGTACGCCGAAAAGGTTGAAGCCCAATGACAGCCGGGCTGCAGGAAGAAGTAAAGAGGACTTGAGAGATTACCTCAAGAGGAAACAGGAGAACGCCGGAGCCGAAGTAACTTCCCCGGTTAAGCCGAGGACTCCATTCTCGGCAGAATTGGATAGATTCGTCGCGCCGAAAAGATTCAGTATGCCGAGGCTCCAGATATACGATGGTAAGTCGGACCCTAACTTCCATGTTGGATTATTTTTGAATTCCATGGCTTTGTACAGTGGGAACGAGCCGTTGCTCTGCAAAGTGTTCCCTTCATCCTTCGGGGAGATTGCATCAGACTGGTTCCACAAACTACCAAAGGGGAGCGTGAAGAGCTGGGAAGGCCTGGCCGAGATGTTTGTGGCCAGGTTCATAACAAACAAGCTGCAGCCATTGAGGGTGGATGCATTGATGGCTCTGAAGATCGGCAAAGAGGAGAGCCTCAGAGCCTATGCAAAGCGGTACTACGAGGTGTTCAATCGAATACCTGAATGCAACCAGGAGGTGGCGGTCGTGTCTTTCAAGAACGGCCTAAAAGATGACTGCCCATTGCGGAAGTCTTTGGCGAAAACCCTGCCAAAGAGCATGGAAGAACTCATGGCGAGAATTGAGAAGTACGCACGAGCCGAGGAAGACACCTCGGGGAACAAGGATACGAAGACAGAAAAAGGCAACGGCTCGCCGAAGCGAGGCCGAGGTAACAATGGACAGAACAAACAGGAGACAGAGTTGAGGACTAAACAAGCAGTGACGACGGTGTTCCGAATTCCGGTCCAAAAAGTCCTTGACCAAATTCGAAATCAGCCCTACTTCAGGGCGCCGGCAAGAGCACAAGGAGAATTTATGGGGAGAAACCTTGGTAGGCGTTGTGCCTATCACAATGAACAGGGTCACCCAACTCAGGGTTGCAGAGCCCTTAAAGCACATCTAGAAGATCTGGTGAGGCAAGGCCATTTGAGAGACCTTGTAGATGAGGCCCGAACCAGGGAAGAGCAGGCACGATTGCCTCAAGCACCAGCTGACCGCCCCAAATAAGCAGCAACCACAGGCTGGTGGACCTCGGGTGGTTAACGTGATCCACTCAAAAGTGAATGAAAACGACATACGGGGGGAGACGCAAAGGGTGAAACATCTGCAGCATGTCAACCAGGTCGGATTGAAAAGACCTCGGCCTGAAGATTGCCAAGGACCAATGATAACCTTCACAGAGGCCGACCTCGACACGGTTCAACACCCGCACAATGATGCCCTGGTAGTATCCCTCCAGGTTGGGGAGTGCCAGGTGAAACGCATCTTGATTGATCAGGGCAGCTCCTGCGACATCATGTATGTCAGATGCTACAAGGAGTTAGGCCTTCACCCTGATGACATGGACCAGTCAAACGGCGCGATGGTTGGCTTCAATGGAACGCCAACATGGCCTTTAGGCGCAACGAGCTTGGAGGTACAAGCTGGAATGAAGAAAATAAAGACAGAATTTATTGTGATTGATGCGCCTTCGCCTTACAACATCATCCTGGGGAGGCCGTGGTTGCACGCAATGGGGGCAGTTCCCTCAACCTTGCATCAACTGCTACGATTCCCAACAGAACATGGGATTGAGGAAATCAGAGGAGATCAGTTGCAGGCAAAAAATTGCTCCATGGCAGCAATGAAGTTAACCTGCAGCATTCGAGAACCAGAAGAAGCAGAGGTTCAAGAAGAGGACATGAAGGTCCTAGATGATGTCGGCAAGGAGCCGACCGAGAAGAGTGAAGAAGCATTGAAGAAAATCTTCGTCCAAGAGGGCGATGAGGAACGCTTCTTCCTTCTTGGCACGGGATTAGCCAAAGAAGAAGAAAGGGAGTTGGAAGCCTTTCTGAGGAAAAATATTGAGGTGTTCGCCTGGACACCTTATGAAATGCCTGGCATTGACCCCGAGGTCACATGCCACAGACTCAACGTTGACAGGTCGGCCAAACCTGTAATACAACGAGCCAGAAGACCGACGTTGATGCACGCCGAGCAAAGGAAGAGGAAGTAGCGACTTCTAGAGGCCAGGCCATCCGAGAAGCCAATTATTCGACGTGGTTATCAAATACCGTGGTAGTAAAGAAGAAGAATGGCAAGTGGAGGGTGCGTGGACTTCACAAATTTGAACAAAGCTTGTCCCAAAGATGCTTCCCCGCCAAAGATCGACCCGGTTGGTGGACGCCACATCTGGACATGGAAGGATGAGCTTCTTGGACGCATATAGGGGGTATCACCAGATAGCCATGTACCCCCCGGATGAAGAGAAGACAGCGTTCATCACTTCGAAAGGTTTGTACTGTTACAGAGTCATGCCTTTTGGGTTGAAGAACGTAGGAGCAACTTACCAAAGGCTGGTGACCAAGATGTTCAAACGTCTGATTGGCCGAACTGTAGAAGTCTACATTGATGATATGGTCGTGAAGACCAAGGAACCAAAGGATCATCTTGCTGACTTGGAAGAGGTCTTTGACATACTCAAAACATATCGGCTCCGACTAAACGCATCGAAATGCGCGTTTGGAGTCGGATCCGGTAAGTTCTTGTGGTACCTGGTGACTAGAAAGGGCATTGAAGCCAGCCCAGATCAGATCAAGGCCATTCTGGAGTTACAGAGTCCGACATCGCTAAACAGTTCAGATGCATCTTGGAAGGGCCGCACCCTAAACAGTTCATAAGTCGGGTTCGGACAAGTGTAAACCTTTTTTCAACTGGTGAAAAAGGCCTCGTATTTTTATGGACAGAGGAATGTGAGGTCGCCTGGCCGACCAAGAGGTACCTTACCTCGCTCGATCCTCTCAACACCTCAACCCGGGAGGAATTGTTCTTATACCTAGCAGCTTTGAACACGCAGAAGTGCCGTGATTGTCCGAAAAGAGAAGGGAGAATGTATGCGCCTACTATGTAAGTAAAACCTTGGCCGATGCAGAAACAAGGTATTTACCACTGGAGAAACTAATGCTGGCCTTGGTAATGGCCTCAAAGAAGCTGAACCATTATTTTCAGGCTCACAAGATAGTGGTTCTCACAGAGCACCCATTAAAATCCTTGTTGCAACAAGGAGACCTGACTGGAAGAATTGCAAGATGGGCAGTAATTTTGGGCCAGTACGACCTGGAGTTCAGGCCAAGAACCGCAATTAAGGGCCAAGTCTTGGCAGACTTCGTGGCTGAGTTCTCGCCAGAATACATCGAACATCCGGCTCCGTTGAGCCGAGATGAACGATGTCCACACAAGGAAGGAGAAGCCCAGCCAAAGGATAAGGAACCGAGAAAGGAAAACTCGCACCTGCAAAGATCTACATCGGCGACTCCTTTCAACTTTTTGTTGATGGAAGCTCAAACCGCAGGTGCAAAGGTGAGTAGTGCTAATTTCCCCCGATGGGGAGATATTGGAACAGTCCATTCGACTGGGGTTCAAAGCCTCGAATAATGAGGCGGAATATGAAGCACTGATTGCTGGACTGAAGCTGGCAGTAGCGGCAGAGGCAGATGAGGTAATAGTTTTTTGTGACTCACAACTTATAGTGAATCAAACTACAGGAGAGTTTGCCGCCCGAGATGAAAGGATGTCGGCATACGCAAAAGAAGTCATCAGGCTGGCAGACATGTTTCAAAACTGCCGACTTCTTTAGGTTAGCCGAGATGATAACAACCACGCCGACGCGCTGGCCAATTTGGCAAGTTCAGTGCAAACCGGGAAGACGAGGACAATAATGATTGATTACCTACAGCCCGAAAGATAGAGCCACCACACACAATGCAAGAAGCATTATGTGGACTTGGGACCAAGTCGGATGGATGCAATTGTTGCATTCTGAAGAGGGCAAGCCGAGAAGATCGAAAGGAAGCACACAAGGTCGATTGAAGTCGGCAAGATTCAAATGACAAGGACATCTCTACAGAAGATCCTTCACTGGACCTCTTTTAAGGTGTGTACACCCTCTTCAGGTCGAAGACTTTCTGTATGAAATTCATGAAGGAGTTTGTGGAAGCCACGCAGGGGGTAGATCGTTAGCTCACAGGGCCATTACCCAGGGGTATTTGTGGCCCTATATGCAAAAAGATGCAGAAGCCTATGTGAAGAAGTATGAACAATGCTAGAGGTTTGCACCATTGATACATCAGCCAGCTGCTGACCTGAACCCTGTTTCCAGCCCTTGGCCATTTGCCCAATGGGGGATGGATCTCGTTGGACAATTGCCCCAAGCCACTAGACAGCGGAAGTACCTACTGGTAGCAACAGACCACTTCACAAAATGGATAGAAGCAGAGCCCCTTGCCAAAATCCGAGATGTGGATGTGAAGAACTTCATCTGGAAAAACATCATCACTAGATTTGGGATTCCAAGGGCAATCGTTGCCGACAACGGAACACAGTTTGACAGCAAGCTCATCAAGAATTTTTGCGCCAAGTTCAAGATAAAGAACTATTTTTCAACACCAAGCTTTCCCCAAAGTAATGGGCAAGCCGAAGCATCAAACAAAGTCATTCTAGATGGAATAAAGAAGAGGCTGCAGCAAAGAAAAGGGAAGTGGGTAGACGAATTGCCCAACGTGCTCTGGGCATATCGCACTACGCCGAGAAGATCAACAGGGGAATCCCCCTTTGCCATGGCTTATGGCACAGAAGCAGTCATTCCATTGGAGATCGGCATCCCAGGGATCAGAACACAGGGAGTTGAGAACGGGTCTAATGATGTGCTCTTAGCCCGAGATCTGGACCTACTAGAAGAAAGAAGAGAGAAAGCTGCAATCCAGCTTGCAGCATACCAGCAACAGCTTGCCAAAGCTTACAACAAGAAGGTCAACCCAAGGGATTTTCAAGTCAACGACCTAGTCTTGAGAAAATTCGTCGGCAATAAGAAGGATCCCAGAGAGGGCAAGCTTGGCCCAAACTGGGAAGGCCCATATAGAATCACCTCGGCGTTAGGGAATGGGGCATATCGGCTCGAAGATAATGAGGGCAAAGCATTGCCTAGACCATGGAACACTTGTAATTTAAAGTTTTTCTATCATTAGACGTTCTTTGATTTTTTTTGCTGATATGACCAATAAAATCTTAGCAGAATTTCTCTGAACTTATACAACTTTGCATGATGTTGTTTTTTGAATAATGAGAACCCAAGAGGAACTTAGGTTCACATTGGGGGTAGAGAGAAGACATTAGTAATGCTTAGCCGAAGTTAAGCCAAGATAAATTCCTTATCTTTACTTGTTGAAATTTGTAGCAATTTACAAGTTAAAGTTAAGCCGAGATAAATTCCTTATCTTTACTTGTTGAAATTTGTAGCAATTTACAAGTTAAAGTTAAGCCGAGATATATTCCTTATCTTTACTTGTTGAAATTTGTAGCAATTTACAAGTTAAAGTTAAGCCGAGATATATTCCTTATCTTTACTTGTTGAAATTTGTAGCAATTTACAAGTTAAAGTTAAGCTGAGATAAATTCCTTATCTTTACTTGTTGAAATTTGTAGCAATTTACAAGTTAAAGTTAAGCTAAGATAAATTCCTTATCTTTACTTGTTGAAATTTATAGCAATTTACAAGTTAAAGTTAAGCCGAGATAAATTCCTTATCTTTACTTGTTGAAATTTGTAGCAATTTACAAGTTAAAGTTAAGCTAATATGATTGTTATCTTCACTTGTTGAAATTTGTAGCAATTTACAAGATGAAGATTAATTGAATTTATATGCTTTATACTTGTTGAAGCTTATGACAAGTTTACAGGTGAAGCCCTAGCCGATGTAAATCTTCAGGTAAACATACCCGAGGTATGTAAACCCCGAGGAGATTGTGCAAGGGAAGAATTGTATGAATCATGTGAAATATTCTAAGTATAAAACTACGCAGAAGCAAGAAAGAAGAATTTAAAGACTGAAGCATTCAGAAAGAAACAGTTGCATATGAAAGGAAGGCACTGTGGCCTAAGCAAAAATCTTGTTCTCAAGTTACATAGAAGGCACATCGGCCACAAGAGACAAAGTACAAGAAAGAAAAGTAGAAAACATCTAAACTCCTTCAGCATTAACAGTAGATTGGGCGGGAATGTCGGAAGGATCTGGAGGAATGATCTCTGCTCCCTTGTCCACCACAACCTCAGCTTCTTTATTTGACGAGACCTCGGCCACTTTATCTGCTGCGACTTCAGCATCAATCTCAGCCAGGGTTTCATCAACACTCCTCTCTGCCAAAAGAAGGTCAGAGGATAGAGTGCCGATGTCCGCCTTTTTGGAAGCAGCATCGAGGTCTTCATCTCCAGTCAAGTCCAGGACTTGATCACCCTTTGGAGGAGATTTGGCCTTCCTCACCAGGGCTTCATCTTCACCTTCACTTTCCTCTTCAGCCTCGGCTTCAGAATCATCTTCTTTAGCTTGGCTTGGAGATGGAGGAAGAGGACAAGGAAGACGCATGGCCTTGGTCTTGCGCCATGGCGAGTCGACTGGAAGATCAAGCTTTTTGGCCAAAGCATTCCAACCTAGGGAATATCCCTTGTTGCATGCTTGCTTGACCTGAAGCTTATAGTCTTCAAATGACGCTATTATGCCTTCTTTATAAGCAAGATCAATTTACTCTCTTGGTGGCCAAGGCTTCTTGTAGCTCCTTTTACTCTGGGCTACTTTTTTTCGGCTTCTTTTTTTCGAGACAAAGCAGCTTTTTAAATTTCGGCCTTTTCATCGGCTATTTGTTTAGCCTTGGTTGCGGCCTCAGCCTGGTCCTCCAGTTTTTTCATCTTGAGCTGGAGGGCCTTGTTTTGTTTATGGAGAAGAGCAAATTCCTTCTCCATGTCGGCTAACTTCTTTGCTGTTTCAAAAGCCTGCATGGAGAAGGTATGGGCGTGTTGGATGGCCTGGAAGAATACAAGGCAAAAGTCATTATAAACATTTCAAAATTTTATAAGTATAAAAGACAAGTTATCAAATTCAAAGACTTACTTGGACTGAATGCTGCATCATGAAGGCGTAATTCTCATAGCCGCTCATTTTTTCGTTACGCTCCATATCGCCCTCAAGAAGGACTGCTGTGCTGAGCGCCACGCCGATGTTGACGTCGGCAGCACTTTCGTTGGTGTAGACCGGCCTGTTTTCAAGAGTAACTTTGGGTTCCCAGGGAACTTTGGGAACCCTGGAACCCGAAGTTGAGGCAGATGTAGACCTCGGCTTCTTTTGTTGAGCATACCCTGACGGTTGGGCTTCTGCTGGTCTTTTAGCAGAGCGTAGTGGTCTTCTGCCACCGCTAGTCGAGATTGGCAGGCATCTTCACCAAGATCGCCTCGCCGCCTTCGCTTTGGTTGGGCCTTCTTGGTTCTCTTCGCTTTGGTGGGGCAGAGGTTGGTGGTGCATCATCCATATCGTCTGGAAGATCGCCAAGAGGTTCAAAGACCACTTTCGTTGGTTTTTCCATCTCGGTTGTTTTAACAAGCTTTCGCCGCGTTCTTTGGAGCCGAGGTTGATGGTCGATCGGTTGGCTCAGATGGAGGCACTGCTCAGAGAAGCAGTTGATGGAGAAGCGCTCTTCTTCCTCTTCCTTGGAACGTCGGCCAACTTGGACGTGTAAGTGGGGATGAAGTTCAATAACAATGGAGCTTTTCGTCGCTGAAGTGGAAGGTCTAAGAGCTTTTTCAGGTCGGGCCTGAGGAAATATGATTGGCGAAAATCCTTGGGTGGCTGGCGAACGTCTGCAAAAAAGAAACACAACATTAGAAACAGATAAAATTTGGAAAAAATTGAAGGAAACAACAGCTAAGCAGTCAATGATGGGCTCTTACCCTTGCCTTCCTTGACCGTTCGAGGAAGAGGGAAGAGTTGAACTTCTTCATCTGGGGCAAATTCCCAGTTTCCAGAAACGATCAAGTAATCATCTCCAGCCCCTTTGTTGGAGTCTGGAAGGTCGGCTACTATTTTATAGGCAGTTGACCTCGGCTTGAGGTAGTAGACATAACCCTTTTCCTTAAGGTTCAGGGGGCACATTGTGTAGCAATATTGGATGTCTGCTAGAGTGATCCTAACGTTCTCTTGCCGAGCTAAGGCTATTATTCCGTTGAGTGTCCTATAGGTGTTAATGGAAAGTTGCATGGGGATCAGGGTGTAGTAGTGAAGGACTTCGCGGAAGAGGGGATCTAGAGGGAACCTAAGTCCACACTGGATGAAGGCCACCACAGGGAAAGGCATTTTATCACCATCGGGCATAATGGAGTCCTTCTCCTCAGCTAGTCTGAGGTGGACATCCTCTGGTATGGAAAATTCTTGCCTAAAGTTTTGAAGCTTGGTTGGGGTATTGACTCTATCCCTCCACACACCCATGGTCTTGATATAAACAAGTGTTCGACTACAGAAACAGAGTATTCCTAAAGGGCTCTTAGGACCTCGGCTTGACCTATGTGTATGTTGGGGAAGTTGGTTTCAGTTTTTCCTAAAAGATTGAAGGTTCTACAGCAAATCCCAAGCCTAAATCTACGAATAATGAGTATGAAAGGAAGAAAATCTGGAAAACAGGAAAGCAAAAAGAAGTCTCAGATTCAAGAACACGAAAGAGTGGAAGGCCAAAAACAGAGGTGAAACGGTACAAATATTCGCAGTATAAACAAAATAATGAGATGAGGTACGTGATTTACAAATCAGATACAGAACAGTCAAGTAACGAGAAATCTCAGAAACAAGCAAGAACTGGGAAAAGAAGGGAACGATGGCTTACCAGAAAAAGGTGAGGCCGGGATGAAGCTTCGCCGAGGTCAGATAATGGATGCAATAGTAGCAAGAGCTTCAGAGCTTCGCAGAAATGGCAGATGGAGGCAGTTGCAGGGCTTCGGGCAAGAGTAATGGCAGAATTGAAAGAGAAAAAGTTTTAGAGAGAAAGAAAGCAAGGAGATTCAAAATGCAAAAGTGAAGGAGAAAGAGAGAGGGAATCGTTTTTGCCAAAATTTGAAACGGCAGCAAAAAAACAGCAAATTATTACGCCTAGGGTAACGCATGCGTCAGACGGCGCAGGCAGAGAAAAGATGGCTTGTAGGCGCGTCAATGGTACGGACCAGTAAGAATGAAACGCGTCATCAGAACGGTTGAAAATTGGTGCATGACAGCTCATGCGCGTAAGGGAATTGATTTGATTCTGAAGAGGACATGCCGGCCTGGAATAAATGATCTCGGCTAGAAAGTTCTTAGGCCGATGTACGAGAAAAAGTTCGAAGATAGGTTCCATCACCTCAGAATGCCGAGGTAATAGAACCTAGGGGCGCTAGGGGATGTATTTTCTGAGTACCAACACGTGGCAAGGTGACGCCGACGTGTCAGCCGAGGTGCCACGTGTCCTGGTCGTTATGCCGAGGTGATCTCGGTTAGGCCGAGGTTATCTCCGAAGATATCGGAATCCGAGATAAGCGGATAGGGGACAAGAGTCCTAGAATGAAGAGGAAACTCAACCTAGATATGGACAAGAGTCCTAGATTGGGAGAAGACTTCAGTTTGGGTAAAGATAGAACTCTTAGAGAGTTTATTCTAATCCCACTGGGAGTCCCAGATTAGCAATAATCCTGAGTCCATTAGGGCCAGGCTCCTATTGGGACTAGGATTGTATTGGCTATAAAAGAGAGGCACCCCCATGGGTCTAAGGTATGTTTTTTATACTCAAGCTTGTGAGTTGAATACTTGATTATCTGTAAGAGATATACTGACTTGATCGTCGGAGTGCCCCCGGGTGGAAGAACCACCGCCGGAGTCTTTTCTTTCTGTGCAGGTTACAGGGAGCCATCCACTCTGCCTGTGTTCTTCCGCTGAATCACTAAGGAGGGCAGTGTGATCGGAAATTCACTCACACACATACATTTCATTCTTTTGTCAAATACTCTTTTTTTAACAAATAATCAATATCAAAATAATTTAAAATAATATATTTATGATATCATAGTTAATTTTGGTTGATCTGACAATTGAACCAATAAATTTTTTTAATCAATAAAAAAGAATTTTATTGATAAAGATAGCTTACAAAACAGATGAAAGTCATCAATAAAGAAAGTGAGTGCAAAATCATCAAAACGAAATTGAACGATTTTAACCAAATTGGTTCCAAAAAATAATTTTAATCATTTGTCAGCACCACACCAAAAGTTGGTAAGTTAGTGAGGAACCAATTACAACAAAACAAAAAATACTGTCTGTTTGGTAATATTTACGTTTTCAGTTTATATTTACAAAAATTTTATAAATTAGTTTTTGTTTATTTTTTGTTTATTATTAAAAAAACATAAACTACAAACGCGTTTGGTAATTTACAAAATGTTTAAAAAAATTTAAAAATATAAAAAAGAGTGAGAAATGGCAAGTGGCAGCGGAAGACGGTGGTAGAAAGTGGTGATGGTGGGTGGTGGGTAGCGGGTGGTGGTGGGTGAGTGGTGGTGGTGGGTGGTTGGGTGACGGTGGCGGGTAGTGGGTGGTGGTGGTGGTGGTGGTGGTGACGGGTGGTGGGTGGTGGTGGCAGGTGGGTGGCAGATGGCGGATGACGGGTGGTGGTGGGTGGTGGCGGGTGGGTGGTGGTGGCGGGTGGTGGGTGGTGGTGATGGAGGGTGGTGGGTGGCAAATAGCGGGTGGTGGCGGGTAGGTGGTGGTAGCGGGTAGGTGTCGGGTGGTGATGGTGGGTGGGTGACGGTGGCGGGTGGTGGGTGGTAGCGAGTGGGTGGTGGTGGCGGGTGGTGGTGGTAGTGGGTGGGTGGGTGACGGTGGCGGGTAGTGAGTGGGAGCGAGTGGGTGGTGGTGGTGGTGGGTAGGTGGCGGATGGCGGATGGTGGTGGTGGGTGGTGGTGGTAGGTGGGTGACAAGGTGGGTGGTAGCGAGTGGGTGGTGGTGGCAGGTGGGTGGCGGATGGCGGGTGGTGGTGGTGGGTGGGTGGGTGACGGTGGCGGGTGGTGGGTGGTAGCGAGTGGGTGATGGTGGCGGGTGGGTGACGGATGGGTGGTGAGTGATGATGGTGGTGGTGGTGGTGGCGGTGGTGGCGGGTGGGTGGTGGATGGTGGTGGCAGGTGGCTGGTGAGTGGTGGTGGCACGTAAGTGGCGGGTGGTGGTGGTGGCGGGCGGTGGATGGTAGTGGCGGGTGGATAGCAGGTGGGTGGTGGTGGTGGTGAGGGGTGGATGGTGGCGGCGAGTGGTGGCGAGTTGTGGGTGGTGGTGGCAGGTGGGTGGTGAGTGGTGGTGGTAAGTGGTGGTAGGGAGTGGGTGGTGGTGGCGAAAGACGGTGGTGGAAAATGGTGGCAGGTGGTGGCTAGTGTTGGGTGGTAAAAAAAAAAAAAAAAACTCAAAACTCAAAATGGAAACACATTTGTTGTGTTTTCATTTTTTGGCCAAATTTATAAACTGAGATCACTGATTTATAAATAAAAAATTTTACCAAACAAGTTTTTATTTGAGTTTTTAAAAATTTTGTAAATATAAACAGAAAACTGAAAACGTAAGTGTTACCAAACGACACCTAACAGTCCAACCCACCATTCGAACCAACCAAAGAGATAACAAAAACATTATCTCAAAGATTTCACTCCAAAAGCAAAGAATGCAACCAGCAGCAAGCTTCCAATTTTCCTTAATCCGGCCCATTTTCTAATTTCCTCAACGGTTCAACTTTCCAAACATTATTGTATAGATAAAAAGAAGGGAAGATTGCAAATAAATGGAATTTCTACAAAATATTATTAAAATTGATTAAATTTTTTTTTTTTACAAAATTTGACTATTATAATAAAATAAATCCTAAGTTTTAAATTTTGACGATGTGAACTCTAATCTTTAGATTTATTTCTTATCTAAATCATAATGTAGATTATGTGAAAATACAAGTATAAACACATTAAAAATTTGATAATACCATTTTTCATTTATACGACTAATAAATTATTTATGAAAAGGAAACTAAATATTATTTAAATTAAATTTTATGGGAGCCAAACTTATGAATGTATTTTTATGCTTGATTATTTATTGGCTTAAAAATATCAGCCAAAAAAGCTCATAAATAATGATAAACACTTTTTCCTTTTAATTTTTATTCAAATTTTATTTTAATTCCTTATGTTTTAACTTTTATTTAACGCCTTCAGCTTAGTAATTTTGTAACACCTTTTGTGGTGTGAGGTTTCGGATTCAATTCCTACAGAGAGGAGTTTGATACTGGCTGTGGTAGTGTTTGATTGTCATGACCCGAACCCGTCCCTAGAAGTTTAGGTCAATTATAAATTATCTACAGCCTCAATGACAAAATCAAATTACATAATAATAAGCGGAACTTAGTGGAAACAATAACAATAATTAAATAGTCCATTAAATAGTGCTTATATGACAACTTCATAAGGAGCTTAAATCTCATTCAACATTTCATAGTAATATTTATAATAAACTTTTATCACAACTTCCATCCACACAAAGAAAGTCTTCAAATGAGAAAACAAAAAACTAAACAAAAAGGGTTGACAAAGCTTGGCTCCGCTAGAGACCAAGAACGCCTCATCACGAAGGCACTTCACAAACGGCTTTACAAAAAAGGTGGACTCTTGAAGCAACTTTAGACTTGATGATCCACATGCTCACCTATACAAAACACATAATAATACACATTGAAACACATTGCCTATACAAATATTATATCTTAATTCAACCCATTATATAGGTTTCTAGCTTTATCCTTCTTTAATGATGTCAAACCAATGCTAAGAATGCCTAAAAGAATATGAGAATGGAAATATGCACATGAAAGTATTTTTCAAAAGTTGCTGAAAACAGGGTGTTCGCTTGAGCGCACCTTTAGTCGCTCTAGTGGTCTAGTCATCCTGCAAAAGTACTGAATACTCAAAATCTAGATTTGATGGTTGCTCAACCCATACGTCAAGAGAAATGAGGTTGCTCAAGCAGACTATTGGTCGCTTGAGCAGTCTGTAAAATTTTGCAAAACTTCTGGATAATTGCAAAGTGTGCTTGAGCGATAACTTCACCGCTCAAGTGATGCGGTCAAATTCTGAGTTTCGAAACTGAAAATTTTATTTTCAAAACATAAGTTAAAAGTGAAAAAACTTGCATGGCTAGTTTAAACACATAAAAACTCCTTGTAAATCATGAATATTTGATCAATTACAAGTCATTGGCTCAAAAACCTTACTCAATTCACAAAACCAAACTCAAAAACTTCATGAATTTGCAAAATTGAATTCAAAATTTCCATTCATGTATGGAATTGTTTTCAAACTCTTTCCAAAACTTTCAAAACATGAAATTAAACCTTTAAAACTTGTAATTCTTTGATGCACGTAAGGTTCAACTCCCAATTTCAACAAGCATACCAAAACTCATGCTCAACATGGTAAAATATGATGGAATCATGCATGCATGATCATTTTAAGCCAATCTCATTATCTTCTTGACAATTCCTTCCAATTTACATGCAAATGATCCTAAATAATTCATAAATTTAGCTTTTAGGTGGATTTTCTATAAGAATTAAGGGTCAATTACTCACTTAGAACTTGAATTGATGATTTTGCTAGTTGAATTCTCTTAGTCCTTCTTCCTCTACACAATTCTTGAACTCTCTCTCTCTCTCTCTCTCTCTCTCTCTCTCTAAATTGAAGCTCTCTTTCTCTCTCTCTCTAAATCTCAGCCAAGATGATGAATAATAAGCTTAAATCTCACACTTAACTCATTTATATGCATGAGATTACATTAGCCTAATTAAGAAAACTTAAGATTAATTAATCTAGTTTAATTCTAATTGATTTAATTGTAATTATTTTAATCTGAATCAAATTTTAATTAACTTTCACAAAAAGTTCTAAATATTTAAATTAGCTTATTAAGCTTGTCAATTTCAGTTTCTGAATTCATTTGGGCCTTCAATTTCTGATTCAATTCAGGTATTCACTATAGGAAATTTGAGTTTTGGCGGCGTTTTAAAAACGCCACTAAAAGCTTGAAAAACGCTGCAAAATGTTACAACGACATTTAAAATTTTCGTGGTTGATACACCCACCGTAATAGCTTTACAACATTTGAAAACTATCGCTAAAACCATTAGACAGCATTTTTTAAAACGCCACAAATTCTTTGATGTCTGCTTATATTTTCGTCACAAACTAGCGTATGACGTCATTTTGCATTTTCCTTTTTTTTTTCTTTTTCCCCCCTCCTCCTCTCTCTCTCTCTCTCCCCGAATTTAGATTGAATATTTAACTAAGAACTCAAATGGCTCAAATTTAGATATTCATGCGCCAACCATGCATCAAGCTAATCACAATTTTTACATATCCAATATATTATAATCAACACATCATAAAACGTTGCACGAAGATGGGGAAATAGTGCATAAAAGTACACAAAAAACTCTCCCAAACAAGTGCGCTCACCAAATCAATCAAATGCTGAATATCAACCAACATAATTGCAAATTTCATGAGATTTTTACTACACAAAATATATGTACTCTTCAATCCAAAAATTAAATTTTTTTTTAAAAAAAATCCCCAACTTCATTGGAAGGAAAAATCCCTAGCTTCATTGGAAGGAAATGTATTATTTCTTTGCAATAAATGATTCTAAAAGGGAATTTGAGAGAGATTTATCACAAAAAAAAAAGGGAATTTGAGAGAGAACAAACCACTTGCTTGTTGACATCAAACTTCTCGCAGAGCTTAGATGCCTTAAACAATAATTTGAGACCATGCAAGGACACAAAGTCAGAACACATAAGTCAAATGAAGGTTAATCATTGAACACCCATTTCTCACACAATTTATCATACACTCAAAACACACAAATACATAGATTAAATATGGCCGATTCAATACAAAATGAGAACATGTATAAACAGAAGTAAATCACAAAACCCTTAAATAGGGGAATATAACTGAGTACCCATTTGAGCCAACAGACATTTGAACCGTGTGAACAAAATCCAATCATAGAATTCTAGAATTAAGACACACAATCAGACCCCAACTTTTCAAAGCCTAAAGAATTTCAGAAAAAGTACGAAAAAGCAAACACATTGAGTCAAAAAAAATTCATTGACAAGACATTGTCACCATATAACTCAAATCAACAAAACAAGGAGCCCTTGCTGCCTGAAGGCTAAACCTCAAGAATGGTTGGTGCAATTTAGCCAAGAAAACAAACAAACTTGGACCAAAACCAATAAATTAATAAGACTTAGAATATCTTTGCAGGAGAAATACTTGAAACAACAAGGGATATAGTGTGCATTTGATCTAAATACTCAGCATACATTGCTAAATTAGGCATCAAGCATGTTTATCAAACTTCATTCCCATGATTTGAATTAAAAGAGGTCAAAAAAATTACCAATTTCTACAATGAACTTGAACTAAAAGTATCCATATCTGTCTGGATAAACTTGCTTTGAGAGAGTTCTTCTTGGAATTGGAAGGAATTGACGAGATCCACAAGCTAGGTTTCAAAAATTCTTGCAGTTCATACTTAGACCTACAAAAGAGAATAAAATGAAATGGTACAAATACCAATATCAAGACCTTGTCTACGACCCATAGATCATCGGCCAAATGACACTAACCATTCATGAATTCAAATTCCATTTCTCATCACAACCAAGTCGAAAATTTTAAGGCATGTGATGGTAAGATAAAAAAGAATATTTAAAACATGAATACATACTTGCTCATGAAAGTAAGAATGGAATTAATATAAAAATTAAAGAGTACTAACAAAAAGGACAAATAATTAATAATCAAAGGTAAGGAAGAACCTGAGGTAGTTTATTGATAAATTTAGCAGTATTGGCTTGCTCAGCTGCTGATTTAATCTCTTCTATAGTTCCACCACCCTTCCCATAGGCAATATTGTCCTTGATGCTGCATGTAAACAGCATAGGCTCTTGGCTTACAAGACCGATTTTATTCCTAATCCACTTTAGCTAGAACTCTTTAAGATTACACCATCTATAAGAACTTCACTGGCTTGTGGATCATAAAATCACTCTATCAGACTGATTACTGTCGACTTTCCACTTCCACTTTGTCCAACTAAAGCCGCTGCTGTGCCACTAGGGATGGAAAGTGAGAATCCACTGAATATTTGCTCATCTGATCTGGCTGGATAACTAAAATGAACATCCCTTAACTCTATATCACCACGAATATCATCTAGTTTTTTTCCACTGGTTTTAGATGCATCTATCTCTAGCTTACTTTTTATAGTTTCAAACATCTTGTATGCTGCAACTTGACTTGTGACAAATGCACTCATGCAAGGAGATGCCTGCTCAAGAGGCTTGAATTTGAAACAAGTATACCAAAACCTTATAAATGAAGAAATTTAGAAGTACATGATGATTTAGTTTTGCTTTAGAGATAATAAACTCAAGGTGTTTTAACCTTTAATTGGCTTTTACAGGGTGTACAAATTATCATGGAAATAATATAACTAATTGTGTAGGATGCATATATATATAGTTTAAGAAGCTAACAATTGGGAGGAGGGGGGGGGAATTAAAGGTTTAAAAGTGGCATGCATTCACATGGAACCAACCAAGACAAAAATGATTACATTAATCACAGAACCTCTGCTATATCCCTTATCTACTATCATCTTTCTACCAAACCATATAGCCAAAGCATAAGTGCCAAATGTGATAAACATAACTAATCCAAAACCCAATCCAGTAGCCAAGCCTTCTTGAATACCCAACTTATAAGCATCTAGAAGAGATTTGTTGTAATTAACCACAGCTTGCTTCTCCCTGGTAAATGATGCAACCTATACATAGGAAACATAAATTAATGTTGAACATATATATACTCAAATCAATAAATATAAGAAAATTAAATAGCAGTAGAATCTATCATAAAATAAAGACATGGTTGAAGTTTATCTATCCACAGCCGCTAGGCATGGATTTGCTTGTGGATTAGTTTGCATACTATTCTGATTGAGCCGATAGTCTGTTCAACTATAGTTGCTACTTTAGTATAAGCATTTTGTCTGTTGGATGCCATTTTGGATATGACAAGGGCCATGGCTCCACCTGCTATTACAAGCAGAGGAAGAGGGGCCAACAGGACCAGTGTAAGAAGCCACCCCTTCACGAATGCTATCAAAAAGCCTCCCAAAAATATTGACAGCAGCTATATAAATTTCCCAACCTAGACCATTCAATTCATCAAAACAAAATTAATCAAGATTATATATATATATATAGGTAGATTAGCTTAGCTAGGGATATGACAAAGTGTAGTGCAGAAACATAAATATTTATAATGATGATCTGCCTGTGTTTGTGTTTGTTGTTTGTGGATAGATGGATGGATCATGGATGGTACATACTTTCTCACCCATAACATCTTGAATGAGAATAGTGTTACCTGACATCCGCCCAACAGGTTCTCTAGTATTAAAGCCCCTGCAAGCTATACATTCCAATATCCATAATCATTTTGAACCTATTCCCAAGCCTTCAGAGAAAAACAGAACTGGTAGAATGTCTGAGCTATTGCAGGTAAAAATGAAACTTAGACTCAAAAAAAAAATAAAAATAAAAATAAATAAATAAAAAATCGTTTTCTTTCCCTTGTTGTTGGAAACAGGTGTTTGCAACTTTTTTTAAACAAAGGAATCTAGCGCCCCATGATCGCGACGATTAATGCAGGGCATTGGTGACAGGATTAAAGTAGCAGTTCTATTTTATTCACCTACTTTCACTATGGGTGAAAGTTATTCTGGCTTTTTATTGGGGTTGATACTTTAGACCCCAGTGGAAGAAAGATACCAATAGAAAGATCAATAAGGAATGTGGGTAACAAAATTGTTTCCTAGAATTCCAAACAGTAGAACTGCATAGCTTATCCAGTTGTCCAAACACCATCAAGATCACAAAACACGACCTACAGGCGACGTCATAGTAGACAACGAAGTATATAAAATCTCAGAATTAGAATCCAGCAAAGAAACGACAAAACCTCTGCCAATAAGAGAAATTATTTAAGTGTTATTGGAATAGTACTTCACTTCATTTAGTAATTCACACCTCTCTCATTATCTTCCAAAATTCATGTTAAGATTTTAATACAAAAAATTATGGGTTCATATCAATACATCTTTGAGAGTTGTGTAACATAGTATTTCTCAAGACCCACAAAAGTTTTTATAATTTAAGTGTGAAGGATATATTAATATGGAATATCACATACAATAATTTCTCCACCACCACACCAGATGAGATGTTTTTTAATAAGTAGCAATTTAGGTACACAATAGCAAGCACACAGTAGTAGCACACAGTATCAACATCACCAAAATTTAAAACCAATTAATTTGGCAAATTTATTCAAAATTATTTACTACACTCTAACTGAGTGACTGAAATAAGCATATGATCCACCATACAGTAGCTTGCTTTTTGTGCTCCTTTCGGATACGACGAGCCCTACAGTTCGGACTCCCATGATTCTAAATCTGATTTCACATGTGCAATGTAAAATAGATGAACACAAATGAGTACGAATTCGGCAAATCTTTTGGAAAATCAATTTTAAATCAAAATGCCAAAAATTGACTGTTTTGCCAGATTACAGAGTCGCCACCTAAATATTTTTAAAAAATTTAGGAAACCCGAGACTTGTGCCAAAGGCCACTTATCTGTCATCACCAAAGTGTCTCAGCTCGGGGAACTTAGGTACGAGAGGGGAATGTCATGAATTGAGCACCCCCGCTCGCTTGATCAAAGATTGACCTCTACTAATTATGATGTGATTTTTATTTACATTATATGCTCTTGTTCTAGTTATTAGGCTAACTTACTATGTGATTCACACAACTATAGACTAATTTGCAAAAGTTGGAACACTTTAATTTTATGTTTGTTTGCAAATTTGTTTTGAACACGTGTCATTTGAAAAAGCGAGCTCGTATATGCATGTAATCACAACATGGCAACTTAAACAAAAAGCCTCCATCCACAGGCATTCAAACAAGTATATCACTTAAGCACTTAGCCTCATAGTAATCATGCTTTATATGGAAGCAACAATCACACTCATGTAATATGCTAAAGCACAAAATGCGCGAAAAGAAACAAAAGAGTTAGAAAAAATGCATGACCCAAACTAATGCAACATGACTAATGCAACACATGCGATATGCAATTAATAAGCTTGGCTACAAATATGGGATGTGAATCAATTTGATAGCATGTGGTTTAAGCACGTTTTCGAAGAAGTATTTAAATGACAATGCTTGTTAGCATGATGAACCGAGCCTAATGTATGCAAGACAAATGGATGCTTTATACATGGGAAATGCTAAAAGAAACATGATGTACTATGCTATCCATCATAAGTAAAGAAATAAAATGGAGAAAGAACAGGGTTTGGGAGACATACACCTTATTACGATTTTGCCCTCACGCAAGAGGGTCCAAACGAATGAATTAACTAAACTAGCTAACTACTTATTTGAACACTGAACTTAACTAACTAACTATTCTAGCTAATTAAATTTACAACACAAAATTAATTAATTAATCTAATTAATTACAACTCCAAACTAACTATCTATTCTAACTAATTAATACAAATTAACTAATTAAACGAACTCATTAGTTACATTAAGGAATTAATTAACTAAGAATTAATTACAAGTTTACTACTTTAGGTATAACATACTACTATTACAAAAAAAAGAATTTAACGGGTCTTGAGGAGCAAGGAAATGGCTTATGCATGCACATGAATTTCTCCCCCGAGAATGCCTCCACATTGTTTTTGCACCTCAGCCTCTACTCTGCTCTATAAACAAAGTCGTACTACCAGGCTGAAAAAGGTGGTCGGCAGGCTAGAAGTGGTGGCCAGCCGCCCACTAACAGTGGCCTGCCATATGGTTAAAGTGGCTACCGGCCACTAATGTTGGGTTTCTCCCACTTCAACAGAGCATAAACAGAGCATTCTTAGGGGATGTTTGTCCACCCTGCCTCTCGTTATCATTAAACAAATCAAATGAGGGGTAGGCTTGATTCGTAAGCCATCAATCGACACAAATTCATTGCATGATGGCCTAAGAATCAAGAGATACAATCTCAATAAGTCCACAATGAAAGACCCACAAACCTCCTCCCTATCATGATATTGATCAAGGGAAGTGGTTGACATTGACTCTTGAACCGTTTTCATCACTAACAAGTATGAAAGAACACATGACTGAATGGGTTCAATTAACGTCTGATTGAACCCAAACCATTTTATTATCTTGCTTCATTTTATTCCACAATTTTATTACTCCATTTCATTACCTTTCCATTCATTAATTGATTGAGTCCAAAATGAGCATTAAGTCCACTAAAGGAGGGAAATGTCAAACAAAGGTTTGGTTTAGGCATGAGAGAGATGTCATGTCGTTAGTAATGAACCTCTGAAGAGATTAAACCATTAAGCACAACGATCTCAATCTCAAGCTTAAACAAACAATCGGTTTGAAACGACTCTCAAGGAAAGAAAGAAGCCAAGAAATGAGAGAGGTGCAGAGATGATTAAAGATGAACACAAGTATGGAAAACACTAAATAAATTCTATCAACTCAAATAGGTTGGTGTCTAATGCCTAAAACACCAAACCTATAAGGACTGTTACACTACAAGCATACTATACAAAGCATAAATGACATGGATGACCAAAAACAGTCCTAAAATAAGATAAAACAGTGCTGGAATTAAGGTAAAAATAGATATAAAAAAAAGTACGCTAAAATAAGGGAGCAATTAAGCTAGTAAACAAGCATAAAGAGGGGTGGCTAGCCCCTCCATTTTTGGGACTTCAAAACTACATTTTTATCCTCTGAAAACCTCTGAAAATCAGTGGAAAAAAGCTAAAAAAAAAAGTAGAGGAAGAGATGGGAAACACAAGGGCAAATGCTTAGGAAACAAGGTTTAAAGAAGGGTGGTTAACCCCTCCACCATAGATAGCTTTAAACCACAAGTTTCAGCCCATAAAAATAGTGTAAAAATAGTTCAAAAATAGCTAGAAAAGATACAAAAGAAGTAGTGTAGAGATGCTCAAAATTATATACCTCTTGAAGTAAGGTAACTCTTTTGTTAATAAACGCACAAGTTCTCACTCTCAAGAGCTGAGATTTGAACTCAAGAACCTCAGCAAGAAGAGCTAAATTTTTGGTTTAGGAAGTGTAGAGAGAGAGAGTGTGTATAGGTTATAAGATAGAGAGAGAGAGAGAGTGCTATGTAAGTATTGGTCTCTTTGGAATTTTTTCTAACCTTAAAACCAAGAGGGAATGTCAAGTATATATAGAAATATATGTTAGACTCTCGGAAATATCTGTATATGGACAGTTGCTGTAGTGCATGCACTTGTGGGAACAACTGGCAACAAATATCTGCAAAAATCTATTTTTTGACACAAGTGGCCAGTAGGCCACTAAAAGGGGGTGGTCGTCTACTATCAGCGGCCGACCAGACAAAAATCAGCTTCTAGGCCTGACTTCAAACGGGCATATCTCCCTCATCCAGATTGGTTTTAGGTGATTCTTGAGTCTATATTGAAGCCCCGTAAGTCTACTTTCTAATGGTGGTGGCCTTACATATAAATTATAAGTGTGCAAAGAGATAAGCCTATTTTAGTGAAGGCTACTCATTTTTATCCTAACGGATTGATGCCCAACTTTTCCCCAAACTAGTTTTTTTTCCCTCCCCTCATATTTTCTTCAACTCCAAACTTATAAATATGATTTTTTTAAAAAAATTTCAAAGAGTTCACCTCCCTTCCATTTATTTCCACTTTGTCCTTACTCGGCTTACCGAAAAGTGCAATATTTGAGACGAAATGCAAGCCTCGGAACATCGTAGAAACATTTGGAAAAACATTGTGAAAAAGAGGATTTTAAGGTCTAATATAGTTTTGGCCAAAATGGTGTGTAAGGTTGGGAATATAATCTCTTCTTGCTAAAGAAATCGAACGTTTATACAGCGTCACTTTCATCATCGAGTGATCAACCTGAGGCATTCAAGTCTTAAGGACGGTCAAAAATGGAGTGTCTACAGTTTCCCCTCTTTAACAAAGCTCGAAGTCATGGAATGACGTGAGTGAATGTCAAAGCCCGAAGATGACCTATTTTGACAAGGCCATAAGACTTGGGCAAACAAACAAAATACAGATGCAATTGGTTGAACCCGAGGGTTGTCTACGTATCCGTTTGCAAGGAATCAAACCAGTGTAGTTCAGGGGCAGAATGCAAAATGATACACAGTGCAATACAATAATATAATCAAACCACAAGCAGTGTTTACCACACAAATATCATAAAGGGATATGGATGCAAAATCAAACTACATTTTATATAGAAAAGATGTGGGCATAAGCCAAACGACGCCTAACACAAGCTAAGTGCCTACATCCTCAATACTGGCCTCAGTGTAGCATGGGTGCTTATACATAATAGAACCATGTTTCAACGTGAAAGGGGTGCGAGCACAGGCAAAACTATGTTTTTCGCAGAAAGAGTACAAGTAATTGGGTGTCATGATATAAGTGAGGAATGATTTGCTGAAGAAAGATAATGATCCCAAATGCTGAATGCAACAAGACAAAGTACAATGCAATGGATAAAGTGAATAAGGGGTGCAAGCCGAACCACGTCTTAGCTACAAAAGGTATGTATACAAAACAAACCACGTCTAACACAGAAAAAATGCTAACACCCTCAATACTAGTCTCAGCGCAGCATGGGTACTTACACATGACAGAACCATGTTTTAACAAGGGAAAGATATGAGCACATGCCGAACTATGCTTAACATGGAAAGGATGTAGGCGATAAAATGGTATGGGTTTAATGGATATAATGAATAGTGGGGTAGATGCATGCGATAAATGCTATAGATGTGATGTAATAGATAATAACTATGATGTAGTAGCTAGGAAAGGGTGCCTTTGAAAACACCTTACAGGGGTAATTGGCGAGGACTCACCTTATATTGCTGTGGATATTCCTCTTCTTCTTGGCTTCAAGACTTCTTCCTTCATCTTGCGCCTCGAAACCATAGGTTTCCTTCCTGGCTATATTTGTAACTTTCCCTATTCTCCAACAGGGTGACAGACTAGGTTGGTTCAGTATCCAGAATTAAGGTGCGTACCAGCTACCTCATTCTATAGGGTTGCCATACAGATTTCAAGTCGAGGATACACCCTTGGGTATTCAAACTAGACTTTAATCTCGGAAATTTTGAACCTTTGCATTATAGGCCTTGGCCATTCAAACTCTGGTTTCCATTGTCTCAGTTGGTCTCCTAAGAACTCACTACAAATACAGTCAGGTGGCTATACCAAACCGCCTGAAGTAGTTCGGGCATGACAAATACCAAAGGAATTACACCTTTAGAGGATTTAAGGTCTCCTAGACCCAGAGAGTGCACAAGACAATGTGGGTGAGGTGCACAAAACAGTGTTATGTGGGTGCACAAGACATTACGATGCGTGGTGCACAGGACAGTGCGATGTGGGGTGCACAGGACAGTGCGATGTAAGGTGCACAAGACAATACGATGCGGGGTGTACAAGATAGTGCGATGTGAGTTGAATGCACGAAATAGTGTTATGGGTTGAATGCACAAAACAGTGTGACACAGGGTGCACAAGATAGTGCAATGTAGGTGCACAAGATAGTGCGATTTAGGTGCACAAAATAGTATGATGCAAGTTGAATGCACAAAATAGTGCAATGCAGGATGCATAAGACAGTGCGATGTAAGTGAATGCACAAAATAGTGCGATACAGGGTGCACAAGACAATGCAATATATGTGAATGCACAAAACAGTGCGATACAAGGTGCACAAAACACTGATGCGAGGTCGAAAGATGAATACACAAAACAATGCTATGTAAGATGCATAAAACAGTGCTGTGAAAGATGCAATATAAGATGAATGCACAAAATAGTGCTATGTGGGTGCACAAGACAGTGCGATACAAGTGAAAGATGCATGGTATGCAGAGGGAAATGAGTTGTACATAGAGTAGTGCATCATGTGCCTTATGAAATTAGCAAAGGGCAATTTGCCACAATTTATTTGAAATGTAACACAAAGGGAGGCAACTCGGCAAAACTCTGTTAAGTACAGAACAAAGTCAAGAGCAAGAGCAACCAATCACGTAGTTCAAATCAACCATAGTATATGAGCAGGCATGCACAATCCAAAGCATATGTAATAATCAGAGGGAAGATGCAATCCCAAGAGAGTTTTGAAACTATCGGAGACAACTTTCGAAAGCTAAATCATATCAGAATCATCATGGGGTAAACTACCCTAATCCAGGGGAAAGTGCCCTACAAAAGGCTTTGAGCGGACTGAGAGAAAGGTTGGGTTCATGCCCCTTGTTCAATCGATGACCTAATCAGACGCACTGAAAATTGCCCCTAATGTCCAGTCATTGGCCACCGGTTGGGTTCATGCCCCTTGTTCGATGGATGGCTCGATTAGATATACTGAAAATTGCCCCTAATGTTCAGTCACTGGCCACCTTTTTCAATATTATGCAGACACGTATCATCAGATCCTAGAACAGTTGCCAACCAATTAGACTCATGCTTCTCTTCTTTCTAGACATGTTGAGAACTTACTCCAGTCCCTCCAAAGTAGTAATGGATTCCTCATATATGCTTTGCAATGATCTTGGATGCGATGCCCTTTGTATGGGCACTGTCAGTCTGTTTATGAATTCCACACATGTACTTGTTTTTGAGTTCGAAGCGAACATTTGTGTATGGAATTTTGACCATGCCACTCTGTTTAGACTTGAGCGACAGACACACTATGGGGACTCGATGAAGAGCGCTTTTGAGCGATAGACATACTATAATGACTCGATGAAGAGCGCAGATCGAGACAAACACTAGGCATGACACAACAAAACTCACAACTGACCCAAAAGCAGAAAAAGACTCAAGGTAACTGATTATTCATAGTGCCCCTAGTATTGCTTATGCTCCCTTTAAAACTCAATTTTGATTCCTTTTTTGCTCAAGATAGAGGTTTCACTGATAAGTTCAAGTATTGAAAATTGATCCACTTGTTGATTCAAGATAGTTCTTCCTTACCCAACGCAAGTATATGATATGCACAGCAATTAGTGTAGCTCATGGACTGATGCGAAGCCGACGACGTGAATCGGGCAAGATGATTAGGTCGAGATGAATAAGATAGATGACGTTGAGACTGAACTTCAAAATGAAGTTGCCTATGTATCCCAAGAATGGGAATCAGGTCAACGTAGTTCATGGCTCAGGTTCACTCAGGTATTGACATACTTCTTTTGCTCTCTAACTTTTGCCAAAGTCACCCTTTGCGAGTTATATTTGTTTGATTTCTCATTTTTCATGCTCTAATTTTTGCCTAGGTTGCCCTTTCGAGTTTTTAGCCTAGCGAGCCTCTCAAGGATAGCGTTACAACACTTGTGGTGAATTTGATCAATAGTCATCCTTGCCCTGACACTGAAACTGGCTTCACCGTGATTTGAGCATGGTTCGCCATTCTCTTTATACATGTCTTTGTCCTTTTTTTTGCTCCATTTTTAGAGTTGATTCTTCTCACGATGTAGTACCTCCTTGCATTGGTTTCCCTGTATTTAGAGAACAGTTCCTTTCCTTACAGTTTGATTAGATTTCATTCCAATGGATACCCCTGGCTTGATGGTTGACTCTTTTTCCCCTTTTTTTTTTCCTTTTCTTTTTCCCTTTGTTTTTCTTTTTTGGTTTTCTTTTTGAAATAATGAAAACACCAGGGGGAGAAATTCTATGATTGTGAGGTTTGAAAATCGCCTCGTACTTGCAGGTCTGAAAGTCGCTTTGTGCTTGCCAAAATGATCGCCTAACGGCGACGAGAATCCCCAGGACAATGTAGAATACCACGCACAATTCTGAACTTATCTTCGCAAGTTTTGCAAAAGAAATAGCTTAAAATTTTGAAATTATGAAAGACTTTGCGCCGATAATGCAGAATCCACTCAAACCATTTGAGGGATCCTTCTCAATACTCGAGCGTATTAATGGAATCTCATAATTTTTTATTTTTATTTTTATTTTTTTGAAGTTTTTCTATTTTCAAAAAGGTCACACATGAATTACTATAGGCACAACAAAATGATCAAAAACTTGACTACCACTTTCTTATACAGATGAAGACCTGAGCATACATGAGAGTGACTCAAAGGTAAAGACTCAACTGACGCAAAGAAAAAGAAAATAAAACTCATAACTCAACTATTTATAGGACACAACTCAAAACAAAATCAGTACTCTGGAGACAAAAAGGGGTTTTCCTTCTCTAAGCCCATATGCAGGATTTCAAAAACAACTTCAAGTAGATCATAGGAAGGTCTAGACCTGCCTTCAATTCAACAATACTAACATCCACACCTAGAAGGATTGATTTCCGACGTTCAAATTGGGTCTCACGGATTGAATCTCACAATTACGTTGTCCCTACACATCTTGTTGACTGAAACAATTGCTTTTTCACACCATGCCTCTGGTTCAGAAGGTCCTTTCTAAATGCTTTCGACAATTCCCTCAGCTGAGATTGAGGTTTATCATTCCAACCACTAGTGTTGGCATCTCTAGAGAGCCACTGCTTCATCAAGCTTGAACTCACCAAGATCGAGTAAACTTTCCATCTCTTCAAAGATTTTGTTCTTTTTGCTTAGATTGGAATCAGAAGATTCATGAATGAACACAATAGGTTTGGGCTCATTAGCGGGTATGATGTGTTGGCTAGGGTGGTGGTTGGTTGTTGGCAAGCTGTGGGTGGATTTTATGTTATGGAGTGGCAATCTATTGTGGTTAGGGAGAGGGTTATTGACAACTTTAGGATTTTCAGGTGGGGTGATGACCTTATTGTCAATCAATCTTGAATTTAATGGCGAAGGCGAAAGCAACGGTTAGTATGGTGACCGTACTACTAATGGAAGGTGGAATATTGGGTAAGGTCATGTCTAGGTGGGAGAGCATTAGGGAGAGGTCGAGGACTGTGCAGTTTGAGATACTCTTTCTCCGTTAGTACCTTCAATGCACTGGTTAAGCTTATATAGAGATGGGCGAAGGCTCATTTTTGGGAGTAGGGAACACTAGGTTTGGAAACATTGGCAAATGGATTGGCAGGTGTTGGCTGGGTAGTTATGAGCTTGGAACTAGACTCAGGAGAGGTGTTTATGGTAAAACATCTCTTTTCATGGCTTACCCTCTGATTCAAAATGCTCTCAACCTGAGCGATAAAAATGTCATTCACAGTTTTTTCAACAACTGTGAGCACTTGCTGTTTGCTCAACCCTTTGACCTTCAAAGTCTCAATAGCCCACCGAAGCTGTGCATAGGGATCAATACTTGTCCCGACTTTGTTCTTGCCACTTGTTTCTGCTTGGCCAAGGGATTGGGTGGCTACATCGAAGCGAGGCCCATTTGTTGTTGATCTGTTATCACCTAGACTTGAGATAGCTTCGGGTTAGCCCTTTCAACTACAGTTTGCCCCAAGATTGGAGAGCTTTTTGATAGGGTCGAAACCCCAAATGTTAAATCTACCACCATTCCTTGAAGGTCTTTAATTATTCCCAACATCTTAGCAGTAGTGGGTTCGGCCTTTTGGCGCTCTTGGCGTACCCGAATTGGATTGGGTGCATCCATTATGCACAAATCAGTACTTTCAACAATGAACACCTTTGGCTTGGGCAGATGGGTTGGGGTGATGTATATGCTGGGGTCGAAGGAGTAAGGTAGTGTATGGATGAGGTTAGGTGAGGATAAGGTACTTGGTCATGGATGGGAAGTGGGTTAATGGTAAGATCGGGTTCTTGAGGTGGAGCTATTGTCTGGTTGTTAATGAGATTCTGAACCTCATGATGAAGGCTGTAGCAATGATCGGTGCTATGACCTCACTGTTTATGGTACACACAGTATTTGGTGGGTTATGTCTAGTAGGGAGTGGGTCAGGAAGAGGTTGGGGATAAAGGGGTTTGAGATACCCTCTTTCCATTAGGACCTTTAGTGCACTGGTCAGGCTCATATGGAGGGGGGGTGAAAGTTCTGCCTTGAGCTCGGGTTAGGCTGGTTGTTTGTGGGTTGGTACTACCGAAGGGGTTGGCAATTTTGGGCTTGGTTGCAATGGTATCGATTTCAGTCGATTCAAGAATAGTGCTACTGCTAGCATTAGTACTTCTGAAGAACACCCTCCTTGTTGGTTCACTTGTTCTGGGAATAATCCCTTTGTTAAATGCACTGCACTCTCAATTTGAACCCTTAATTCATGCAAATTTTTGAAAGTGGGGGACTATTAACTTTTGTAACATATCAGGCTCGAGGTTCTGCACCACTATTCGTACTTGGTCCCTCTCAGAAGGTCAATTTGTCATTTGTGTTGTCTTTGCTCTCCACCGTGCAACAAATTCCACAAAACGTTCTTTAGAATTCTAGTGGGTTGCTTTAAGCTCTTGGGTGGTCATTTCAATTTGGGTATTGTAAGAATACTGATTGACAAACACCTCTGCCAATTCTTCCCAGTTCTGTTTCACTCTATCCTCCAACTTGGCGTACCAAGTGGCTACTATACTTGACAAGGTTCTTCTATACAGAGAGAGTTTTTGAGCCTTAGTCAGACCCATCGGTTTCAGGACATCCAGGAAAAGCCGAATATGTACCATAGGATCTTGAGACCCATCGAAACGGTCAATGTGTGGCATTTTGAATCTGTCTGGGAGCCTTACGGTAGCCTCCATATACCCATCCTCAATGTCGAGAATGGAGTTAAGTCCTTGTGCCTTTTTGAATTGCTTTTCGAGGTTAGCAATTTTTAACAAGGTCGAATCGAGATCATTAATATCAAGGGAAAAAAGGCCTTCATTAGGCTATACCAGGGGTCTGAAAACTCGAGCTTGAGCTAACCCTTCTCAAGGATCTGGATCCTGCGAATCTTCAACTGACGGAGGTGGGCCAAAGTTCGGCTAGGGGCTCGGGATTGGATGTGTGGTAGATGCCCCAAATAGGTGTTGCATTTCAGCAATAGTCTCATCCTGCCTGGCAGTTCCCTGGTCTCTGGCCGTTATCATGGCCACAATTTTTTCTAAACTCTAAGTCATCACAGGTTTGCTGAGTTGGCAATCGGGGGAATGGATAGGTGTAAGCTAATAATTGACTAACAAGGATTTTGACGTGGTTATAATTGATGTATCTGAATTGGATTAGTCTAGTTGTGTTTGACTAGATTGGGCTTTTTTAGAATGGGCCTTTTGGCATTGGATGGATCTTTTCTAAGCTTGCCTTTTGGGATCAAGTGGACTGGACCTTTGCTGAGTGGGTTCTTTCTGGGATTGGATGGATTATGATAGGTTAAGGCTTTCTAGGTCGAATTGGCCTTGATCTTTGTTGAGTTGGGTACTATACCTTCTTTGGCTCAGACTAACTTAGCATTAAAAACAAAATGCCCTATCAGCTCAGGGTACTGGGTATGCTGGTCAAAACAAAACAAGATACAATATTTGGCCTTGGTCCTAGTCTTGCTAAAAATTCACCCATATCAAACACAAACCCCTAGATTTTGACCTAAATTCTGATTCTGATATGACCCTCAAATTTTGAAAGGAATCACCTCAATATTGAAGACTCTCCAAGGATTGCATCACACCTTTCCACAAATTTCAAATTTTGCACAAAAAGGCATTCAAAACACCCCTACGAGAGGTTAGGGTTTCCCTGTCCTAGCTTTGGAGTATCTGTAGCTTTACTATTCAAACAAGCGGTATCACAACATGTTGAAAAGTGGGAGAGCATCCTGCCCTAGTTTCAAAGGTCACTAGAGCATACTATATGCACTAGGCCAATTGGTCCAAAAGGGTACCTCAGCAAGATTACCTAATATACTTCTCACACCTAACACAAGAAGTGAAGGGATGATCAACCGGTTCAGCAGTAATCTAGATCCAAGGGTTGTGTTTCCAACATGGCAGAGCCCACGACCAGCCAGCCTTTTGGCAAGCTTTTTAGACAAGCCTCCAGCAAACCGTCCAGGAATAGCAGATGGCAAACACAGTGATTTAAGCGCACCAATGCAAATGAAATGCAAACAACATATAAGTGTAGATAAAATTTTACATCATGAAGTTTGAGTCAAGTTCTCTAATTTCCCCAGTAGAGTCACCAGAAACTGTAGCTTGCTTTTTGTGCTCCTTTCGGATACAATGAGCACTACAGTTTAGACTCCCGTGATTCTAAATCTAATTTCACAAGTGCAATGTGAAATAGATGAACACAAATGAGTCCAAATTCGGCAAATCATTTGGAAAATCAATTTTGAATCAAAATGCAAAAAATAGACTACTTTGGCAAATTATAGAGTCACCACCTAAATGTTTTTGGAAAATTTAGGAAACCTGAGACTCGTGCTAAAGGTCACTTATTCGTCATCACCAAAGTGTCTTGGCTCATGAACTTAGGTATGGGAGGGAAAGGTCATGAATTGAGCACCCCTGCTTGCCCGATCAAAGATCGGCCTCTACTAATCATGATGTGATTTTTATTTACATTATATGCTCTTGTTCCAGTTATTAAGCTAACTTACTATGTGTTGCACACAAGTATAGACTAATTTGCAAAAGTTGGAACGCTTTGATTTTATGTTTGTTTTCAAATTTGTTTTAAACACGTGTTATTTGAAAAAGCGAGCTTGTATATGCATTTCATCACAACATGCCAACTTAAGCAAAAAGCCTCCATCCACAGGCATTCAAACAAGTATATCACTTAAGCACTTAGCCTTATGGTAATCATGTTTTATATGACAGCAACAATCATACCCACGCAATATGCTAAAGCACAAAATGCTCACCTCGTACTCCAAGGCAAGCCAAAAGAAACAAAAAAAAGTTAGAAAAAATGCATGATCCTAACTAATGCAACATGACTAATGCAACACATGCGATATGCAATTAATAGGCTCAGCTACAAATATGGCATGTGAATCAATTTGATAGTATGCGGTTTAAGCACATTTTCAAATAAGTATTTAAACGACAATGCTTGTTAGCATGATGAACCGAGCCTAACGCATGCAAGACAAATGGATGCTTTATATATGGGAAATGCTAAAAGAAACATGATGTACTATGCTATCCATCATAAGTAAAGAAATAAAAGGGTGAAAGAGCGGAGGTTGGAAAACATACACCTTATTACAATTTTGCCCTCACACAAGAGGGTCCAAATGAATGAATTAGCAAAACTAGCTAACTACTTATTTCAACACCGAATTTAACTAGCTAATTATTCTAGCTAATTAAATTTACAACACAAAATTAATTAATTAATCTAATTAATTACAACACCAAACTAACTAGCTATTCTGACTAATTAATACAAATTAACTAATCAAACGAACTAATTAGTTACATTAAGGAATTAATTAACTAAGAATTAATTACTAGTTCACTACTTTAGGTATAACATACTACTATTAAAAAAAACGAATTTAATAGGTCTCGAGGAGCAAGGAAATGACTTATGCGTGCACATGAATTTCTCCCCTGAGAATGCCTTTGCACTATTTTTGCACCTCAGTCTCTGCTCTACTCTGTAAAGAAAGTGGTATTGCCTAGCTGAAAAAGGTGGCTAGTAGGCCAGAAGTGGTGGCCGGCCGCCCACTAATAGTGGCCTGCTAGTAAAAGTGGTCTGCCGGCCACTAATGTCGGGTTTCTCCTGCTGCAACAGAAAACAAATAGAGCATAAATAGAGCATTCTCTGGGGATGTTTGTCCACCTTGCCTCTTTTTATCATCAAACAGAACAAAGAATGGGTAGGCCTGATTCGCAAGCCATCAATCTACGCAAATTCATTGCATGATGGCCTAAGAATCAAGGGATACAATCTCAATAAGTGCACAATGAAAGACCCACAAACCTCCTCCCTATCATGATATTGATTAAGGGAAGTGGTTGACATTGACTCTTGAACCGTTTTCATCACTAACAAGTATGAAACAACTCAAGACTCAATGGGTTCAATTAATGTCTGATTGAACCCAAACCATTTTATTATCTTGCTCCATTTTATTCCACAACTTTATTACTCCGTTTCATTACATTTCCATTCATTAATTGATTGAGTCCAAAATGAGCATTAAGTCCACTAAATCAGGGAAGTGTTAAACCAAGGGTTGGTTTAGGCATGAGAGAGATGTCATGCCGTTGGTAATGAACCTCCGAAGAGATTAAACCATTAAGCACAATGATCTTAATCTCAAGCTTAAATAAACAATCGGTTTGAAACGACTCTCAAGGCTAGAAAGAAGTCAAGAAATGAGAGAGGTGCAGAGATGATTAGAGATGAACACAAGTATGGAAAACACTAAATAAATGCTATCAACTCAAATAGGTTGGTGTTTAATGCCTAAAGCACCAAACCTATGAGGACTATTACACTACAAGCATATTATACAAAGCATAAATGACATGGATGACCTAAAATAGTTCTAAAATAAGATAAAATAGTGTTGGAATTAAGGTAAAAACAGCTAAAAAATAAGCTAAAATAAGGGAGCAATTAAGACAGTAAACCAGCATAAGGAGGGGTGGCTAGCCCCTCCATTTTTGGGACTTCAAAACTACATTTTTATCCTCTAAAAACGTCTGAAAATCAGTGGCAAAAAGCTCCAAAAAAAAGTTGAGGAAGAGATGGGAAACACAAGGGTAAATGCTTAGGAAACAAGGTTCAAAGAAGGGTGGTTAACCCCTCCACCTTAGATAGCTTTAAACCAAAAGTTTCAGCCCATAAAAATAGTGTAAAAACAATTCAAAAATAGCGAGAAAAGATACAGAAAAAGTAGTGTAGAGATGCTCAAAATTATACCTCTTGAAGCAAGGTAACTCTTTTGTTAATAAACCCAGAAGTTCTCACTCTCAAGGGCTGAGATTTGAGCTCAAGAGCCTCAGCAAGAAGAGCTAAATTTTTGGTTTAGGAAGTGTAGAGAGAGAGTGTGTAGGTTTCAAGATAGAGAGAGAGACAGTGCTATGCAAGTATTGGTCTCTTTGGAATTTTTTCTAACCTTAAAACCAAGAGGGAATGTCAAGTATATATAGAAATATATGTTAGACTCTCGGAAATATCTGTATATAGATAGTTGGTGCTGGCAACAAATATTTGCAAATATCTATTTTTTGACACAAGTAGCCGACAGGCCACTAAAAGGGGGCGGTCGTCCACTATTAGTGGCCGGCAGGCCACTAGTGGGCGGCTACACAAAAATTTGCTTCCAGACCCGACTTCAAACGGACATATCTCCCTCATCCGGGCTCGGTTTTAAGTGATTCTTGAGTCTAAATTGAAGCCCAAGAAGTCTACTTTCTAATGGTGGTAGTCTTACATCTAAATTATAAGTGTTTAAAGAGATAAGTGTTCAAAGAGATATGCTTATTTTAGTGAAGGTTGCTGATTTCTATCCTAATGGATTGATGCCCAACTTTTCCCCAAACTAGTTTTCTTCCCTCCCTTCCTATTTCCTTTAACTCCAAACCTATAAATAAGATGTTTTTAAAGATTTTTTGAAGAGTTCACCTCCCTTCCATTTATTTCCACTTTGTCCTTAGTTGATTTATCGAAAAGTGCAATATTTTAAACGAAATGCGAGTCTCAGAATATCGTAGAAACAATTGAAAAAACATTTACAAAAAGAGGGTTTTAAGGTCTAAAATAGTTTTGGCCAAAATGGGGTGTAAGGTTGGGATTAGAAGCTCTTCTTCTTGAGGAAATCGAACGTTTATACAGCGTCACTTTCATCATCAAGTGATCAACATGAGGTGCCCAAGTCTTAAGGGCGGTAAAAAATAGGGTGTCTACACATACATTTCTTGAGTACACATAACACCAAATCATGTTCTCACGCTAAACACGATAGCAATCCACATTCCATGAAATGATTCAAGTCCTGCAGTTAGAAAAAGATTAGTTGCATTCACCTACTAAGCTCCTAAATCCTACTAAAAGAATGTTCTTTAATAATAACTTAATTGTTCTTCAATTTCAGCCAAATGTGCTACTGACTATTAGTTTGTCTTATTTTGCCACCACCAAAAAAAAAAAAAAAAAAAAATCTACAAAAAGAAAAAGACAAAAAAGAAAAAAGCGATAAGGATATCCAATCAAAACATTCACCCAATCAAAACCTTCTTCATGGGAGTTAAAGAACAGTTTCTCCAATGTATTAGCAGTAAGCTCTACTTTTATTCTTTTAAAGGAAATTTAACAGTAAATACATATTTACAGACTTGTATTGTAATTAGTTTAATGCATATTTTTGTATCTCAACAATAAATCTTATTATTTGGGAGATTTAATTCACCAAATCCTAAATTCCATATTTTTTACTTTTTATTGATATTATTGCCCTTACATATGTGATACATTAAGTTTCTATTATAGAATACATATTTATATATAGATTCATACACACACACATATATAGATTTCTATCAAAGAAAGGGCATACAAATTGACAAACAAAAACAATGAGCTCAATATCAGAGAGAACACACACACACACACACACACACACACACACACACACACACACACACACACACACACACACATATATCAAACAGATTTGAAAAATTAGAGATCTGAGTTCATACAAAACAAATGCATATATAATAAAAAATTATAGATTTGAGTTTGAGTAGTTTGGCAAGACAGAAAGAAGAAACCGATTGGGATGCGAGATCTAATAAAAACATAGAAAAAAGCTTGGTAGCTCGAAATTCGTGGCTTGAATGGTCCGAATTTGATAGAAAGCATTGGCAACCATTCTCTCTTCAAAACCCACTCCGAAAACAAACACGCGCACGATTTCTCTCTCCTCTCTATCTCTTTCAGACCAGACCCAAGAAAGCTGTGATAATTATTCTCTCTCATCTCTTCATAACGCACTCTCTCATCCCTCTTCTTCACTCACACTTGACATTGAGCAACAGAAGTCAACACATCTCAACCAATGCTAGAGATTTGGTTAGTTACTCCTCATTATCGATTAGAACAACAAGAATCTCAGGTAAACCCGATATCGCAAAACTAGGGTTTTTGTTTTGATTTCAATTTCTATATAAAATCATAAATTGTGACTGTTTGGGTTTGGATTTTGCCTTTAAATTTTGAAACTAGGGTTTTTACTTTCTATCCCCAGCTTGCTAGCTTTGTAAATTGGTTTGTGATCTACAAAATAGGAATTGATTCTTCCAACACCATTTCTACAGGTGCCCATTTGGTGAATTTGGTTTTTCTTTGGAGAATCTAGGCTCTCTAGGGTTTTATCAAAAACCCAATTTAGGAACACTATTTAGAGACTCTGTGCATTTTAGTTCTTGTATAATTCAAGTAGAATTTGATGCTTTTTGGTGCTCTTTTGGGTAACGCTTAAAGGGTCTATGCAACTGCCCTTTGTTTGGGTTTTTGTGCTTTTGATTCATATCTTCAACTTCTAACAATTGGTATATTTCTATATCAAGAGTTCTTTAGACTCTATTATTTCCTAGTTTGAATCTTAATTTGTTCTCATCATTTGTGTCTCAAATTAAGAGATTCAAATAATTATTTTCTAGTTTGAATCTTATAGTGTATTATTATATTCAAAAGTGCTTTAGACTCCATTAGAACAAGTTTCTGAATTTTTCACTCATATTGAGCATATTTCAATTGAAAGGCATCATAGTTTTCCTTCTCTGGGTCTTAAATCTTTATATATATTTTCTTTTGAGGGTTAAAATAAAATTGAAATGTTCAAAGTAAACATTGATGATAAAGAATGCTCACCTTTCTTACCTTAAGTGCTTGACCAATTGATAAGCTACTGGGTTCAGAGTTCTATATAAATTTGTGTTTGATATTGTAATTCCATGACTTCTGTATAATTTTGTGCATGCTATTTAGTAATTCAAAGGTTTGGTCACTAGTAAATTCAGTTCTAGCTTGTTAAAGGATCTGAAATCCTAAGGAATTTTGAAATCTAAATTCAATTCTAGTATTTCACAATAGAAGTTTACAATGGAATAATGAATACCTTTCATTTGAACATGCAGGTTAGAAGGCCAAGTGCACTCAGTCAAGCACATCTAGCATGCCAATGTGTCACGGGTTGCCTTGCAAGGCCAACTCCGTGATGTTTAGCTTGTGGTGGTGTGGCCATTTGAGTGCTCAAGAGTGGCCATTGGAAGTGCCTCAACGTGGCCTGACATTGGCCCCAAGTAGCCCAAGGCATGCGGGCCTGTGACTAGCGATAGCAAAGGCGTAGCCCATGCCAACCGGCGCCGGTACCCGATGCTGGCAAGAAGGCGCGACCCGCTACCGGCAACCAACGGCGGCAAAGAAGGCGATCCATCGCCAACAACCAGCAGCAATAGCAAGGCCGCAGCCCATGCGATGCTTGACATGCTAACAACAACGAGGAAGCGGCGACAAAGATGCTTGACCCGACAAATGCCAACAATGCAGATTTTTGGCGCGTTGTTTAGGCATCCAAATGAAGGAGTTTTGAGTTAAAATTTTTATTGGAAAGAGGTCTTTGGGGAAGTGTTTTCCTGACCAAGTTTCATGATTTTTCTCAATTTGTGGAATTTATGAAAAATCATTATGACTCCTCGGACAAAGGCATGTTTCCTCCTGCCAGAAGGCTAATTGCTTAACAAGCATATATAAGGGGGCAAGGTGTGCTACCTATCCACCTCCCTGCCCAAATTGGACTTCAAGTGAGCAACATTGGGGCAACTCAAAGGCGGGCTTTAGGTATCCAGAGGGGTGTCTAGAGTCTCCACGTAGGTTTGGCAGCCTCGTGGACGGTGTAATAATGTAAGCATTGCGCGTGCCTCCCGACGGTGAGGTTTAACACATTGTGCCAACTCAAGTGCTTGGTTTGGGTTCAACCTTGCTCGTGGGGATCCCGTTGCTTAAGTTAAGTGGTTGGAAGGCAACACTGCATATGTGGGCTATTGAATGAAAGCATTAAGCTATGCATTGACTAAGTCCATTGAGGGACTACATTACGCTACAAGCGAGCTACGAATTGAGACGTTGCCTTACTCATGCTACACGTTGGTGCAACGCTAAGGTGCGCAATGGCCTTAGGTAGAATCTAACACACGTGTTGGCATGAGGACTATGCCGTGGGCAGAGATTGACCCTCGGTGGCTTGTGGACATTGCATGACCAAGTGGCCATCCAATATGCATCTATTGAGGCATGCTTGACCCTATGGCACTTTGAGATGCTCTCAAAGACCCAACATGCAATGTTGGCTTGTCGGCTAAATCAGGGTCCTTCGCTAGCACATTGTTGTGTGGCTAAGCACATTGATGACTTGAACCTAAGTTGGGCGAGCACCTTGCGTAAGGTAAGCTTGGCGCTATGAAGCAACTTATGCCATGCTTGGTGCACTTGAGGCGTTAGGCCTACGTGTGGCATCCTGGTGAAGACGGAGCTTCCTTGTGAAGTTGTTTTGCTTGACAAAGCATTGGGCCCTAATGTTCAAACAGATGAGATCATTAACACTCGATTTGTCAACGAGCTATGGCGGGCTTAAACTTGGTGGAGTTTGAGCGCCACACAGGCAAAAAATTCATTCACTGCACCTCTAAAGGAGTCGGCCCGTGACTGTTTGTATCAAAGCTAGATCACTCATTTGGGGTGAGCTCGATCTAGAGTAGACATGCACTTACTTTGTGATATCATTCCTCCATGGACCTCGATGCCGCTGTTTGAAGGAGTTATGCATGAAACTCATCCTAGGGGATGTGTATGACATCCTAGACTCTAAACAAAATAGCCATTGGTTTTCTAGTCATGTTTGAACCGTGGGAGCTGATTGGTGATGTCTTGGGGTATCCGTGCTTATTGTGCTATTCTTCAGCGATGCCTTGAACGTAGCGACCGTTTTTTAGGGTGCGAATTAAGCAGCATTGTGGCCTTTTGTGTTTCCTTGCTAACTTGGTGTTTCCCTCTCACTTTGTGGACTTGGTGAGCATTTCTACATTGTGGGCACACTGCGGCACGAGTATGCTACATTTGTGGATGGGTTGTTTCCTAACCAACATGTTAGCATGATTATGTTACTTTGTTGGCTATATGGAGATTTCTACCGCAGTTTCGACTTGTGTAATGCTTGTATCAGATTGTGGGAACGTGATCTTCATCTATTGAGCCTTAGAGATAGATATTCGTTAACAGACGTGCACATGCTATGGCATTATCACTGGTTCACTTTAGGAGGCCTATATTTTGATCGTTCGTGGTGGCATTTGCAACTTGTGCTTGTCAGTGGTTTTGCATCTTCAGACACATGGTTGTTGACTTCTTAGAGGGTTTAATCAGAAAATTTTCAAGACAAAATTTGAGATCTTGACTCTTATGTGCAAAGGTACCGAGTGTACATGCTTGGCAAAGAGCGGGGTGATGGATGAAATCACCGTTGTTAGAGGACAACCATGTAGCAGGATTGTGAAGTCAAGACATGTTTTGGTGCCAGGATCAATGTATCGTTTTGAGCATCATTGTTGAGATGGCTGATGGTAAATGTTAGAGGGAAATATTTAGAGAAAAAATGAAAGTCTGTGATTAGAGTTTAAATGGATAGTGACATATTTTATATTTATTTTTTGAATAAAAAAATTTATTTTCATCCGGGTTGGAGATGCTCTTAGAGTGAGAAAGTGAGAGAGCAACTGTGGGTTGTGTGTAGTTTCAGTACTGGGATTCAATATTACTCCAAGATCATTCAACCCCCAAATCCCCCAAAACCCAGAACAAACACTACCAACTCTCCGATCCCAAAACCCTCAAATTCCTCTGCATGGGTCTCCAATAATCTCTACAAAATCGTCTCAATTAGGCTCCTCAAATCAATTGAACTTCGATCAAACCCATCATCGATAATTCATCCCCTTTCTCAAATTTTCGATCCAAATGATGGATCATGGTGTCTGTGTCGAATTACCCTTATGATTCACTTCTAAACCTAGCAAAAATCAAAGGTTGGCAAAGTGATTGCAATGGGAATTCAAAGACTCCCCGAGATTGAAACCACAAAGGCATACTACTAGATTTCTGTCACTGGAACAAACAAGATCAATTAGGGTTATTGATTACTTGCCTTATGATTTGGGTATTCATTTGCAATAATCCAACATGGTGCAAAGAAATTTTTTGATGCTGATGATCGTGGTGATGTGATAGACAATGATATTGGTGAACATTTTTTTATGTAGAATTGTTTTCTGGAAATGTAACAAGTTTACCTTGTCTTAAATCTGTACATTTTAGTGGTTCAAATTCATACAAGTGAGGAATTGAGAACTTGTTTTAGTTTAATACTTGCTTTTTGAATTGCCCATAGTTCAGTGTCATTTGTATTCACTGTAAATAGATTATTGATAATTTTTTATTTCATAGCAAGAATGGAAGTTGTAATCATTTTGGAAGTTTTAAACTTTAAACACAAATTCTCTTGGAAAAGCAGCAATTAAGTAGATTGAAGGTTCATGGCAAAAACACAGAGAGCGAGCAATATTACCATGGGCAAATCATCCATAAAAGCAACTCTCATGTGAGGTTGTTCGGTAAAATTTATTTGTGATTTATGCTTCGTTTGTTTGGGTAAAAAATATTTTTTAACAGAATATTTTTCTATATATGGTGGCGATAGTGGTAGGACGAAGGTGGAGGTGGTGATGATGGTGTGATGGTGGAGGTGAGAATGGTGGTGGTAGCGAGGTGACATTGATAAAATTTTAGTTTAAAAAATATTTAGAAAATATTTTCTGCTTAAATAGACTTGTTTTTTGTTGACTATGAAAAATATTTTCTGTTAACTTTTATTTTTTGTTATACCAAATATAAGAAAATAAAATATATATATATATTTAAAAAAATGTTTTTCGTCCAAATAAATGAAAGATCATTACAAATTCAACTTTAAAAAAAAGGAATTTTTTTATTTTCTGTTTGGGCATTTGTTTAACATGAGAATGATAAAAATTATAAGGTCGAATTTTTGTACGACTCGGGTGATTCAGGAAGTTAATTAAAAATTGGCTTTTTAGTTTTTTTTTTTTTTTTTTTTTTTTTTTTGACTTTTTTGTCCTTTTATGTATAAAAAATGTGAGAGGTAATATGACCAAAACTAAGTTAAAAGTTAAAAACTAACTTCCCAAATTATTCCTCGTATAAGTATGGTGACTTGACTTTCAATTTCTTTCCCCAAAAAAATACATGATATTTCTTTTAGGGTAAATTACACTTTAATTCCCTGTGGTTTACCCAAAAAAACACGAAATCCCCTTATAATTTCATTTGTAACACTTAAACATCCTAAGTTTTATACCAAATTGTAATTTCAAACGGACATAACAGAAGTTGTAAAAAGTCTAAATTACCCTTATTTCTTTTCCTAATTTTCTTTTTAATGCCATTACAAACTAGAATATTCTCTCTCATTTTTCTTTAATTTTTATGTATTATTTTCCTTCTCTTCTTCTCTCATTTCTTTCTCATCCCATGGCAAACCATACACCTCTCATACCATCATTAAATACATATCTGAGCAACTTTGAACCAATAAATGAAACCTCGAAATATACCAAGTAGCAACCCAAACGATTACTGAACCAGAAAGAAAGCAACAAAATAAAATTTGCACTCCATACCGGTTCAAGACAACTAAAAACAATCTCTAATTTGTTGTAAATGATAAACCGCATTGTTTATGGAGTAATCCTCAAATTAGGCTTGGCCTTGACCCATATCGCCACTTTAACCTTAATACGATAAAAAATGCACTCCCAATGAGGTTGAGAGTCTTCAAAAACAACCCTACATAATATAGCAACAAAGCAAAACACACCAAATCCATGGAGGCCACCGCAGATCAATGCTTTATTTGTCAATTTCATTTTTTATTCAAATAATGAAACATAATGAAAAAACACATTTCCTTCTAAGGTGGAAGTTTCGAAATCCAAATGACCTCATTTTAGGTGAAAGTTTCTCATTTCTTAAATTATTTCCCATGAATCCCCTACTATTTCTATTTCACATCCAGGACTGTTTTAAATTTGAATTATTTCACTCCTACTGCCTCTGGTAAAGAGTAGATGAAGGATGATGGTGGTTGTCATGGTAGAGGATGATAGACATAGACTTTAATTTCTAGGTTAACTGTATTTGAGTTAAGAGAATGATAGACATAGATTTTAGAATAATAATGAAACAAAAATAAAAGGTAAAGATGGAGAAATGAGGGAGGTAAGCTAAAGAGAGAGGGAAGCATTTTAAAGAGAGCACTAACGTCTCAGATTTTAAAAAAACTTGGAAAGAAGAAGAAAGCAAGGAATTATCCAGTGTGATTGAGGGGGGAAATTTTGATTTTATGGTCGTGCAATACACGCTTTGTTGAAATAAATAGTTCCGTCCAAAATTCCACTTTGTTATGAAGTTCAGAGGGTTTAAGTATTACAAATGAAATTATAGGGGGACTTCGTGTTTTTTGGATAAACCATAGGAGATTAAAAGGTAATTTACCCTTTTTTTAACATGAGAATGATAAAAATTATAAGAAAGTGGAATTTTCGTAAAATTCATATAAGTATGGTGACTTCACTTTCAATTTCTTTTCCCAAAAAACAAATACATGATCTTTCTTTTCATAATTATTTTTTTTTTTAATGTTTTTTGTGGTGTTACATACACCAATTGGTATATTAATTAATGTACTAACATATGTTATCACATTGTCATTTCAAAACTACGACCCCAATTATTATACATATTACAAATATCCAAAACTTTTAAAATTATATCACATCATCCGTTAATACATTAATTAATATACCAATTGATACATATAATATTATTCATATTTTTCACTCTAAATCAAAATTTTCCTTTTTTAGTTTTTTCAGAAGAATTTTGATTTGGTTTTTCTCAGCTATTCAGGGCTGGGTTTGGTTTGGCTTACTACTTCAAAACTCGGATGGGCCTTGATTAGTCCAATCCGTTCAAACCCACCCGAATCGCAGCCATTCCTAGCAGGTTGTCTATAGATCAGATTTAATCCAAATCTGATTTGAAAATCCAAATTCATTTATAAAAAATTTGATCCAGCAACCTAACAATCTGAATCTATTTATTAAACGGATTGAATATGTAAAAATCTAACTCGATCCGATTATTCTCCATTTGAATGAAGGAAAAACCAAATAAAAAAAAATCAAATTATATAAAATTATAACTCAATAAATAAATAAATAGATTGGATCGAATTGAATACCCGAAATTATCGAATTCGGATTCAGGGATCTATATTTGGATATGGGCTAAACAAATTCAAGTGGGATTCGGGTTTGCCTCAATCGGATCAGATTCGGATTTGGACAGATCCGAATCCGATCCATTTACAAGCTAGTTCCCTCTAACCTGATTGATTTTGCACATATATATAGAGATCTAAATATATTTTGAACCAGAGGTAGTGGTGTTGTTAGATCATTGGTCTCTCTCTCTATAGTCTGTAGAAGCTTTTGTTGAAAATAATAGAAGAATTAAAACCGAAACGCCTCGAATATCCACCATTGAAATGATCTATGTTCTGTGAAAATATATTTTGAGATTAAAACCTTCCCCCCCTCCATCAGAATAGTTTTTCTTTGTTTTATAGCTACATTGAACATATTATATATTGTATTCGGCATAGATTATATATATATTTAATAATTTGCATTTTTTGACCTTTTGAAATTGCACCAAGACTTCTGGTACACAATTTAGGTTTTGCTAGCAAGAGTTGTATTTATTCTTCGAAAATACTCGCAAATACTAGAACCCGTAGATTATGATGATGTTGCAATATGAGGGGAAGGAGAATCAATTGATTCCTACAAAATTACATTGTGATTGTATTGCGGTGCATTACTAGTATATTCACCAACATTGATAAAAAGTCATCAAAATTTGTATTAGGATCCATATTGATTTACTGTATAATAATAAAAACAAAGGATGACAAACAATTAAAGAAAAAATAAACTAGTGTTACGAAATGTTGTGTCTGTGGCTTAATTACACTCTATGGTTGGTTTGGTTCTCATTTGATTCAAGAACTAAATTAGGTTGTTCGGTTCTGGGTTACTGCTGACTTGGTACTTGGCTCTGCCTTTTTCAACTTCTTGATGGTTATGTAATTGATTAAGAAAGAAATAATATTAGTTTGGCCTTTGTTTATTATATTTCTATTTTCATGTAACTTGTTTTGTTTTATTTATTTATTTATTTTTTCCGGCTTTTGTTTGTGAAGTTTTACCTGAGTAGGTTGTTCTGTTGACATGATTTTTGCTCACCTTAATTTTGTTGTGATGGGTTTAATTATGTGGCTATAATTTATTTTTTGAATAGGTCATTGTGTTCCTAAACTGGAAACACACTGATAAGGTGCTCCATTTGTTCATATTTGTCTCTCTGCTTTCTATTTGAAGGTCGAAAGTCTTGTTGGCAGACAAGAGAACAAAAGGGAATGAGTTCGACGAATGCCTCTGGCGATTTGTCATCAGAGATGGAGGTGGATGCTTTTAGGCGCCTCTTTCCTCTACGCTTTCATAAGCGTCATCTACTTGAATCCACTCGCCCTCATGCTAGGAAACTTGGGAAAGCTAGAGATACAACACTTGCTCTTGGTTAGTTCATTTGTATTTTATTTATTTGAAACTCGCACTTTTTGCCTCTGATTTTGGGTTTGCTAGGTTCATGTCCTTACTTGCGTTGAACCATTTGTAATCTAGGAGCTGTTGCTTCTACTGATGGGTCAGCTTTAGCCAAGATAGGTTGCACTATAAGTGCTTTCTGCCCTTGCCTATTTTCTTTATCTCTCATGCTCTCTATAGCTCATCTTTTTCGTGCCTCCATTCAGAAACTTGAAATAAGTCCTAAAGTTCGGACTCCCGCGATTCTGAATCTAATCTCACAAATGCAATGTGAATTTGATAAACACCAAAGAGTCCAAATTCGACAAATCATTTGGAAAATTGATTTTGAATAAAAAAATGCCAAAATTGGACTGCTTTGCCAGATACAAAGTCGCCACCTAAATATTTTATTTTAGGGAAATTTAGGAAACCCATGACTCGTGCTAAAGGCCACATGTCCATCATCACCAAGATTGTCTCATCTTGGGAACTTAGGTACAAGAGGGGAAGGTCATGAATTGAGCACCCCCGCTAGCCCGATCAAAGATCGGCCTCTATTAATCATGATATGATTTTTATCAACATTATATGCTTTTGTTCCGGTTATTAACCTATCATTTACTATGTGATGCGCGCACACAAGTATAGGCTAGTTTGCTCAAATTGGAAAAATTCAATTTTATTTTTGATTTTCGAAAAGGGGTTTGATTTGTCACTTGACAAAGTGGGCTTAAAACTTGTGAATTTGCCACTTAAAAAAGTGGACTTGAAGTTTGTGAATTTGCCACTTAACAAAGTGGGCTTAAAACGTACATTCATTGAATCGTTCCAATTCAAGCAACAAGCCTTTATCCACAGGCACTCAAACAGTTTAACAAGTAAGCATTTAGCCTTATGGCAAGCATGCTAAACATAGCAAAAATGGCAATCACGCTCATGCGAAATGCTAAAGCGAATAAAGGCCCACCTATTACTCCAAGCCAAAAAAGAAATGAATTAGAAAAATGCATGATTACTAACTATGCGGATGACTAATCCAACACATACAATATGCAATTACTAAGCTCGGCTATTAATATGGCATATGAATCAAAGAAATAGTATGCGGACTAGGCATGTATTCAAAGAAGTATTGAAACGACAATGCAATTAGAATGATGAACCGAGCCCCGGTGCATGCAATGCAAATGGATGCAAACATGGAGTATGCTAATTGAAACGTGATGTCCCTAATCTAACCATCGTAAGCAGATAAATAAAAGGGAGAAAGACATGGGGTTGGAAGACATACACATTATTACAACTTTGCACTCTCATGAAGGAGAGGCCGAATGAACTAAGCTAACTAGCTAACTAATTAAAGCTAAGCTAATTAAGCTAATTATTACAAACTGAATAAATAGTTAAACTACTTAACTAACTATTACAACACTTGAATTAATTAACTAGTTAAGTAACTAATTAAATAATTAAATAATTACAACACAGGTGCAATTAATGATTAAACTAAATAACTAACTATAACGCCTTGGGAAACGAGGGATGTGTATGTGCATGCTCGGTTTTCACCCGAAAAGACCACTGTTTCGCTTCTGAATGCCTCTATTTGCACAATTGAACACCAACATTGCTGCTCACTGTGCTTTGCCTTACCAGCGCTCTGCTAAGTTTTGTATCAGTGGCTGGCTGGCCATTGGTAAAGGTTGCTGGCCACCAGTCGGCCATGGTTGAAGGTTGCCAGCCATGGATGGTGGTTTGTCGGCCATGGAAAGTGGCGTGCCGGCCACTGATGCACAGGTTCATCATGCTGTAATAGAGGACAAACAAACCATATACAGGGTATTTCAAGGGTTTCTTTGCACAACATACCCCTCATTTTCATGAGAAAATCAAAGGAGTAGTAAGCTTTGGTCCACAAACCATCAATGGATGCAATTTCATTGCATGATGGCTTGTGAAACCAAGTGTGCAAGGTCAATAAATGCAAAACAAGACACAAACCTCTTTCCTTTCATGAATGATCAAGGGAAGAAATTGACCTTGGAGATTTGAATCATTTCATCACTAGCAAGTATGAAATGGTTCAAGCTTCCATGTGTTCAATTAACGTCCGATTGAACACAACCAAATATTATCTTGCTCACTTTTAGCCCCAAGTTTTAGTTACTCATTTTAATTTACCAACCATTCTTTAATCCAATTAAGTCCAAAAGGTGAATTAAAGTCCTATAAACTAGAAGGAAGTGTCAAACAAGGGGTAGTCACATGAGAGAGGTTTTATGCCGTTGATAATGAACCCCCAAAAGAGGATTAAACCATTAAGCATGAACCTCAATCTCAAGCTTACATAATCCCAAGGTTGAAACAACCCCCAAAGCAAATGAAAAAGTCAAGAAATGAGGGAAGTTGCAAAGATTAATAGTCCTGAAATTAAGTGAGAAAAGCGCTAAAACATTCAATCAACTCAAACAAGTGGTGTCCAAAGGCCTAAAACACCAAGCTTGTGAGGACACTTACACTGCAACCGTGCAAAACAAGACTCAAATGCAAAAATCAGCCCAAAACAGAGGCAAAATAGTTCAAAATAGAGACTAAAACATGCTGGAATTAAACTACAAAAGGCTAGAATATTAAGCTAACACATGGAGCTAACTAGACTAGCAAACAAGACACAAGGAGGGGAGGCTAACCCCTCCAAATTAAGACTTCAAAACATGATTTTAACTACTGAAAATACTCTGAAATTCAATATTTAAAAGCCCAAAAAAAGATGGTTTGAAAATGGGAAACAAATGTGGAAAGTCCTAGAGAGCAAGGAATAAACAAAGGTGAACCACCCTCTAACCCTTAACGGCCTAAAACCACCAATTTCAGCCCATAAAAACTGAGTTTTTATATCCCCAAAACAGCCCAAAATCAGTGGGAAAAAGATAGAAAAACAAGCATGCAAAACAAGTAAACAAGGCAAGTCTTGTACCTTTTGAAAGGAAGACCAACTTTAGGCAACAATTCAAGCCAAAACTAATTTCAAGAGCTCGAAGAAGGCCTCAAGGAACCTCAGTCCAAAGGTGATGAGATTTGGTTAAGGGTGTATATGCAAAGGTAGGGGAATTATAGGCAAAAGTGTAGAGAATTTGTAGAGAGAGGAAAATTTTTTATCTTCAAAATTTCCAACCCTAAAACATGAAGGGAGGGGCTCTTATAAATAGAAAACACAAAATCACTACAAGGGGATCCTGCCCTATACGTGGGTGAAGATGCATGCATCTGTGCAAACAGTTGGCACAGCTGTCATAAAATATCTGCAAAATACACTGGTCTGGCCGTCCATCACTAGTGGCCTGCAGCACCAAAGTGATGGTTGACAGCCTCTAACAGTGGCCAGCAGGCTATCAAAAGCTGCAGGATTGAAAGACCACGGCTTGTTCCAAAAATGAGATAACAAAGGTACAGGGTTTCAAAGGCTCAAAGCTGTGGCATTCCGCAGAGGACTTCGAGCACTTGGAGAGAAAACACATTCATCATCGGGTGTGCATGCGAGGACGTCCAAGTCGTAAGGGCCGTCAAAAAATGGGGTGTCTACAGTTGCCCTTCTTTGATAGAACTCGGAGTCATGAAATGACGTGAGTGAATGTCAAAGCCCGAAGATGACCCATTTTAACAAAGCCGTAAGACTTAGACAAACAATCAAGACAGAAATAAATGGTTGCACCTGCAAGCTGCCGACGTATCCCTTTGTAAGGAATCAAACCAGCGTAGTTCTGGGGCAAGATGCAAATGATATGCACAATGCAACTTTGAAAGCTGGACCAACACGCTACATGAAGCCGGCTATTTTGAAAACTTATGATCATGCGAAATGATGCAATAAGCAATAACATGAAATAAGCAAGATAACAATATATGAATGAGCAGCTTCAAGCTTAAAACCAGCGCATGTTCTAGGCAAAAGAAGGTAAAACACACACTCTAACCACACAAAATTGCAAGACGAGGGAAGAAGGCTCTGCTCAGGGTTGCGTTTCACTCATCCTGAGAAACTGAGAATCGCTAAGGGTCACGTTTCACGCGTTCCAAGAAACGAAGGAGAACCGCTCAGGGCCGCGTTTCACGCGTCTTGAGAAACAAAAGCCACTCAGGGTCGTGTTTCACACGTCCCAAGGTAAAACTCACCCAGAGCCACGTTTCACATGTCCCGAGGTAAAACCTACCCAGGGTTGCATTTCACGCGTTCTGAGAAACAAAAGCCACTCAGGGTCGTGTTTCACATGTCCCGAGGCAAAACCCGCCCAAGGCTGCATTTCACATGTCCTGAGAAACAAAAGCCACTCAGGGCCGTGTTTCACACGTTCTGAGGTAAAACCCGCACAGGGGTGTGCAATAGATGCACGAAGGTGAACGAGTGTGATAGATGCATAAAGGTGAACGTGTGCGATATATGCACAAAGGTGAACAGATGTTCTCCTACCGAGACACAAACTTTACCCAGAACTTCTTTGAATGAACGGTACATACAATATCGTGCACTTCTTCGAATGAAGGTACATAAAATATCGTGCACCTCTTCAAATGAACTGTACATACAATATCGTTTGCTTCTTCGAATGAACCGTACATACAATATCATTTGCCTGTGTTGGTAAAGGAGAAAGAAAGCAAAGTTAACATGAACAATATGTGATGTAGTGACAATGCATATTCTATGCAAAATGAACAACCGAGATATGAAGGTAAGTGAAAGCATGTTCTATGCAGAATATAAATGATGCGAGATATGGATGCAATGTGTGATGCATATTCTATGCAACAATACATATTAAATGCACATTCCATGCAACAAATATGGGAGATGCATA